>OZ012666.1:46712332-47912332 GCA_963942505.1 Lordithon lunulatus
TTATATTGTTGTATAAATTTCAATTAACTTTCCATTTTATAGCCTCATGTTCCTCTGTATATATGGCATCGTCACATTCATTATACATCAAAGTAACCCTTATTTATGACTAAATCGTAAAAGCGTGGTAATCAGGATACACATGTTTCCTGACTTTGTAAGGGTGTTGCAGCAATTAAAGCGCCTTTTTTCAAGAGAACACTTTACTCTTGTAGCCAATATTTCAATATAAAAATATATCATACACAAATCAATAAATGCTATAGATATATAGCATAGATGATGAATAAACCTTCTGTCCTTATAGCATATTTTGTCACAATAGGAAATAAGTTGTAATTGACTTTATATTACTTATTTTATGTTAGCAAACCCTACCGTACTTATTTCAGTTACTGCGTTTAATATGTGTTACTTTATATTACCATTATACTAATACTGTAGGTAAGCACCTACACCTCGTTTTGCATTGTTATTTAATAACTAGTTGGTAAGTTTCTTCACACATAATTGAAAGTACTTACAAGTGTATTGATTTAATGATACTGATAACATGAGTGATGTGCTTGGTAATGGGTAAAATAAAGTTAAGGTTTAAAAATTTACTATCCGGTTATAGTTTGCCTATGCAAAGAAGTAAAGAACTACTGGCATATTTTATTTGAATTTATTAAATTAGATTTCTTTACTGATTCTGATAGGCTATTGAATTGAATTCAATCATCATTTCTGAAATAAACTGTAAACTTATATTCTCTAGACACTGTAAAAAGTTTCGTCTTGTTCTAGTATTGTGGTTGTGTATATCTTACGTGCACTATACTTGATTCTTGTGATGTTGAGGATAAGGTTCATGGACCATCTTATATAGAACATATATAAGTGTGAACCCACCTCTTAGCAATCTACATATCTAGATTTCGATCTTATTAGATCTCGTCAGTGTAGCTCAGCTTGTGAGGATGAATTCACACAAAATCTCGAGTGGTTATATGCAAAAACAGTACAACTTACCCTCGTAGAGGGAAGTTAAACGCCATCTGGCGGCACCACATCAATTAGCAATGCACACCCATATGGTAGTTGTACTGTTTTTGTATATAACCACTCGAGATTTTGTGTGAATTCATCCTCACTAGCATCTTATATAGAGTTGTCATTGTAGTTACAAAAACTGTTTATTGTACACAGCAGGGATTTTACTGCTGTTTCTAACATTAGTTTGGCGCTGGTATATTTGTTACACTCTAAGATTGCTCTCAATGCTTGATGTTTTTTTTCTCTGTAGCCTAATCAATTATATCGCACTGCTGTTTGACATATCTTTTATACGATGATTATAGAATGTGCTACCAGTACTACCTTACTACATGTCAATCTCTTACGGATGTATTCCTTGGTCCAAGTGATAATAATTACCTCTATAGTTTTGCACCCCTTAAGGAATAACCAAATTTAACGACATAATTCAATGAAATGGTATCTGCCATGCCATTGTATGCAGCATATATTTATTTCGTAAATGTAACTGATTTTTCCCATAAGCCATTCATACCTCAACAAATTCAGAGATTACACATTAAAATAATAATACATAAAGCTGTAATAACTTTATTTAGTCCACAATCAACTTAAAATGGACCCATAATTATTCTCATTATACCACAAATATATTGATACATGTAGAATAAAGTCACTTTATTCCACTGTTACTGGAATATGTTCTTTTTCAGCCCGGGTGTTTGCTTGGTATCTATTCTTTAAAAACACTTTCACAATAGCAGTCAATTTACCGTACTTTGTAAGGTTTTTATGTTTTTCTGAACTTTTATAGTAGCACTCAATATAGAATACCTGATTTACATCGATGAAACTACATAGCTTTTTTCGTATTTATACATAGCCTTTTTCGTATTCAAGAAACATCCATGTCTACTTCATTAATTATCGTTGCTGTTCTTTTTTCTCTCAAGGCATTAATTTTAGCGAACTCATTTCGTAAAATTCCTTAGATTTGACTCTGACAATTTCTTCTTGAGCTTCCTCAAAATAGTCTGGATGAAAAGACTCATCTTCTTGATATTTTTTTGGCTGTTTCACAAACTTTTATAGACAACAACCTGCCTTATCAAGCAATGTGCTAACACGTTTTCAAAGTTTGACTGAGTTGTTAACATTAAATATCTAAACCAGACTAAACTACAATGAAAAAATGCAATACATGTGGTTTGAATATTATTGGTCATTGTGGATAAAGCATTATATGTTTTGTATGATAGAGAATGAAGATAATTCAACACTTGAACGCGTTTAAACATTCTTGTGAAAAAAAAGAGCGCTACCTAACACACTTGTACAAAAAAAAACTAGTTTCTATGATGCTCTATTCAAAAGTTATATTCAATTACTGATATGCTACTTTGAAAACCCTTATATCTTCAGGGATATACTTTGTGAAAAATGTATAGAAAGAAGTAATTCATTATTTGGGCCAAGGAATGTGCATATAAGTGATTGATATGCAGTACGATAACTGATGTACTAACACGATAGAAAGATGCGAAGGTAGAGAACCTGTTACAAATTGTAACATATACAGTATCTATTATCTATAAACTATTGAACTTGTAAGTACACAAACATGAAAACAACCATAGAATAATGGATGATCACAATGGATTGACAGTTTTGGATGTGTCACCAACCAATCTTAAGGTATTTTACTTCAAATTAACGGCCATACAACTGTCAACTCAAGTGTTTCGGATCTTCTTTGTGACATGTACCGTGTGTGCTATGTTTAATTAAGCGGACCTTGCTCGTATACCTACGTTTACTAAAACGTGTTAAATTCTTAATTTAATATTTCACCTAGAAGCATCGATATATAAATAACTTTTTATTATTATTAACGGTGAGTACAGCCCCTAGGCTGTGTGCACTGCCGCGTGAAGAGCAGTGTAGCAGGTAGAGGATAGGGACCTAGTGTGCTTCATACAACATCCATGATATGCTAGTATATATAGTATATCAAGTTTACCAACTGCATGTATTCATATTAGTTTATTAGAGTTGTTCTGGAATATATAACTATCATACTTAATGTATGATGTTGAGTATGATGATTTTGGAATTTAGTCATTTTTCTTGGCGCGCCTGTTCGGGAAGGATGATACATGCCCGTTTCGTAAAACCGAGATCCTTTTATATTCAAATATTAAAACATTCGATAGATTGTCTTTGTGTGGGGCAAGCATTCAGATAGTCCTACTTGCTTCCTTAATGGTAATAGCTACGTCTATATTATAAGTAAACTATCCTATATGTTGAAAGTAGACAATTGAAGCTATAGGATAAGGAACTAAACTAGATAGCTTATAAGACAACGGCCAATCAGGGATTATTAGAAGTTTCGGTAAACACGATCCTTTCATTGGTCAGTACATATTATTGTTGCAGTTATTTATATTATAAACACATTCGTTATTATTATTATAATTTTATTATTTAATATATATTATTTTAAGTTAAATGTATGCTAACATAGGGCATGATCTAACCTCTCCTAGTTTAATATCAGAAAGTATATAAATTAATCTTAAGGGACACTAGATATAATACACTTGACAGGTCTGGGAAAAAGGTAGAGAAACATTGTCGCAAAGAACCAAGACCAAGAGATCTAACTCTGCAAGATTTGTTAATTCACGGCTTCGGCTTTTTGTGTGTTATTAAGATATGAAATGTCTTTTAATTTCACCAAAAAAGTCATCCGCAAGTTAACACAGCAGAAGTACTTCCCGTTTTACCGGCTTTTGACGTCCTCAGGTTAATATATACATATATACATATTTTTGATTATTAAATATTAGTAAGGTCAGATTGAAAATCAAATTATATAAATTTACATTTATTTGGCATAAAATCTCACTTGCATGTATACATATATTGTAACATAAGACTATCCCAATCCCTATAAAACTTCTGCCGCTCTTGTGCTTCTCCCTCCTCGAACTTCCTCTTTGACACTACACCAGGGGTTGCCAAAGCACTTATTCCTAATCGCCCGCCTGTCTGATATGTGCATATATTGGTTTATTAATAACCATTCAGTTTATTTTATTTTTTTCAACAAAATAACTTCATATTGAAAATGTATTAGTATTATCTACGTTTATTTTTTTGGAATTAAATTACTACTTTTCATCTTATAACTGAATACATGTATGAGTACGATGTGAAAGACCTGCACTCTCATCTTCTTTCTCTCAATGTCTCCCGCCCATTTGACTTCTCCATTTGCTCTCCCTTACGCACAATCACTCCAAAATCCTCACATATTATTCTCCATTTATTCATCTGACTCACTTTCAATTGAAACCTCACTTGTCTTACTAACCATAGAGTGAAGGATACAAATCCACTCTCATTTTGTATTTATGGGATTTTTGCTTTGCGATACGGTTTGCATTGATCTATCTAGCCCCAACATGTTTTGATCCAGTACAATTGAAACCTCTTTATTAGGCCCCGCTCCTTAGTTAGCCCACAGTTCTATCCCATACATAACAATGCATTTCACACATATCTCCCATAGAGTTCTCTGGATTCTATAAGAGTCTCGCATCTACTCACCCCATACTATTCAGTCTTCTGCCGCTACATCGGCCTTACGACATATATACTGTATTTATTTATTGCTCCCACACTTTCAAACATTAAACAGAAATACTTAAAGTTCATTACAATTCCCAGCTTTTTATCTTCCCATGTGAAGTCTGGTTCCCTGCCTTTTCGACTTTTTTGCTAAAAATTACTATCAGGGTTTGATTTACATTCATCTCCAATATTCACCTTTTATAAAGCTTTGTCGCTTTCTGTGGAATTTCTATCAACTCTCCATTCGTTCTTGATAACTAATCACATCATCTGCATATGACAAAGACCACATCTTTGACTTTCCAATCACAAACCACCCGCTTGCCCTCTGTGTAGCACTATTTCAAGATCCGCGGTAATTAAATTGAATACTAGAGTGGGGTTTAGCGAGCAGCCTCACCCTAGCCCTCTCTTTACTTGAAAACGTTCTGATACGTTTACACCAACTTTTATATGTGAATCCTTTGCCGGTTCTTTCATTATTGAGATCCAGCTCTTGTAACTGGTATCCACCAGCGGTATACCTCTAAAATTTATGAGGCTCTCGTTGTGCCCTTTCTTGAACATCAGAAACGTACAATTACGCTCTCTTCTGCTTTTCGGAAGTTGTCCTCTACCTGAGCATACGCGGTTTAGACCTCTCGTTAGATACTCATATATGCCGTACATATAGCAAAAGGGTGGCTTGGATACCAACCAGGTAAATTTAAAATACTTTTCTAATATAAACTGCTGTTATTGTTGTTTTTCTTGCATATATAGGAAACATCTATATCATTTTTTTTCTTCATAATACAATTATTAGCCCTTCCAACACAATACAGTTTTTAAACAGTTTATAAAAACAACATAGACATAGACATTAGTATTGTACAAGTCTATTAGACACCATGTCGCCAGTTATGGGATAATTAAGATTAAATAAAGAGTGGAAATGCGAAATTTTATTGAAATTGTCGGAATGTTACTGCACAAATATAAACATGTAACGTACATAACCTGTTACATGTTGAATGTTAATAACTATGAAGTAATTAATTAATTTCACAAGTTATATTCCCAAAACAAAGGTTGCCATTTTCTAAGAGCCATATCTGGGTATACCAGCCACATTGATTTATTTCCAAAATAGAAAGTACACGGTGTTAATGTGATGGGTAGAAGTCTAAATAACCAGTTGTGTTTAATATCACTATCATATTGTATCATAATTCGCTTATATTAACAATTCATTAGCCACGTATAATAGGGCATACACATCCACTGCCTTGATCGGTTAACAACTTTTTCAACAACTCATGATTATCAATATTAATTTACTAATTAGGGCGGTGAGGGTATGATAAAACTAATGAGGCATGCTGATGCTTTACAGATGTTCCTCCCAATACTTTCTCCGTGCAAATAATGGGTAATAATGGCTAGAGGAAATGTTTACATCGATAATTTACATTCAATTGTAAATTAGAGACATTTGAGAAGCCGTCATATGACGTCATTGTATATAATGACGAAATCTCATTTATACCAACGTATATGATAACAGTGCAATTTCGTCTGTTAACAATGATGTTAAGCAGTTCCCATGGCAATTTAACAGTGGTATCACCTTAAATCGCCATTAACACCTATAATAGCATCAGTGTGTAGTGGCTGTTTTGATTACGCAATTACATGAATAAATAAACAGCCGCATACTTTGAATCGCTTTCGGCATCCTACAGGCGGTATATTAAGATCCTAACATGTTCTTATTTATATAGTCGATATAAAATCTTCCATATATTGTTCAATTACATCAATATCCTTGATTAGAATCATCGATACGTTACGGTTGAACAATAATTGCTGCGCGCACAATACGAGTGCTGTTCAATTGTATGTATCGACATAACATTAACGCGATCGATCGTTGATTTTTATACGTCATAAATTACCAGCAGCTCATGAATATTCTATGTTTATCCAGGTTCTTAAACAAGTGCCGTACTTTTGCATCGGAAGTTTGCAATTCAATTTCGCCCATCCGACCTACAGCCGGTTGGATAGTGGGCCGTGCTGATTAATAATGCACCGTGCTTAAGGACAACATTGTCATAAATAATAGTGATTTAGTTAATAATGCCACGCGCTTGCATTCTGAATTTACAACTTTATTATAAGTTTGTTCGAAGAAGTTTCGCTTGCCATTTGTATTAGTTAGGGTAGTTAAAGTGGCATACGGAGATTAGCTGGAATTCCTTTAACAATTGCAGAACTCAGAATGAATTAGAATATTATTTTAAAATTATTAATTTATATTATAAATGATATAAATGATAAATGAGATCGCACCCATTTTTGAATTATCTTGTATTTAGCTTATACAACTTTTAAGATAAATATTTTATATTTTCATCTAAGAGTAACTGAGTTTGTGTGATTTAAAAGTGCCCCACATATACTTTATATGTTATTATTTTATAATTCTAAAATTGTATTAAACTAGTGTGACTCTGACAGGGGTGTCGGAATGAAGAAAAGTTTTGTCAGTCCGTTGTTGCTGGACTTATCAAATAAAGCAACCGTATTCGGCTATGCCCCATTATTATATTTTGGACACCCCAAAGGCCACACTCCTTCAAACGCTAAATATATATAATAACTACAACCCAGCACAAACCAAAACAACAAAACCTCTTATCTAAATGAAGGGCAAACCCCCTCATATAATCTGAGCAAGTTTAAGCACTACGTGCGCAGTTAGCTCTGTATCTTTAGGTGTGTACCCTTGCACGGCTGCACCGTCACCTAGCGTGCAAGGAGGCAGGACAAATTCGGGGCGCTGAAACCGTTGATTGAAGTATAAATACTTCAATCAACGCTGAAACGTAAGATAGCGCAATGGGCGTAATGTTGGTTGCCCAGGATTTACTCAGGGTGCCTTGACAGCAGGTCCATCTCACTATTCATAAAAATTAGGCCATGAAACTACATACATGTTATGTAACTTAATAAAAAAGGCAATGTTGTAGCTTCCATAGTTACCATAATTTATATTTATTGAACGTAGAATATACTGCTATATACTCATATCTTCCACACTGTCCTCTACAAACTATTACTACGAAACATTGCCATCATCCTTAACAATAAGTTTAAGGCCAACAACAAGATATTTGTATTAAAATAAATTCACTATTCGCCCACACGAATTCCACCACTTGCTCATCCGATTAGTATTAGTTTCCTGCAGGAGCAATGTCGATTGTACGAGTCCTAGCAGATTCTTCAGAAACCAGCCTTGCTCCCTTTCTAGTATATCCCCCTCTCGCAATTCCCACATTTCCATTCGATACAACAATATTGCACCTCTTTCAGATCCATAAGGATATTATTGCAGTATACCGTCCCCACATACATGGCCCTTCTCTTTTTCCTACCACCAACCACGTAGTTTCCCTCAACGACTTTTTGTTCCATCCTCTCACTATGTTCCTCATTCGCATCACAAATACTCCTCTGGCCCTCCCTATCCTCGTTTCTTTCTTTGCCTCCTGCATCACCCAATCGCATCCTGCCAGCAGTATTGCTTCTTACTTGCCCCACTCTTCTTCTGTCTCCAGCAAACCCACTATGTCATTAGTGTCTATCCACTCTTCCAGCTCTTTTCCCCACATTCCGCATAAGATGTTTTCTCAGTCGAGCCATACTCTCCTCCCCCTGGCCACCCCTTTATCCTGCCCACCATCCTCGAAAGTTAAGTTTAAAGTACTAATGGATAATTGATATATTTATTTTTAAGGCTTTCATTTCTGTAATTGAGGGTTTTATTGGTCTAGATTTGACGTGAGAACAAAGTCAAATATCTACCAATAAAACCCCCAGTAACTGAAATGGAAACGTGACCTTGAAAAGAACCATACAAAAAATATAACTGATATTTGATAACCAAATGAAAGAAATTTCTAAAATTTGATGTTTAATGGTAATGTTTCTGATGACAATATTATATGGTATGTATAATTGTACACATGTATTGAGCAAGAATAACTTAATTTTGGTAACAATTCCCAATAATTAGATTTGCTCACCTTTTATATACCTATAACATTATCTCGACCAATACTTTAAATATACTTTAATTGAAAAATGTATGGTTATAAATGATAATTGATATTTAATGGTGAAAATGGGAGCAGGTGAGTTGAGTATAATTTTTAGAATGTCTTTTGAAACCTTTACATCAAAACATAACGCTTATTATTATTATTAAAAAATTATTTCAATGTCGCAATTAATAGCTCCACACCATCACTCTAATTTCATACTCACGAACCTCCAAAATATCCTTCTACTAATTGCGCCTGCTTTTAACTTCTCGACAGGCAGTACGTATTAATCAAACACCTCTGCCGATTTCGTCAAAATAAATGAAAAAAACTGCCCATGTTCACTTTAAATGTAAATAAAGCCACCACTAATTACACTATTTTTACGTGACCTCTCCTGCCGAAATGGAAATCAATCATCGCCATTCATCGGCGCTTCAATGCCAAACAGGATTCGTCTAGCGTTGGCGACGAAACGCTTTGTGGAAAAGAATCCTTTGTGGCGGCTGTAAAAGTAGGAATCGTGATTTATTTACAATAGAAATAGCAATAATAGATTGAATTCGAGCTCCGGGACACCGTGCCGCGGGATACTGTTAAATCGCCTTTTACGGCACAAAAAGGCTTGCCGTGATATTATTATTAATATATTTTTAAGCGTGATTTAATTAGTTAGAGGCTGGCCGCAATAATGGTGCTGATTATTTGTTATGTTGTCTTGTGGAATTTCTAAATATAATTTTGTTGATTTTTTTTTTCAATTTTTTATTGTTTTTTTTTCCTATAAGCAGTTTTTTGTGTTCAATTTCAATGTGGCTTAGAAATGATATTTGGAATACTTTCTAGCATATTTATGCAGGTTTTGATATGTATCTACTTGGAATTAAGATTGCTATATAAACATATTTGGCAGATAAATTATTTATTATTATAATTATATAATTGTTTCAATTTTCCTAATCAAAGTTAAGCTGGCATACAAATAAAATTTCTTTTAAAGTTTGACCGATTATAAGTAGTATTAGGGATTGCCAGAATTCAGGGTTGCCGAATTACTGGGATTCTGTACCAATTTTTAAAGATATATATTAAAATTCATGTCGAAAAATACCGATGTTTCCTAATTTATTAGTCAAATTTATATAAATAAATTAAATTTTTAAATTTAAAAACATTTCCGTATTTACTTCCTACCGTTTCCAGCTGATAACTTCGTTTATCCGCGAAGATTCGCATTACACAGCTTGCATGACTAGCGAAATAATTACAAAACATACCTCGTGCTCTACATAGAACATTAACCTGACTAACAGCGGATTATTTATGCCATAACAATGCAAGAAGTGCATAGAATTCCCCAGTAAACCAAATATTAACGCCAGCGGAGAAAGTGCAAATTTATAATTTCTCTGGCATACTGAACGTGTTTTACAATTAAACCCATCCAATGAGGTAACTCTTGTGCAACGCAAACTTTCCGTCTCGCCATTTTCACACCTAGCGCGCAACAATGGCGCGTTTATCCGCGATTACTTTCGATGTACTAAGCAAATCCCTGTTCGAATAACTACCAAACAGAGGGAAAATAAACGAGGAACAGATGGGTTGATTTTAAGTCCGGTGAAATGGTGAAAGTGCCGCCCGAAAACGGCGTGGTCACCACGCAAACATCCTCCTGTAACTGTAAAAAATATCTCGGGTACGTGCGAGAAGTGTTACGGCCCATTATGTTCCGTTTTGATTTAATCTGTTGATAAATCGATCGGTACTAAATCAAAACGGCACGGGCGGAAGAATGGCTCGCTGATTCCTGGACCGCTTCTGCGCTGTTAGCTTTCGCCGGAGCGCATAAAAGGGTACCCATTTAGTTTGAAAAGGTCAAAAGGTTGTAAGCGGTTTGAAACAAGGAAGTATTTTTACACAGAGAATGAGCGCATATACTCGTGAATAACTTAATACTAAGAGACTCTTGAAATTGACGGTTATTAAATTAAACAAGCATGATCATTGAAATTGTAAGACAATACAAATATCCATACATCATTGTTTATTTTACAAAACTGGTGAATAACACTGGATCGTTGTTACGGTTTGAGCATGTGGTAGCAATAAATTTAATAAGTATTCAGCACCTTTTGTAAAATATCGGTGAGTTAGAGATTTTTAAGCTACACGCTAGTTATAGCATTTCTGGCGTAGGCAAAATGTAAAATCAGTCGCTTTGTAAAACGCCTACTTATTTAGTAGATGACTAAGTTAATTGAAGAAAGGTACAGATATTGATTAATATTGGAATTTTACAGTTTGACAGTATGAAAGACATTAGTAGATGGATAGACGCCATACAAATCTATAGCTTAGGCAACATCCAAAGAAAGCTGATTCTCAAAGGATCCTACAAATAGTGAAGAACTAACTAAAGCCCAGAAACTAACAATCTTAGTTAGGTTAGTCTGTTTACTTGTGACCTGCATAGAGCGTTGCAAAATGCACGATGACTATGAAATATCGATAGCAACATATTATCGTAACTAGTACAGATACGACGATAGTTTGTTGTATGTATTCTTCTGTTGGCTACAAAGCCTCGGGGGGCTTCGACATTCGTTTCTCGAAGTCCTTTAATCCTTTTTTGTTTGCTCTACTATCTTCCTGCTTTCCTGTTCTGTACTGTTTTTCAGTTTGGTATCCCTAGCTTTTTTAGGTCATGTTCTCATTATCTATCTACCTTGCTCGTGGTCTTCCTCTTCGTCTATTTTTTCTTGGTTTCCAGTTCATCATTCCGCTTATTGTTGTATTTTTGCCTTTCCTTCTTACATATCCATAGTCATTGCATGATTTTACTATGTCTCACCCTCCATTTTATTCAGGTATTTCTGTATTCGTTAATGGTATACATTCTTGCTGGTTTACTTTTTGTTCCTTTCGTCTGTATCCTGCTTGTTTGCTCGCTTTTATTTCCCTATTATAGTAGGATGTGTTTATTTAGGTCTCTAGGTACTAAAGTTATTCACTTCTTCTGTACTGATGATCTCTAATTGCGCTTTGTTTCTGCGTGTGTCCTCCTTTCTTGTGCTTTTTATGTATTTTGTCTTTTCTTCGTTGATTTATGTGTAGTCCTGTTTTTTTATGCGTCTTTCAAGGCCCCTTCAGCCAGATTTTGGTCCTACTTACGATCACGATGTCGTCTATGTATAACAGTATATGTAATATTTTTGTCTTTAGTTTTCTATGTCCTTTTATCTTTCTTATAGCGCTTTCCAGCACCACACTGAATAATATAATAATAATAATAATATTGTTGTTGATAGTGCGATTCCTTGTCTTACTCCACAAGACTACCGCTATTAATCTCTCCATTGCCATTCTTGTTAAATTTATATGTTTCTGTGGTATGTTTATGTTTCATCTCCTCTAGTGTTTTCATTCTATTCGCGATGTCTAAAGCGACTTTACAGTCTACGAAGAGTATTATGTTTCTATTTCTGCTTCGTGACATTTATCGTAAAGATGGCGTATGTAGTCGACCTTGCAGTTTGAATCCGTTTTGGTAGTCTACTATGTCTCTTTCAGCACGTGGTTCCAGTTCCTTGTATATTAAGGTTGATAGTACTGTATATGTGCTGTTTAGTAGTGTAATTCCTTCTAGTTTTTGGGATCTTCTTGTCTGCTTTCTTGTGTAGCAGCACCGTGTCCAGTGTTATCATAAACAATAAATCATGAATGTTACAAATGATAGAACCAGTTGTATCAAAGTCAGGGGAAGCAGCGCTATTAATACTAATATTTTCATATTTTCATATCTTAGTAATTTTATTTCCATGTAGTATTAATTATTTTTATGACTATATATATATATATATATATAGTTTCATATTATAATTTTTTAAAAGTTGTTATATTCCACTGAATTAACGCATATGGAATTTTAATTAATGATTACAACAAAAAAACGTAAAATCATCGTACCGCGATCTTAGTTTTAAATAATAATGTCGTGGATGTTAGAAATAAGTTGGTGATTAGAATTTCAAGTAGCGGGTAAACCAGTTCTATCAAATTCAGGGAGAAACCGCGCTTTTGATACAAACATTTCCATTTCTTATAATTTTATGCGCATATTTATTAATTACGTGCCTCGTATATAATTATAAACAATAAAGATAATTATTAGTAAGGATATACGTGCACGCACACTCACGACGAAAGGACTGTCAATAATTCCAAGTAAATTGCTCTGCAATAATAAGGCTGAAACGATTCCAATTTATTATCACTCTATAAAAATTATGCCAATTAAAATGGCATAAATAATGCCAGCGTATTGATTAGACTGCCTTTCAAAAAAATAAGTAATAATGCACATTTTTGCAACAATCACAACAAATCATAGCTGCAAATTATGTGCGCTATTCTTGGAATTCGCTGCAGGAAGTTTATCGTTATCGTTGGAAACATCCTTACAAAATTGGAGTCATGGCATGATATCCCTTATTAATTTTTAAATTGTAATAATTATATGCGAAACAAAATATAGTTTTGTAAATAATGTTTGTTTGGCCTTTAGCTTGTTACTATTTCAGAAATTGAATGACTGTGTCGTCTACTATGAATTATTTTTCAATTTTATTCATCTCCTTCATTGTTACTATTTATTCATCTTCTTCTTGGTGTGCTCTACTCAGTTACTATATTTTTTATTTTTATTTACAAAACTACTTTTCTACAAAATTACTACTATATATTTACAAACGTTGAATACGTTTGTAAATATCGTTTTTTTATTTAAATTAAAATTAAAATTTAATTCATTTAAAACGTAAATTTTGTCAATTTCATATACAACCTGAAATTACCATCAATATTTAAAATAAGATATATATCTGTTTTATGTAAATATAGTTTATAGTAATATGTACACTTATTCTGAGTCTGTCAAACTAAGCAGGGGTGGCAATTGAATTGATAAAATAAAGCTCGATAAAATTAAGCCATAAAGCGATATTTATGAACGCACGGTATATGCAACAAACCGTGAACGGGAGTTTTGCATTTACAGTATGTTGCTTTTCTTTTACCAATAAGAATATAGTAACCATTATATATACAGCTCCCGTGTATAGCGAACGGTTTTACCTCCGCCGCCTAGCTCGAAGATTTAGCAAATATCCTTCCTGAATATTTCACGCTCGACTTTGCTTTCCTTACATTTGTCCTTTGTCTTTTATATCCGAGTTTTAAACGCCATGAAATACTGTATAGTATACTACTACACTATAGGAAAGAAAACGTATATGAATCGTTGCCTGACATGCTATATTTCGTTAACAAATCGCACCACGCTCTTTCGGTGTTGCGTAATACAAAGTGATCAACCCTTTTATTGGGAATATGAAGAACATTATCACTTATGGCTATTTTTTCAATTATCGAATATATTTATATTTTATGGGTATATTATAATATTCATTAAGACACCTTACACGGTCAATAATACTGACAATCCTAGTACTGTCAATATTTGCTTCGATCCTCCTTTTATATTTATTAAGTACTTAATTACCCGGATAAAGATCAGTATTCTCTTCATTACATCATTAATATACCTTACACGATGAGTAATACTGGCAATATTTTAGAAAAATGAATATTGTAAACATATTATCGTACAGTAATACTGTGATTATTCTAAAATATTGACAGTAATATTGATCGTGTAAGGTGCCTTATAGAATGTTCCAAACCATACTAGGTGACTAGATATGTATGATTTGAGTTATATTTCTCTGCTTTCACAATTTCCACTATGATTAGATTGTTCTTCAATGTATACCAATGTAGTAAAGGGTAAACCTTTCATTTATTAACAATGGTCCATACATCACAAGAGTAAAGAGCCATTTAGAATAAGTTCGTGACAACAACAAATCTATCCTAATTCAGCCTGCTTCTGAAACCTACCTCAGATCCTTAGGCCCATAGTCGGAACAGGAGGCTGCAATATTGCATAAAATTGGGGTTTACGCAAGTGAATATGTGATAATATGAGTACTAGAATCTAGCCATGCACTAGCCATAAATGATGTAAATACAACAATTCTTAGATAATTGAGCGAATTTCAGTTAATTAAATAAACCTTTATTGGCATTAATTAACATAACACAAACAAATTAATAAAAGGCATAACAATTAACAAAATAAGTAATAATTTTAGCTTAGACAAGAATTTCCGAATTTCCAATTAAATTAAATAAAACACCCTATACACTCTCTGTTAACAGTTTCATTATTTTGAGACCCGTTCCATCTTCTACCAAGCATTTCCATTTGCCTTATGACAAATGTTACAAATTTGTTAAAAGTGACGTTAAGATAGTAAAATAAGTTATTATCTTGCCACTCTTCACAAACATTAGCGTTCGTAGAAATTATTAGAAATGTGAGAATGAAACATAATAGGTTGTGAACTTTTGGGAGAGTAGTTTCAATCAACATCTGCTATATGAAAATGTAAAAATAGTAAAAATCATCAGGACTCGAAGGGTAGAATAGATATATCTATAAGAACTATCACCATCAAGATCATCAAATCCATGTAGATTATCGGAGTATCTAAGCAAATGCTAAGACTTAGATTACATGGACTGAGTGGATAGAAGCAGACCCGCAAATCAGAAATTTGGGATAGCCTGAAATAAGCAAGGCTTGGATATGCATCAAGGAAGTTGATTGATTGCAGATTCATATCAAAAAAGGAATGTTGCTTTCCGATGGCCATTCTTAACCCCTGCTATGCGCTAGGCTAATGGTTATTGGCTACGCATGTTGTAGTATCGTACGCCAAGACGGTGCTTTTCGCATGAACCAACGGCTACGCCAAGGCTGTTCTTTTTACATTAATTATTAATTATTACAAACTAGACTGCGATGCGATGTAACGGCGGCGGTAAAACGGCAGTGATTCATCACCGGAATGGGCCCCGCCTGCATGTATATTCTTTGTAAATATAAATCCTGTCATCACGTTCCTCAATAAATCCCGATATGGTGCAAACATCAAAAAGACAATTTTGTAAGAACTGTGTGAAGAATGTCAATAAAGGTCTATATTATAAATGATAGAAAACGAAAATTGATTGTTTGATGTTTTGAATCATATCTGAAAAAATCCAGGAACGGTGATGAGAGGATTTATATTTTCATTTATAATATAGACGTTTATTGACATTTTCAAACAATTTTTTAATACAAATTTCCTCCCTTGTCCAGCTTTGCTCCCACATCATCATTACGCAAATCTTCACTCCACGCCCATCCACCTTAATTAACCATTTACTCACTCTTCTATCTTTTCCCACCTAATTTTAATTGACTCCTTCATACTCATTAGCCAGGTGCTCCTATTTATCACAACCGTCCCTATATAACACACACAGATATACCCACCAACCGTAGATATACCCATCAACTGTAGACTATACTGTACTGAACTGTACTATATTTCCTGCCCTTTGCTTCAGACTCGTACCTTGGCACAGCTCCACACATCCCTTTCTCCTACCGCTCCTTCTATTCAACTCCTTTCATTCTTCCGTTTACGTGCCTGTCAATACTTGCTCAAGATCTCCACGTTATTTCCACCCTTGCCTGAGATGCTTCCTATCATTAGAGAGCACAAAATATAATCTTCAAATGTCAACCCTTACTGTTTATACTATATGAGTCCAATTTAAACAATAATTTTGTTCAATTTTAGCAATCAACTTTAGTATATACGTTTTCTTTTCCTACCAACTCCTACTCCTTTTTAATAATGGCCTCAATCACTCTATCCTATTCATTCTTGTTATTCTTTCCACTACTTTGTGTTTTTACCTCCCAAACATATTTATCCTTACTCCTCTTCTTCCCCATTCTATATAGGCCCTCACCAGCTCAATTGCATTAGTTATATTTATATTTCTTATGACTTTAATGTGCTTGCCTTAGATTATGCTTTTTAGTGCAGAGGTCCATAACTCGTAGCCATACATTAACACTGGTCTTGGTCTGTATACTGCCGGCGTAGCGCAGTGGTCAAGGCATCGGACTGCCGCGCTGAAGATCAAACTAAATAGCGCGGGGTTTTGATGGCTAACAACCTATTCTGGTCCGGAGTAGACCAACATCACCCAGCCGGTTCCGTCCACTGTTGAACATTTCATTGTCTTCTGCCTATACTTTACTGAATCCAGTTATTCGTAATTCTCATGGCAACTCAATGTCGTTTGTGAGATATGTTAGTGCCAGTCTGTCGAATAAAAAAAACTGCACCTCTATAATATAAAAATAATTGCTTGAAGTCGCCCGATCTGTCAGTTATGATTTTTGTGCTGACAGTAGAAAAATTGAGGTCGCAGGTTCTAATCCCATCGATGGTAGTATTCTTATGTTTTTAATTCAATATTTCATTGGAGCATTTAGTATTTTGCATTAATGGCAATCAGCATTCCATCTTTTGGCAATTATTTCACGATACTCCGACGAACGTCGGGAATTTCACCTAATACTTTAATAATTAACACCATGTTTACGAAACAAGTTTACGACTGGCAGAGGAGTTACCGATATTGGAGCAGCAGCTTTACTCTCGCGCCAACAGTCTCTTATGCTGCGTGTTACTGGCAACTATGTTGTCAGTAGTTAGCTAGCTCTTTGACTAGGTCTTTCAATCCTTACCTTTTGTTGGGGATCGCTTTTTTGTATTTTTTTATATATGATACAAAAAGACTAGATAATTAGTCGAATGAAGTTATCATATCTTCTTGATACGTGCATATCTTAGAATGTGATAGTTTACTACTTGTGAAATTCGTCGTGGTTATTTTATTTCGTTGAAAATGGTCCAGGGTATTTATAATATTCTCCTGCAGTATTACATTTCACATGCTGCAATTTTCATGTCTTTATTTTGAAGAATTCAGGCGTCTGTACAATACAATACGACGGGGAATATCAAAGTTTTCATTGTTTGATTTATGTGTGTGTGCAAGGTGATGTTGCTGGGTTACTTTTGCCTTAAGGTGGTATCAGACATTATTAATACATTTTTTAAATGAGTAATTCAACAACACGGACAAAATAAATTTCTCAAAATTACAGCTAGCTTGTGTATACCAAATTTGTATATTTAAAAAAGCTTCAAGAAATAGATTATGAGCTTTTAATGTAGCGAACAATTGTGCGGTCACAGCAATTATGTATATATTAGTCGGCGCAAATTCTATTTGAACAAAACGTAACTAACATCGTACATTTGTATAATAAATGTGAAGAAGGTTTTATGAAATAGATAATAAACTATTATTGACTAATAACTCCCGGTTATTACTTAATAATATAATAAACGTTAAATAATTAATGATATACAAAAAGGGGTTAATTGAAAATTAAAGTATATGTGTCGGTAATAACGCATAAGGAGTATTAAATTTACGTCTAAAATATTTTTTATAGGTAGATACATTTTCACGATTCCACCAAAATGACTTTTGCAAACTTTGCACCTCCTCCAACTATTAATTCCAGACAGGTTTCATTCGGCTGCACGTACGCACGCGAAAAGATTTTAATATTCAAGGATTACTATTTTAATAATCTATTTTGAAAGCCGCGAGCCCACAATCTAACGCCGCCTTTGTCTGCCCAAACCCCGTCCGTTGCAACATAATAATAATAAACACGTTAATAATAAAAGCACTGATGATAGATGGTTTCATAATTAATCACGATTTCTGTACATATGTACGAAATCAATAGGAGCTGTCTTGCTAAGAGATCGTTTTGCGAATAAAAAGTTAATGCGCGTGAAAACACTTGATAGATAATTTATTATCTAATGGCGTAGGTATTTATTTATTAATAGAAGATGAGAGGACGAGATTATAAAATATTTATTGGTGGTGTTTGTTTACTATTACTGTAATAAAGGAATTTATGTACAAAGTTTCAACGGCTCAGTTATTTTTTGTACAACACGATATCCGTGCGGGATAGAGATGCGCGGAGTGATGCCCGGTATCACCCACGTTCCGTAAATCTAGGCGTTTCTTAGGATCTTAATAAAGTTGCCATGGGAGCATTATTTCTCATTGCCGGATATATTTGTGGATAACCATACAAACTTACTATGGAATGCCTAAATTTACGGAACGTTGGTGGAAACGGTCATAAATTTTCATGCAAAACTATATTCCATTTTTGGCCCGAAATGGTTGCTTCCACATCCGTGTTGGTTTAAATTGTTTCATTAAAATATGTCTTAACTGAAGCTAAAACAGATAGTGTATGGACCGCTATACACGCGTATACAGTATACTGTCACTTGGCATTTGGTCTTTCACAAACTTCTCTCCAGACGTAAAAAAACACTGCTAGTGGAAATTTATAATTTACTTGCATCTTTTCTAGAATATTTAGCCGGTTTAAAATTATACAGAACCGGAAATTTATCTAACTCTGTTGGATTTTTTTATTTATATCTCATCGAATAGCCGTTTTGAATATATTTCTTTGAAAACTTAAAATATTTCGGGAAGATAGGTGATCGCGGGAAGAGATGGCGGCTATATCCAAGCGAAATATCGCTGTCATGTTATGTTGATAACGTGTAGCATCGTGGGGATAGGGCCTTATGCAAATTAATGAAAAAATATTATTTTTGCTGATTCCTACAATTCTCTCTCCTATCAGAAACTCATTTTCAACATCAACTTGTTTTTGGATTGATTCGATAGCCATACACACCATATGAGTCGGCCAAAGTTTTGGTCATATACAAATCAGATTTACTTAATTTTTCTGCACTTAAAATGAAAGGATCTGAATCCTGTAATCACGCTCTAATGGTATATTGGCGACCTATATTGTATATAAGGTAATATTAATTTTTATTGTAAATACTATTCTCATCTTAGTTTTATATTATAGTAATACTTCAATTTATAATTGTAATTGAGTTTATTAAGAGCGAAGTAATAACTCCTAACCTATTACTTTCAATTTTTTTAATTTTATCATACGTGAACTATATATAGTCAATTTATTGAAACCATTAATTAAAAAAAAACTTAATTACAATTCTATATCTAAATCTACTTACAAATAAGAATACAACATTAGCAATTCAATTAAATCACTTCTATTGCTATGCAAATGAATTAATATTATCAGATAAATCACAATGAAAATGCAATTAGCGTTACCATAACAATTAATAATAAAATACATTGCCATCACTCTTTGCGGTGGAAAACTATTCTGTTTGGCAACAATAAAATCCAATCTCTTCTAATCCTATCGCAACAACAGGTGTGCTATTAATAAACGGGATTTTCTCACTGGCTCGTTTTCCCGGTACATACATTATAATAATTTAGCCATGAAAAAAAAAACGAAAAGTAATAACAAAAAGTCCACCAAACCAAACTGGTTCTCTATAAATTAATAATAAATTGCCGGCTAGCAGCATCGCACGTTCAGGGATAACAACTTTTTTGCGTCGATCCTAGACAATTGTTTTCATCCTCGCAAAATGCAGATTAGTAGGTGGCGGAGAATGATGATTTACGCGGCAAGTCCTTAACCGCTGATCGTATATTAATTATCGATATCGCCGTAATTACACACAGGTCTTACAGGGAATTAATTATTATCTTAAATGCCATTCGTAATTGATAATTGATTTATATGTAAATTATAATCGCCCTGCGGGGTACGAATTGTGATTTCGCGTATGCTTCACGTGCGCAGAATTTTTTAATTGCTTATCAGAGATGTGGTCTGTTTCAGCAGGTTCCAGTATTTGTATGTGTACATAAAACTTAATTGCAATGCTTCACACTTAATAAATCGTTGTTATTCGCGTTTAATAAACTATAATTAGTGTTTTAAAAATAATTGTTCGTTGTTAGGAATTGATAGTTTATAGTTTACTTTTAAATAGAAGTTTTTGACCACAATTAACGTATAAATTAGCAAAGATGACATCAATTGCCTCTGAGTCATTAAAGACAGTATTACTTTGTGTTAAAAATGTATTGTGATTATATGACAATATAAAAATAAATTATGTTGTGTATTTTTCAAAATTATGAGTATTCTTATACTGATAGATGATATACTACAATGATATATTTTAACAGAAGTATTTGCTATATTTGTTACAAATTTAGCTGCACATAGGCCTTCGGTCTTTCTGTTTTTTTTATTTCTTTATATCTTATATTATTCTATTTAAGAAGATTTTCGTGTTGTCAAGCTCCTTTGCTGTGTTGTCACCAATCCACTGACATGGACAACCTGATGTGAATGAGTTGTTGTTAATGGTGGTATTTTTAGTTTACTTAATTTTATTTCCTTAAATCAGGTGATAGTATTTTCGTATAAATTAGTCTTATTTTTATTGTACGTTATTGGTGTTATAACTGATTTTAGTTTAGTAGATTTTCGTGTTGTCAAGCTCCTTTGCTGTGTTGTCACCAATCCACTGACATGGACAACCTGGTGTGAAGGAGTTGTTGTTGATGGTGGTATTTTTAGTTTACTTAATTTTATTTCCTTAAATCAGGAGATAGTATTTTCGTATAAATTAGTCTTATTTTTATTGTACGTTATTAGTGTTAGCACTGATTTCAGTTACATAAAAGATTCGTCCTGAATATTTGAAAGTATCGTATCCTAGTGATAAATGGGCTGGGATTTAAAAAAAGTTTTTCCTTTAAAGGAGAATATCAAAACGACAAGCAAATAATGATATTTCAAAGAAGGTTACAATTGTCAATTAAGATGTAACTACCATTTAACAAAATATATAATTAATAATCTCAAAAATATGGACACAAAAACCGAAGACGAGTCAAGTCCCAGACTCGTCTTGGGTTTCGTACCAATTACACCAAGCAGGGCGATACCTCGAGAGACATTTCTAATGTTATAGGATTTAACAAAATATCAAACATTAATTTAATTCATTTGTAAATAAAATCATTATTAATAATTCAGTAATCAGTTTTCCAAGTAAATGTTAAGCTATATAGATGGTAATTTATATTGACGTTGTAGCTTCAGGTTAATAAAAATAACTTCTCTGAAGTTGTAACCATTATACCAACTGAGATGACAGCTTGACGTGCTTAGCGATTATCCTGGATTCCTATTAGATTGATGACGTAAAAGCAGCAACAAATGACGTCAGAAAAATTGTTATGTACGTAAATGTAAATGTATTTAGTTTTCTAGAAATCGGTATACTCTACTACAACTTTGCAATACGGGGTATAGTGCTTTTTAAAGCTGGATTGATAGTACAGTTTTAATCGCAAGTGCAATCGGAATCGGAATCGTAAGAAACATAAACATGGAACATGTGTGTGTATTTTCTTTAATTCCATCTAGCAACATAGAGCTGCAACGTGTATTTTCCAACCAGGTCACCCCGACGCTAGCGGCCTGCCCCTCGTTCTTTTCTTTATGGATTCCATTATAGCGCCTTCTGTTCGGAGTAGAATATACCCTATCCGGATTCACTGGTGTCTTCTGATTTGCAGGTCGAATGGTTCTTCATGTGAGCTTCTCCATAATCTGTGGTTTGATATTCTTTCTGGCCTGAAATCTCTGAGGATGTTGTCATTGACATTTTCCGATGAAGACTTTAATCTTTTACATTCAAGTTCATCTAGCTTTCATTTATCTATCATCAATACTGCTCTATGAATGCGAGCATAGAGCAGTACTGATTGACGTTGGAGTCGAATATTCGAAGTTTTGTGTTTGTGCTGTATTAGGACACCATATGTTATTTAATTGCTCAAAAGTCGCGTTCGCTTTTCGAATTCGGTACTCCACGTGTTGGCACGCCCCTTCATCGTTTGTTAAGTGTGTTTCCGAGGTGATGTAAAGCATCTACTTGTGCCACTCGTTCTCCTCCCAGAAGTAGCTGCCTATGCTCTCTGATTCTGTTGATGCTTGTTCCCTTTGTTTTATTTGCATTGATGTTTATGCCTGCTTTAGAGGCTTCCTCTATCAGTGCATCTGTTTGACCTGCATGTCCCTGTTAGGAGTAGTCTTTTATTGATTCCTTACGCTACACCTCTCCGCGTGTTTAGACATTGCTTGAGAACTGTGTCAAGTACTATTATAAATAACAGGGGGACAGACTACATCTTTGCAGTACTCCTGCGCTCACATTGATATCATGTTTCTGTGTTTAATTTTGCAGTTGTAGAACATTGTGTCCTATGCTCTATTATTTTTTTCAGAGTACCTCCAGAAAGTATTTCATCGTCTTGGGTTGTTAGAGGATGTAAGGATCCCTTCCTGGCACGTTCATCTGCTATATCTTTCCCTCAGGGGTTGGTGATTGATTTACGTTGAGTACATCTAAAAAATGTTTGTTCCATCTCTGCATGTTTTGGGCATCGTCTATCATAACACGTCCATCTTTCTTATAAATGTTTCTTTTTACGGTGGTAGGCCATTGTTTGTCAGCTTCTTGTCAAGCCCTTTTGGCTGCGCTTGCGAGGTTGTTTACCCATCGCCGTTTGTCGCTTCGAAAGCTTTTCTTTACCTTCCTGTTTATTCTTCTGCAGTAGTTTAGATAGTTTGGTTTTGGCTTCTAGCTCTGTTGTTGTTTATATCTTGTTTGGCACATTAGTTCCCATGTTTCTTTCGTTATTAATTTCTGCTGTTTTTGGTACATGCTCAATCTTGGCATTCGCTGCTTCTGTGAGGATTCCTTTCACGAGTGTCTACTGATTCGTATTCGGTTTTGTGTTCCTCGTATTTTGTATGACCTTTTCTTGTAATGTTTTGGACGTGCGTGAGATATTTAGAATGATGTATCATTTATGTGCTTTGGCTGTGCTATCCTTGGACTAGATTATTTTAGGCATACAGTAGCAATGATAAGGTGGTGGTCGCTTGAAATGTCTGCTCCTCGCCGGCTGTCTAAGCAGTTACTTCCCACATGTCTTTGTTTATCATAATATGATCTATTTGGTTATCATTTTGTCCGTCCGGTAAGACCCACGCAATTCTCCGGTAGTCTCTGTATATGTAGAATGTGTCCCCTACAATGAGGTTATTTTCTGCACATACGTTCAACAGTTGTCCCCGTTGTTGTTTGCGGTTCCCATTCTATATCTTCCAATGATTTGTTCCCTTTTGTTGTTGTCTCCTCACACTTACGATTATGTCGCTGATTTACTAGGATTTTGTCCTGGTTTCTGGGGTAGTCATTAGTCGATAGTAGGTGTCGGTGTGGGCATACTATTGGCCGATGGTGATGCATCTTGCCTTGATGTTGAATCTTACTCTGATGATCCTTGGGGATATCGCCTCCCAACTTTTTGCTTTCCTATTCAGGAGTAGTGCTACTCCGTTGTTTGCGGCTTCATCTCTTCCTGGTTTTATATAGCGTGTATTCCTGTCTGAGTCTTTCTTTATCGTTTATGTTTCATGATCCTATTCATATTTTCATAGCTAAAATCATTATCGTTTTTTACTTTCCGATTCGATTACAGCATTGTTTAGTCCGTTTTTAAATATTTGTTGCGGTTTCAAGAATTATTGATTTGTTGTATATGACCGCAAAACTTGGAGCGATACGGTACGCCATAGAGCGACTAGTAATGATAAACGAAGACACCTATAGTCAGATGAAGATTGTTTTACTTTCATTTCAGCCTTTAATCGTCCACTGCTGAAAATATGCCTCCCTCATAGATTTCTATGTGTCCCTGTCTTGTGCGGCTTGATACCATTTCCTTCCCTCAATCTGTTTGATATCATCAAGTTATCGTTTTTGTGTCCGTCCGACTCCACTTTTGGTTGTTCATGGCCACCAAGAAACAATCCTATGTGTCCCCTTACATAGGTCTTGTCTGGCCACTTGCCCTACCCAGCTTCACTTGAAGTTCGCTATTCGCTCTATGACGTCAACTGCTTTAGATCTTCTGCGTATTTCGGTGTTTGTAATTTTGTTCCTCATGCTTATACCAATCATAGCACGCATCATGGTTCCTTGTGTATTTCTGAGAACATTTGAGCTTTTCTCTGTGAGTGTCATAGTTTCCAGGCCGTATGTTGTTACTGGCAGATACAATTGTTATAAAAGTCACTTTTCAGGTTGTTTGGAATATCTTGGGTTTTCAGGATGTAGCCAAACTTACCAAATGCTGGCCCAACTTCTTGCTGTTTGGTTTTCTTTGCCGTTGTGGATCGTATGGTCGAGATATATGTATTGGACGACGATTTCTAGAATTTAGCATTCGATGGTAATTTCGGCTTCCTGTGGATTTTTTGTTTCGACCGGGTTCATTTTTAAACCAACTGCTTTTGAAGCGTAGTTAAGTTGACCTTTCATCTTCTAACTTGCTGATGTCACTACTGACAAGTACAATGTCATCTGGTTGATGGATGGTTCAGGTATTTACCGTCTATCTTAATGCCTTTGGTGTTCCATGACAGTTGTTTGAATGTATCTTACATCACCACAGTAAATAGCTTTCGAGATACTGTACCGCCTTGCCTTACGCCCTCCTTAGCGGTAACCTTTCAGTCATGGTACCTTCGTCAAGTGTCTCATCTGCATTGTAGCATCATTGTAGATGGACCTAAGCAGGTTTGTATAGAGTGAGTCGATTCTTACATTGTTCATAGCGGTGAAAACTCCAACTAGTTCGACTCAACTCAGTCGAACTAGCTGGAGTTTTCACCGCCGTGGTCCTTTTCATTATCTATAAAGAAAACGTGCAGTGGGATATTATATTCAACGCAGTTTTCAATAAGCAGTTTGAGACCTACAAATGATCCGTCGTGTTATAACCTTTCCCAACGCAGAATTGCACCGGGGGCTGGTAGAAGTCCATTTTGTTTGTGAGTCTATTTGTTATTACTTTCGTTAATAACTGATAGAGGTGAAACAAGGAGCTAATGGGCCAGTAGTTTTCAATGTTGCTGCTGTCCCCTTTCTTAAAGAGAAGTTGAAGATTGTAAACTATAATTATTATATAAATTTGTCGTTACAAATAATTTGAATTTAGGTTAAATTTTATTTAACTTCTATATGTGGCTATGGTCAGAACCATAATTTAAAATTCAGAATTACTGACGAATTATATAAATAATTTTTTTGCCTATAAATTCCTACCTGTTAAGATCTATGCTGACATGAAATAAGAAAGATAGAAGTAGTCAGTAGAAACTTTATTATTCTGGACCAATGTTGCTCAAAAAGACACCTTACACGGTCAATAATACTGTCAATATTTAAAAATAATGACAGTATTACTGTATGATATGTTTAAAATGTTCATTATTCTAAAATATTAACAGTATTACTGAGCATGTAAGGTATATAGCAATGATGGAATGTAGAGAATACTTATGTTTATCTGGATAATTGATTACTTGATAAATATTGAAGGAGGATTCAAGCAAATACTGACAGTACTAGGACTGACAGTATTATTGATCGTGTAATGTGTCTTATACAATAAGAATGGATACATATCGTCGCCTAAGCAGCAATACCACACATCTAAAATTATATTCGAGGTTGACAGGAGAGAGAAAATCTGATTATAAAATGTTTACTAGAGTTATTTTACTTTGACAACAAGTTATTCATTTTTTATTTTATTTCTTATATTTTATTTATTTGATCCAGATGTAATTTAACTACACCAATAAACATTTTATAATCAGTTTTACACTCTCCTGTCAACGTCGAATAAAATCTTGTGATGTGTTGCGGCTAGGACTATATACAATTTATTTCTTATTACTTATTTTATCAAAATACATACTATAATTGAAAATATACCAGTAATATTAAGTTCTTATTTCTTATTTTATGTTCTATTTTGTATATTATTATTTGTATTATATAGTATAAGCCCATCTTATGTGTTATCCGATTATAAGTTCGCAAATATTCGGTGTTGCGCCTAAAATTGGAATGCGGCTCAAATTCTAAGAGGAACTTCAATATATATTAATACCACATTGATTATAGAAGTGTCAAAAATGTAGAGAAAAAGTCACATATGCAGACTTTTTCTCTACCTTTTTGACTATAACTATAAGCCAATACAGATGCATCCTTATAATCCGGATGCAACGGGAAGAAAATACAGTATTGAATACATTATGAATCAATATTGCTCCACAGTATACGTCAATCGCTATAATTTCATCGGATTTCCCTGTAAATTATTATTTTCCGTACTCGAGAGACTTTGCATGAATATTTAATAATGTGTTTAATGCTTAATTCACCACGAACTCGCCATAACGGGCTAAAATAAACGGAATAAATTATAGATCGCAACCGATAATATTGATACTTTCATGATGATGTATAGAATGTTGTCCCAGTGAACCAGTCCTGTCTACGTTTAGTGAAAATGAAAGTGGCGACCGGTATCCGCGCCGTTCTTCCTATATCACTATTTACAATTAGGAACTCGACTCGCGCGCGCATTTACGAGCTTGAAAATTTATTTATGCTTGGGCGCGGCTAAATTTCCTTCGTAGGATTTTTATTTCTTTTGCTTAATGCCAAGTCGAGTAAGTACTGTCGCGGCACCGGCGGGCATTAAGTTTTCTTTTATTTTGACCGGCGCTTTTATTACTTTCTTATTTACTGATTGATTACTTTTTTCATTCAATTTTATAATAATATCAATAATACTTTAACTTCTTTTAGCTTGCAACAACATAATCTTCTTTCATCTATTTATGGGATTGTAGTGGAAATGGTATAAACTAATATTTTTGTGTAACAATTACAATTGTTAAGTATTTAGTTACATATATGTAAATATTCACTCCAAAGCTAAGAAGTACACGCGTCGTAATAGCCCGCCTCTAATACCTGTATGACATTCTTCTCTGTCATTTATTGTCGAGTTTAAATGACATTGGAAATTAGAAAATCGTGTAATCAGGCCCTAGCAGGAGCCAATAATGATTTATTATTCATACATTTCAAAATACCTACATGAACTGAATATATATTTAACATTCGGGGGGTGCTTGTTAATAGGAAACGGAAAAGTAAAATTTAGAATCAGTAGCGAAGCTGTAATTTTTAGGGTCCTACTATTTACTGTCCGATTCCTAATAGCTGCATAACACTGAACAGTTGGATATATATGAGACTAATCATTATCGCAGGTGTCAAGAGTGTATTTTTTAGCCTGTTGTCTACTTTACCCTCTATAACCTAAGTAATCCAGTTTATATACCCATAGTAGCTCGTAATTTGATATATATATATATATATATATATATATATATATATATATATATATATATATATATATATATATATATCTTGTTAGACATAAAATCATACAACAAAATATTTAATTAATTCAAAGTATATACTTATATGTGCCGGTTAAAATAATCTTTAAATTCTTTTTCGTGTTTTCGCTTTTTAACCGTACACCTAATGAAATATTAAACATTTGCCAGACTAATTTACAACATAAGTAAAAGTTTATTATTCGGCTACGATGCTTAATGCCCGCGACGTACGGTGTTCAGTCGCACGGATTGGTCCGGTTTGATATTTGGGAAACTTTCGCTTCCGGACACTCTTTCTTTTAGGCTAATATTAAATATTTTAATAAGTAAAAGTGGAAATTATCACGTCGTTTGTTGTGGTTTTTTCTCATTCTCATAACTACTGTGGTTTATTCAGCGACGAAATTATACAGACCGATATAATGAAGCTCCACCCTGTACAAACACTGTACTATGGTGAAGCTGGGCGGGGCGTTTTGTAAATGAAATAAAAAATGGTAAATATTTAAAAACCTCAAGCTTTTTATTTTTCTCATGTAGTAGTATGTAGTAACGGATATTTTAAATTATGTGGTCTTGAAAAGTATATCAGACAAATGTCTATACGCTGGAGAAACCGTTGTTGAAGTTTTCATTCACTTTCTCAAGCATGCTGACAGGTATTGTGGAAATTTTAGCCCAAATATTTCCTGTAGTTCTACCATGGTACTGCGACGAATGTGGTAGGCCTAGGATTTCCGATAGCCCCACAGGAAACAATCGCAGGGGGCTAAATTAGGAGAGCGCGCAGGCCGTTTAGGTATACCCTCAGAGAGATGAGTCGCTTGGGGAAAGCTTGCATCTAAAAGGCACCTTACACGGTCAATATTTGTCAACCAATCAATTATCCGGATTATCATCAGTATTCTCTTCAATTCATAAATACTACACCTACACGATCAGTAAAACTCTGAATATTTTAGAATACTGACAGTATTATTGACCGTGTAAGGTGCCTATATTACCCTAACTTCACTCCCCTCCCAAGGTTCCTTCTCGCTCACGTTCTTTTCTCCTACACCAACCTTTTGCAGCTTTTCGCGCCTTTTTCATTCTTTCTCATTGTGCACACCCCCATCCACTCTGCGTTCACACCCTTAAGGTCGTTTTAGACAAAACAATTTCTTGGCTCAAAAGTTGTTCAAGAAATGAATTCATATATCCTCCTCCCATACAGTTTGTGTTTGACAAATAGAACGCGTTATATTTTTCCATTCGGTCTACCATCCAATTCAATATTTCAAACAGTTTGCTGTATGATACGGGACAATTTAGTTTGTCTCGCATCTTGACTAACTTTTGAGTCAAGAAATTGTCTTGTCTAAAACGACCTTTACATTCGTTGTTTAAATGCCACCACATGTTACTCCCGTTACTACACAGTATACACGTGGTGAATCTTTGTCCCCATTCACACTCTCCTTCCTCTCTTCTGAACCGCACCTAGCCCTTGCCATAGATATTTTATCCTCCCTACTCCACCCTACTGTGGTCATGCAGCTTAGGGGTTTCCCTAGCACTTGCCACTCCACATAATCCGGGCTGTAGGAGCTCTCAGTCATTCTCACCTCTTGTCTTTCTTGCTACTCAACATTCCTCATTCACTTCAGTTCCTAGACTCAACTTCCAATCAGCTTTTCCTCCACCCACACCTCAGACATACCCAGTATTTCATACATCCTTCCTCTATCCGTTCTCCATCCGCTCTATGCCCTACTCTTGCATATTATCCACAAGTCTCACCGTCATCTCCTGCAATCTTTCCTCATACTTCACTACTCTGCCAAACGTCCATCTCTATCGAGACCAAGCATATTCTTCAAGAACCAGCCTTGCCCCCTTTTCCCTATATCCCAGTCTCGCAATTCCCACACATCTACTCCGTACAACAAAATTGACTTCACACATGCATCCCAGATCTTACACGCTATTACTAGGTTATCATACATCCACCAAAATGCACTAGACTTTGTGTAGCCAGGTAAATAATTTATGGTGGATTTCAAAATGGAAAAATAATGGACACTAACTAGAACAAAACTAGCAACTATTCGTCAATTAACATTTTACTTAATAAACTTCTCGGCGAAGTAAGAAACATAGTTATTATATCAAATCGATTTGAAGGAGCACGTGGAATCTATCCTTCGTCTTCAGATATGAGCCTAGCTGTGTGTCGTGTAATTATCGCTATGGTAAAGTCGACAATATATTTATCGCTATTTGTTAAGCATACCATTATATTTTCTATGCTAATTTATCACATATTTCTTCTTGATCTTCTGTTGGCTCCACAGTGCCTCGGGTCTTCTGCTGTTTGTTTCCAGAACTCCCCTAATTCCTGTTTCTCGGGGATCAGTATTTCTTCATTATTCTTTATTGATCTTTATGTATTTTTGCTTTCTCTACTATCTTCCTCCATTGTTTCCTATTCTATACTTTTACTTTCCAGCTATGGACCTCTAGCTTTGAGGTCTTGTTCTACATTATCTGTCCACTTTGTCCTTGGTCTGCTTATTCTTCCAGTTTCCCTTGTTTTCCATCTCATCATTCCTCTTACTGTTGGTTTATAGATATTTATTAATTTTAATTTTAAAATTTAAGAATAATTTAATAATAATTTTATATACCGGTGTATTTTATGTTAATTGAATCTGAAACTCTAATAACTTATTTGCTCGCATATTGTTGGTATCTAAAATCCACGTTTTGGCTACAAATATTTTCTGCAAAGGTGGACCGATTATTGAATGTTTTTAAAAGTAATTAATTACAATGGTCGTAAAATAATAATAAATTACCTTTTCTATTTCGCGTTTACAATGGATCCTTAGCTACACTATTTTCACCAAAATACAATGCTACTTTGTAAGACGGTTTTCTAGTGATTTTTAGTAGTAATAATAATAAAGATTTTATTCTCCACAGAAGTAAGCAACGTGACAATATACCATATAAATACGTACAAACATGCATTTGGAGAACAGGCGAGGTTACGATTTTTAGGTGTAGATACTACTCTAACCGATCTTCCACCTAATAAGACAAGGTTGCTACCACTATAACAAATTCACATACGAATTGCCACGGCAATTAGCAAAATAAAACAAACCTGTGCTCATTTCTACTCACCAACTATGTAGTGTGGCATCCCTAAAACCGTAAAAATTACGAAATGTCTGTACTTGGGCAAATCGTCTTTCTTTCGCACCCTAAAAAGTAATCAAATTATTTTCACTGTCACTGTCAATGTTAGAATGTATTGTTGAGCGTACGTTTCTTGGCAGATCGCCAATGGCAACATAAAATGTAAAAAAATCATTAAAAAATAATTGCAATTTGAATAATAAATAAGGATAAACAAAGGCCAAATAAAAAAATAGAATTAACCACTTCATATATATTTATATATATATATATATATATATATATATATATATATATATATATATATATATATATAGTATTAAAATATGATTAATGGAAATGACGTAACTTTTTTCGTTTTAAATCTAGAAGGATAATTTTAAGTTATAGAGAAATTCAAGCCCGACAAACGGACCTTTACATGTTTTCGGCTATCTCTTACTGTCCAACTCACTTGTGTACAGATTGAATAGGAGAGGACTTATAGAGGGCATCCTTACTGCCTACTCTCGCATTCATTCTAAAATTCTCCATTCACGCCCACTTTTGCCCACGACTCCTTTTATAGCCTTCTCACCCATTCCACCGCTTCTAACCTTTCCATATACTCCATTAGCGTACCTTTATTAATTGAATCATGTGCAGCTTTCAGATCTACTAATACTGCATACATTCTCCCTTAGTACTTTAGCACTTCCTTCATCATTCTGAGTAGCGTGAAAATTTACTCTCCCCCTATGATTTTTCAGCTATGAGAGAACCCCTCTTTATGCACTGGCACAATCATACCCACATACTCAGTTTCTCCCTTCTCTCTACTGGCACTCTCTTGTATGCTTCAGTGTCTACCCCGTCTGCTCCTACCGCCTTATGCAATTTCAACTGACCTTGCACTTCCTATTCATTCAAAGAGAACGCTCCACATGTCTCGAACTTTCTAGTTGTTCTTTATGACCCGCCATTTCCTGCAACTTCGCTCCCACTCTGCCAGATATATGTTCATTTTACCCGTCGTTGGGTTCTCTTCAAAAGTTCTGACATATCTCCGACACACTCCATTAGCCTCCTTTCCACTTTCTGAATCTCCACCCGTATTTTCCTTTACTACACGCCCTCAAAGTCCCTCTTCAGCTGATTTTACCTCTCCAACTCTTGCCTCCCATTTCTTCGATCCTTTAGGGTACGGCAAAAATTATGAAGGAAAGAAAATTGTTCCATCCTTCTATGCAATTGTTGACTTGAGAATCGTATTAATTCATCATTTTCTTTTTGAAACACTAATACGCATACAAAATATCAAACTGAGATCTCCTGAACAATTTTAGAGCTTTCTGAAAAAGATATACATAAATACAAAATGTCTAACCTGACAAGATTTTTTGCTGATTTCTTAAATTCTATCGCGTGTCCATAACATATTTTGGTGCCATGGAGGAGCTTATTATTATCCGATAGAAATTTACTATAATTATAACTAAGTCGCTCAGTCATTGATAATAAGACTGTAGCAGGAATCTCCATATGTGTTTTCCGTTTTATAGATATTTATAGATATAATTTTAGTATGCAATTAATAAATTACTAGATTTGTATCAGTATTGAAAATAATGTTATTATGTATATTAATAACTAATATCGCTTCGCTTATTAGATCTTACTTTCATAATTACTTTTGTTATATTATTTCTTGTGATATCTTGTAATTTATACTTAACACAATATTACTCTATTTAGATTAATTATATTGTTGTCCTGTAACAGAATGTGGTACTGTTGGTCAATCTTTAATTATTTATTATAAATATTAACATATTTTTAAATAATCACTATCCAGTAGAATAATTTCTGCAACTCATTACCAGTATAATAAACATTACAATTCGTTTTGTTTGCCTCTTGAACCGAATAGCCAATGATATTTTATCATCGCATTACATTATAACACTCTCTATCCGTCGAATCTAATTTATCATTGTAAAACGTAACAACACTCTTTATTGATCATTGTTGTTTCTTACTTTATGGCCATTCATCTGGCTTAATGCCGCTCATTTCTATTATTGTCCTTTAAAGATCATAAAAACAAATAAATCACAATTATAGCGATTATTATAATATGTTATTACTTTCATGATTATATTAATAAGCAATGTAATATATTTCTTTATTTTTTGTTGCAGGTAAGAGATATCTACAATACTAACAGCTATATACCGTATTCTGTAAGTAGATTAAATATTTAATATGCGCTTGTGATTGCGCAAATAATTCTGGTAATTGGAAATGACGTAGGTCTCTATACCAGAATGATTAAATAATGACACAGAAAAATCAATCCATCTCTAATATATTGATATTGTGTGTACTACATTTATTGCGCTATTGTGATTGGGTGTGAATATTTTCTTTTATTAGAATGTATATTTTGTATAGTCAAACAGGAGGTCAAAAAACTTAACCATTGTAAGTGTAACACTATTATGTACTCACTCAATATAAATATGACAAATATTTAGTTTTAATAATTTAGTATTATCATTGATTAATCATTACTAAGATGTACAACGTCTGTCAACATCATGGTGTTTGCGGTGACGACCTACCGATGGCTTTATCGGTCAACATTTGTGGAATTCGATACGTGCTTAAATGAACAAGACGTGTAAATAGTTAGGTGGTACTACCACTATATACCACTACCACCACTCTATCCTAGGTATTTCAGTAGCAATTATGCATGGGTGTATTATTTTAATATCATAAAGCTTAAAAAAGAAGTAACCTGTAATGCTTGGTTATTATAGTGACACTGACAGTGACATTAAACTGCCAAGTACTCTAAATACTCCATTAGTATTTATTTCACACCTATACTATTATTACTTAGCAATTATAATAGGAACGGCATGAATTGACCGGCAGAGCCATCGGTGGGTCACCACTGCAAACGTCATGACGTTGACAGACGTTGAACATCTTGGTAATGATTAATCAATTGTATTATATAGTTTATACATATAAAATACATATGCATCTATTGCTTTAACTTTTCACCAACGTCTATAAATATAGGTGTCATAACTTCGTATGGTAGCCCATGTACGGTTATTTCGTCTGTAGGCTATAGGTGAAATACCCATCCATAGCAACTATACCAACGCACAGAAGTAACACTTGAACATTGGCAAAAACAAATATAATGCACTTTTCATTTATTGTTTTTTTGTATTATACAATAACATCTTTGCCCATATAGCGCTTTATGTAACCAGTTTTTAGATAGGTGATTTCTTAAATCAATACGAAAAAAATAATTTCACTCAAATTTAGATTATTTTCGACAATTTCTCATAACATAACACCTGGACATCACATTGTAATGCACATAGTAGTTTTTATTCATAAAGTCAATAGCGACAGAATAATGGATTTTTATTCTTTTCAGAAAAACAGAACCTGGTATTAAATCTTTGATTTAAAATTGACGCGACATGTCCTATTAAAGTACATCTTTTTGTATTTTGTTGTGATCAATATTTTGATTTATTTACATAAATGTGACAAATATCGCATGTCAACATTTGTCAATAGTTTTGTAGAACGCACTGTTATATATTATACATATTACTTAACAAAATGAAATTGGAAAACGTAGTTGATCAAGACTGTGGACTTTCCCGGCGCCGATTTCCACCAAAAACAAATCAAGGCGGAGTTACGTCAGATAATACACACATGCAATATATGGATTTAAAAAGGCAAGAAGATTTTCAAAAGCTTGGAGGAAAACGGCAGACAGACAGACATATTCCAGAGATGGTCTTCATATGATCATGGGACCTATTTTAATTTTTTAATAAAATTAGATATTTATCTGCACGATTACAATACTTTATCCATACTTTGCATGATAAAGTGAAAAAGAGAGAAATATATGTAGGTTATTGTCATTTCCTCGATATCAAATGCTTCTTAGGTAAAGGCTAGTAACTAGTTCCCTATGTTACAGACCTGATTATACGTCCCCCTATCTTCTGTTTTATTCCTAATTCCCTCCCAGTATATTATCTATTTGTATCAGTTCATTTAACTCATCTTTTCATTTCTTCCTCAATCATTCTAATCTATCTGTTCCTTAGACTTTCATCTCGACGACCATAATATTCGTGTAATCGTCTTCCTTCATACGACACATATACAAACCGCGTAAATTGTCCTTGATTGAAATTTTTAAGCTTTTCTTACTATAATAATATTGTATCATGGCGCATTGAACAATTATTAAGTTGAAATTATGTAAATATTATTGAAGTCATCGATGATTACGCACAAATTCAAGCATCACACATCACATAAATCAACAATTTTGATTTGTATAAGGTGAACCGCAACGTGACCACCCGCCAATAAATCCCATTGTGTCGTCTTCGCGAGCAGAACTCATAACGCGCGGATATAAAAATCCAAACGCTTATAAATAATTCATTTAATTGCGGTTTTCATAGAACAGAAAAAAACACTCGTGATACAAATACTAAAGCAATTACTATTTCCCCAGAAGTAATTTATAACTTATTAGATAGCCGAAGCGTCGAAGTAAATAAATTGCGCTCGTTCGGATACAATTTTGATTTATAAGGGGGGTTAAAAGGACGCGGTTACTCTCACGACCGCAGATTGAAATCGCTGGCCGGCGTGATTCCGCACGGGGTATAATTAGCGGGACGGGAAGAGTGCTTTTCTTTGCGGAATTTATTTGCATACGTTGTGTTAATTACGTGCTTTTCGTATCACACTATTTACAAGTTAAATTACTCATTAAAAATAATGGCTGTTAATGTGTGTATGTCCCGAGCTCGAATTTATTTAAGCGGATTTAATCTTGATTGGAATTTGGGTCGCAATCCTAAGTACAATCAATGGTTTTCTTGAAAACGTACATGCCTCTACTTATAAGTTTTAAAGAAACACACGATATAGAAGAATAGATAGAAGATTATTTAATTGCTCTAATGATCATTTTGTACAAGTAAAAATAAACATATTTGTACAAATCTTATATTTCATGGTGATTTAAAAGACATAAAATCTTTGGAATTAGGTATGATTTTTCATACATTCATTCTCAACATTTCAAATACTTTAAATGATACACAGCCGACATTCGAAAGTTGTAAAATAATATTATAAGTTAATTAAAATAAATCATGTAGGGTGAATTTATGTGTATGAAGTAGTTAACCTTTGATTATTATTAAAAATCTTTAATTAGAATACATTTGCATTCATTTATTAAATTGAATATAGAAATACTATTGTAGTCTTTGGTATGCGTACGAATTGGCAATTAAATAAGCATCGGTTCTATACAAAATTTTACTTTCAAACAATTATAACACTTTTAAGGCGTTCTGTTGCAATAGGAATTAACATAAACGGATTAATATAAGTTATTATTCCTTGTTTCCGTCAAAGTTAACATGTTGAAAACAACATACTTTACATGCCTGCCCTACCCCTTCATATTTATTTTTTTGTTTTATTAATTGGATATGCATGAATAATGCATTGGGCGGACGCAAAGATTTGCTAGTAATTATTATAATTACCAAGTTTTTGGCGTTAACATTCACCACTCGTACCACTTTCACTGATGAACAATTAGGGCCCTAACAATGCGCGCGGTTCATATTGATTAGCGCGCGAAAGCCCCCTTGAAGATCTGTTTGTTCCAAGCGAATTCGGCAAAAATTTCACTTTTTACTAAACCCGGTTTCACCTTCGGCACACCGTGGAAAGTAATTTAATTTGCATTTCAAATAAAACAAAATCCCATTAGCGAGATGTAAATTCGGTAATTTACGACGTGCCTATTTTCGCTTTAACAAAGCGCGGATATTTTGTTTTTATTTATAACTTTTCTGCACGCGCTGCCAAACGGTTGGGATGTCTGTTGTTGCATTGAAATGTCATGTAAAAAATTGAACGCCGCGTGTCCAGTTTAAATAGCTGATATTTATCGGACGCAAATAAAATGCGGTTCTCTAGTTGGAAATCGCCGAGGGGCCTTTACATGGTAACATCCTTAGATCACTCTAATGAGCGATAAAATTATCGCTTTGTTTTAATTTTATATTCCATTGATTGCGACCTATACAGAAAATTATGATTGCTCTGAGAAAAGTCTTAAAGGGGAGAGTCTATTGCTTCTACTGTTAGTAATAAAATTAGAAAATAAACAAATGTTGCGAATACATGAATATTTATAGAATCAAAGGTCATAGTTAAGGCTGGTATTTGCAACACTAGTATTCTTATCTGTGAGAGCAGAATGGAAAATTATACTAAAGATACGATAAATTATTAATGGTTTCTAAAAAGTTTGTTGCAGCAATTAATTATGCTTTGTACGTAAAATGTATACTATTTAAATTACAAATGTATGAACATAATTTATGATTGTTAAGTAGTTTTAATTTCTTTGGTTTAAAATTTAAAATAATGTTTACAGAATTGTTTTTATTATTTATTTTTATTATATCGACTGCATTATACTACATTCGACTGCCAGGCGAATGAGCATTTTTACTTGGAACTAAACTACTTTAATAGTGTAGGTTCTACTGTATAAGTGAAACCTCATTTCAATTTTAGCAGTTTTTAGGAAATTGAATTTGATTATTTATCAAATTATGTCCAATTAATTTTGTCAGCTAGATCAGTGCTTATCAAACTTATTGGCCGCGTCCCCCGTTTCCACTTAAAAAAATTCAGTGGACCCTCTCAAGAATAGGTATGTGTAGAAAAACATCCCAAATGTTGGATTGTTAAGGCGTCTACTTTGTAATAATTCATTTTAAAGGATAAATAAAACGATTTATTACTTTGTTTTTTTTATCACATCAGTCATCGGAGGAGCTCGAAAATGGCTAGAGCTTAGCCGAAACTAGTTGCAAAGTGTAACTGAAGTGTGATAAAAAACAAAGTAAAAAATCGTTTTATTTACCCTCCCAAATGATCAGTAATCAATTGTTTCTGCGAACAAACCAAAGATAGACCAAGACTAAAAAGGAAAATAAAAGAATAACTTGGAAAACCCAATAATGGAAAACGAGAAATGATTATGATGAAGGAATGATGACTTTAATTCCAGTTCTAATAATAGAACCCTTAAACGGTTGACCACATATAATTTTAATTCTCTTATCGTTTCTTCTAAATTTGTCTTTTAGCTTATGTACGTGATAAAGCATCGATATTAGAGTCATATACAAACAAATTCTTTATTTAATATTAAGAAGAAAATTGATTAATTTTGTAACTTTCTTCAGTTATGTTACTTCTTATATGGAATAATGCTATTAGTTCAGCTACAAACGAGCTAAAACAATATAACATAATCGTTATTATAGTAATATAATAAAGATTATAAGTCGTGTTCTAGTTCGTTGAACATTATCAGCAACTAATCCAAATCAGATTCCTCTATTTACCTTCGGGTAAAGTGAATTTGTCCGAATTGGTTTATCTCCAAGCGAGAAAAAGTCGTATGGGCGAAGTGAAAGGTTGCAACAATTTATTACCAACGTTTTTACTCCAGCGGAATGTCTCTTTCACAACAACAACCCTACTAGTAAATAAATCCCTGTGGGTGCACATTTCAATTCCGCACTCGCTGCATTCTAATTCGATAGATCTCTGAAGTCGGACAATAAAAAAAGTAAAAGTAATTATCCCCGCATCTGGTTGGCAATTAAAAATCTTTATCGTATTTTCACTTTTGCGCTGATAGATTAATTGAATGTCGTGGGCTACTGTTTTGACGCGATCCAGTTCAGGCGCAGTTTATTACATTTTCACTTTCGAGACGTCAAAGTGGCGATTATGGTGTTTTGTGGGGCACGGTGCGCGGCGAGAAAACATTTGCTGCTAAATTAATCAGGAAGGAAAGAGTTTCGAACCGTTGGTTATTTTGACACTCACGAAAATTGATTGATTATTACTAAGTGATAACGACCACAAAATAAAATAAATAATATCATAATGAAACCTCGCCAACCAAATAACTTTTATGAAATTGGTATAATGTAATCTTACTACATATAATTATTATTCATAAATTAATTTTATTAATCCTAAACAACAATGACACAGAATTTCACTTTGGAAGGATCCCAGCTGTAACGCCAAAGTTACAATTATTAAATTAAAATTTAGATAATATAGTGTGTATCAATAAAATAGTGTGTTTCATTTTTGGGATAGACTCCCAACCCTAAAGCCGCGTCCAGACTATACCGATCGACATGCTCGACTTTTGACTTGTTCATATTGCCTTAGTATGTGTGGACTAGTCTGCCAATATACATCGGTGAATAATGAATTTAAATACCTATTAATTTAATTTCACTTTTAAATTAATGATTTAGAAGATACTGCAGTGGTGGTTGCTGCAATTATCATTGCAGTTGTTGAAAGCCAGCACCAGTCCTAGTTTTACTCGACTCATTCTTCTTCTTCTTCTGCAAATGTTTTTATCTTTTTTCTTTCTTAAGTTTTTCAATACCAAAATAAACCACAATTTTCATTAGTCCGTCATACCTTTTGTTTCTATTTGAGTCTCACCATAAACTTCGATCAGTTCAATTCATCATGAATAAAATTAATATAACTAGTAGTAGCTATAGTTATGTGATAACATCCGCTGTGGCTAAAAAGCTGAGCAACATGCTTCGGCACGTCTACTATTGGCAATTTGACTTCCTTTGATCCGTAAAACTTCATTCGGGTTGCTTTCCTCGGCCCAACATGATCGGCGGTATAAAGGCGAGGTAACTATAACCCGTGATTATATTGTTAGATGTTGCATAAATTGTTGTTTTAATTTCATAGCGTCATGTACTGTACGTCACATTATGTGTCAACGTTGTCAAAAGTGACAATGACGAATGTTAGCGATCCCTTCAGCAAACTTGTATCGGTATGTGGTCAGGTGGAATAGGTTACCTCATCTGGGATTCCTGTCCTTGGCGTATATTAAGAACCCCACACCTTTTGTCCTCCAGCTTCTCGGCGTCGTTCTTTTTCCCCCACCACTAACGTTTGCAGCAATTCATACGTGTGTACTCATCATTACATGACTTATGTATTTGTAGCTCTGTATCTGTTAGTTAGAATTTACAATATATTAAGAGTTCTATCATATTGTTACATCATGCTAATTTGATTCACGCGGGATAGTGCTTTATATTTCTTTTCGAGGTTACGGTACATTGCAAAAATAAGAGAATTTTAGGTTTTCGTGGAAATTTCTGTGGAAACCTTCAAAAACTCAATTATTGGCGTTAAAGCATTTAGATATATATATAATTATCAAGGTACATCTTTACTAATATGCTTTTAATTTGCATCCCCGCCATTTCTGAAAGTGACGTCAATCGGTTATTAAATTGCATCACTTCCATTTACTTTGGAATGATTTTTTTTTCATTTTCTTATTCTGTAAACTGTTTTAGAAAAACGAAATTGAATTGTGACTAGTCTGAGGACTAACGAACATGGATCTAAGGTGTTTTCCACACCACGGGGCAGGTTATGTATCGCTCTATTTTTTGCGGTCGTGTACCGGTTGTAAGGGAGGTGGAATTGTGCGCATCGGGAGCCACACATAGAACGAGAGACAATATGCCCGCAGCAGCAAATAGTTCAGAACAGCTCTAGTATTAAGTTCTAAATTTGTGTTAATAAGAATTCCCATCGGTCGTCTCGTACACTCTTTACTTTACACTGCTTTTACATTATACCAACTCAAAAGTTTTGCCGTTTGAGTCTTCTTATTAATCAGTGTTTCCAATATTTGGATAGCTTCGATGTTTACATGCTGCAGGGCCGCTCCTCATGTCTTTTAGCAATATTCGTTATTTCAGCATTCTTAGGTCTCGGTGTATGTTACTATTTCGAGCATACCAGGAAGCATTGACTATAGCTCTTATTAATTTATTTTGAAACGTCTGCATATTTTGACTAGTTGGTCTGTTGGCAGCACAGCCCCATAGCTGTGCACCCTAGTTCCAGATGGGTTTTTATATTTGGCTATAGATCAGTAATTTGTTATTTGTTAGTGCAGACTTTATAGGACTTTCAGTAGTTACTGCATCTTTTTTTTTTAATACCACTAAAATATAATAATATATACAAAAGTAATCCAGATTGTTAAAAAATCATGTTTCCTGCAAGCAAATGGACCATAGCTTCCTCGGTGAAGGGCTCGTCCGTCTGCTTGGTTTCGGAAACTGCTTCCATTGTCCGTTGTCTTGGATGTTTGGTTAGATGGTCAATTGTTACGTCCTTTCACATTTTATATGTTCTTTGCACTCATTTTTAAATTTTTTGATGTCCTTGATATATTTATATATTTAGGTAGTTTGTTATATTCCAATGAGTTGTTTATGATAAGGCTTTTATTCTTTATTGGATCACTTTTTCTTCTTGTATTATAGTCATGAACTTGTTTGTTTGTTGCAAGGTGGTTGTTTGTTTTTATTGTACATGTTTTGATTTTATGTATTAGTATGTTTTATTTTAAGGTTATTATCTCTGTCACAGTTAGTTTAGTTTTAGTCTTATATCTTTTCCTATTTTCTTCACGTGCATTTTCCATTTCAGTCTAGGGTTCAGTGTTAAGCCTAGATAGTTGAACCTGAATTAGAGTGCGGTATTGAAGTTTTTTTGGGGGTGGGGGGTTTATTGATTTTTCGAGTTGTAAAATTCACATGCATCGATGTATATTCGTTGAGATTAATTCGCTACTTCATTGTCCATATATTGACTGTTTTAATTGACCAATTGAATAGAACTTTAACATCTAAATACAGAATTTTCTATTAAATTGAGCTTAATCATTCACAAAATCTTGAAAGTTGTCAACGAAGAATTTAGTTCCCGATTTCATTCGGCCAGGTCCTAGATTTACCAAAATGATTGTCATATATTTATATAAAATGTCCACCCAAATTAACGTTTTTGAACTGTGCATAATATTAAAATCATAAATACAATACCGTAACAGTTATGAACCAAACATTGTAAAATCTATTCTTATAGGGCTATAGCCGTGAGGTTTTTCCGCCAGTAAAGGGAGTTTAATCACCCGGTTTTTACCTTAACCTCACAAAAAAAAACTATGGAAGTCGATTCGCGAAAATTCACTGCGGTTTGTATTGCAATGCTCAGTGCGACTGACGGCGCCTTTAATCACTAGACCACTGAGCTGGGCAAAACATTATAATAGCCGCACATAAATACCAAATAATTTCAATTTCTGGGAAGTAGTCTGTTAGCATGTGTGCTTGAGTTGAAATAACAAAAGGGTTGCTGGGGCTTATCTGCAGACACTTGTGTGGGATCTTTGTGCATTCCCTTAGCTGTCATTCCTCCATTCATCCCACAGTTGTGAACAAATTGTAGAATAGCTTTTGGAGGGATGCCGCTTAGCTTGCGCTGGTTTAGACTGGAGGTGCCAACCGTAGTTAGCCTTTCGTAGGTGACTGCGGTGCATTCATAGAGAAAATGAACCGGCGTCTCCTCCTATCGGTTACATCCTCTACATAGTGGATCGACAGCATATCTCATTTAGTTCAGATGCTTTTGTTAGCGTAAAATGTCCCGTTACAATTCCTAATCCTATTCCTTTCTTAAATCATCTCTCGAGAGACGTGCACAAAAACGTGCCAGTGCAGTATTCAGGCCTGGTATACATTTTCCTGAATGCTCGTACATCGTAAGGCTTCGCCATCTGTTTTTGTAAGACTTTAGAACATTTGTGCTTATTGCTTTATCCTAATATTAAACTTCTTATTGCTTCATTTGCTTGTATTATTACTCTAACTTGATTATTATAACTGGTTGTGTGTACTTCTTATCATACTTTGTACATTTATGTTGTTGTTATTATCATTTATTAAAGAATTCTCTTGAATGCTGTTCTGCAACTCACCGCTGTAGTGTTTATTGTAGATTCTACTATAGCTACAAAATATCTATGGTCTATATCAATCTTGTGCACGCGAGACACACGCGGGCATTTAGATTTGTATGTGCACCTCATTAGATATGTTCAGGCTGTCCCAAAAGTATTATAAATTCTATAAAACCTTTATTTATGATTATTGCAAAAATTGCTCGGACTCTTCGATTTTAAATTTTAAATTTCCAATTTGTAGTGATATTGCCAATTTTTTCGAACAATTTTGAATGAGTAATGACGTCATCGACAGTTTTTTCAAATGAGTAGGCTAGTTGTAGTTAGTTGTAGTCAACTAAAGAAAATGGTGTTCTCAGATTATTTGTATATTGTATATATGTGTGCTTGATGATGAGTTGAAGTAACAAAAAGGTTATATATATATATATATATATATATATATATATATATATATATAATCAATCCTGGTTTGATTTTTAAGGATATTATTCGTTTAAGGAAACAAGCGCGACACTAAAGTATTCAGAAATTATGTTAATTCGTATGCCGTTATCAATACTTTCATCGTTACGGTTACTTTCATTTGCCGCTATTATTTAGATATCAGTAATTTGTAATAGCCCTTAGCTCCTTTACATTGCTTTTACTTTTATAATAGTATATTTGTCGTGCAATAGCTCTAGGGATAATCTATTTTCTGTGCATATGAATGAAAATTCTGTGCACAATTATACTATCGCAGATGTGATGCGAAAACTTTCAATGAATATATTATTTTGGAATTTTAAAATTCTCATGCAATTTATACCAAAATCTATGTAATTTTTAATAATTCTGGATTATTTATTTTATAACTTTTCCCTATATTTTTACATTACCTTTTTTCAGTTGTTTGATAAAACGCGGAATAACACCCTTGCTTTCCTCTAAAGCGGTCGCTTAATAGTTTTAACATCATTTATATAACATAAAAATCATTTTAAGTATATGTAACTCATAATTTTGCATCGTCATTCATTGCCTTTATGTATTAATTTTAAGTATTTCTCTTTATGGGTAACCATATTCATTTATGTAGACATACAACTATTGTGTGTATAACAATAACGTCAAAAGCGTCCGCTTCCGAGGAAACCAGGGTTTTATCGTATGAACGAAAATATAGTAAATAGCCTAGAAACACTAAACTGATGTATTGGTCAACAAGATATGAAAAAATCGATATATCTCACAGTATTTTTATCAAAATTATCTAAAATAACAGGTTACACAATGGATAGTAAGTTAAATAGACTACAGAAACAACAACAATTTTTATATATCATATTGATTGTGGTTACCTTTCCACCATCAACTTTGTACTCTAGTAAATCTCAACTTTACAGTATTTAAAGATATTCATAACTAAAAAATTACTTTGTAAAAAACGTATTTAGACAAAATTGATTACAAAAGAGTTGATGAAGAACAAATGCACTCACAGGCACGAAAATAGGAACAAACCGGAAATTTTTAAGGAAAACAGAGAACACAATTAATCAAGAAGCTCATCTTTGAGGTCTAAAGAAAAGAAAATTACAGAAGCATCCCTCAATAGCAGGAACCAAAAATTCCACTCTTCGTAAGCTTATGCAGAGGAAGAATGGAATGTTGTAACATGTAACCATGTATACTTTAATATTTATACACACAAAAATCACACTTACACACTATCATGGGATGGTACGCTCAGAGGTCAGCAGTGGGTAGAGGTGGTTTGTCTCGTAGGCGAATTTTCCGAATCACCTTTCACGGTTTGTCGGATATTTTCCGTGAAGTTAAGGTAAATTAGGGTGATTATAGTCTTCTGCGCTTCTCCCTTGGCCGCCGAAACGTCCTTGGGCTGATAGCTGTAGAAAGTTTTATTTTATCAAGCGATAAATGATTAATTATGTTTGGTTGAGCAGCAGTTTATTTTAAAAATGGGTACTATCCAACTATTAGCATTACTATTTTTTCTAAGATAACAATAGACGCAACTATCCTACTATAGCGTTGTTTTTCTCCCCGTTTGACGAAAAAACTGTCAGTAATAAAATTATTTGTCAACACATGCACTGACAGTACAAGAGTTATAAATGACAAATCGGTTGGCTTCCAACAATTTTTATATTATAAGGATAAAGGGATATGTGCGGCGTAATCACAATGAAACTTAATTGTTCTGTTTTTAGAACATGCTCGTGGGCTTTTCCGTCGATAAAGGAAGTAGTTCAGAGAAGTTTAATCACTCGGTATTTACCCTTTACTTCATCGAAAACCTCTGAATAATTGCGCCCACAATGGAATTTGAACTCTTGCTCCCCAATGCGACGGACGATGCCTCTCAGACTAGCCTACAGAACTGAGTATATTATAATATATATTATAGCTGCTTTCGTTTATCCTTCGGGAGCTCTTCTGGGCTAGTTTAGAACAGTCTGAAACAGCTGCCGTACAATAAACGAAAGCGGCTAATATAACACTAGAAAACTCTTAAGTTGAAATAGTTAATTCTTCCAACAAAAACATAATATAATAATTAATGAATTCGATTTATTTTAAGTATAATAAAGAAAGGCTTGTCCTGTTTCATGATACTTGTAACATTCTCATTTTGTATTCGCAAATTTTTAGAATCTAATGTAATAAATGTAATAAACATATCACAATTTACTAGATTTTACTTACCAGTAACGATTATAATTTGCCGACAACCCTTAAATCACCTTACACGGTCAGTAGTACTGTCATTATTCTAAAATATTGACAATATTACTGATCGTGTGAGGTATAGTAATGATGGAATGAAGAGAATACTAATGTATATCTAGATAATTGATTGCATGGTAAATATTGAAGGAGGATTGAAGCTAATACTGACAGTACTAGGAATGACAGTATTATTAACCGTGTAAGGTGCCTTTTAACAGCATTAAACTAATTTTGTTCGAACCTCATATCATTAGTTCAACGTCTGCGTGTCTATTCATACCTTCTTTTGGTCCACCTATGTTCCGTTACTTTTCTTAAGGTCGTTTTAGACAAGACAATTTCTTGACTCAAAAGTTAGTCAAGATGCGAGACAATCTAAATTGTCTCGTATCATACAGCAAATTATTTGAGATATTGAATTGGATGGTAGATCGAATGGAAAAACATAACGCCTTCTATTTGTCAAGGAGAAATTGTATGGAAGGAGGATATATGAATTCATTTCTTGAACAACTTTTGAGCTAAAAAATGGTCTTGTCTAAAACGACCTTAATATAGTGTTCCAATATTGAACTGAAATATAATTATTCAAATCTTAATACCATGGTTTAATGGTAATATGGTTTATAGAAATAATTGCAAATTATAAAGGCCTAACTGCATTGTTATGCAATTACTATTAAACTTATTTATCTGTATATGAGTTCAAAACATATAATCCGTTTCCTAATTTACCTATATTACTAATACTCCCATCAAGCTCATAGCAAGTATTTATATTAACACGAACATTGATAATATCAATCTGACAAAATTATGTCTGTTCCTACTATTACACAATTCTTGCATGCTTGAACAATGAACAAAGGTCAATTAAAAATGTGAAACTACAAGATTTCAACAATCCTTTAAGGGATTTAATAACATATTAATGCCTGCAGTATTCCTATATGTATTACACACGATTACCTTTTAGTGTGAAATTTCCCATTAAATTGATAAATTGCCAACGAGTTGCCGCCTAAATCTCAAATATTAATTTACCGTTGGCAGAAGCAATAAAATTACATTTCCTGTAATTTTAATTTCAACATTACATACCACTAATAATGTCCGAAAGTTAATACATAATCATTATTAATTTAGCAAGGGTTCGAATTAAAATTTCGTACATCTATGAGTATTTAAGTATTTTGACAAATCCGATACATGATATCATGTTCATCGTATTTATTTATCATTATATTTATTTATTTTTATTGTACTTATAATAAAATCTAATATGTATGTTGTATTATGTATATATGTCTGCCTGGCGTTCTTTCGTGTACATTTATGTGTATTGTTAATGAAATGAATAAATTTATTATTATTATTTACATTTTATAAAATCGCATCCGAGTTATACAATATATTCGTTCTATTTTACGTTTAGAACGGATATTTTGTGATAGTTATTACAAAAATAACTTTGTAACTCATTTCTACGGTTTTTTAATGGGACATTGCTGCAACTACTAATACAAATTCAAATATCACATGCCACTATATTACCAAAATAAATCAAACCTGTGTTGATTTCTCCTCACCAAAGGATGGCGTGGTGTTTCGCGAAACCGTAATATGTTCGCACAAAATGTTTGCAGTTGGACAAATCGTTTTTTTGCACTTTAAAAGGGATAACGAACTTTCACACTGTCACTATCAAATAGCGTCATTGGCAGTTACGTTCTAGATATACATACCAATATGTAAAAACTAAACAAACGGTTAGAAAATACTTGCAATTTTAATCATAAATAAAAATAGATAAAATAGTATGAAAATAACGTGTGTAACAATGAGGGTTATTGTAACATTTGTACTACAAGATATCATTGTGTCTGCAAAATAACTGAAAATTGTGTATTTCGATTGTTGTTCTCAAACCTGCATTGACCGTTCCAACGAACCAACCCAACCTACAGGAAAAATATTTTAATTTATGTTTACGGTATTTTTTATTCAAAATCGATGTACTATTGAAGTAATTCTCTAAAAAAAAGTTCTAAAGATAATATATATACTTTACTTATTTTGGGTATAAAATAATATGTATTTAATGTATGTACTCCGAAAAATGGACCATTGCCAAATAAGATTTTTGTTTTAGATACTGTCATTATTAGTTGTTAGATTATGCATTTCATCGTATCCATTTTTTTCAATAAAATCTTCCAAAAAACAGTCTATTACGACAATAATAGTAATGAAAAGACAAAATTAGCTACAACAATACATTCCCTATACAGCACATCTATATCAAAACCGGTCCTGGGTATGCGGCGGCCCACGTGCCAACCTACTTTTTGCCATCGTAATAAATTAAAAAATAACTAATTTTTCAGAAAAAAAATCCTACAGAGGCCACTGTAAATAAAGGAATACCTAGTACTACTACCTTTTACTACTACAGTTATAATATCCGCTATTATTCTTGTTACTCTTGCAAGTTTCCCAAATGTAAAAATAAATAAATGACCCCTCAGGTGATACGCCCGTGTTTGTCCCCGCCAGAATCCGGAAGTATCGATAGTCCTCTATTATGGATAAAAATTCCCTCATTGCTGAAAAATAACTATCTTTGTTCTCATTTAAGATTATAATAGCCATTTTGAAAATTCAACTTCGACTTCATCACATCACTTGTTAGCTCAAATTCTATATTAGAAAGTGGTGATCGTCTCAGTTAAGCTTGCAGTATATTCGACAACGCTTTTGGACATTTTACATTTTGGTCTATTCTCCACTCACAAAATGTCTTCTTTTTATAGTCCGCTAGTCTCTCAACTATCGATTTTTCTATAGTTTTACGTTTTATTCGATAGTGCCCATGACTAGTGACGAGTATACTTGTTGACATTAATACCGGCATATTGGGTATTGACCGAAGGCGTTGATTAAAATATATAAATACTTCAACCAACGTCGACGGCCTAAGGACACTTCGTTTAGAGATTATGAAACATTATAATAATTGTTTTATAACATATATCGCTTCTTTCACAATAAAAGCGCTTATTATGGTATTTCTCATTTCATTGTATAATTTCTCCATATTTAACGATGTAATTTCTAGTGTAACTTTAATTGGCTTCTATTTTAATCTTATGGTACCTAAACTACGCTGTTGGATTTACATTTTATTTTATTTAGTAAATCGCTCTATATTAATAATACTGTATTCCAAAACTCTAAAGCAGTTATTAAAAATATTCTTTATATATTGTAGATCACATTAAATTTATGTGAACTGAAATTGAATTACATATTGCGACCCCTTCGTTAATCTTTTTAAAAGCATATTTATAGAATGTCTGACGCGAAAGAAGCCATATTCAAATATTTGAACACCTATTTCAATTTATAGAGAACCTCTACCACAATAAAATGAAATACTAATAGTTACAATAATATTAAAAAGTATTTATAATTGTATGGCTATGTGGCAGAAGCTGATATGTGAATATTACTAACCTTTTCTCATAAATTTCTATAAATTGACTCATTAATAAATGTGATATTTTTATTATTAATTTGGAATTGTAATAACCTCCGACTTTCATTGTGATATATACATTATTACTTTTATGTAACAATAAATGCGGTTATTTAAAGTTAACTGGAGTGATATTTTTTGGCAAATATCTACAGAATTGTAATATATTACAATAGTTAACAAAGTATCATAGTGTAAGGAGTGTGTTTAATGCAATAAACATAACTTAATAGAAAATATCTTAAAAAATCGTATACTCTTTAAGGTGAAACAAATTAGAGAGGTGAACTTAAAACCAATTTATTTTACTACATAAATGTTATTATAAAAACTATTTTCCCTTCATCGCATTAATGTATTCTTGCACATGGCATTTAAAGGCACTTCCACCGCGCTTTTAACATTCAACATTTTTCCCTGCGCAAACGTGTAATTTATATATTTCTATAAAAACGCATAAACATAAATAGCTTGATTAGTTGTCTGGTATTAAAACGCGCCAGTCACATGGCCGGAAATGTGCTCGGCACAATCGAGAGTGCGTGTGTAAGTGTAGAATGTGACGGCGAATTGATACGGAATATTTATTGTTGGGCATGAAAGTAGGAGACTCGGCCTCGCCACTGGGTCAGTAGTCACTGAGGTGTTGTGCTTCGCGGCGTTTGCTCAGAAGAAAGTGAAAACTGCACTTCCTACTTGCACTCTATACCCACATTTGCAATTACAATGCGCCTCACCGTCTGCTCTGCTCCAATAGTTATGTTTATTATTTAATAGATAATGGGCGCATTTACATTTCGATTTTATAATAGAAACAACTTTTCTTTCTTTAACCTAGTTCCGACTTTTATTCATGCTCAAATTTACATTGTGATTTTAAAATATAATTTTATTGTCACTTTCGCTTATGCAATTAATAAGATATTACTTTGCTTATCCTATTAACACCCTTTACTGTACTGTAATATTGTATAAATGTATATGTTTGGTTATTTTACACAACATATTAAGTTTTAACATAAATCACTGTTTGGTCGAATACAAATTTGGAGTAATATAGTCCTTATTCTATTAATGTAAATACCGGGTGATTACACACCTATGAGCTTCTCTCTTTGCCGGCGGAAAATCTCTATAAATGTAGAAGTTATTTATAATATACATTAATCATAATATTATGAGTTGATTGTTGCATACAATAAATACGTTGACAATCAACTAGGAAATTATTAATATTTAACGTGTAAAACATTTCTATCTTTTAGATCTATCCGCCACTAAAGGGAGAAACCCAGAGAAGTTTAATCGCCCGGTATTTATCTTAACTTCACAGAAAATCTCTGAAAATCTGTGAATGGTGATTCGAAAATTCGTTCCGATGGCGTTTGAACTCAGTACTAGCTTCTAACCACTAGGCCACTGAACTGGGGGTTTTAACTATATTTTGTATTAAATAAACCCATTTTCTATTTATTGTATATATTTATATGCGTTAAAATTGAAATCAATCTTCTAAGAAATGCAATATGCCAGAACATAGACCATCACATACCGATATAAAAACGACTAAAAACTCTGGTTTAGTATATTTTTTAATACCTCTTCAGGCTTTTGTTGCTCACCTCTGTACATAAGCCTCCTGTAAACTTTTCCGCATGTCCTATTCTTGGCTACTTGCTGCCATTTCGGTCGCTTTGGGTCGACATTCTTTGTCTTCACTGCTTTATTCGGATTGTCCATTTCGTTAGGTCCTGCCAGTCCTGCGTGACATGTTCTGCCCAGCTCCACTTAACGTTTGCGAAATTTAGTCCAACGTCCTCAGCGCCAGTTGCGTATTTTGTCGTTTCTGATGTGGTCTCTAAGACCGGTGTGCACGTATCCTAAGATCCCATCCTCAAAATCCGCGCGCACAGCGGGTTGTTCGCGGGTCTGTACTGACCAATTGGGGTAACCTATAAAATTTTGAGAAATCTTTTGTTTGTTTATGTCTTGCCCACCATAAGATATAAATACTGTTTTTATTTAAAAATGTAACAACACTATAACAATTCTTAATAAAAAGTTTCACGGTTGCATCAGGATGATTATAATTTTTATATGCTCTTATTCGCATTTTATTGGGTGGGCGATAAAAACGTATGGAACATGTTTGTTAAATTTTCTTACTGCTATATATATATATATATATATATATATATATATATATATATATATATATATATATATATATATATATATTGGAAAATTTTCATTATTAATGTTTCTGTTTGGGCGGCAAAATCGAAACTTTTTTAACCTCGCTCAGTTAGAACTTTGGTTTCAAAATATTACACAATATTAAGAACACTATAACAATTATTATTATAACGTATCAGTTTTACGCTTATAACTCGATATTCCCATTTTGGAGGATAGGCGATAAAAAAATATTCAGCGTGTTTTCCTTAATTTTCTTACTGATCTTTTTGTTTGGGCGATCAAGTCGAAAGTGTATTATTATTTTTTAACCTTGCCAACTTTGGTTTAAAAAAAAATCACAATATTAAGAACACTATAGTAATGCTTATTAAAAAGTATCACACTTGAATTTATAATAAGTAATTCATTTCAGAGGGTTATTTTCCTTAATATTGTTCATTATGACAAAACTAGGTGAAATTCCCACCGTCCGAAGCGGAATGATATTTAACTACAAAATACTACTACTTAATTAATCTTTCTATGATAGAAAATTACAGAAAACAGTGTAGTAAAGTTCAAATCAATTTATATTTCTTATTTAATCTTAGCATTTAATATTATAAAAATATGTGATATTATAACAATATTTCCTGTATTTTTTTTTATTTGTTGAATCAAATTATGTACACATTTTTACGAACACTATAATTATGTCTTAATACTAAAAAATCTTCTTAGACACTCAACATTAATGAATTCATTAGTAAGTGATGTGCTGCTAACAAACGTGCGAATACAGTCGAGATTTATTATTTCCGGTTAAATTGTAATTGTTACTTTCTTATTGTATTGCCTATTACACCGTACGCACAACAACCGCGTTAATAATAATTCAAATACAAACGCTGCAACAATTTCTATTTTGTAGTTACTTCCTGCAGAATTGATTACTGCACTACGATATGACATCATTACTCTTTTTGTGCGCATAGTTAAAAGCCCATAAATTATGCATGATTGTAATACATAACAATCGTTAATTAATCTATTAATATTAAATCAAATCTAAAAAAAAAATCATCCGGCGATTATAAATGCAGCGGCGAATGTAGACGTATACATATTTTAATTACTTTTTTTTGTAAAGTGCAATTGTAGAAACTGGTTATATAGTAACACTTGGTTTGATCTTACAGTATTTGTTTATGTTCATTAATATTTATTAGTGCGAACATATGTTATTTAAATTTTCTTTTTTTCTGCGGAACTTGAGTTATTTTGTGTCACTGTATTTATTGCACTGAATTTAATTATGAGTGACAAGGAACTTTAGAAATGTAAACTAATCAATACTTACATAGTTTCGATGTAATTGCACATTTATAAAATCTTGACACATATTGTATGTTATTTTTTGCACAAATACAGAACGAATACTTTTAATCATATACATTTGAAATATATTTATTTCGATGTAAATTGGAAAAATTTAAATATATGAACATACATACACCAAATGTATATTTTTTTAGTGTAGGTCATTGGAATCTGCATATTTTCATAAATGAATTGAAATAAAGAACGATATTACAATTAGATTATGAAAAAACGTTCCCAAAGTCAGATAATATAAATAAACTGTAAAACATAAATAATAATCAATATAAACTATTATCAACCACGCACTAAGTGCTTCCAATTCCTTCCTAAAGTTTGCCAGTATACTAGATGTTATTCCTCTTTCAATTGGAACTCACATTATGTTGTCAATCCAAGTTTTCGGCCGGTTGTTTTTTTTTTCTCCTGTTTTGGCACCCCATACTTTTTGACAGTTGTCGTTATCCATGCGGACCGAACCATCTGAGTTGGCACCGTCCAATTTTGGCCAGGACGTCTTTCATATCAACATTTTCAATTTCAAGGTGTTCCTGAACCTCGTTCTCCACCTTTGCCATATTCTTTGAGCCATTACTAATGCCTTTCCACTATAGTAAACTATGTGCGGGGTTTTGCTATTATTATAGGCGCACACGAATGCGGGATACTCGAATTCTTTCACCCTTTCAATTTCCGTCATCTTGCATTCGAACTTTTCACTCCTTGTCTTTCCTCCTTTCTGACATACCATCATTTACATACCTTGTCTTTCCTCCTTTCTGACATACCATCATTTACATACCTTAATTTTATGATATTAAGAATCATCCGTAGCCTAACAATGATTTCTTTCATTTCATCATTCGTTCTTGCCATACATATCACGTCGTCTGCATATGCAAGTGACTCCACCACTATGCTTGCCCCTTTTGAAGCAACTCAACTCCTCTATTTTGTCTACGTATAGATTGAATAGCACTGAACGTAAAGGTCTTCCCTGTCACAGACCAAGCACCGTGACCAATATCGACGACGTCTTTGCTCCCATGCTTATCCTACATTGTGTTGCCTTATGTAAATTAAACTCTACGACACTTCTTGTTTCTCTAGTACTTGTATCAACAGCTGTACTGTATTGTATGCCGCTTTCAGGTCCACAAACAGCCCATATGTCTTGCTTCCTGCACGTCGCGAACACCAAATAGTTCGGCGTTGCCTCTTCCTCTTGTAAATCCTGCTTGGTTCTCTGGTAGCGGCTGCTTGTTCTTCTTCTTCTCAAAGGTTCAGCAGCATTTTCGTAACTATTTTGTAACTAGAGTTTACTAGCCTAAGGCCTCTGTAGTTCATCGGGTTATTTTCTTTACTTGACCTGTACACCGGCACTGTTAGTCCTAGTTCCCAGCTGGACGGTCATGGGTCTATTCCCACCCAAATTTGTTGCAGTTTTTCAAGTAACTTGACCATGACGTTCGACGTCACCTGTCCTCTGAGTCGACTAGACTTATTTTGCTTCAAATTTTCGATAGCTACCCCCACTGTCTCTAGTTATTTTCTCTTTAATTTTACTCGTAAATGCTATCACGCCACGCTTCTATTGGAATGCTTTTTTTTCCTAATATTCTATTTGTATTTTCTTTGAGATACTATCCATATCATTCAATTTTTTTCTAGTTAGTTATCCTCCTTCTTTTCACAGGTGTCTCTAAAGTGTTGCTTTGCGAATATCTAGTCGCCGCTGCGCTCATGTCTCCTATATTTTCTTATAATTTTTCTCAGATTTCATCTTGATTCCGCACACTAATTTTCACCCTTGGTCTGATGTCCTTTTCTTTTTCTTCCTTTCGCTTCTCCTACCAATGCTTTTCTTACATAGCTGGATAGCTCGTGCATGCTCTTAATCTCTGTATACTTTAATTTTGGTAAGTTCTATTGGTATATATTTCTTGCTTTTGCGTCCCACCTGTATGTTTCCCTGACCTTATCTAACAAGAACGGAGAGTAAGATTTTGGTGGGACGACGCAGCAAAGAAGACCCGCATTCTTTGCTGCGTCGTCCCACCAAAATCTTACTCTCCGTTCTTGTTAATCACGAATTTTTGTACCGCCTGTAATGCCTCCTCGTGACTGCGTAGTCAATTACTCATACCCCTCTGGCTTCCATAAATGTCCTCCTTTATCTAGTCTCCATCTGTATGCATCTATTCAAAATGTTCCAATCCTCGGTTTCTATCCACTATCATCCTTCGTCCTTTTGTATTTAATATGTTATCTATTGTTAACTTCCTCTTCTTTATTCGTCCGTCTTCCTCTACTATAATGCTTTTTGATTCCAATCGTCGCTTTGTTGCTTATCAAGAATCTATGTCATATATATTATTATCCACCACTCTTCATTTATAAAACTCCTTCATTTTTGTATACCTGTTTTCTCTCTTAAAGTTACTACCTCTATAATTGACATTTACCTGGAATTAAGGCTATTCGTGGACTAAGTTTGAAATATATGCGTTAATATCTCTAAAACGTATTCTACGAATAGCCTTATTATCCGGTGAAATGTCAATTGTGGAACTGGCCCTTATTCTTCAAATCCTCTCGCTACCCCTGCGATCATACCGCTACTTGTTCTTCCCTTTCCATGCTCTTTGGACGTGGCTTGCATTTTTCATGAGTAATTCTGTGGGAAAAATCATTAAAACAAAAACGCAAATATTTAGTAAAGAAATGAAGAAGAATAATTTGATATAGATTTTTATCTGTTCTTAATTAGTAGTTATTTGTATTTGATTTAAATATGCTCATTAAAGTCTTTTTCAGGTCGATACCAGCTAGATATAAATTTTTACGTTTTTAGTTTTTTTTTTTACTTTTGATTTGGTTTCTTACATGTAAATGGTCCTGTATGATTTTACCTTTCCTGAATAATTCAGTGCCAATACATGTTGGGGCTCAATTCTTATTTGATGTTCCAATATCTTCTCATAGACCTTGTATACGGTCGTTTGTAGCGTAATCCTACGTTAATTTGTGTATTGTCCCTTTTTAATATCGGTACAATCCCTATTTTCCAATCAGTTTGCACTTCTTCTCCTTTATGGCTTTCGCGCAGATATTTGTAAGTACTAGTATTCCCCCGTTGCCCATTTGGTAACATTTCGTGTTTCATGTTATTTGGTCCAGTTGTTTTTTCTTGTATGAGCCTCGTTATCAGAGCTCACATCCTCCTCTATTTCTATTTTGGAAGCTTCAAGTCTAAGATTGTATATCTCATTACTTTCTTCGTAAATATTATCTCAAATCAAGAGTTTTTAGAAATGGGATTTCCAGATTTACATATTATATCTTCTTGTTTAGTAAATAATAATGTAAAGATATATTTTCGTTTACTTCACGTTCATTTTATACAAAAAATTATCTAATGTGTTTGTTTTAATTAAAATTACATCAGATTTTATTATTTAGTCTTATGTTCAGGGGACCTTAAACCAAATACAAAAAGTTCTGACAATCTCACAATCAATATCACATATATCTGAGCTTCACATTGTAAACGCACCTATATTTAGAAATTCAATACTTCCGTAAACAAAGAAAATTATACCCGCCTGTCCGGAATTGCCGGTGCTAAATTTATACCGCCCTTTCGATTGGTTAGATTGTGTTACGTAAACGATCAATTTACTTTATTCGAATAAATCTGAATCAATTAATTAAGATCAAAGGTCTATGGGTGGCTACTGTGCGGTCATTTATACAATGTATTTATAATTAATGGGGCAGGCGCGTATTTGAATTATTGCACCTCCATATAAATTCATTTAATTAACTCATAATAAAGTCAGCTATGTGGATGGTAATTAATTATGCGCAATAAAAAAGCTACATTTTATACAAATCATAGAAATAATGAGATATACATTTTTATAATATAAAGCTATCTATAATATAGGGTATAGCAGAAAGTCATTTTTATTATTATTCATTTGATTTAAGGGTGTCTCCCTACGTTCAGCACTTTTTTTGAATTACTAACCTCCCATTTATATGTTATTTTATCATGGTATTTTTAGTTCTTGTATCTTAAATATGTGTATATTAATGGTTATCGATGGGAAACTGAATTGGGATAGCCCTAGATAGAAAAAAACATAAAATTGCAATAATAATAATTATAGACAGCAAGGGTAGAGATTGATTTCTCTCTCTGATAATAATAATAATACTATTATTATTACAATTTTCCTACGATTAGTAATAAAAGGTGATATATATATATATATATATATATATATATATATATATATATATATATAAAATAATAATAATTTAAAATATAAAATATTTTATTTCTTACACGAAATTATAGTATCTTAATTATTAATAATAGGTATGATAAAGCAATGTGCACTGACTGATTTTAAATTTTATTGTACAATGTTCCCTGAGAACCCGGAAATTATTTTTATATTTATGGCCTTATTCGCGACAATCGTATCCCGAAAAATATAAAATTCATTTATGGGGTGCTGCTATGACATTTTATTGTCCTTTTTTCGGAAACATAAGCGAACGAACATTGTGGATGGATAAATGTGGACAAATCGTGGACAAACGTATGTCATTATATTTTTTCGAAAATTCAAATTTCACAGAGATACTAAATGAATAAGGGGATTTAAATCTAACCTAATTATGATATAAATTTACTTTTGCGGGTTAGAAAATAATAATAAAGTAGTATTGTGAATGTGAACGTACAATTGTAATTGTACATTCGCAAAGTCAATTTAAATACGCAAGCTATGTTAATTTTTAATCAATCATAGAAAATGCACAGCGCTTTACAGGTAAAAATAAATTAAATTATTATCATTATTATAATCAATATTAAATGTTAATGATATTGATAAAACAATACTAGCGCAAGTAGTTGTTGTTAGGAAACTTTAAACTTATTCTAACCATTTTTTATGAAAACCACTATGAATTACTTATTCACAAAATATCTACACAAATATACACAATTTTAATATGAGGGTACCAATACAATGCTTGTTTCACGGCTCAATAGTATCAGTTACGTCTCTACATTGCACTAAGTATATTTTGATGGGAAATCATCAACACAATTGAAACTAACGATCAAGTTATTACAATTTGTGAATAAGAAACCTCTAAAATTTGTGAATCTCCTCTCCCGTCTTCCTCAATTAGCATCTAATGATGAATTCACGATATCATTATTCCCAGACCTTCTTACACAATCGCTCACCTCATAGGGAAGACGCATAAATCAGCACTGATATTTGTGGGAGAGTCGACGAAAAAAGTGCAACGGCGCATCGATGCGTTTACTTTCACTTTAATTCACCGCGTCTTGCGTAATAACGAGCATTTTATAATAACGCCTAATTAGCATCTCCCACTAGATCTATCTGCACGTAGAATCGCGTTCTACTCGGAACACAATGCTCAAACCGTTCATGATAATTTCAGAATTCACTTTCAGAATGACTATGAGGCGCACGTAAAATGCGGAAGCTTCGTTTTTTTTACACGACAGCACTGGAAAAGTGTGTCAGATTATAATTGATCCTAAATAAAATCATACAGAACATTTGTCCTGTCTCTAGTGTCAACTGTATAAAATAATTATTAAACTATACCATATTTGAATGTTTCTCAACCCGCGACCCCCTTTCGCATTTAAAAAGTATCAAAGGACCCCTTGAAGAATAGTTATGTGTAGAAACATCCCGAATGATCTGTAATCAACTTTTTCTGCGACCCGCCAAATATTTTTCGCAACCCCCACTTTGAGAATCACTGCTATATTGGATTAATTTCGACATAGGATGATAGGAATCTTAAAAAAGGTATATACGATAGAAATAAATGCCTTTCTTCTTATACGTACTATGTGATTAGTTGGTAGTGATACTGATATTATCAATTACCAGTGGCTGTAATATCACATCATAATGCCTCTTTCCTCGCTCCATTTGTGTGACTATATTTATGTTGTTAATATTGTTCATTGCATATGTTATATACCTTGATTTGTGATAAGTCTAGTCAGCCTTGTACACACATTATGTTGTTGTAAACTGTAGATGAATTCTTTCGAAACTAGAAAACTAAAGCGATTCCGGTCGATAAATAAACATTTATTTTTATAGCTATCGCCACGTGAGCTTGTGAAGGGAAAAGCTCGGAGGAGTATTATCACTCGATTTATAGCTTAACTTCATAGAATACCTATGAAAAATGTGAAAGGTGATGCAAGACATTTCACCCAAAACCGAGTTTGAACTCTCGTTCGGCAATGCTCCAATGTAATACAATCAGCAATACCCGGAATAATTAATAATTATTTTATACGAAATTCGTAACACGTTAGATAACCTTTTTTGCAAAATCGGAAACTGTTTGTAAACAATACTAATCAATACTACTTTAGTTATAGTTTTCCTATACATGGCACCAAGATGTGTCGCCATCCGCTTGCCGTTGATAAATTAAACAAAAACAATTACTATACATGAACTATAAAAAATCTCCTATCAAACATAGGAGAAACATACTCCCAAAATCAGAAGAATGTTTAAGAGAGTCTTCTATAGTCTACTGTCCTTATTCACTAACATTCCATTCCATAAACTAATAGTATAGATCCTAATTGAATCCATAACCTCTACATCGTATTCACCAAGCGTCAATAGCTATTGGGCCTATAAATTAACAATAGCGGCTATTGGTTCCATAAACTAATAAATAACTCTCTCTGACGCACTTAAAATGAGATGAGTATTTCCACAATAAAGAAACTAATAACCCTATATCTCTCCATAAATATCCGTATTCACCAAAACTTCAATAGAGCTATCGATTCAATAAATCTCTCCATAACATATATGTTCATAATCTAGCCCATAAAATATAATATCAATTTATAGTCTGACAATTATATTTTCTCGACTAGTTTATCTGATGAACGAAGACATTGTGGCACTGTTACATCCACAACTATTATTCGCATCGTCCTCGGAGGACGAAGAAGAAAATCCGAGGGAAATACGTATTTTTCATCAAAGAAATAACCCATTTAGACTTTAAAAGGAGATTTTGATTATCTACAGAAAAGAGAAAATCCGAGGGAAATACGTATTTTTCATCAAAGAAATAACCCATTTAGACTTCAAAAGGAGATTTTGATTATCTAAAGAAAAGAGTATATATGCACTTCTAAGAATGATCAAAATTCAAGTGCAACCACACAAATTAATCCTGTTTCAAGTATGAACTAATTATTAATTATATTGAGATTTTATGCGAGCGGGGTATACCAACTAAATATATCTAACTACTTTAAAGTTTAGCAATCAACGGTCTGCAGAATAGTAAATAGAATGACTGCAATTGCTTGCCTTCGCCCACAACTCATCTCATACTCAGAAGAACAACAACAAAGAAATATCATAGCATACGAATATTATGATTGGTTGACATTGGATGACTAATAACTCTAATAGCCGCAGTCTAGTTTCATTATAGATTGGCAATTATTCGTATTTCTCGTTCGTCTGGACCGAGTTCAGAAAGGATGTCTATGAGCTTCTCGTGGTTCACAGTGTCGAATGCTTTTTCAGCCAGCACTTGGATTCCGAATCATTTCTCTTTAGTTCCGAAGCCATTTCTGATATAACTGTATATTTACACGATCGGATACTAGCACGAACCGATTTATTAACCTTTCCAGGCACAATTACTTCAACCCCATTATAATGGTTGGGTTCATCATTGCCAGCATAGTATATGTGATAGTTGTGGACCTGGCACTGTCCTGACTTACCACCTTATTTCACTAACTCCTATTATATCTATTTCGAGTCTTATCACGTTCTGTGTCTTCCCGCTGTCAAACATACTGTTTCTTGATACCGCCAGTCCACTTAAGTACATTTTTTTACTTTTTCCAACCATGACCAAAGATTTTCCTGGGGATTTATACGAAATGAGATCTGCAGCCGCTCAATCTGGGTCAGGCGCTGTCGTTGTGGATTAGCTTCATTTCTCACCATTCATCTTATCACCAAGGGTGATAAGGAGTAATTGCTTAAGCTGGAATCGCTCTCCAGATAATTGAAAATACTTAGCCCTCTCACTAGAGAGGGTAGGAATGAGACTAGATAAACAAGTTCTTTGAGAGTGAGGTACCGGATGCAGTAGAGGAAATGATACATGAACGTTGTAGAAGATAGTATCCCAGATAATAATTACTACTTTTAACACCTATAATAAAATATTTGTCTTTCATCTTCCGTGTAGTCCTTCGAACGTTGTATTTTCTTTGTATCTGCAGTTTTACCTTATTAGTTGATCTTACCAATTTTGACAAATTAAATAACAGTTTGGGGTTATGAACTTTAATAATTTGAACTTCCTGCCTTTTATTGAGATATATGGTTGTATTAGTTTCTGTATAATTGCAACACTTACACAAAAGTTGCAACACTGGCAAAACAGCGCGCATGCGCTGATTTGCCAGTGTTGCAATTATACGGAAACTAATATAACCATATATCTCAATAAAATTGTCCACTAGTTATTTATTTAAATAATTGCGTTGGTGAATACCTCATAAATTTATGGAACCCATACATTTTATAGGTCAAATAGCTATTGATAGATTTATGGAACGTTGATGAACACATGTATAAGACATATACAAATCCATAAACAAAAAAACAAAAATCTTTATTACTTGTCGGTCAATAAACAATTATAAGGAGAAATACAATCAAATTACCAAATAGAAAACTATACATTATTATATGTGTATCAACTTCCTTGCACCAAAATAATAATAGTGAGAACATTTTCTGTTAACTTTTTCTTCACACCCATCAAAAATATGCTTTCTCTAAATTAAAAATTTCCATGCTAATAAAAACGCACAGTAACCAGATGTGGAAATTCAATTAAAAGTGACTTATATTTTTATGAGACGCCATTGTAAAAAATTTATTGATTTCTTTCATTCGCCATGTCGAAATATCTGGCGGGAATAAACTGCCGGCCATTAAATTTGAAACTTTCTTTTATAAAAAAAAATACAGCGTCGGGACCGGTCCCAGCGACGATTTCCTGCTTGGGAGTTTCGGTAGTGCCGCAATTAGTGGGGGCAGCTCGCGGTTTTGCTTTCCCTGTGAAAGTGAGAGTTCTTCGCGGCATGGTTCGTTCTCACTCTAACGCTTGTAGTGTAGCAACCGTCTCAATTATTTATTACAATTTTTAAAAATGTTGATTAATTCGGAGGTCGAAATGAAAATTAATTATAAAATTGTGTATGCATGGCCAACGGTTGTAAGTGTGGCGTTGCGTTAAATGAACTATAACAAAATATTTGATTGTATTCTTTAACCTACTTATTTAACCTGTTTGACGAATCAAGGGTATTGGGTACTTTAATATTCATGCAGGATTAAATGCGAGTTCGATTTTTTTTAATCTAATTGCTTAATGTTTGTGTAACCTGATTCTGTCCATCTGTTGATGGTAAAATTGACAGTAGATTTTGACTCACATAATTCGTTGCCTATAGTAGGATATGTGTGAAAATATTGTGGGAAGTGAATAACTTATCTTTTCCATATGTGTTTCCTGCTTATTTAAGTGGCAACTATAAAATTCAATACTAAACTTTAATTGCTGTTGTATCCCCGTTGGTTTCACTCTTTTATGTTTTTAAGTATGACAACTATTAAAGTTATTTATTATTTTCGTTTTAATAATTGCATTCCAGAAACACATTATTTAATAATATTTTGATTAGAATGATGGTTCTTATAAATTTATACGTTATACCTCGAATGAATTCAATATTAAGAAATTTATATTCATTGTTTTAATGCGATTTATAGTTATGCAAACTATCTCTATTCAGGGTGTATTTAAATTCTATAAATATAATATTAATCACTTTTGGGTTTCGTTGTCATCTAATAAAAACATTCTATAATTATGAAACTAAATGATCCCAAAACTATATAATCTGAATTTACGACAAACAATTGTAAATACTACTGTATCATAGGTATCATCTTAATTAACGGAAAATGTTTCTTGTTTATTTTAAATATTAACAGAATCTGGAATTGTGTTGTCTTGTCTATACTCTTTCGCAAAGGTCAAAGGTCAAGTAGCGAAAACGTGTAATAAATGAAATAATATAATATTAAAGCTTTATTGTGGTCAGCTACTTTATAATATCAGAAGTTCAGGATTGAATTTTCTGTTTCAATATAATAATGAGATTTATTTCCTAAATTACATATAATACATGTAATACTTATAGTTCATCCCTCTGTTGTCACCACGTGATTTGTAGATTGACGTGTATCCTTGGATACCTTGGCTACCCGTGTTGATAGGTATGTCTGTCAACGTTTTAATAATAATAATAATAATACCGTTTATTGAATACAATCTTACAATCTTGTTGTTATAAATATATACATTAAAAAGTATAATCAATTTAAAATAAATATGAAAAAGTAATAATAGATAATACAATAATTATTTATAATAAATGTTTCCATTATAAAGTTCATTTCAATTTATTTTATTTAAAAAAAATTTATATTTATATGGGTAACTTTTTGGACTATTAAGTCTTCTTCTTCCGCTCCTTTTAGTAGGTTTAGAGCCTGTTTTTACTAAATGTCTTACTTGCGAAATTGATGTCCAGCCCTTCCGTCTCTTTGGTGGGCTGCCTGGGGTCCTTTTATAGAGTGGTTTACCGTCTCTCGCGATTTTTGCTATTCTGTTGAAGTGTTGGTTCTCGTCGTCTCTGTCTTGTTCATCTTACTATGTCCTGGGTTTCGCACTGTCGTATTTATTGGTTGTGTATTTTTTTTGCATATGGTGCACTCTGTGTTACTTCGTCGTCGTTATCTCTGCCGTTTGGACTATGCTCTTGGTTCTGTTGGTGTCAGCACTGGTTTCTGCGGCATATATGATTATTGGCCTAATGCATGATTTATTCGGGTCTTTGCTCTCGTTTTAGAGACCGGTTCTTTCAAAAATGATGTCTTTCAAGCACCCGGCTATTCTAGATGCTTTCTCGGTCTGGTTCTTTACTTCAAACCTCCTGCCTTGATGGGCGGTTATTTAAGTACCCGAAGGACATCACCTGCTCTATTAATTCATCGTTAACAGCTAGTTTTCATCTTGTGGTTTTTTTTTGCCACAACTAGTGCTTTTGTCTTCTGTACTGCAATCGACATTTTGTAACGTTTCGATGTTAGATGAAATTGATGCAGTACCCTTTGTAGTCTATCTTTGGACTTGGATAATTACTGCATCATCTGCGTAGCACACTATTGTTATTTCTTTTATTAGTTCTGAATCAATTCCCCGTTTTTGATGTCATCTATGAAAATTAAATAAATCTTTAACATATTACTTTCAATTCTTATGACATTTTTATCTCATTGTTATAATAAATAATTTACCATTATTTACTCGCCCTATGTATAGTCACAGGTATGTCTGACCGATGATATATTACATCTATTTATTCAACATTCCCTACAAGTAAATCTATTAAGAACTGAATACAATAGGTAATTAATATTCCACACCGATGATTAATAAATAAATCATTTAAGCAAAAGTCGCGAAGTGTAACGCAGCCGGTAGACAGTGATTCATCCAAAAGTAAAAGTGCTGCTGCTGCTGTTGCTATTACTGCGACGATGATGGCAAACCGGAATCCGGACATGAAGCAAATTGACGAAAAGAAACGGAGTCCAATCAATTTTTAAAATGTACCATGCTTGAGAGAAATTAAAAAGGATTCATGTCGTTAAAATGTTTATTCAAATTCTTCCGTAGAATTTTGTTTTGTTTGCGTTATTTTAACGGGAGAAGGACACATCTGTAAATTTGGGCGTGAAAGTGAAACCGCTGGGTAAATAATTTTTGAAAGTTTCGCTTCCGAGTTGCGGAAATGGGTCAAGTGGCTATTAATTCTATTTGTCGCTCATTAATTAAACATAACTTTAATTTGTAACGATTAGTATAAAGAATTCGATTAATTGTGTTTATGCACTAAAGTTAGATAAATTCTGAGATAATAAAAATGGTCCTTTGTGATTATATGTAAATGTATTAGTTTATGTTAAGCTATGAGAATACATATTATTATTATTATTATTACTATTATTAATAAATGTAAAATTTAGTGAAAAATATAAGTTGACAATAACTATATGCATTGGGCATAAGTATGTGCAACTCAGACAAATAAATAATAATAATAAATAAATAACAACTATATAATTAAACCAATTCCTATTGTGCATATTCATAAACGTCTGTTAAAATAAAGCTATAATAATAATAATCATTTATTACCCAACATCCTATAACAGAATAACATAATAATGGTAAACAATCGATAATATAATATACATAAACCAGGATTAAAAAATATTTACGTTACGTTTTGACAACTGGTTTTAAAGTTATGTTTCATAACGAGCCGTTTAAAGTTTTTGTACCTGTTCTAGCCATTTAATACACGGCTTAAATACTTATCACATAAAAATTCCTTGAATCGTTATTTTAATCATTTGTTAAGCACTAATCATGTATAAAATTGCAACGCCGATGTCGGCATGCTAAGGATTTAATCAGAGCTACCGTGAAATATGTTTTGATAATATAACTATTCATTTATTAATATTAATTTAAGGAAGCGTTATTTTATCGTTTATGAATACGACCATTATTCTCAGCTGTACAACATTGCTCACACCAACTAGGAAAGACAGTTTTAAGTTGGACATATATTTAAAAAAAGGAGTAAAGTATATCTTTTCCTATGATAATTGAAATCCAATTAACCAGTCATAAGCGCGCGTGATCATTTTGATGATGAGGAAGCAGTATTGGTTTGCCGGCTATCGATATAAAAGCTACCATAGCTACTAATCTGTCAAAACATCTTGTCAATGGCGAAAACCGGCAGACGATAGATCATAGACGACAGACCTTTTATCTGCCGCTTTATCCTTCCAGTTTTAATTCCTAGTTGGGTTAGATCCTTTTCTACTTCCCTTTACCAGCTTTTTCTAGGCATTCATCTTCTCTTCTTTCCTCCTTAATACTTGTTTTGGGACTCTAGTATCTGGCCTACTTTCTATGTATCGTAACCACCGAAGTCTTTTAGCTTTTACTATTTCTACTATATTTAGATCTTTTTACAGGTTTTTACCTCTTCATTGGTTCGCCTAGTCCAGTGTTATTTATTTTCTTCCCCCTGAAATATTTTCTCAACAGTGTTCTTTCCCTTAGTTCTATCATTGTTTGCTCCGATTTATTCTACGTCCACACTTCACTTGCGTTCGTAATTATTAGGCGTATTGTAGAGTCTTATCTTATGCCAAAATGTAGATAGAGTCTTAGTTTCTCTAGTTATGCACTTGCTTTTTAATATTCAATAGAGTGCGTACATGTAATGGTTTCTCATCATAATCCTCCTTTGGATCTCCTCTGTGGCTTAGCATTTATAATCAGACTCTTCTGGGGTTTTTATAGCTCGTTTCTCTTTAAATTATAATAGGCATGTTTGAAATCGATAAATAGGGCCATTGTTGGGACCCTATTTTTATAGCTCTCTGATTGTGTTTTTCGTAGTGTAGACGCGGATAAACTATAGATTTCATCCACTCCCACAGAAAATAATCTAACAGCGTTAGTACGGGAGATCGTGGAGGCCACTTAACAAGTAAAAAAAATCAATTTGGGACATATGTATAGATCAATGTTGGTCTTTATTTTATGCTATAGAATATATTCTAAAAATAGTGCCGTGTAATTTGGAACAATCTGTATATAAATCTTATCAATTCTGATTAAAATTGAATATTATCCAGATTAACCCTGTAGCTTCTATGCTTTCTTGTGTCCATATTATTCTGGTTATAAATCGCTATCGGCTCCTTCCACCCTGGTGAACATTCCACATTAATCGGAACTACTAGCCGGAGGTGGCTCTACTCTATTATTTCCTATGTTTGTTGTTGTTTTGGTTAGGTATGAAATTATTGAACTGTATTGTGTATAATAGGAATTTCTGTTAACTTTCTTAAGTTACACAATGTATATACATAGTGCAATCAAAAGAATAATAAAAGTAAACTCCATAGTCTCTTCTTATTTCCCCTAGAATGAATTTGGAATGTTAAATAAATCACATATATAAATATTTAAACGTTCCATAAATATATCAATAGCTATTGAACCCATAAGTATTCGTTGTTATATCAACAATAAATATATGTTCTAGGGAATGTAGTTATTTTGGGTTATCTCTATTGGAAACACTAAAAAATTAAACAAAAGTCACTAAAGCTCCAATCACAAGCGATATTATAGGTGTGATATTTGGTTTGGCAGTTTCGGTCACAATAACGTTTTCAATGTATCTATTCAATAGCTTATGGGACCAATAATATTTATGGGATATTGGTGAATATCGGCATAAGTGAGATAATATTCACTTGCGAAATTTGGTTGTAAAATATACAGCTTTTCCTTCGATTAAAATGATCAGAAAACCTAACGCCCGGTTTCTCCAACGAATCTTAAAGCTCGTCTTATATACGCTCGTTTTATATAAACTCGTCTTATATATAACCACGTCTGTTACACCAAACATACGTTGATCTTACTTAGTCTTACAATGTAAAACCGTCTTATCGTTTTAAGATCCGATTTTTGTTTGGTGCCACTAATCTTAAACTATTTAAGATTCGTTGTAGAAACCGGGAGTAAGTTCCGGTTGACGAAATATTTGCTTGCGGAGCACCAATACAGTTCTGGATTCGACATAAACGGGACAAATAAATTTAATTTACTTTTTATTAAACATATTATATACTATATAATATTTGTTATCATAATTGTATTATTTATAAACTGTATTAAAAACAAAAGGTAAATAATTATGATTCCTTTTTCTTTACGAATTTCGATTTAGTAATTTTTTATCAAAAATCCATAAAGAATTAGTAACAAAATAAAGCTGATTTTAGTTTTTAATATCAGTGCAGTTTATAAATCAGTCTACAATTATCATATCAAATACGAAATATAAACTATTAATTTATTTTTTAACGAAAAGCATACGTTCACTTCCTGTTTTGTTTAAAAGTTCATACAGTAATATATATTATGACATAAATATACATAAATTAACGACTTCATTCATGAAAATAAACAAACAAGACCTTCGTCGCCATTTCTTAATGACAATCTGAATCACAATTTATTATCAACGCTTAAACACATGTAACAGTCGCGACTATTGTTCGAAAATATTTAAAAAATCTTAAGTAAGTAATTATCGGATATTTCCCATGTGCCTTTTCACATACGCATTTAAATTGTCATGGTTACAGCGACAATCAACAATGTAACAACAACATTTAATACACAATTGTTGGCATGTATATCCTGCAATAAAATTACTGTTTAATTGTTATTCTACTAGAAAATATTTTCATAACAGATTACTTTAATATATGAATCGTAACAATAATAATAAGAATAATAATAATAATATTTAAATTTATTAAGGGTAATCAATTATTTATACATAAAAATGGTCACCATAGCACTAGATTCTATAAGATAAAATCTTGCAATAAAATGTGGCCCTGGGTGTATTTTTGAGAATTTTCATGCATATACTTACTCCCCTCCTGGAGAGAAGGTGTCAAATAAATCTAAAATGTTTGTATGGTATTTTGCATACCAAAATCAATATGCTCATATTTGTTGGGTGAACTTAACAATAGCGATCGCTTAAAAATCGCACCCCTGGCGATGAATCGACATCGATGAATCTGCGGCGATGTAACATCCCATTTCGTCTAAAAATAGAGAATAAGCTAAATACTCTATCAACCATATGAGTATGTTAAAAATAGTTAATATAAACAAAAAACAAAAAAATAGACTGCTTTTTCACTGTTGGCATACTTTTCATTATAATTTATACTTAATTGTAATTATTGACAAGGGGTGGAATTTTTGAGCTATTACCAAGCGTACATATATTATAGCCAAGGATTATTTATATTAACTCAAACATTAATGTAAAAACATAACTACTGTCAGGCTTTTAGTCCTGCCCAAGTTAGTGATTACTTTTCACGAAGCGATAACCGACACTATTCGCAATACTAGGAATCATCTCAAAACGCTCGTTGAATCTGCGACATCGAAATGTCCCATTCCATCTAAAACAATACCTTCCTTATACAGCAAAGTTCGGAAAGGAATAGATCCCTGGTAATAAAGGATAGCTTGATGCTCTAGCAACCTCATCTGAGTGTTAAAAATAGTTAAAAAGGCAAATACAAAATAGTGAGGGTTTGCGCTGCTGGTACCCTTTCATTATAATTTGTAATTAATAAAATCATAAAATCGAAAACTGTTAAGTCCATCCATAATGTTCATCCTTGTTGGAAACTTTCCATTGCCACTTATAATTACATTTCAGACCCTTAAATGTCAAACTGAATTTACTTAATTGTTAATTTTTCTTGCTTTGTTGTTAATTACAAATTAGGAGCAATGGCGCCATATATATGTTGTACAATTTGCATAAAATTAACTGAAAATAACTAAACTTTTTTTTAATATATAATATTTTCTATGCACCAATCGCGTTAAAATACAAATTTCAACACGTTGTTATTTTTATGGTATTTGAGATATTCTACTATTTTTTCTCTCTTTTGAGCGATATCACTATTTATTTTAATACCCAACTTCTTATTATTGTTTCCTATAATAACACGTTTTTCCTTCATATGTTCTTGTGATCATTTGAAAAAGTTAATCGGTGTATTGGGTTAGAATTTGATTTCCTAAATATTTTCTTGTGATCATTTGAAAAAGTTAATCAGTGTGTTAGTTGAGAATGTCATATATTATTAAATGGAAAAGAAAAGAGTGTCTTTGTGCTGATATCTCAAGCACTGTTGGATATTATTCCATAGAGGGCACTACCCGGCGATCCTGATGGCATGAGCATGTTGACAGTTATTACCATATGGGTGTGCATTGCTACTTGTAACATTTTTGGAAAAGAAAATGTATATAATTCTCTTATTAAAATCTATTATAGTTGATTTTAAGGAAAATAAAATTTAAAATATTTGCTCAATTATTACATAGATTGTTTTTTAGGTGAAGTCTAACATTTATCTTTTTTTTTCTAAATATATTTTCCATGTAATTTAAATAAAATTGAAAGTATACATCTGATATTGTAAGGATAATTCATAATATGAATTAATTATATTTTATAAAATGATCTATAACAGTTACTTATGTGACTAAATTTAGTAAAAAAATACGTGAAATAAACACCTGGGAAAGATCGCAATAGATCGTGATAACCAGTGCTTAACAAAACGGAACATTTGTAGGTGTAACAAACACATTGGGTTATCGGAATCGTCTAAGGCAGTGATTCTCAATCTTATTTCATGACGGTTTCATAATTTTTAATAATTATAACATTTGGCGGAAGACAATGAGATAAATAAAATCATTCAAATGCCGCGGCACCGTGGTACTGAATCACATATCTACGGTGCTTTTATATCAGATTTGAAAGGATTAGTACTTTAAAGTGTTCTTATTGCATACTAGTCCGCTAAAGTAGGATTATCCGTAATACAAAGTTGTTTTAATCGGGCAAACATATTGTTGCAAATTGCAGATATGAATTATGATCTCTTTAATATTCCTTTTTAGGATCAAATTATTATTTTACTCACCCCTGCTATAATTATTTTGAAATAATAAATATTATACAATATTCAAACTATTTTGAATATTGTATAGTAATATAAATCAAAAATAAAAATTCAATTTTCAGAAGTAATAATTGAGCTTATAATGTTATAAGGACTAATCGTTTGAGTAATCTTTACACCCGCATGTTATTTATCTCTCTGTTTTGCTTAAACGACAACCATTTACGATTTACTACGAGTAAAATTATTAAGCATCTAATTACCATAATCATAATTTAACATAACGATTTCGGTGTCAATTAGCGAATTACGGACAGGGAATTGCCGCATGCACATATCCGCGTGAGCACGCGAATTCAGTATAAAAACCAAGATGTAGGAAACGTGCATTTGCATAGCTGCACGGTAACAAACTCAACACGTTTCTGTGCCAGTGATACACGAGGCTCAGCCGCCTCCGCAATTTCCGTATTCCTCAATTATTATTGGGAATGCGCATCTGTAAATGTTTTTCGTTTGTGTGAAACTCGCTCATTACGAACACCAGCTCGATTGTTTGTCGACGAGTTTCTTAACGTAATTAGGAGATTGCACTGTCATAGAAAAATTTTCCTTAGAAAAATATATTGTATATCGCGACATATTGCAATAATTGCGATTGTATTGTTTGCGTCTCGTTATAATGTAATTACTGTAAAAAAAAAAACAACGATGGGGTATTTTTAATTAATTATCGATCTATTTGTAATGGAATATTTATTTATTGATTGATAAAAGCCAATTTATCTTAATGTGTATATTTATTTTTAATTCCCTTATTATTTATAGTAGTTCTTATTCCTTGATACTCCCTGTATCTGCTTCTGTGTTGTTCTTGTCTCTAATTTTTTGTTCTTTGTCGTTATTTGAGGTTAGTAATTCTTCTAAATATTCTTTCCATCTTTCTAATATTTCTTCGTTTTCCTTCAGCATTCTTCCTTGTTTGTCTTGTATGTATCTCATTTCTTGTCCTTTTTTTTCCTGCAATACATTTAACAATAAAACTGTGTTAAATAATTTATACCGAAACCTTCATGAATTAGCTAGAAATATTTAATTACACTGTTTGCATTTTTGGAAATAAAACAAAGATTAGATCAATTAGCATATAAACTATTATATATATTAGGTAAGTTGTAAAAACAGGCACAGCCTCGATATTTCTACATCTTAACTAACTAGTTTTTGGCAATAACTACCCTACTCGTGAATATTATATATATTTAAACATATAAGTTCCTAACTAAATAAAAGAATAGTATAAAGAGGACAAATTCGAAGACAATAAAACATAGAAATTCTCCAAATATTAGGTATACATATTTTTAAAAGAAACAAATCTTCCTCATCCTTAAATGAAATATAGAATCTTATCGGAACACTTTCCATCTTCACCGAAAGGTACTAACTAAATATTTGTAATTTTAATGTTATACACTGTACTTTTCAACCCTTACTTCCAAAAGCATACCAGGTGGGATTCACGGAATGCGTATGTTCGTTTATTGAAATATACTTCAATTAAAGTTATGTGTACAGTACATCCCCTTATTTGCAGCCCCCAAATTTTGTCGCCAGTGTGTTGCTAGATATTATTTAATATGGACGTATATTTAATTACATCGCAGTTTTTATTTTAATCCAAAACTAGGTCACAGCATCCCTCGAGAATTTGTTCAAAATTCAAAACAAAAGTAATATACCGCTCCGTTGATAGAAAAGTGACACAAGTAACAAAATTAAATTTTATGTTAATTAACTGTTCAAAATCAATCCAATATTATATATATATATATATATATATATATATATATATATATAAAAATTTAATATTGTTACTTGTGTCACTATTCTATCAACAATGAAAGAAATTACCTACTAACTACCTGGCTGTAATGCAAAAAGACCTTCTCAAATAAGCCCCAGCAAACCTAAGTTTGCTATATTTAAATTATAAAAAATAAATTGATTGTTCCGAAACAAATTTGGTCGCATATGCGGTCCAACGCGTTGAACTATGTTCAGCTGTAATAAAACTAAACTAGCTTTGCATTCCACTGCTGGAAACTCGAGAAGTTCTAAAGACCGCAGCGCCCGACCCCAACAATATATCCCGCTAAAGAATTTTCTGAATAACCCAGTCGAGCGCAAAAAATAATAAAATGTGTATAAGAAACGATGCATGTTCCGCATAGAAGAGCTATAATTATGTTAGACGAATGTATCAAGGACAACAAGTTTGCGTGAATTATTTATTCAGTATCCCGCGAATGCGAGAGTCCCGATGTGTGACTGTTTTGGTCGCTAACCGAATTAATGTGTCTTTAATGATTTGTTCTTATTAATGATATTATTAGAGTTGATTGTATTGTTTTATATTGAAGTGAAGTTGCTTTATTTCGAATACAAAAATAATGAAATGTTATAACTGATATTTAGTATTTACAACAAGATACACGTATTTATTTTAATATTATTTATTAACGGCCTTTCTAATTTATTTAATATTTAAATAATGTTATTCATTAATTCAAATGAGACAAAATGGCCAATGAGGATCATTTGAAAGTGTGAATGATTGACCATACAACTCCTACAAATGACCGCTTTAAAAAATCAGATGTGGTCATGTGCACTGCATTATCATATTTATTTTATAATAATTAAAATAGAATAATGTTTTAAGAAATATAATCTTTTTTTGTAAGATTTAAAATATTTTAGATTTTTAATTCTCCATTATCACAAGAATATTTTCCAGACTAAAGACGGAGTTACATGATATTATAGTCACATACAACATTTGGTTTGTCCAGTTGTCTTCCGAAAACGTGGAGGATTTTTTTTATCACAGATGACAGAGGACGGACAGATGACGAACGACAGACATTTTCCAGAGATTGTCTTAAAATGATAAGACCTAATAAAGAGAATTTGTGCAAAAATTAGGATTTGTCTGCACCATTACAATACTTTATCCATACTTCGTATGATAAAGTAATAAGTTCAATTTTCGAAATAGTGTGTGAAAAAAGAACAATTTGGTGGTTTTTAATTTTATAGTGTTATTCAAACAATAAATCAAGAAATAAAATTAATTTCTTAAAAATTAAAATTAATATTACATGCTACAAAACTTTTTTGTTTTACTTCGAAATAGAAATTTCGTTGCATTAGACACCCTGCTTTTTAATCAGCAGACATTAATTCACTTCAAATTTATTCTCACGAATTTTAATTAAGCCGTAGATATTTGATAGAATTTACTCTATGTAAATCAAGTTTTTACTTACTTAAAGAACTTCAATAGGAACAATTTAAAACGCAAAATCTATGGATTTCACTGGTTGTTTCGTTGTTTTCCTCATTTATTATGTAAATTATTAATTTCCGCATCAAAAATTGGTTGAAACAAGCAACATTTTTATCATTATTTTTTTTCAGAAACCAATGTATTTCCGAAAAAAACAAATAAAGTTGTATAATATATATATATATATATATATATATATATATATATATATATATATATATATATATATATATATAACGTTAATGTGCATACCATTACCAACTACTTAGTAATAATACCCGGTATTTTTAATTTTACAAGAACGTATACAATTTATAAACAAAAATATCAGAAGCAAATTTTAATCACAACTTTCGTTTATTATCGTGTTTTCCAAACAATTTAAGCGCATGTGTCCAATGACATTACTATTATCGATCTTGATTTATGCACGCATTGTTCATAACACTGAAACATGTTTTGCCTAAAAAACACATCCTCTGTAAACCATAATGAACGGGTACTGTTTCAAACTGTTTATTTTGCATGTTCTATTCAACTATATTTAGCAATCATAAATCACTCCAGCGCTTTCTCCTCTTTTATCACGAGTTTGATTATACATTGAGATAAAAATTCGGCATGCTCTATCAAAATTCAGATTGCCGACATCGTACGGGAGTGACCTATAATAATGGGATGAGTTTATATAGAGCACTTTTTACTAACATTTATCATCCGTAAATTGTTCAATAAGATTGTTTCATTACATATTATTATTATACCCAGCTCAGTGGCCGAGTGGTTAGAGGCGTTGTCCATCTCGAACTGAGCATTGGGGAGCCTGAGTTCGAACCCTATCGGGGTGAATATTAGCGAATCACCTTTCACAGTTTTTCTAGAGCCTATAAAGATAGAAGTTTTTTTTAATTATATTTACATAATAATTTTATCTTTAGTTAATTCTTATTAGCTAAACGTATTTATAAAAATATAATATAAATAGAAAAATAATACAATCTCAATTAGCAATGTACACCCATATGGTAAGATGGCGTTTAACTTTCCTCCTTGGGGGTAAGTTGTATTATTTTTGTATATAACCACTCGAGATATTGTGTGCATTCATCCTCACTAGCTGAGCTACACTAACGAGATCTAATAAGATCGAAATCTAGATATATAGATTGCTAAGAGGTGGGTTCACACTTCACACACATATATGTTTAATGTAAATAGTTTTTTGGTTGGAATTACTTACTTTAAAAAATCATTAAAAGGTATATACTATAAACACCACTTCCGGGAACGTTATTTTTCTGCTTGTATGATTACTTTTCAATCTTTTCGATGTAAATGTCGATGCATTTTGCCAATCTTCTTATTTGTTCACAAAAGAAGGACCCTTGAGAATGTGGGTTATGTTCTTAGAGACGTAATTGAGATAGATTTGTATTAGCCCGCTAAATAAGGAAAATATATATATATATATATATAACTTTGTATATTACAAAAAATAACCATTGATGGATCATCATTTCTAAAGGCTGGACCAATGAAAACAATTAATTATTTAAAATTTTAATATTGAATGTTTTATTGGCTAGTAAATGAACCAAGGGTATTCACAATTTTATTGGCAACAGTAGCAAATTACGAATATACCTGCAACTAAATCGATATGCCCCGTTAGCTTTTGGTATTTGATGCTATAAATCTTTAAAGTATATGATATATTATCTCAATATACAATTTTATAGCATAAAGCGTATTAATAGTTTTACTTCTCTTTTCTGTAATATCGACGGTGTGGGCAAGAAGGGCTTTTTTTTTAAAAGGTCCAAATAGATTTAAAGGACTCAATAAACAAAACTAAAAGGTCCAATCTACAAGGGCCAATCTGCACCTCGCTCTCAATTATTATTTTTCACAATAGTTAAAAGTTAACTATTAGTATCGAGTCCATCAAATCAGTTTGATCCTTTTATTTAAAAAATCAGATTGGCCCTTCTTGCGCTAAACAGTCGATATGTAAATAAACTTCTCTTAAATTACAAAATGAAACAATTTAACAAAAGAAAGACTGAAAAGTTGTGACGATTACACCCAGAATATAAATTCGATTTCATATTGAATTAACCATACAAAAATACATATCTTATTTTCTTTCCTCTTCTTACTTCTTAAGTTTAGTTGCATGTACACTCTGAGTTGTACACTACTACTATTGTCATCTAGACTAATTATTCTTAATCCCTACAAGTGCATTCATTTAGCCAATTTTTGTATATAACCCTTCTCTAGAGGGCACTACCCGGTGATACTGATGGCATGAGCATGTTGACGGTTATTACCATATGGGTGTGCATTGCTAATTGATGCGGTGCCGCCAGATGGCGTTTAACTTCCCTCTTTGAGGGTTAGTTGTACTATTTTTGTATATAACCACTCGAGATATTGTGTGAATTCATTCTCACTAGCTGAGCTACACTGACGAGATCTAATAAGATCGAAATCAAATATGTAGATTGCTAAGAGGTGGGTTCACACTTATATATGTTTTATATGATTGACCTTGTGCTGATATCTCAAGCACACTGTTGGAATATTATTCTCTATAGGGCATTACCCGGCGATCCTGATGGCATGAGCATGTTGACAGTTATTACCATATGGGTGTGCATTGCTAATTGATGTGGTGCCGCCAGATGGCATTTAACTTCCCTCTTTGAGGGTTAGTTGTACTATTTTTACTAAAATCTTATTTTCTCTGTGACTTCTACCAGCTATAACTTTGGTCACTCCCTTTATAATTCCACTCTCACTATAGTTTATTGCATACTTGCAACTCTCGCATAAGCAATAACATTAGATCTTTTTAACTACCTCTACCTCTAATTATGCTTCTTAAATGTCTATTCCAGAATGATTGTTCACGGCTATATCGGATAATACTTGAAATTCACGAAACAGAGTTACCTAACAAATATAATTTATTATCGTCCGTCATTATTATGCCGTATCCCTACGATGCTACACAACAAAAAACAAACTTGCACATATCACAAAAATAAAAATATGTTATGGCCAGTAACCATTACTTTATAATACGTATAAGAATCATTAAAATAGAGTATTATTATATTTAAGAAATATATTTTTTTAATAATTAAAAATGTTTTCGTTACTCTTATATTTGTTCGCGATTGTTATGCAAATATGTATACAGTCTTAAGTAAATTAATTTTGAAAAATCCGAAAATATTTAGCGAAATATCTTATTTTTTAATAATGAAGTAGAGGATCTACAGTTTTTGTTATTGTATTATAACCAAGGATGTAGTCAACAACTGCTCTACAGAACTACAGAAGCAAAACCTTGGGATCAGGGAGTTTATGATTCAGTTACATCTTTTCTAGAATATTTAACTATATTAGATTAAACTAGAACCAAACATATTCCTTCCTTAGTTATAAGTTTAGAATTAAATCTCGTCATTTAAAATAATACATATCGCGTCATTTTGAACCAATTTTATTGAAAACATAAAAGCAACAAATGTTCATCGTCGTCATATTAGAAATATTGACAAGCAACATAGCTCCGTCGTATCGTATCTTATCCATGTTTTATCTCGCCATGTGGATGACTTCATTTAAATATATGGCAGAAACATTAAAATATCGCTGTCATGTTGTCATCTAATATTGTAGTGTAATATTAGCAATAGTAGGACCTTACTGCCCATTTTTATTGCACCATAACGTCATAAATGTATTCTTATACTGGTGAAAATGTTTGTCCAAATATTCCATTCAATATACTTGAACGACCCAAGGCACAAAACATACCCAAGGGTACCATTCCTAACAACCCTCGTTTCAAACGTGTACTCGTACTCCAAACTCGCACCCGTGTACTTGAGAAAACTTGATTATTGTACATATTTTTGTTAAAAAACATAATTCACAAATTCAATCATATAAACTCAAATCGCGAATTGTCCGTATTTTGCGACTTTGTAAGGAACGCGTAAGAACGAGTAGTGCTAGGAATCGCACCCTAGATACCAATTACAAGAACTGCCATTATCAACTAACTGAATAATATTATTACAATATAGTACACCGGCAGAACAAAAATTACTAAACATATGACATTCTAGTTAGTTTCTTAGGAAAATATTACTATTTTAATAAATTTATCCATAACAAGTTATGATCCGCTTAAATCGCCATTAACCGACGCATGTTCAACATAATCCAAAATAATCTAAAGATACACTTAACCGATGGTTTAGTTAAACCACAGTATTGAAAAACTTGCCGATAATTCGCTGGTCCATAACACAGTAATTTCTGTAGCGCTTACCATAGTGTTAGCAGTGCTAATTATTTAATGCAAACATCAAATAACACTACTATTTGCTGTATAAGTGCAATAAAATTACTGTCAAAACATATTTTCACTCAGTGTAGAATTTTACAAAACAAACAAAACTGCTTGAAATTCGCACTCTAATTTAATACATTAAAATATCTACTCGACATAATATATAACTCATTACCATTAGTCTATTTCCAAAACGTTTCTGTACAGGCGGGGGCTATTTCAGGCCGGTCTGGACGATTCATTCTTGCTTATTAATATATGCGGTCGTTGAATGATGGCTTTTGGAACAGCGCGACGAATATTTTGATTATATTTCGTGGGCTAGTGGAATTAAGTCATCTAATTTTTTCGTCGCGTTAGTATTGGGCAATTATAAGGCGACAGAATTATTATTAAGAAGAGATGATTAAGTGGGAAATTTCGTGGTTAAAAATGTTCAACGTTTGTCATTGTCGTTAGTAAATGAACGACGGCACGGTTTTTTTTTGTTGTGTTCAAGCTCAATTTAATTTTCAACGCCTACTGAGATAAAGTATTTACGGAGAACATAAATAGGTCGTTGGAATTATGTATAATATTTTTGAGATTATAATTGTGGATTTCTTATTTTTTGTTTCTGTTATATCTAGTTATATTGATTAATCAAATGATACATGACACACGAAATTGATCCTTTCTCAAAAATCGCAGATCTAGCATATTTTTGTAAGATAAATTTGTTACATACTAAATACTTAATAATATAATTTATTAGATAATAAATAGTAAATTGAATAAACTTTCTTTTGCATAAAATTGTCTTTTCATATTCAATTGAATGAAACTTTTTGTATTCTATATCCATAATTAAACACTAATTAATTATCTATGTGGTGCCGCGAGATGGCGTTTAACTTCTCTCTTCGAGGGTAAGTTGTACTATAATTAATTATCTGATTACATATTTTCTTTGGCCTCCCAATTTGTTTACCTTTACTTCCCACCTATGTTCCTTCGTACATCCCTTTCTATCTCATAATAGTCCTTTCACTCTCCGTCCAGTTGAGATATACAAATTCATTCACTCAATGTTCCCATATTTCTCTTCCATTTCCATACAATTTAGACTTGCGGTACACATCTTTCATCCAATATCTCATATCACTTTCCTCACTCCCGCATCTACACCTATCTATTAGTCTTTATTTTCCGACCATTTTCCCATTTATTAAATATTCAGGCAGACCCCTATGCACTTGTATGCCAAATATGTGCATTATATTTTTATATTGTTGCCATTCTTAATTCTTCAATTCTTTCTTCCAATGTAGAAGAATGCATGAAGGATGAAACTGCATATATGGCATTATTCATTTTCATCCCTTTTGCATTCTTCTACATTCTCTATTGAACATCCAACCCGTCATTCAACAGTATCCGATATACTTCTCACATATAATGATCTGCCAGTCTGCATTATAGTCTTCCTCATATTTTAGAGCACTTTTTCATTATTTCCTCGGCACCTTTTGCCCGGACTGCAGCACGATGTAAGCAGGTGTCGACCTATCGGCCCCAGCGCTCAATGCTGCGGGTAGACTGCCTCAATCTTTTTGCCGTTTCTCCGTATTTCTCTATTTCCGTTAACATTCTGCTCATTGAACTTTTTTCGAGGAGGTGAACCTTCATAGGCGCCCGGCCTTCTGCCGGAAGGTGTCTGATTACTCCACGATTCCGCGTGAAGACCTACTGACTAAACACTCACCCCCGCTCTTACTTCAACCCGGTACCACTCTCGTATTTCTTCAGGTTGAAGGGATCTTATGCTATTAACATTCTAGATCTCAGTACTCATTTTCCTGGGAGGTGCATCCTCTACCTTGCAAGTTCCTCTTCCTCTTTCAATCAGAATATTGCTAATAGGTTACAATGGCCTGCCATTTACCCTCATCGTGCAACATTGTCTGCGTAAGGCTTCCAGCAACTATTTCCACCGAGACCTCAGTTGTTAGTCGGTTTCTCTACGTATAACGTAGGAATTTGAACAGATTGTGATCTGCATCCTCAGATTCGTAACCATCTTGGGAACAGGTCTGGTCACTGGACTTGTCAATCCAGCACAGGTATTTTATGAAGCATCCATGGCTCATGAATGCCTACCTCAGATGAAAGTCCATCTTTCTTTGCATAATGCCCATCCAGCTTCCTGCCACTGTGTTATGGTACTTTCCCTTGTAGCCTATCTGCATTCCTTAGTACCCCCCTATCCAACTCCGAACAGACCTTGCCATTCGCAGAAGAGAAGCTCGATTGCTGGCATATTGGCTACCATAAGCACTGCCTCTCTGGAGACTGTGTGGTACTTTTAAAGCGTGTTGGCCAGGTGTGCCCTCACCCGTGCCTTTTGCATCTTATCGGCCCACACGGGGGCATCGTACAGCATGATGCTCTTACTGTAGAGTCAAGTATCCTTATTTTGCTTGTTCTTGGCCCACGGAGGTTTGGTATTCTCCTGCCCAGGGCCGTCGCCACTAGAACTACCCTTGCGGCCGTAGCCTATGCGTGTACGGACAAGTGTAGATGCTTGTCTAGGGTCACTAAGGTATTTCAGGCTAGGTCCGGGGGTAATTCCCTGTCCTAGTATAGAACATTCAATCGGTGCTACTCGTCTTTTATTCTCGCCGGTGAACAAAATTACTCCGTTTTGTCAAGGGCCAGGAATAGTTAATTTTCCTGGATCCAATTGCTGATTTGGTCTAGGCGATCATCCACCTTCCAGACCAGCTGCTCCTCTATCCTGGCAGCTGTCGCTAGTACCATATCATCAGCGTATCCGACCAGCTCCACTTCATTGAGCCACTGTTGTAGAGTGTACCACCAACTATATATCGCTCTCGTTCGTATTATCCTAGATAGGTATTATTCTGTTACGTTGACTTCCTCTGCTTCAGGATATCTTGATAAAGATATGTTTCTGTTAGTAGTTTTCAGTAAAAACTATCTATCTAATTACGTTGGGTAGTTTTTACAGAAGACTAGTTAGGGAGTAGATTTACCCAAAAATACGGCGAGGGTACTGAAAATCTCCTTTTCAATTAATCGTAATATCGAGCTTCATGAGGATTACCTAAAATCATATTACAAAGTTAATAATATACAAACGTGTGTTTAAGTTTATACTCACTGACTGGATAAACTGCAAGTCTATTACCAATATTAACATACCAAAACATATTCAACATAGTTAATGTTTAATGACACAAATTCATATGAAGTTTTAATAAAATGGGCTTTTTCATTAGGCGTTTAATGTTTTCATGCAAGTTATAGAACATCCTTATATACTCAAAGTAACCGGGTCGTTAAATAGGTGTTTATTTGAAACAGATATTTCCGAATCATTATCATTTTTTTGCTAACTTGTTTCCTTTAATATTAGATAGAGATAAAAACTATAAAACATATTCTAAACCTATTATTTTGAATATTTTAAATAGGACATGGAAACAATGTTGTGAACATCAAGGAAACGTGCATCGGTAGTATTGACATAAACTTTGTGCAACCGTATTTGTATTATATTATAAATGTTAAATGAATATATTTTGTAATGTTTTTTTATTTTATTACAGGTGAGTGAAGCTGCATCAAACTGTGAGAGGAGATCAATTGGTATTAGTTGTAAATAAATAATACCAAACTATTGAAAATAAATGTCGGTAAGCGTACTTTACATAAACAGAAATATTATAAATATATATTTGTGCCAAAATCCTTTTATATATATATATATATATATATATATATATATATATATATATATATATACATTATATGGTTGTTAAAACGTTCGTGTCTACTAAGCCCTGGTTTATTGGTTTTGGTTTTACACGCCACAACAAAAGTATTGCACGTTTTTCCTTTTGTACATAATGAATATGGTTTCCTAATACCGTTATAACTTACACTGAAGGGTGAACTATGGTGTATTATAATTAGTCATTGCAAAACCGGAATCTCGGGAGCCCGAAACCCAGAATCCCATACCATTTTTAAATACTGTTATTTGTCCACATTATTTACCCTCGAGATCAAAATAAATCTATTTTATGCGAATTTAATATCGAAGGATAATTACAATAACATTGAAAGAAAATACAGCCACCGCTCATATTGCATCCATGTCTTATCTCTTATTATTCTTGGTATAGCTGCAGATCTACAGCGTAATCGAGTAATGATTACAGAAGGAGTTAATTACATTTGACGGTAACGATATGGAAAATATATACTTGCAAGTGTTACTACTAGCAATGACAATAGTAATGCCCTGTACAAAAATGCATTCAATATTAAAAAAAGTTTTATGAATGACTGATTTCATTATGTGAAATATGTTAACAATATTATGCTAATACGCACCTGTTATGTTTTAAACTCAATCGCCTCTACATCGTACAAAAAGGCAATAAAACATATATTCGAATATTGCATTGACGTGAAAAATAAATTGGGTTTGGGTGAAAATAGCTAAAAATTCACAGTCATATTGATTTATTTCATTAATGTAATTTAGTAATGCATTACATTTAATTGATGGTGTTTACATTAGATAAATTATATTTACAAAATATAATCACATGGAAAGAAGAGTCATTCAAAACATGTATAGTTTTATAAATTTCCGTCTGAAATTGATTATACAATTATCATTAATAGTTTTAATTAATGGTAAATATTTAAGATGTCTTTTTATATAATCCAAATAAGTCAAAAATATAAATAACACCCGTGAATTATAACTATACCAATTTAATTTAAAAGTTAATAAATTAAATAGCGGTATTAATTCCGGGTTACCAGTTTTATGATATTTAAATACCGGTATACCGCTATTGTAATTCCTAAATATGATATAATACGTTTTACATGTATCTAAATAAATTCAGTATCAGAGAGGGATTTTATATACATATAAAACGTAATTGTGATACTTTGTAACTTCACGGCAGCACGCTTATGGAGAAAAACTATTAAAGAATCGATTATCAATTTGTTACTTTTTGAAACTGTATGTTTACCTATTCTTAAGTTCAAATATTGAAAACAAAACACATAATTTTGATGAAAGAATATTATTACAAAGTATCGTACCTCGATGCTTATAGATAGTTTTCATTTGATAGTATAATTTATCAATAGTGCACATCTTTATAAATCACTGTGTGCAAATTATTAAATGCAATTTTTCATTATTTATGTTTCCTCAATGTCGCACCAAGAACAAATCCTCTGATAGGCTCAAATATAAGTTACAGACACAGTACTTTATTCAGAAATTACCTTAGGGTAGGATCACGTTTATATTTTTCCATTAAACATGTAAATAATCCAGGTCTATTTTTACATAACAATTAAGTAAGACACCCGTTTCACTCTATCAAACAGGCTATAGATATTCCTAAAATCAGCAGATTTTTAAGGACATTATGTTCTTTAACGTTGGGATCATGTCTATATTTTTCTTGTAACACGAATTGTGAATTTGTATTGAGCTTTTGGCAAAAACTTTACAACTTAATCTCATACACTTTAGATAAGTTAATAAATACATATTGTTGTTGGCTGTGAAACTTATTTTGAAATAATTTATGATCATAATTCATAGATCTTCTGTAGAATGTTTTCGAATCTTAAAAAGTAAATTTTAGAGCAAACAACAAACTGTTTTGATCAACTTGTAAAAATTCTATGCCATTTAGTTGCATAGCTTTTGTTAAAAGCTCCAAACAATTTCACAATTTACGTCATAGGAAATATAGAGACGTGATCCCAATGTTAATTGCCACTATTTCCTTAGCAATTTGTTAATTTTACTCAATCCAGCGGCTGTTTGATTAATTTAAATGTTCTTTATTAGTACAGCTAAAAAGGAGGAAATTAAAAATAGTTCAAAAATAATTAGAAATTTTTAAATACAAAACAAATGAATCTAAATATCCTTAACAGATAACTAAACATAATTAATTAATTATTTAATTGTAGTACAATATATTCCTTAATAGAAGTTCTGTAAGTTCCATAACGATCAGAGTTTTGTATACCTAATGACAAATATATTTGTTATCCCGAAAATATATACCATTAAACGAATGTGCTTTATTTAATTTTGTTTATTCTAAAATTATTGGCATTACGGTGTGTCCCTAATACACTGGCATTACTGTAACATCGTAGTGTAAATTGCAACACTACTTTACACAAATATCTGTTACATTGTATTAAATTTGGCTTTGGCAATTTCCCAATTTTTCGAATTCATCGTTGGAACCACGCCTGGCTGCCTAGCACTCTTACCCGACGACAAAAACTAAATCCTACAAATATACAACGCAATAAATTAACCAAAACTGCAACTACACATTTTCCAAGCGATTTAATTCGAATTTTCTTCATACGTACTTGCCGACGACGGCTATCCTTGGATTTGACCCGCTCGCATTAATTCCGTTTCCTACTCGGGTAAAGAAATTAACGGCGTTTCCGGCAAAAAAGTGAAACAATAAAACATATTTTCCGGCATACATGGCAATTATTAATCGCACTAAAGGAAGATTTACAGCGGAGGTTATTGGAAGGCACGTGGGGAAGCATCGCGCACATGAATGCACGTGGGGCGGGCACGTAACAGGAAAACCAATCGATTCGATACAGAAAGATCGGCAATGCGGGTATTCACATGCTTGTATACGTGCTAATAAATTAATTCATTGTTAAAGAAGATTATAGACTTATTATCGGAACAATAATAAATTTCACTGTAATGTGTTTAAGGTTGGTTTATTCTGATATAAAATCTTGAAATAAAATAATAATTAATTGCTGAGGTCTATTTTTCAATATAAATAGTTTTTATGGTGATAAAATATCTAATATAATCTAATTGGCAGGTAGACATATTTTTATTATGTATATTAACATAACCGCCCCAAAATATTCGATAACTAATTTCTTATTCTATTTCAGCATAAACCAGCCTGTAAAATACAGAAAAAAAAATTATTTATACATATTTTTATTTTCCATTAAGTGTGTATGAATAATGATAACTTAAGAAATACTAACTAAATGTTACTTATTTACTTATTATTATTAATTTTATTTAAGTTACTTATTCTTATTTTGTGAGAATAGCTGATTTAAAAAACATATTTCTGATTTTACTCATTTAACCATTAACCGACCATAATTAAAATTAAAAGGGGCTATCGATAGCTTGACTTGTTTTAGGCGGATATAAAAAAAACTCTTATCTTTATACGGCTTTTATCAGCCGTGAAACTTTTCCGCCGGTCAAGGAAGAAGATCAGAGGGGTTTAATCGCCCGGTATTTACCTTAACTTCGCAGAAAACCTCTGAAATACTGTGTAATGTGATACGCGAAAATTCGTCATGGTGGGGTTTAAACTCAGGCTCCCCAATGCTCAGTACGAGACGGACAACTCCTTAAACTCCTAGGCCACTGAGTTAGGTAGGTGGATATATTATTTTGAAGAATTCATTTCTAGAATAACTATAATAGAGTTGATAAAGCAATTATAATAAATAATTTCAATATGCGCACATGAATTCTTTAAATATTGTGAATCTTACCTTGGGTGCCTTGAATTACTTAACATTGAATTAATTTTGTAATGAAGAACTTAATAATTACGTCATATAATATACTACATATAATTATATTTAAATTAAATTGCATCTACGGTTTGCATAAGCTAGTACGTGCTCACATAAATCTTATTTATTTATTTAACTGCATAACTATTTTACAGTAGTCTACATTGTGTACAATATGAATATAAATATTTCGTGCGTTCATAAATGTCGGTTGTTGGTTGTTTAAATTTACCGCGCTAATTCAGTTTCCAGCAATTTACATATGACAGAATCACCATCCAAAACTTTATTTTCATTTTGTATTGAAGTGAATTTTGTGAAGCAATGGCTTACTTTTAATCATTGATGTTAAAATCTATTGAATGTATTTACATACAATTTACATTTTTCAGCATATGCCACCAAGCTCAAATCAATTACACTAACATACAAAATTATACAAGAACGAACAATTATAAATATTGTAATTACCCACGGTACAAAACTACGATTGTCGTATAGTATGTTTTTAAGTAAGTGTTTAAGTAAGTGTTATTAAAATTAATGTTGCCTATAAATAATTTACATAGTACAGAAAATAATTTAATATTTGAATTTGCCGGCATTCTTTTTGTATGAAATTAAAACAATTGGTGGTAAATTAGTAGTAAACATTTATTAGTCCATTATTATGAGTTTTCTTCATTACGTTCTGGATGTTATTTGTTTCGAATTTTTAATATCTATCAATATAACTGTGAATTACATGATTTTAAGTTTATGTATGTCACATACGGAGAAACACTGTATACATATTCTTGGGTAACTTACGCCCCGATGCAACTTTCAGTTTAGAGCCCTATAAGAACTTATACAAAAAAAAACCTTAAAATAGCAATAAACAATTTTGAATTCAAACATCTACTGTTTTGAAAAATGATTCCTTGGCATGTTTTAAAAAATTAAACAGACATTTCTCTAGAATTCTGTAACAGTTAAAGTTATAATTGTTATAATAACAAAATAAACGGTGCTTACTTTGCTTACCCTGTTGAAACTGTCCGGTAGACACAAGAACATAATATTTTTGATTTCGGTCCCATTATATAGTGCAGGTGTGGCCAAATTGTTGATCACTTTGGACGACCTGTTTCTTAATTATAGCCAGCGGTCTACCAACATCATATGTATTAAGCCAAAAATAAGTTTAAATTAAACATAGATACTACTAATACATTTTCATTTTCAAGTTATATTAATGAGAGAAAATAATAGTTAGTTTAATAATTATAAAACAATATGTGTACATATCATAGCGAGCGACTAGGAATAGTTACGCGGTCGACTGGTCGAGCGGAGTTGGCGTTTTGGCCACCAATGTAGTGTTTCGTCTCAAATTTTTAAATTTGTCTTTGATAAACTTATTTTGTTTAAGATATGAAGTTACTATTATATGAGGGGCTATTATATTATGATATACGTATAAAATTACATTATGTTGCTTAATGACTACAATAAACAATACAGGATGGACATATAATATTCACATTAATCATTAAACGTGTGCAGGCAGTACCATAGTAAAAAATAATGTATTCGAAATATTATGGTAGTTTGTGCTTATTTATAAACTATGAGATAATCTCACTATCGCTTTCATCTTTTCTCTAGATAAACAGATCGTGCGTAAAATTGCACACCTACTATTACCGTTTATTATTGCCAGACGATATTTTAATACCGTCACAAAATTATGCAACAAACACTTTTTCTGTTCCGCATTTTTTTTCTTTGCATCCTGAGAAAAATACATTTAAAAATGTATTACCGACTTTTACTTTAAAATTCACTCTCCGTGTTAATACTCCTTTCAAGAGGAATCTCCACTACCGTAATAAACCGCTGTTTTATTACAATCGAAACTCGTTCACTTAAGTAAATTGTAAAACAAAAATAACGCGGCTCTAATTCGGGCGCGTAACTGAGGCTTGTAAGTTGTAAAATGTGGGCCCCCGTTTATTTGGGAAAGAGGCGGCCGAGCCAAGGGATATATTTCTGGAATATATAGGGAGAACGGCGCAATATCATGTTGCAATTTGTATTTTATGTACGGATTCCGGGTGGGATACTCGCAACAAATATTTTTGAGAGTGGTGCAGGATTTATGAGGCCAAACGCCATACCTGGGAGCGATTTGTCAGGAGTGTTGAAATGGATTTCATACAAAATTACTATTGAATGCATCCAACAATGACGTCAAACATTATTTATTAACTATGAATCACTCAAATAATAACGTGTGGTGATTAATAAAGTTGTTTTCGTATGATTGTAGATTTTTTATTAATATTCAAGAACTACAACTCCACTCATAGAAGTTTTAATAAATGAGTTCATGAAATAAAATTATATCGCACTTTTAAAATCCGTCAAAAAATCTTTTGTTAATAGCAATATCACATTGGGTTAGGTTGTGGTTAATAACACTTGTTTTTAATATGCATGTTGATTTTCATTAACATAACATAACATAAGTAACTGAATCATTACATTACAATTCATGAATATTTTGATGTTCACATACGTTTGAATAAAGAGGTTTGTAAAGACATTCGGAAGCACATGCTCTGCTTAAAAGTGCGAGCCCCTGGGCCCGGACTCTTACCATAAATGACACTGCCGATCCAACAAAACATCCTTCAATAATATCCGTACCTACTAGTTGTGTAGCTACCGACTATTGATAAGTAAAGGATGGAAGGTGGAGCATACGGCGATAATCTGCGAACTACCAAATTATCATATAATGTAAACAAACCACGAATAAAGCTAACCAAAGATTGTTGAATTCACGTTCAAAACACCTACACAACTAAATTACACATACCAATTTATTAATTGTTCACTAAAATGGCTAAAACACAACGAATAGAAACATAAAGAAAGCACAATATATAAGATTCTAGTTCACACGTGTCGCTGTAGGTCATCCTTTACTTATTCTTACATACGATACCCAATAGTATGATTATATTTTTTTGGCTAAAAAATGTATAATCAAAAAGCTTTGCTATCGCTGTTATATAATATTCAGCAATTTTAACTTATCTTTATTATCCGTATTTTAGACATGACAAACTATGAATCTATACATAGTTTGACATGTTTTAGTGCATATCCAAATTGTAATGTCAATTTCTGTAAAAATTGTTGCTACTATGCACTTTTAGACATTGATTAGTTGCATCCATAAATTTCATTTCATTGAGGTTCTATTTCAATGCCACCCATATACGTTTATCCCATAGTATGTGTATGCAGTTGCATCGTTATGCAACTCAACGCGGCTTTAATAACGTAAAATAAGTGTATGTAATTGTGCATTTATAGTAGAATTTATGGGCTTCCCATGAATTGAAACGGTGTAAGCATTTTATTCATTTCCAAACCGATACTATCAAACGGAAATAAACACTTTATTGTATGCGTAAACACTGTTATTTGTGAAATGATTTTTTTGCTGCTCTCCTACTTAGTTTAGCTGTATAAATTTGCAGGTAATTAAATAATAATAGTACTTGCAGTTTTTCTGCATAGATTTTTTTATGATATGTGTATAAGTACCCACTAATTAAAAGTGCGATGTGTTGGTGTAATTGAATGCGATTTTAATACTGCCTTTAAATATATAAGGTAGAAGTATTAACAATACAGGACGTTTTTAGTTGTTGATTAATTTCAAATCGAAATATTATAATGGGGAAATATAAGAGTGTAAATCAATTCACATCAATACATATCTGAATTATTATATTTATTATTATATCTAACAAATTATTAAGAAAATAGAACTCGAAAAAAGATCTTCTATCTTTATAGCTGATAGCCCGAGGGCCTTTCCGCTGGTAAATGGAGGTGCGCAGACGAGTGTAACTACACAGAAAACCTCTGAAAAACTATGGCAGGTGATTCGCAAAATTTTATCGTGGTTTGAATTTGCACCCCAATGCTCAGTACGAGATGGACGGCGAATTTAACCACTAGACCACTAAGACCAGCTTAGTTTTTTTTCTCGTACGAGATGGACGGCGTATTTAACCACTAGGCCAATAAGCTGGGCGTAGTCAGCAGTACCAACCGTTTTTCACATGCGAAAAATCAGTCATAAATTGTCTCACCACGTTCCCGACTAACGAAAATAAATGACATACACTACATCACCACTCATATTTATTAATCTAAATTAGAACAATTATATGCAATGTTAATAGAGCAGACATAAACGACATAAACCTTAAAAGCTACATACTTCATGCTGATGATACCGCCCTTGTATGCCATGGCGAAGACATGAACGAAACGATGAAACAACTACACATACTGACAGACAAGACGATGGAAGCTCTCGCTTAACCAACGAAAATATCAATTTCTAATTGCAAATCACAACATATCAGAGCACTCGCCGTCTATCAAAATACTGGAAACAAACACAAAACCTATAACCACAATCAAATGTTTTGGAGTGACATTCGACGATAAATTAAAATTTAATTACCATTATAGTCAAATTAGTACAAAATTAATAAAAATAACAGCATATATCAGAAGTCTAAGACACAATGATATGGGTATATCGACACATACCGCTGCAAAAAAATTACAGATGCATATGCAGACCAATACTAGATTAAGGACATATACTGACAGCAAACGCCACGAAATAAACTAAATCTATAATAGATAAAGCCGAACGGAAAGCATTTAGATTCATAACTAAGTTAAGACACCCTAATAATCCATTACACCTCACATCTCTAATGACTCTGTAGATGTATATACAAGAACAGAGAATCTAGCCAATAGACATGATACATTGAGGTAGAACTTAGACATTATTCAGATATTATCTTGCCATTTTTCTTAACAAGACAGACAAGATATTAAAAAACACCCCAAGAAATAATTTTTGAACATTTTTATGACTGACAGGACTAATACAAAAAGTTTGTATGTGTAAATAATATATTAGACAAGTTTAATTAAAATATTATAAATATATTTATTATATATTTAAGGAATTTTTATTTTATTTTATATAAAAATGTAATGTGGCAGAAAGGCCGATAGCCTAAATAATGTTTGATTCTCTCTCTCTCTCTTTATATATATATATATATATATATATATATATATATATATATATATAAATTTGAGAATAGTGAATATATGATGCAGCATCATAAATTATATTAAACCCGTGTACTCGTACTGATGACCAATTTAATAACACATTATTAGGCACGTAGTGTAATAAAAAAGTGACAGCTACCTACTTTAAACGGGACAATAAAAACTCAGACATTTATACTATATATGCCATACATTTATCTGAGAGCAGACAAGAGAATGCAAAGTTGGTTGTTTATCTGGCAGTAAAACGTTGAACACATATCCGCGTTTTTTAATAGTATCAAAAAAGTACTGAAGTAAGCAATCTGAGAAAGTCGATAATTATCAACGAATACATAGCGTTTCTAATCATTAGATTCGATTATTTAATAATTCGATTAATCAGAGAAAACAGCGACACGTGTTTTCTTTTTCAATGACAGTTATTATTGTGTTTTATTACTTACTATTTAGACAAGATTTAGTTTATTTTAAATAAATACAATACATTTTCCTATATCATTTTGTCGTTTACCAAACTCGCCTTTGTATAATAATATTATATAATTACTATATATTACCCTCACATATCAAAGGGCATATTACATCGGTTGATATTTGAGGGTTTCCAATTACAAATACAACAATAATTGTGTTTAATTATCCTTGCTTTCTATAGACTTACTTCCCTAAAAAAAATATTATTATTATATTATTATTAATTTCATTGTTTTGCGACCTTTTGTAGTATACACAATGAGTTCAGAATATCTTTCATATATGAGGGTATCTTATTGAAAATACATTGAATTCCCCTTCATTTATCTCTTCTATTGCTTTTTGTAATCTTACTCTCCCAATCATATTTTACATTTAATTGTTTTATCACACATTCTATATAATTCCTACACACCTTTTCAATAATTACATACTTTTGTATTGATATGCAGTGTAATAGACGTGTCAAATGAGAACCTGATATATTAACAAATAATAAATTATTGAATGAATTCTTCTATATTATGAAATATGTCGCTAATAGTATTTTTATTTGATTTTATTGCATTTATTTCAGTACATTATTTACATTCTATCTACATAGATTGTATAAGCAAAACTGATGAAGGTCAAGAAAGTAGGGGCATTAAAATTGTTATCGCAAAGAAGAATTATACTGTGACTTGTGTGACAAAAAAGGAAGAAGAAGTCACTAACAAATTAGTAAATTGAATTCGGAGCAACAAGTATGAACATAAAGGGAACTACAGAAAAACCATCAGAGAAAATAACTTACCAATAGAATATTAGAGTATTTAATACTTTCGAGTCCTATGGCAGGAAAAACAAGAAGCCATGAACGAGTTAAAATTCTTTATTGAAAATTGAAGATAGTACCAGTTGGTCTGAACTACTAGAACTATAAGTATAAAATGTGACGATGTATCTCGAATTGAATGAGCTTATAAGTAGCGGAGATTAAAAAGAAACTTTATGGGGTATCTATTCTGTAACTATCAATAATTCGAGTTTAATTTCGAACTGAAGGTGACCGGGCGGTTGAAGGATAATAAAGAGTTTCCAGAATTAGCATACGGCTTTTTGTCGACCCGAGTAGTCAATATAAGCATAACCCTTAATTATCATATTATAGTGAATTGGAAATACATCTCCGCTTCCCTGAAACGCTTACTTACCTTTATTCGTGGTTTTGGACCGTTTGGAATAAATTTCAAAATATTGTAAGAAAACAGTTCTTTATATGTCTTTTAGAGCTGCTAAATAATCTGAGTTTTATACTTGCTACAGGGATAAGAAGCATACATTATTCAAATTCAAGAATATCAGGAATTGTATCCAATCTCAAAAATGACTTTTGTGTTTTTCTTCTCGTTATACAGATTATTTCCTGTTCTAATACGTTTATTATTTTTCTCTTGTCGTACGTATCTTGAAGCGATTTCACAAGATTGAAAAGAAATGTTTATACAACAGTAGTACAACGATATACTACTACAGATGGTTATCGACCATAGTAATACTGACGGATGGTAGCGTAAACTATTTAGCATATAATTTGGCCGGGGTGAGGTTAATTATATATTTTTTTTTATTATTAAATAACTGAAATAAAAATAACGGACAAAATTTTTTATTTAGAAAAAATATGCTAAATGGTTACAGAATGTTAAAAGCATAGTCCTATATAATATTTATTTTGAGCACCTCTGCGTAGACGCTGTCCCTCCGTCCCTTCGTTCTTGCTGTACTTCTTCAACCCCCCTTCAAGTGCTTTCAGGACCAGTTTTATTTACTGCTTCTAACGGCGGTGATTAGCTTTTCGTCAAGTTTTTTTCTACATCTGAGATGATTTCATATTTATCATTTCGTAAGCCAGCTGTTTGATGTTGCCTACTTTCGGTTGTCAAAGAGCTGACTTTCTTGTGAATGTTGAAGATGTCATACATCGCTTGCAGCACATCTCTGTCCTCACATGCGTGGGTTCTCCATCCTTCTTTCGCCACTCTACATTCGATTCTTATATTCCTGTTAGGCTCTTGGTATCGCTCCAGATTTTATATTTTGTATCACAATGATCTTAGCATCAACATTTTGATATTGAATTCAAGAGACACAATCGAAAGTATAACATATATTGTTGGGCAGAAAATAACCCGAATGCTAGTAAACATATGCAATGAGTAGGGCGAAACTACAAATCGGGTGCATCAATATATCAATCACGAATGCACGAAACTTTGTTCCTTCATAAAGTTTAAAATAAATGTTGTTCTCAACAACTTTTTTTTTACACGCCTTCGGTGCCTCACCACATATGAGCCCTCCCTTAAGACAGACAATCCAATTTACTGACTCTTAAAGTAGTTAAAAAACGCAAAAGCAGTTGTAAAAGATCTATAGAATTAATTATATAACATTCATGCCAGAAGAAACATATAGACGTAATTTCACCCTCCGGTGAGGCTGTGACATCGGAAAGAAAATATGCTGACAAAGCTAAATATCATTCGTAATTATATCCTAACATCGTCTACTTCTAATAAAAGTAGGTTATTTTCTTCTTCTACTATGAATTATGAAGTAAAATAGCGGATTTAGCATAGACAAACATTTCGGAGCATTTGTACATAGATAGTTTCAGGGTAGATCAAAACATAAAAGAGCGTACCAGACAGAAATTAATCAATAAAATATAATCAGTTTCATTTTGTTTTAAATTATGCTAAAATATAAACATGAAATTAAACCTCGATGCCGTAAGAACATGATGTATAAAACATCAATATCAAATTCGTTCGACGTTATAGTAAAATGTTTCGAAAACATCGAACTCCAGAAGAATACAACAAATTACTCTAATATATAAAAGAACTGAAGCTCATCCCCTGTAAACTAAAAAGAAAACATATAATATTTAAAATAAAATAAAATAAGTAAAAACTATAAACTTCCTTTAATACCAATAGTCTACGATGAGACCAAAAATTTCAAGGCGAAGAAGAAGGGAAGAATAAAAGACAGGGGAAATGTCACCATACTATTATATATATATATATATATATATATATATAAATATATATATATATATATATATATATATATATATATATATATATATATGATATATATGATATATAAATGATGAAATAACGCAACATTGCCCTAACATCTAGAAATGCAAGATATACCCCGTCACATATATACTATTGGTACTATTGGACTAGTTTTCTATTATTAAAATATCCACTTGGCGTCAGAAGTATTACGAAAATTAGTGATCTATTACATAAAACTCAAATAGACAAACTCGAACACAAACAAAAAATGACCCTAGGTTGATACAAAATGCGTACTTTTGTGTCGCTTTTAGATGAAATATTTCAACTAATGTTATATTCCTTAAATAATTTGATAAATAAATTAATTCTTTATATACACTAAAGATTATGGATACTCCATAGAAGGCAACACATTTCTCTATCCATGCCTATTAAAGATCAAATGTGCATACCAAACTTTACGATTATCACCGACGATGCATCCCGCAAGCTATGACAAAACTAATTGTGAACGTGACATCCAATTGTCATGCCGATTGCTTTTTTTTTGTTAAGATCTGTTATCGGTTCCTAGAAAAAAAAAACGTGTAATTGACTGACGCAGGTGACATGCATGAAATAAAACGCGAATTCTCTCAGACAATTATAATAATATGTTTATTTTACGTTCCACCGACAATGGATAGTGAATAATTAATAATTATAGCGACACTGTGTGTTTATTATGATGGAATGGCATCTAATTTATGAAATTGTCATTTGAGGCGGTTACGGTTCAAGGAGGCCGCAGATATATTGTACATTGTTTAGGCCGTGCGTGTGCGTTATGGAGACCTTGAACTACATGCTTTTATTTTCAAACGGAATTTAATTAGGATTCGACATGATTTATAGCCGAATTATTCCATCATCGAACTAAAATAGATGCGTCTAGAGTGTCCACAATGTTGCAATGTTTCACAGCGCAAAGTGCACTCTTTTCATCTCTCAAGGATCGTAAAGTTATAACTATAAATTAGCAGAGATTATAGGGGATAAATGTCCAGTTGTTAAAGGTCCGGAAATTGGATGGGAATTTATGATTTCTTCATTATGAGCTAAAATAAAATAAGTTATTATGACAAACAATATTTAAAAGTGCCTGTTGTTGGTTAAATGTCTGCAAGTAATTAAAAATTTAAATTTAGAATTACAAAAAATGCAAACTAATGGTTTTAGACGTATTACAATACGCCGTATAGCTGTCGGGACTATTGGAATTTTATCTTTAGAATGCTAAAATCATAATACCATCATACCCGAAATTAATTAAGGTTAGCTTAATCTAAGCTACTGTCGTATAATGTTCACGTATAATATTAATTATATATCAAACCTGATGTTACAATTTAACCTCATCTTTGCCTAGGAAAAAAATATCGATATAATGCAGTGATTCTTAATCTATGTTTCACCACGGTTCACTTATTAAACAATTTGGTAGCCCACTAACAATATGATAAATATTAAAAACACATACAAAATTATTTTTATTATATGCATTCGTAAAATTTGGCGGCACACTTCAAGAGTCTCTCGGCACACCAAAGTGCCGCGGCACCTGGTTGAAAATCAGTGATATAATGTAACCGAAAGTTAGTATCCTGCATATTGTACGGACGAATTGAATTATTAGTACCACTATGCAATTTTATTAATGACATATACATATACATATACATTCTAGAATATAACTACATCCTGAATTGCAATCTGAATAATTTCCAAAAACTATCTGTAAGTTTTTCTCGGTATGATTGATATTATAATTTGTACAAATTGCTACTAGAAATAACAAAATTTATGTTTCAATTAAGAATATCACCAGCTAATCCATTTTAAATTACCTCTAGTAAATGCCACGTGGAAAACATGTTTACACCATACTTCATTAGATGTAAATCAAGCAACGCGAGTATAGGTGGTAATTTACAACCAACGGCCACTGTGCTCCAGCACAATTTGTCGTATTGTTTCATACGTTCTTTCTACCGCACGAGCACAATCGCAAATCAATTTATTACAGTACGACTGTTATGTGATTTTAAATGGCGTACACTATAATTCATAAATAATTACCAATGGCTACAGTCGAACTGCAACTGTTGTTATAATTTAAGCCTGTCGAAGGTGTTTATCACGTTTCCTTGATGGAAATTGTTTCGACCGAAATACGCGTGTTCGCAAATAATTATGATTGATGATGTCTGTAAAGGTATTAAAATATATGCGACTAGTTTGGCACATGTTTGTCACCGTGGATAATTTATTATGTGTCGAATTTTCTCGGAGCTCGTTTTATTTGTAATAGTCTGGTACAGAATTATTTTCGGATGAGAAGATTCATGTTCTGCCAGGAATTTATTGTTTCTAAAATGATAGCAAAACTAAATAATAATACATATTTGTGGTGCTTTGTATGGAAATTTCTCATTATTACATTTAAAGCTATGGAATTCATAGGCGACTAGATTTAGATAGTTAAGTTATTTGTTAGTACTAGTAAAAAAGCATCTATGTTTATAGGGCCGTGAGGCATCTCCGGCGGTCAAAGAAGCTCAGAGAATTTTAATATTAATAAATTAATAATTATTTTAGGCGCGACAATAAAAAAAATTATACTATAGTATTTAGTTACTGTTTTAGTTTCAATTTGTAACTAGCTATCGACATTCGCGGGTCCTTCTGCCGCGAGTCTAGTATGTGTATATGAATGTTAGAATTTGCTAGATTCTTCAGAAAATCGTCACCGAGTGTCGTATTGTATCGTATTTTAAGTTTTTCGGGTATTGTTGATTTATTTTAATTGCTCACGAGATTCAGTATTTTGGATATTGTATTACCTTGTAGTACATTCTGCCGCGTTCTGCTGCTGCTTGAAATATAAATACTACAGTTAATACCTAGTTTTATTTTTTAATCATTGTAAATTGCATTGTAGTATTGTCCGTCTCTCATATCTAGAAGACCCATTATAGCTTGACATGAACATAATAATTACCTAAGACAATCACAGAATTATAGTTTGATAAACAATTTTATTCTAATCAAAATAATATGAATATAATTACGGACACTTTATAGTTATAATAACAATTAGTCACAGGTAATTACTTCCACTGACATTTCTCATACGTCTCGCATTAAATAAATAAACAAATCGAATTCCCTGCAAAAATTCTTGGAATAAGCCGCGAGAGTTATCTATTATTTGCAGTGCATCATAAATCAACATTTATTGCCTAGCAGGACTCAGGTGTGCCGCCCTCATACGAAGGTAGAACCCTCCTTGACCTTAGCGGGCCTCGTAGGAGGTACAGAATTTAGCGTCGAGCTTTTACTTCCTCCTCGTGGTTCGCGGGAAATGTTTGTTTGCACCATGCTAATGTTGACCAGTGGTCATATCATTTGCAATTATTAATGCCTGACTGTGAGAAATAGGATGCGATCGTATCGCGTGAACGCTGTAATTCCCCTTGCAATTGAGGTTTAGAAGAGGAGAACAACAAGATTTTAATTAGCGGAAAAATGTCGACAATTAAAACGTGGGGATACCCTGCAAGTTTTTCCAACAAAAACACCGCGGCGGTTTAATTATTTTTAGAATGTAATTTATTATAGACTGTTCTCATTTACAATATTGATTATAGATTTTGACAATTATTGTATATATTGGCAAGGATCAGTCATATTAACAAAAATAGTTCAATTAATCACAATAGAATAAATTAAGGGTTTGTGCAAAGATAATATAAGAAACTAGAAATTAATTTAAGAACTATTTTCCATTATATTGTTTATTATAACAACATAAGTGATTATATCTACATTGTAAGTACGTATTCTTATTTTGTGAACATAATAATCCTTAATTGCTCTGATTTATTGTGTCTTATTTCATATTTTATATCAAAATAAATATTTCTTGCAGTATTCTCTTCATTTTGTCATTACTACACCTTACTTGAACAGTAATACTGTCAATATTTTAGAATAATGACAGTATTACTGAGCGTGTAAGGTGCCCTTTACATTTACAATTCTAAAAACATACCCTTGCTACCAGTGCCAATTTCCATTGCACATGTTCTTAATTTACAGCAACATGTGCTCAGCAACCCGTGCCATTCCCACATTGTAGCTCAACATAAAGACCATGAAGCCGTATTATCCGATAATTAGTACGTACACTGTACATATATAATTACTAAACTATATCTATAACAACTTTATGGTTCGCCGTAGCGTTTCTTCCAGTAAACGTAATTCGCATATTATAAGCATTGCCTTGTACCGCCGAACAATATAGCCGGCAATATTTACGCTGTCCATCCGCGGACATGCAATTAATTACAACTTCCAGTACACATGCGGACATCTAATGCAAAAGAGCGCCCACACGCGGATAGGCGACTTTGTGCAATCCGTTTCAAGTTACCGCGGCCCTGAACTGTAAATCGCAATGATTGACTGAGAAATAATCGCTGCTGACAACTACACAACATTATATATTATCATACCTATCTTGTATAAGGCCCACGATGATATCAATTAATTTTGCAGATAAAGGTAGCGTTATGCAATAAATTCTAAATCAAACGTAATTTATGACAATCACAATAGTATTGGAAATAGTGATATATATGTACGTATGTATATAATCTTAAAATCACGATTTCTCAAGTAAAAGGCTACATAATATGTATAATTTAGAATATGTAACCATGGTAGTGTAATAGTTTGGGTAAACTACGGCACCCCCCAATTGAGCAAGACAACAAGATTAAAAATTGGATTTATTTGCTTAGAATCAGATCTATCAACTTAAAAAACAATTTATAATGGATTGTTTAGACTGCCTACTTTATAATAATTAATTTTAAAGGATAAATAAACGATTTTTACTTTGTTTTTATTATACTTTAGTTACACATTGCAATTAGTTCTAGCTATTCTCCTACTTTTTTTTGGTCATCGGAGGTGCTGGAAAATGGCTAGAGCTCGCCCGCAACTTGCTGAAAAGTGTAACTAAAGTGTGATTAAAAAGAAAGTAATAATCGTTGTATTTCATCCTTTCAATTTATATTTGTTTAGAAAAGCTTAGAAATAGCTTGTAGCAGGTCAACTTACTTCATTAGAGATGCTCAAATCGCTATCTACCCCCTACAAACATCACATAAAAAATATCATGCGAAATAATAAACGATAAGCAAAGACATATACATTGTGTAGATTTTGTAACTTATAATTGAAAATCAGTCTTAATATTAAAATTAAAGAAAGCAGTGAATTATTATTTTTTCTTATAAACCCATAAAAGATAATTTCTTATACTTTGTCTAAAGAATGCCAACGGATACAACAATATTCATGTCAATAGATGTATTCGCTCAAATAATCGTTATAAGATATTCATTTGATATTAGGAATCACAGTAAATTACAGGAGCATCAAAAGTATATTAGTATCTATAATTGATGGAATGAGATGAAATAGAAAATAATAGTATATAGTTAATTCAAAATAAAATACATAAATCAAAAATTTGCAAAGATAACCTAACCCTCAAATTAAAACAAAATTAATTTTCTATTTTTATATTAGTACTAATAATAATAATAATGATAATAATATCAGAAAACTAGATTTTTTAAATTTGAGGGTGTTCTAACCCTATGATCTCAATGTCTCATGTAACATTGAGATCATAGGGTTAGAACACCCCCACATTTAAAAAATCTAGTTTTGTGATATTTATATCATTATTGTTATTAGTACTAATATAAAAATAGAAAATTAATTTTGTTTTAATTTGAGGGTTAGTCCACTTTTGCCCTGAATGTCTTTACAACACTTGGATATTTTTGGTTTATGTATTTTTATTTTGAATTAATTTAATTAATTATGTTTTACATTTTATTTTCTTCTTTATATTACAGCATATGGATCATGAATGGCATTCTGGCAACCTTCTACAAAGTATATGTACTAAAATTAACATAAATAAGAAATCAAAAATTTAAAAAAACTAAATTAAATTTCCCTATAATTACCCTACAATTCCCAAGATAACAAATTCATCTAAACTTCTAACGCTCCGCTGGCTGCAATCCACATTCTAAATATAATTTATCCACCTTGTTGCTTCCAGGCTATTTCCATCGAGGTTCATGCTTGCTCTTTCCATCGCCATCCATTTCATATATGTACCCCATACCCATGACTGCTGCACCTCCTCCAAAGATCTCTTTAAAGTATTCCTAAAATTTACCATGCCTACTTCATTCAAACATTCGGCTTTTTGTCCCTTCTCTTTTACTCTTCAGCATGCTCCAGAGTTGGTTCTCTTTTTGAACGAGTCTAATTTTTCCAACTCTCCAAACTTCTTACTTCCTGCTACAACACTTTTCAAAAACTGATTTCTACTACTAATTCCTGCATCCTTCCCCGCGCCTCCATTCCGCGCGCCTGCCTCCACTGCTTCATGTTTTTGTGAAATATACAAAGTAAATAAAATCATGGTTTCAATATAAATTATTTAGCATGTTTAATTTTACATATCGCCGACCGGGAAGAGTGACGGCACAACTGAAAAAACTTTTGAGAAAATCACACTTACAATTTTGCTGTATTGGAAAAGATTAATTTGTAACTAACTTTTTTTTCTACAACTGATTTATATGCTTCCGTAGATGACCATAATAGATGTTGAGTATGGTTTGACAATAATGCTAATTCACAATTATTCCGAACAATAATAATCATAGAGTCACTTGCGATTACACGCGATACCTACTGTAGCTATAGAATTCTCGGTACCCACGAAATGTAGACATAGTGAATCTAGAGAGAGACAACTCAAAAATGGTCATTTTTGAGTTGTCCCGTTATTCTTGCCACCAACACCAATTGTCTGTATCAAAAAATGTAATATAAAAAAACTTGTAAAATTAAATTGTGTGTCATCTTTTAAATATATAGCTGTTGACATAATTGAAAATTGAGGATGTACAATTAATTTACTTTATTGTTAGTTAACTGTATTAAATATCATATTATTTATTCATTGTTTTTGTTTCCATATAGGTAACAGTAAACCATCTCACCCCCACGGTCACGGCCATTCTGCAATCAAGGATCTAGCGGGCAGCATCCTCGGTTGCAGTGATGAGAAAAAGGACGACGGTGAGCTGTGGAACAACGTCGAGGCACAAACAGCCTTCCTGGGGCCCAATTTATGGGACAAAACATACGAAACAGATCTCAAGGTGAGCGCATTTCCGTATAGTGGACGTCGGCGCGCCGGTTAATAATAACTGTTTAAATCTGAATGATATCAAATTTGTGCATTTGTGAAACTTGACTGGCTGCCAACGTACATATTTGTGTCTGGAACACGGTCTTCCGTGAGTGCATAAATATATGTGTTTGAGTGTCAGCGCTAAATTAATTTTGTACACAATTTGAACGTAATAAAATACGATTCTAATGTAAACACATACATTAGCTGGTGGCGTAGTTTTAATGATCTATTTCTAAAACAATTTAATAGATAATCAAATTAAACTATTACAGCTGTAGAAATTATTATAGAAATATATTTCGGCAGTAGTTTTGCACATTTCTTTAACATATAAATAATCTAAATCCCTATAATATAAAGATAAAGACAATGTTTTGAAGACGACCGACCTGACTTGTTTGTCGTAACAAATATTTTTATATAATAAACTGATTAAAACATGATAAATCATAATCCAGTCAATTAAATTTTTATTTATATATTTTCAAAGCAAAAATCATGACAAAATCTTTTATATCTTCAGGCATTCAGTCTTCATTGTACCTTTACTAATATATTTACTGTATAGTTTTACTGTAAAAAAAAGTAAGAAGGAGATTGTATTTATTTTAATATAATTACACATCTGGTGTATACATAGAATATAATACATATATTTCTTCAAAATTGTCAATTATTGAGCGAAATGTAATATCGTAGCTCTTTTCATTTATAATTGTGTGCTGCTCCGGGCTTATTATTGTCTTTTGGCCTATTTATCGTGTAAGCCGCTTCCGATATGTGCAATTCTACTTCGTCCCGGTCGCAAAACTTGGAGCGATACAGCACGCCACGGGGCTACTAGTAATATTAAACGAAAGCACGATATCGATGGTGTTAATCAGCCACCTCGTATGTTGGATACGCAAATTTTACAGGAAGAAGGAAAAACTGTTTTAATTTCGGCTTATGGTAACAACTTAAACTGTTTAACTTCCTTTGAATTAATAATTGTTATAGATAATTTAAAAAAAATGTCGGACCCAGCTCAGTTGCCGAGTGGTTAGAGCCATTGTCCGTCTCGTACTGAGCATTGAGGAGCCTGAGTTCGAACCCCATTGGGGCGAATTTTCGCGAATCGTCTTTCACAGTTTTTCAGAAGTTTTCTGTAAAGTTCAGCTAAGTGGGTGATAAACTCGTCTGAGCTTTTCCCGTGACCGGCGAAAAAGTCTCAGGACTATACAGATAGAAGTTGTTTTAATATCATCCTAAACTATGGATATTATTAAACCTAAACCTAAAATAATGACTCACGAGGTTATTAATCAACGAAATCGATATTCTATTTACACAAGAAAAGTCATTACAAATATGATTAGAGCAAGGAATAAAAAAATATGTTTTATTGGGTAACATATCGTATCCTAATTTTTCTGTTATCTCAATAACGAAATGTTTTAAGACACATGTTCGTAGGAACTACTTTTGCTTAAAATTTCCTTTTCTATAGGGAGTTAGAGATACTGTATGTATATCAAATAACACTCAACAATATCGCTTGCAACACGTCACAGGGTGTAGCCATACTACATTTAGAACATATTATTCGGCCCAAATAATGATGATTGTCTTGTACATATTATCTGACCACAGAGGCGTACCTAGAGTAAATGATGCCTAGGACAAATACCGATCTTGCGCCCCTGTCCAACCGTCCGACGATAGGTTGCTTACGTTTTATTTTCTAAAAATCGCTTTTTCGCGCCCCCCTTCAGTGGCGCTCATGCAACTTGTCATGCATGCCATACCCTAGTTACGCCTCTGCTTAGCCAGCTCACTGGAGGACAGTTTTGTTTACACCAGTTGTATATTTTGTTTATCGATAGCACTTAAAGCAAAAAAATGCATTGCAAATCGATTTGAATATGGTGTGAATTGTGTAAATTAGAAAATTCGTAGTTATTATTTATTTATTTTTTCTCGTTATTAGTTGATTTATATTTATATAAAAATCAGAATAATCATCATTATATGTTGTATCTATAACTTTACCCTACTATTTCATATCTTTAAATTTAAGAAAAAATGTCAAAAGCAAATACAAATATTTTTCATAGCAAAATCATGATAATGACTTTCATTATGTATCCAATACTATTTGTATTTGATGCTCTAGTAAAAAAAAACTTCTATCTTTATAGCGCTATCCGCCAGTAAAGGGAGAAGCTTAGAGGAGTTTAATCACCCGGTATTTACCCTAACTTCACAGAAAACATCTGCGCTACCCAATTCTAAGATGATACGGGCGGCGCCTCTAGCCACCAGGGCACTCAGCTGGGTTTATTCAAATGTTATAGTCAATCATACATTTTGTTTTCGCCTTTGAGAATCTCTGCATCTTGGGGGAAATATAGAATCATTCTTTGGGCCAAGGTATATGGCCTTAATGGATTGAAATACAATAGGGTAACATCGCATATAATTCACAATAAAAACATCAAAGCGTACTATGTCATTGGATTTTTTTATACGAAAGCGTCGTCACCTAATAACAACTACTGGCTAATATTTATTATACCATGAAAACCCGTGACGACGTCAATGAATTATATTATAAATAATAAATATGTGTCAAGCTTTAGTTATTCTATCGTTATAGACATATGACTCTATTCCAAAAACAGAATAGATGTGCTAAGAATATTTGTCCAGTTATTCTTTACATCTGTATACGGTATATAATTATGTTATTGCTGTGTACATCTCTTCATTTATTCCTGTTCTGTATTATTTGTTTATTATGTTCTCAATTTTTCTTTTCGCTTCTTTTCTTATTACATATATTTCTCGATTTTTCCCTGTAGTGTCTTCTATTGTATTCTTGTTCTGTATACTCTTCTTGTTAGTGTTTTATCTATAATTAGGCATACCTGTCCGCACCATCTATTTTCTCTTCTCATTTATAGATTATATTTGTAGGTTTTATCTATATACATTTTCAATTTCTTCATTCCTTCTCGTTTTCTGCCTTGTCCGCATTTCCTATGACTATAAATTGGATTGCACTTACTCTTGTTAAATCTTCTGCTAACAGTGAGTCCAAATTTTGAACAGAAATGTGTATGGCGTTAACAAACTTACTGCATACGTAACTTATATCTTTTCATCTTTATGAGAGTTACAGATATATTGAAGTATATTAATTACGCTATATTGTTAAAATATTATTATTATACTCCCCAACAAAATAAGAAAACAATAACGTTTCCCACGTTAATGGATAAGCCATACAATTTGAATTTAGAGTTTATAGCCATATTACGCATATGGTTGTTATGTAATTTAGTCTAAGTAATCATGTAATAACATTCTGTTATGGATTGGAATATACACTGGCTTCCTATAATTTTCTTCGGTTTTGTATATAATATTTCTCTTTTCGAAAGCCGCTCGGCTTGGGATGATATTTCATTCCCGGTTTCGCTGTTCCTGGGAAATCGATGTTCAGGTATCTTTCTATCTCTTTGGTGGTCTTCCGAGAGGTCTTTTTGTGTGCTGTTTGGGGCAGATATTTGATCGTAGTATCGCGGGGTGGTGAAATAATGCGCACGACTTAATGCATTTGTACTCAGCCACGTTTAGAAGAACACTTACTTTATTTTAAATAGCTAACACAAAATTACATATACAAACTCCCTCACAGACGGGGCTCTAAGCTGGCACTTGAACCACCGCAGGTAGGAAAAGGCCATGTGCGCTGCATGTTATCGCAACTTGGCTTTCTAAATCCCAAATATCTTACAAATACCACATATAATATTTACAAAAGAATTAAATTATTATTTGTTCCTAATTATGCTATAATAGCGCGAGTGGTGTCGCTGATAAGGCGACATGTGCGTTTTACCATCTCTTACAACCTTTATCTACCAAGCGGGGATCGTCCATGCTCGTTATGTATTTGTTCCACTCACGTCATCTGCTTCGTACCATTCTTGCAATGTCCAGCGTGTTGCATTTGTTTCTAATTACTGTGTTGGTCTTGCAATCCAACAATGTGTAGTCAGAGATTGTGGGTAATGTCTTCATTTCCACGACTCTCAACGGTCTGTATGTCTCTTTTATTTCCGCTGCATATGTTAGTATGGGTCTGACACATCATTGCCATTTTGTTGGCCTGCTTCAAGACGCTGTCTTTCAGATCTCCATATGAGTTTATTTGTATCCTAAGATGATCGTACGCGAACACTTGTTTGATGATATTGTCTTGCACTACCATTTGACACATAATTGAAGATATTGCAATGTCTAAGCCTTTAGTTTTGTTGGTGGATATTTTCATATTGACCCTTGTTTAGAAGTCATTGAAGTCCATCTTCTGAGTCTGCACTGATGACATCGCTAGTGTGGTAAACGATTTTTACATAATTGTAGTCATAGGCTTCTCTGTCCAGGCTTTTGATTATTTTGTTCATTAACAGGTTGAATAGTTGAGGGCTGAGACTGTTAAAAGCCTTTTCGAGGTCGACAAAACAGTAATGGTCAGGCTTATTAAATTCAAGTACGCTATTTTTTCCGCTATTTGACGAACCACATAGATGGTCAAGCGGTTTTTCCTGAAACCTTGCTGTTCCTCTCGTATTGTTTTCATTTTGGCTATATTATTCCCCAGAAGTTTCCATTGAGCAGTCAAGCAGAGAGATGCATCGGTAGTTATATGGGTCATCTAGTCTACCTTTCTTATGTAATCCGATGCTTAGGCTATGGTTCTATTCTTGTGGTACTTGTGTGGTAAAAATAATCTTATTGAATAAGTTTGCTAATTATTATATCAATGGTTGCCTTCCGTATTTGAAAGTTCATTTCTGATAAAGTTTGGGCCCGGTGATTTCCGTTTTTCAGCAGTCAGTGACTCTACATTCTCTGTCTTGATATGGTCTAGTATTTCGATGTCATGAGTCAGATGTTTATTCCATACTCTTCTTCTATGTCTTGATAATCTCACTATGTCCTGTGTGTTAATCTCTAATTGTTATGTTTCCTACTACTCTTTTTTGTTCTCACGGTTTCTGGTCATGCTGCTACCGCATATGTCATGTTGGGTAGCAGACACATCCTATAGATTCGTACCTTTCTTTGTCTCACTATATATACAAATTTTGTTCTCTCTAAGTTGTTTTTAAGTTCGTTTTCCGCTAGTATTACGGCGTCATTAGCATAGCATACTATTTTCACTGCTTCTTTGTTCGTTCTAAACCCTCGTCCCATTTTCTTAACTTATCATTCGAGGGGGATGAGCACAAAGCTCTGCTCGGGGCCCCATACTATGAAACGTAGCGTACGATGGTACCATGAACCATGGCCGTTTCCAAGACCGATGGTCTGCTCTCCAACAAGAGGGCTAGAATTTAGGCCGTCACGGAAGCCACAATGCCAGGGGCATTATTCCCAATAACAGGCCACATGAAATACCTAGGTACCATCCTGGAAGCCAATACCAACCACACCACAGGTACTAGAAGCCGCACGTAAAGCCGCCAGTATGGGGTCAGGCCAAGCAAGGCTGCTCCTGAACATTTGAGGCCCGACTGAAAATTATTAGTTGGTCCATGATGGTGCTGAATACGAGCGGGATTATTGAGTCTTCGTGCCTGAATCCTGTGGAGATAGGTACTTCTGCAGTCAGTTTTTTGGACTGATGTCGTGTACGTTTTTAATTCTTCGATCGCTCTGGTTATTTCTGGTGGTATGTTCTCATTTTTAAGGGTATTTATCACATCTTTTAGTTTGATGCTGGCATATGCTTTAGTTAGGTCAATAAAGCACATGTATGCCGGTTTATTAAACTCTATTGATTTTTTTCTGCTATTTGTTAACTACAAATATTGCATCCATGGGGATCTGTTTTTCCTGGGGCCCTATTGTTTGTCGTTCGTTGCTATGCTGTTTAGGAGGATGGCTGTGGTAATGCCTGTAAGTATCTCTTCTTTAAATTCACTCCTTAACTCAACCCTTTCGTTTTTCTTCTCGTTAGCGTTATATTATTCCTTTCGATTCTGGTGTGCATGATTTTTTGGAAAAGGGTTGTCAGTTTGGTCCGGATCTTTACACTTCAATCCGTTACGTATTTCATCCAAACCCCATACATTTCTATTTTCTATTTTAAGCTTTGTAACTGTTACATCTGCCATTGCTGTGTCTAGTTCGGTTCATTCTTCCGTTATGGTCGGAGTATCTTCTACGCGGTCCTGTTGATACAGCTTTCCGAAATGTTCGCCCCTTGCGTCTCGACTTATCTCTCTTGACTGTGCGCATTCGTTGGTTTCCCGTTTCCTACGTTTCAACATCCCCTATATATTATTTTGGGAACCATACGTGTGTAAAATGTCCATATCCCGAGTAAAATTGGACCAGTATTCGAGTTATATTTGCGCACACCCTGCTTCTGATTCTTTTTATACTTGGTATATTCCTGTATTGATTTATTGCCTAGGTTTTTATGTTTGTTGGATTTAAGTTTAATTTATAATAATCAAGCAATTTTTATCACACACCAATCTCTAGCAAATATAAAAAAATCTGAGATCTTGAATCTAAAAATTAATTTATAATGATTAAATTAAAAAAATATATAACAATATAATTTATTGTAAATTATATTCATTATTACAATTATTATAATTATGGTCTCACCCTGTAATTATTTTTTGTTTTTGAAAAAATAAAAGCAATAATGATATAAAGGTTATTTTATATTCTAATCTTTATGTGTTCATTGTAATATTGTAGTATGTGGACCTTGACGAGTTCCTATCCGAGAACGGAGTTTCGATGGATGGTTTGGGATCGCACGGGTCTTTGGGACCCTTGGGATCTTCGCACGGAGTACCTAAACGGGAGAGATCGCCCAGTCCCAGCGACTGTATGAGTCCCGACACCATGAACCCATCCTCACCTGCAGATTCAAGTAAGTATCTACAACAACTAAGATAATTGGTTTTAATATGCCTTTTGCAAATTAAATATCACACAAGTGCGCCAATAATATTAGAATTAACAATTTGTATGTGCGGTTAATAGAAATGGATCGGTATTATTTCAAGCTATTTTATTGTTTAAGATTTAATTTGGTCAGCAGCCTGATGACAAATGTTGACTATATATGAGATGTATGCAGAAAATATGGATGTGAGTAGCAAAAATGCAATGGAAAAGAGGAATTTTGTTATGAAGAAGTTTTTTTAAAATAAAATATTTTTTTCTGAGTAAAGATAAAAGAATAAAGAGTACTTTATATTTATAAATTATATACGTGTAGTATATATGTTTATAAAAAGCTGGCTATGAATGTATCTTCAATCATTTCATCTGATGCTGGTCATTAAAGTAATATTAATATTCCATGTCACAAAGGTGGTAAAAGGGGTACCATTTTTGAGCGATCGCTATTATTATGCGCTATAAAGCGTACACGTTTCATAACGCTGAACAATAGCATTACCTCAAAAATTATTGTCATGACATAAGTACTGTTAAACATTTTTTTTGTGCCGTGGGGGGAATGCATTTATGCACACCCGGTGCTTCTCGCGGGGCAGTGTAGGCCTCATTGTATCTCTGTACAAGGAATTCCCACTAAACCCTAAACTCTTCACTGAGACCGCAGTCCGTAACTGATTTCTGTTTCGAAATAGACTATCCCTTGGAAATATTGTACCACTCCCATCCTGTGTGCCGGGGGAGGGTGGGTAACCATTAGACATACCATAATTATATGACTAAGGTGAATAAATAGATAAGGATACCACCTTTTACAAAGCGAAGGGCCAATAATCATCACATCACCATTCGCAAATTATTGCTATTAAGCCAACGTTTTAATCTCGCTGTATTCATAGTGATCGCTCAAAAATCGGACCCCAGGACAGGATTTTTTGTTTAAAAATTCTCGATTGGATAATTTTAAACTTATTGTTAGACTCGTAGACTCATAGTTAATCCTGTTCAGATCATTTTCGTTCAGATCCAGCAAAATAAAAATAAAAGATTGTTGAAATACTGACTGGTATATATCTACTAAACATCAAACAATCGCAAGTTAGAGAATAGACCTCCAGACCCGCTTTCGTTGCGGCTTAGATTAGGCAAAATTAGCAAATGAGATTTGTGGAATAATTCTGGCTGGGCATTTTATATCTATTAACTTTCAAATATTAAATTATGATTCCACCTGACCCATTTCCTTATTTTGCTGGATGTGGGGGTCTAGTCCGTAACATATAAATTTTTTAATCTAATACCGAACGGAACCATTAGGGAAAGTGCGTAAACAAAGTATTATCCAAATATTGTAATGTTAAGGCGTCCACTTGGTGATCACTCCTTTTAAAGGATAAATAAAACGATTTTTACTTTGTTTTTTTTTATCACAACACAAGATAAAAATAAAAATTGATATTGTAAAAATAGTCTGTATATTTGGCAATCGTTCATTCTTGCCTTTCTTAGTACTTATATACAGTAGTTGTGTATTATTGAATCGGCCGACTGCTTAATCATGCTCTTTAGTATATAATATTATAGAAGAAATAGAAAATATGGGAAATATTACCGCTTATATCCTACTGTTAACGTGCTAAACAAATCTTAAATTCTTAAAGTTTAAGGATCACTTTAATCTTATTGGTCCGACGAGAAATTGCGCCTAGGCAACCTAATTCATTTGGGGTTTAAAAATATTTTTATTGGAGGTGTATAAATTAAAAAATAATTTATTAATTTACAACAAAATTATTATATAACTTACTTTGGTAATACGAAAATGTTGGCAACCGACATTAGGATAACAGATTTCTTCAATAATTAATTCCATAAATAGTATTAATAAATTATAAATAAATACGGGTGTCTTTATATCCCGAGGGCTTTTCCGCTGGCAAGGGAGAATCCTCTGAGCTAGTCTAATTGACCGGTATTTACCTTAACTTCACAAACAAATCTCTGGAAAACTGTGAAAGGTGACTCGCGAAATTTTGCCCACTATGGAGTTGGAACTCCCCAATGCAATAAATCACATTATATAATTTTTGTACAAATTAAAAATAATAAATATTTTATTTGCAAGGAAAAGTATGAATAATAAATAAAAACTCATTTTACTATATTAAAAGTATTAACTGTACATTTGCATTAAATACAAAACGACTGTATTTTCTGACACAACTCGTATATGACCTATATGCAAATAGAGCATTGCAGTATTTGAATTGCATTACAAATAACTGCCCTTTAACTATGTTGCTGTGCGCCGTTTGGGTAGCAAAAATCAATTACTCACCCGACCAAACTACTTGTAATTGTACTCACATTTCTGTTAACCATTACAATTGTTTTCCACTCATTCTTATAAACATTGATTATTCTTAAATATATAAATCGACTATATAAAAAAGAATCTTCAACAAGAAAAATATTTCTTAGTCTTAGTATGCTGTAATTTTCATGTCACTAAACTTTGCTTTCGCCTTTTGTTCAAGATTCTATTTTTTAGAACCTTATTTTATTTAAACTCAACCACTTTGTTGTTTAATTCAAACTAATTTTGTGTTTATACATTTAATATGAATGTTTTAAATTCAATAAGGCTTCAGTATTGAAAAGCAACTGTTGTTACACCATACTAATGTCTAAAACATAGTTTTTTCTGAAGCTTTGTCGATGGCTTCAAGTTGTGGTGACTTTGATCCACGGACAAGAGCATTTTCAGACGAAGATCTAAAACCTCAACCCATAATCAAGAAATCCCGGAAACAGTTCGTGCCCGATGACCTCAAAGATGACAAATATTGGGCCCGGCGCAGGAAGAATAACCTCGCCGCGAAAAGATCCCGAGACGCCCGCCGCATGAAAGAAAACCAGATCGCATTACGAGCTGGATATTTAGAAAAAGAGGTAGGTTTTATTATTTTCCCATGTGTGTTGTTACTAAAATTTGTATTGTATTTTACAGAATTTAGGGCTGCGCCAAGAAATTGAACGACTGAAAAAAGAAAACTTATTACTACAAAACAAATTGTCGAAATATGAAGATGTGTAACCATCCTAGCTGGTCTCCGTATTACTATACATCTCTCAACTGTCACTCATTTTACTCGACTTACTCTACAAAATGCTAGTGTTCTTCGGAAACCAACCAAACATTTGTATATAAACATACACATACTGTAGTCATCATGTAGAATTAAGATAATTTTTAGTAGAGAAAATAATATATTAAAGAGCTAGATTATATTTAGGATCTTTTAAATGTTTAATGTTCATTTGAAACATCATATTAAAAAAAAATGTGTCGTGTTGACATGTATAAATCATTTTCGTTGCCTGCTCCTCATCTATCAAATATAAACTTATATTTGCTTTTATACACGAAAATATTAAAAACACTGTATCAGTGTTTCTTAATTACTGCCATTGTCAATTAAGTTGTTAAATATTTAAGATTTCCGAAATGTTAATCTAGCGCAGAGCCTTTAGTGTTTTTTTTTTGAGAAACAAAATGGATAGCGTCTGTCACCAAACAGTTGCGCTTTGTTACTGTAGACTAATTGTTGATTGTTTTTATGTTTATATAGTCTATTTTTGGTTGAAGTTAATAATTATAGTGGTACTTTAAATTTACAAGATTAAGCATAACATAGTAATGCTCACAAAAATACCAGAAACCAGTAGATGATACGTAGTGGAGCTTTTTACAAGAAGTGATGGACGAGCAGCTGTTAGAAAGTTATTATTTTCCCGGCGCCCCCACCGAGAAAAAACGGGGTGCCAGCTCTAAATGTTTAGTAGAAAAATTCAAACGTAGCGGCTTTAAAAATATTTATTTAGATAAAAATGTTAGTTGTAGTTGGATAATTTTATGGTCCCCAGGATAACGAAGCAAAACATCTGTGAATTATTTACCGCGAAAAAGAGTATTTTCATATAAAAGACAATAAATTTATAAGATTGGGGATGTTTTTAGTAAGCACAGCACAGTTGTAGTAGGCAAAAGTTAATATATTATTGTTTTTGTTTGTTATTTTTATTATTTAGTTTCTATTGGATTTCTTTTTTAGTATTTTTCGTATGTCTGTTGGTCGTGACAGTGCGCCACATAATTCAGCCCTCCCTGTTAAAATGTTATCGTTTCATGGGGCTGCGATTAGTTGCGCACTTTGCGAATTATTGTTTGGAACAACAAAACTTACGTGCAAATCTTGTTGAGGTTATTAAACATTTCGATGTGACAAATTGAATACTTTCCTCTTGATACGTGACTGAGATATAGAAATATTTTCAATTTCCATTCTATACATGTAATACTATTAAAGGAAAAACAGTTGCCTTAAAGTGGAAATATAACTTTTATATATGGATTTGTTAAAACTGATTTTATATAAGCATATAAAACTGAAATATTTTCATTGAGGAGGGGTTTTTGGATGTATTTATATAAACATGTTAACCATTGTTGAATGTATAAAAGATTATCAATTTTTTATGTGTAATATTAAGGAAAAACAAATTGGCCTCAAAGTCCCATTGTACAATTCATTAGTTTTTGTTAATTGTTTAATCAACCATGATGTTATTGTTTAGGTAATTATTTTATTTTTTCCATTATTATGTTTTATTTTCGGCATTGAAACAATATACTTTTTGTTCATAAATTTTTCAAATGTAATTGCTGTTGTGAGCATTAAAACCATAAAATGCGGGAGGAACGTGTATTATTTCAATCACAGTTACAGCTGCAATCTGGAGATTGGGACGCAAATATTTGTCTTTTCAGAAAGAATAGATTTCCTTTGTCCAGGGGTAGGTCAATAACTCTCGATATCCACACGTTATTTCAGGACGAATGAAATATAATACTATCAAATAATATTTTCTATGATATAAAACATAAACGGAAATGTCCATCTAGGTTAAATCTTAGTGGCGTATTTTCAAACTAGGATAACATGATAATAATCAATTATTTCATCTGAAAAGCACTCTGCGTTGTTAAATGAACAATTTGATATTTGAAGTAAATCAATTAATATTTTTGGTGGAACAATTTAAGGTTGTACATTCCAATATAAAAGACTACCAATTATATTAGGTTTCAATAGTTTTTATATTTAAGTTAATATTTTTTGATATTTGCGTTGCGAAGAGGTAGGTGTTTGGTCAATAAGTCTGACTATGATTTATGAATGTGAACAATAACTTTAAATAAATAAGTACTGTTTCACAAAATAGGAGCAGGCATTTTTACGCTTAAGAATGTTTCAAAGATTCAAAAACAAAATATTTCTCACAATTAATATACAAGTAGAAAGAGGCAGCAATTCTACGTTTTTTTTTACGAACCAGAAAGCAAACAATATAAGACTAGGGACTGTAGTAGTAATTATGTATCGTAGTTACTTATGTAATTATGACGAATTTATTAAGATCATTGTAGATTTTCAAGTGAAATTAGTACCCGATTTTTTTTAAATGTATACCTTTTACAATAATTTACATTTACACCCGATGCAAGATATGCATAGTTCCATTTATATTAGGATATGTTGCTACCGGTAACGTTGGGAAATCATGCTCCTTATGTACCTTATTATGTCAGGAAAACAGAAAGCAATGCCCGGTACTGGGCAGGTGTTAGAGGTCACCAGACGGAGGGAAGAATCCTCCGGCTTGACGTAGTCAAAGTAAAGAAAATAATTTCAATTTCTGCAGGAAAACTTAACAATGCTCTAAAGGAGATGGAGTGGATGACGATCTTCATATTGGTTATTAGTGAAAGAAGATAGTCAGGCTACGGAGTATGCCAACAAGAAAATAGGACATTATACTATTCGGGATCGACAAGCGAGGATCCACATCACAGAGACGTGGTAGGTATTCTAATAAAAAACGAATTAAGGTCTTCTGTTTTAAATGTACCTTAACTAGAGCGTATCATACTGATTCAATACGCTACCAAACCAATGAACATCACGGTTGTTCAAATGTATGCCCCCACAACAGATAAAACAGGCCAAGAAGCAGAAAACTTATACAATCAACCACAGGACGTCCTACGATCGCGAATCTTCGAAAATCTCGTTCGAGGATTCGAGCTGAAAATCTATTCGAAAAACGCATTGTGAGACTAACGGAACTGCTGCTACTTCTTTTGCGGAGTATACAAGCCGAGGCCCCAGGAAACACAAAAGGGATGCGCACCGAGAAATAAATTTATTTCGAAATAATGAAGCATTTTGTGATAATTGCACGGATGTCTATACATACAAATGCACACGTGTACACTATAAAACTGGGATATTTCTACATGTAATAAACAATAACAAAAATGTCTAAAAACTAGGTACGGCGTACAGCCGTTGAAGGGCTATGCTTTCAAGAATCTACTGGTAGGTCCCGGGTGGACCTCCGCAACCCTTCCAAGACTCCATTTAGTAGGTGGCAGATTATCATCATCCTTGGTGACAAAGAATCCTTCTTTCCAGCACTCCACTTAGTACTTTGTACACTTACGTCAGGTTTCTGTAGGCGGATTGTGGGTAACCAGGTAGGCCCATTTCACCAGGAATGAGAACGTAGTAATATCTGAGCAATCGTACTTCATAAGATGAGCTGGATTGTCCTCCTTTCGAACATGGAACCATTCGCTTAGAGAGCTGGATTCTTGAATTTCTGCTAGTCTGTTCACCATGTAGGTTTTCCATTTCTTTGATTCTGATCTTAGCCATGCTTATACGATTGTTGAATCCTAGTACTAATGTTTTGGTATATGTCCACGCGCACGGACTTCGCTACACTTTCTGCCAGTTTGCTTAGAATAACGGCCACGCACTGCTCAAGGCGCAGCAATGTTGTGAATTTGAGTGGTGCCACGCGTGATTTTCAAGCCAGTAATATTTTGCTTGCACTTCCATTGGAAATTGATTTTAAATGATCACAGCATATGGTGCGCTTGTTCACTGGCATCGGCAAATTCCGTAAACATCTGTTTCACATCTCTTGGAACGTACAACTTATTTAGGGATTGAAAATCGAGTATGTAATGTTCCCAACTTGTATGAATCTCTGCAGAGACCCATTCATCCCATTGCGACTTTATTTGCCATAACCGATACATTAATATTTTGGCTAATACCGGGCCCACCAGTCCTAATGGGTCATATAGAGATGCGATTTCCTATAAAATTCTTAGTGATTATGTTATTTGAAGATAATTTGGTTATTCTCGACTCTGGGTGTCTTGCAATGGTTCCCATTCGATACCTACAACTGTACCGGCACTGGTATCTGCAAATGATTGATTCATGGCCTGGACATCTCCAACATTGTGTGCGAAATCTTTCGCAATCGACTTCCATTTCCTTAATTCGAAACCGCTAGACTCCAATATAGTACTAAGATCATTTTTTACTAAAGATCACTTCCTAGATTGTATCAGCGCCGGTTCACAGATCGTCCATGTAAAAATCATTCCGTACAATACACGCGTCATTTGGGTCTCTTGTTTCGTAGCCCTGCCAACTCTTCTAGACATTTGGTGGCGATGAGCGATGCTGGCGTTGTGGTGAGTTCGTAGATGTCAATGAGGTCGACTGTATAGTTTCTCCAAACAATGCGCTGCAGTGATGTGTGCTCCTCATCCACTCTTATTAGCCGATACATTTTGTCAATATCTGCTATCACAACGATCTGATGTGTTCTAAACCGCAATAAAATTTAAAATATGTCATTTTGCATAACTGGACCAGTTCGTAGTATTTCGTTTAGTGAATTGCCGGATGAGGTCTTCGGGGAAGCATCAAATACAACTCGGGTTTTTGTTGTATTGCTGGATGATATATACACGGCATGGTGTAGCAAATAGCATGCTGGGGTTCCGATTGACTCTTGATTTAGGGAAGAAACGTTTCTCATATGACCTAAATCTCTGTATTTGTTCATTAATTACGAATATTCGGCATGTTGAATGCCGTTCAATTTACTATTCTTCTTAAATTTTCTTTCTAACAAGAAAACACTTTTTATGGTCCTCTCATTGTTGTTGCTCAATACGGTTGGATTATCTAGGAAAGGTAATTGTATAATAATCCTGCCATCTTTCTTCCTGGCAGTGGTTTTTTTTTTGAAATAACATATTCGGTTTCAGCTTGGGTTGTGGTTCGACGCGACGAATAAGATGGTATCTCCACCTTCCAGAATCACTGCATCAGTGCTACTACGTTGCTCATCGCGAAATTGCAGTGTAATTTGGGAATATTACTATGAAGAACCCTTCCAGATACAATCCAACCTCCTTTTTGAAGATGTATTTCCCAAATTGTATTTTCCCATACTTAACAATCTATAGAATAACTCAGCTCCAATCAGTAGGTCAATTTTGGATAGCCAACTTAAGCTTATGTGGTATTTTTACCTACGCTGGCTAAATAGAAAGCAATTTCCCAGTAATTCGATGTAAAACGAGGCATTAAAGATTTTACAGCGAATTACTGGTAAATTTAATTGATTGGATTGTCCGTCCTTTGGACACTCGTATATAGACGTGCTAACATTAGTTTTGTGCAGTTTATGGAAAAGATCTGAAGTAATGACATTTACTTGGGATCCTGAATCCAGAAATGCTCCAGCTTTGTATTTATTTTCACGTCTATCCGTAATGTAAACGATGCACGTTTATAATAAAACTTCCGATTCCTGGACACTATGAAAGGAGTTAGCGGGCATGTTAGAATCCGTACTGCCATTAGCGGCTTGTTCCATATCTCGATGGAGAATTGTATGGTGGAATTTTGAACATTTTGAACGTCTTCTTGCCCTGCAATTATAGGCAGAATATTTTCGCGCAAAACTATTAAAGCACAATTGTTTAAACTTCACAGTTGACGTATAATGATGACCACTACACATACCACACTCCACATCAGGCTTATTAAAAACTTCTATCTTTTATAGGGCTATCAGCCGTGAGGTTTTTCCGCCGGTCAAGGGAGAAACAGAGGAGTGTAATCACCCGGTATTTACTTTAACTTCACAGAAAACCTCTGAAAAACTGTGAAAGGTGATTCGTGAAAATTCTCTCCCTGCTAGGGATCGAACTCAGGCTCCCCAATGCTCAGTACGAGGCGGACGACGCCTCTAACCACTCGGCCACTGAGCCTCTAACCACTCTAGCAGGCTTATTATTTGATGAAATTAATGCTTTACTCCTTGTGTTTGTGGCAGCTTCTAATGCCTGGCTCCTTTGCAATGTAAATGATTTTAACCTAATTATCGTCGCTGTAGTTGCCATTGGCAAGCTCTCTCCTCAAAGTCAATCCGCATTTTATAGTCTAGTTCTCATAATGTCAAATAATTATGGAAATGATCCCAATGTTCCGCAGTTATCGCGTCTAGTGCTAGAAGGTCTTGATTTACTCGATCAAGCAATAGTGGGCAATAGTGAGGTTTTTGTTATTTGAGGCAAATCAAAAAGTCGCTTCACATGATTTGATATTATTATCCTTTTAATATCAAATCTTTACTGTAAGACCGTTTCATAGTTTGCGGCGAAAATTTGTATGTTCCTAATTACATTTTCGGCATCCCCTTTCAGGCAATCCCTCACGAATAACAGTTTCTGCACATCAGCAATAGATGCGTTGTGATGGACTAGTCCCATGAATGTATCTTAAAATCCCATCCATTCTTCGTATTTTCCCATAAATGTAGGTAAACTTACCTCGGGAAATTTCAGCTGCGATGAAGTAGCTATTTCTCCACAGCCGTTGGGAGCTAAAGCATCAGTTGTGGTTGCGTTAGCCTTCACGAAATTCTCGGTTACCTGGTAATAATACACACTGTACATATGTTCTTCGTACTCATTTACGAGATCCATATCTTCCAGATCACACACTTTGTAGTATTGGTGCTTACGCGCGTTGCCGCATTTCTTCAATCCGAGGGTTACTTGACAACTTATTTTTCATTGTTGTTAATTCCCGTTTTAACATCATCGTCGCACCATTGTAGATCTTTAATCTATCGACCTCGGTTGCCATTATTTATATATTTTACGTTATGTATTCACTCTTGCCAATGTTTTGTCATCTCTCGCCCAGTTGCCTTGGCACCTGTGCTCTGTACATACACAATACCAACAGTGGTCTGTCCCCAGTATTGTACGCGGCTTCTAAGTCAACAAAAGTCTCAAACAGTATCTTCCCCTTCCGCTGTAGCTCATTATCAATTATGTATTAGACTGTTAGCAGATTTTCTGTTGTGGAACTGCCCTTTGCAAAGCTAATTTAAGTTTCTGATAGTGGACTCTTCAATAATCTCTTCTAGCAGTTCTTTTATTAATGTTGTGTAGATTTTATAGCTTGTGTCCATCAACCTTATGTCTCTGTAATTTGCGAGCTCTCTATGTCACTTTTCTTGTGCACCAGAACAATTGTACCCTCTTTCCAGCTTTCCGGGAGTTTTGCTCTGCCTACCTATTGTTCTTTTAGTCCTCTCGTGAGATGGTCACATATCTATTCTCCTCCTCCTTCTTTCCACATCTCTGCACGTATCCCAACCGATCTTAGTGCCTTCCCGTTCTTCATTGCCGTAATTACTCTTAGTACTTTTCCCCCCTGGACCTGTAATAACTATACTGGGTCTCACGTTTGGGCTTTCTCTGCCCTATTATGTACACAGTATACAGTCACCCTGCAAAGTATCCTTCGATTCCTGTATCGTAATGCTTTCCGCCAATACCAGCCGTTGCCTCGCTGCACTTTGATAAAACCAGCCGTTGTTTCCCTGGGTTTAAGGAGTGGTGACCAAAAGATCACTCAAACGACAACCTCATCTACTCGCGATGCTCCCTGCTAGAAAACCAACGAGGCTCTATCGACCGATTGCTAGTCAATAGCTGCGGGTGGAAGAGCGGCAAGAGATAGGGTACCTCGTACTCGTACCCTTGGAATGGTTCCTAAAGGCGGAAGAATCTAAAATAGATCATCGTTGCTCCGTAACACTTATTATCTCTACAAAATGTTCATCATTTACGACTTTGTTGCGAAAGTAAATGTATCGCAAAACAACTTCTTGTTTTCATAGGTACGTTGATAACATAAAAACTCCCGTCGTATGTTTAAAATGTCTCATGCATTGAGACTACAAAAACCGGCAACACATTAAAAAAGCAGATAATGTATGAAAATACCTCGAGCCACCGGGACGGTGTACTAAGATACGACTATGGTAGTCGGTAAGGTTTCTTCCAACTATGTAAAAGACACTAGAGACGGAAATGTTATGTAACTAATACTGACTCCTGCAGTGGGAGGCAGATAACTCATAAATATCGAGTTATGGCTCCCGGAGATCTTCAAATGTACGTAATTTAAGAAATAATCACACAGTGAAATATTAGGTAATCGAGAAGGGCACAGCATTGAAAACCACAAAACTCCACCCAAGAATGTTAGGTATAGTTGTTTGTTTTGGGTATTTGTTGTTCGTTAATTTGGAAGGTGTCAGATCTTGCCAGCCTTTTCTGAATTGTATGGTCTTTGTTTTGTTTATATTGACTTTTTAGTTTATTGGCAAGACAGAATTGTTCTAGGGTTTTGGGGCCGTGTGAAACACGTTCTTATCCAGACTGTAAAGAAAAATAGGTCATCGGCATACATACTAACTTGAATATTCCTTGACCTTTCGTAGTAGATCCGCGATTTAAATTATGAACAGAATTCCTCTCGTTATGTGCCTTTGGATAATACCAATTTATTGTAAAAAGAAATGCGAGGTTCACACTGATTGATTTGAACAGTTTGCATTTCGTTTAATAGGGCGTAGTATATTTTGAGATCATACTCCCGACTTATATCAAGATTGTTTAAAAGAGTTAAGAGCTCGCCTTTGTTGCGAGTTATAAGCAGGTTATCAGTTATCAAGAAGTTAAATGCTATATAACAATGGAGATGCGCCCTTGGCGTACCCCTTTTTTAATTTGTCAATTTTGGAATAAAATTATATTTGTTTACCATGGCCGAGCTGTTGTAACATAGGATCTCAATCTTGCACAGTTTTGACTATCAGACATTGTCAAATGTCTTCTCATAATCCACAAAGCATAGATAAGTGAGTGTATTCACGGACTTTTACGATTAGTAGTCTGGTGTTTGGAAGACTCACTTCAGTTTTCCAAGCTGAATTAACAGGAACACTAAAGTGTGTTCTAATTTTAGCTGAACGGAATATTAAGGATAAACATATCCAAATACTCACCGACAGCAAAGCAGCTCTAAACGCACTAAATGCCAACACATTTGTGTCGAAAGAGCTATATTCATGTCTACACAGCCTGGAGGAGCTAGCTAAGAATAACAAACTAGAACTCTGCTGGATCAAAGGGCATTGAGGGGAACGAAATAGCAGATGAGCTTGCCAGAAAGGGATCCTCACATCCTCTAACAAGCCAAGAGGATGAATTACTTTTTGCAGGTACTCTAAAAAAAATAATAGAGCATAGGACACATGCTCTACACAAGGTAAGATGGCGAGAAACGCCGGGCTGCAAGCAATCAAAGGTGGCAATTAGGCAACCCTGTAAAATTGCAGCCACGGCTCGCCTTAACTTATCTAGAACTAATCTGAAATTTGGCTATGCCGACAACATAGTGATCATGATAAATGGCAGTTTTGAAGGTGTACTCTGTAATCTCATGCAGAGTGCCCTACAGATTGTTGAGAACTGGTGCGATAGCCATTCGCTAACAGTTAACCCAAAAAAGACAGAGCTGATATTGTTTACGAGGAAGAGGAAACTGCTCATGAACATGCCATTTAAGGTCCCTCTGACTCTCACAGATAAAGTACAATATCTAGGATTAATCATTGATACAAAACTGAACTGGAATGAGCATATAACATCCAAGCTGCAAAAAGCTTGCATCTCATTCTGGCAATGCCGGTAAAACATGGGGCCTGTCTCCCAAGATCACCCAATGGATATATACCGTGATCATAAGACCAACTATCGCATATGGTGCAATAGTCTGGTGGTCGAAAACCAAACAAGTTACAACAATCTCAAAGCTATCACACATCCAGCGGATGGCGTGTCTTGCCATCACCGGCGCTATGAGAACAAAGCCCATAGCAGCTCTTGAAGCACTGTTATGTCTACAACCACTCGACCTTCTAATAAGGGAGACTGCAGTAAAAACAGCATTAAGGCTATCTTCACTCAACCTGTGGCATGATAAAGGTAGAATCATTGGACACAGGAGCATACTGAGTGAAGCTATCAAACTAGACCCACTCATAGAAGGTAAGTGCGACAGAATTCTACCCAAATACAGTTTTGTCAAACACTTTCAGACCATCATCACAATGGATGGTATCCCACAAGGCGCCAACATAACCATGTATACTGATGGATCCCAAACTAAGACGAGAGCTGGCTATGGAATTTTCTCACCAGAACTCGATCTCAAGATAAGTGCACCACTTGGAAGACTCACGACAGTCTTCCAAGCGGAATTAACAGGAATACTAAAATGTGTTCAAATTTTAGCTGAACGGAATATTAAGGATAAACATATCCAAATACTCACCGACAGCAAAGCAGCTCTAAATGCACTAAATGCCAACACATTTGTGTTGAAAGAGTTATATTCATGTCTACACAGCCTGGAGGAGCTAGCTAAATATAACAAACTAGAACTCTGCTGGATAAAAGGACATAGTGGCATCAAGGGGAACGAAATAGCAGACGAACTTGCCAGGAAGGGATCCTCACATCCTCTAACAACCCAAGAGGATGAAATACTTTCTGCAGGTACTCTGAAAAAAATAAGAGAGCATAGGACACATGCTCTACACAAGGTAAGATGGCGAGAAACGCCGGGCTGCAAACAATCAAAGGTTGCAATTAGGTAACCTTGTAAAATTGCAGCCACGGCCCGCCTTAATTTATCTAGAACCAATCTGAAATTATTGACTAACATCCTAACCGGCCACTGCCGGCTAAACAAACACCTACACACGATGGGTCTGGTGAACAGCCCGTTATGTAGAGGGTGCAATGAAGAACTAGAAACAGCAGAGCATGTAATATGCCTCTGCCCAGCTCTAGTAATCACCAGGTACCAAATACTAGGGGAGTGCTGGCCTAGTATGGTCAGCATTGGCAGCTCCTCACCCGCCAGGGTTTTCCGGCTTGCACGCAAAATTGACTGGTGGGACGAGTGAGCAGCCTTTAAAGGGCGGTTTCATAATGGGCCCATTTTGAGGCCTAAGTGTCTGTAGGTATGCTACCCTCCAGCCAACTATTCAGAACTATCTAGAATAATCTGATATTACTGACCAATATCCTAACTGGCCACTGCCGGCTAAACAAACACCTACACACGATGGGTCTGGTAGACAGCCCGTTATGTAGAGGGTGCAATGAAGAACTAGAAACAGCAGAGCACGTAATGGGTCTCTGCCCAGCTCTAGTAAACACTAGGCATCTAATACTAGGGGAGTGCTGGCCTAGTATGACCAGCATTGGCAACTCCTCACCCGCCAGAGTTTTGCGGCTCGTACGCAAAATTGACTGGTGGGACGAGTAAGTGGCCATAATGGAGGTTTCACAATGGGCCCATTTTGAGGCCTAAGTGTCTGTAGCTATGCTACCCTCCAGCCAACTATCCAGAACTATCCAGAACTATCCAGAACTATCCAGTCTGGTGTTTAATATTATTATTATCTCTGGTTTATTTTTCCTATGCAAAGTCGGGCTATTCCAGAGCAAATTGATGTGATAGGTAGCTTTTTATTCTAGGTTGTATAATGTAAGTCTGTATTAATTGCAGGTTGTTGTCGTAATTTTTTGTAAAGCGATATAATCAGAGAGCTTATCGTTCCAGATTCTCTGAAATAACCTGGTGAATGATATGGCCTCTATCATCCAATGTTTTGAAAATTTTGGCAGAAATAGCTTGAATACTTGCACGTTTGAAGCTTTTTATTGGTTAATATTACTTCATCGCTGAGAAAATCTGCCTCTTCTTTGTAGTCTATTTCCTATTTTCCTGCTGAGCCGTCGATAACGATCATGGTCGTTTTTATTGTTTCTGTTTTGTAGATCTTCTAGTTTGTGGCAGTTCTTGAAGAATTTACTATAATTGAGTGTATGTTATATAATGTATCCATTAATAATGTACACCTGTTAACCGATGGTAACTTACTATTGTAATATATTCTGTTGAATAACAGTATATTATAATAGAGAATAACATAACATCATTCATTTTGCTTCATATACAACGGAGGAAACAAATCCCTTCTTAAATAGTTTAACGACGGAAAAGAAACACGGCTGATAAATATAGAAGTTTTGTTAGTTTAGTCCTCGAAATGGTTATTTGATACAGCAGTATGGAGGAAAATGGTGGGCTTATCAATTTGACATAAAAGAATAAATTAAACGAAGGGTATCAGTGAAAATAAGAAGGAATATTATTTCTCCTTATTTATTATTTTATGACACCATAAAATGTCCTAAACGGTCTATTCTAGCAGCTGTTTTTTAGCTTATCTACTTAAATGATTTGAAGGCGTATTCAAAGCGGGTTAATGTGTATATATTGAAATGCCCTCAGAATTCGGTTTGCAGCTGAAAACAATGAACAATAATAGGCTTTCCTTCGGTGTAACAACAAAAGCATTGTTTTGCGACGCCCTAGCGCTATGTCGTTAAAACGGTTAATGTATAATTTTGGAATGCGACAAAGTCCCGCTAGAATACAAATTTAGCCTTATATTCAAGAACATACTTAATTAAACTTCAATCTATATACTTAACAGTTGTTTCGGTAGCCCTGCGATTTTTATCGCTAGTCCCCTATACATACACATCAGTTTTTACTCATCGTTCCGAATTCCTTACAATTGTCCGAGTGCCCACCATGCTCTCGAGACTATTTCAGTCAGTAATTTTTTTAGAATTTTTGTTTTGTCTTATACGAAAAACAATATACACATCAAACAAATATTATTGTGGAACAGAAGCTAGTGCACATTAAGTGGCGTAATTTTTTCCCAACGCGGGCGTTCTGAAAATGTGACGTAATTACTACACGATCTATTAGATTTCTTAGACGATTTCATGAAATGTCAAGTTTCGAAGTGATTGAAACAAAAATAATTTAATTCTGCATAAACTGATAATTGTCCAGGTTTATAGCATAAAACAAAATTGGGGGACGCTAAACATATGTGTTAATTTCAATAAAAATCGTACACGTGTGCCGTCGGTTTACCGGTAGATAGAAGGTAGTAAAAGGATTTTAACACTATTTTTGAAAAATGTCTGTATCCGTTGTGCGTCTATCTATAATAACTGAAAAAATGTTAGTGCGACGTTTTTAAATAACATATTGTATATTTTACATCGACATTTGTTATGATGTTTATTCGGGTATTAATTTTGATTGTTTATTTTTGTAAAATAATACTATGTATAATTATTTAAAAAAAAAATACTTTTCAGGAAATTAGTATACAATTTTTTCTATTTTATTGCAATGAATAATATCTTGTGTGGGCACTATACGACTTTCCGAATTAATTAATTTAACTACCCATCCGAGAAATAGTACATCTATTATCATATCATACTTATTTATTTACAGAAACTGCGATATAAAACAGATTTATCATACAAAGTATGTATAGAGTAATGTGCGGAAATAATTTTTCGCCAATCCTCTATTAGTCCCTTAATTATTTTAAGACCATCACTGAAAAATGTATGCCCGTCGTCTGTCGCCTATGATACAAATTTTGCATTTGACTATACTCTCACGTAACACCGTCTCGTTAAGTTTTTGGTGAACATCTGTTGGAGGAAAGTCCATGTTTACTTACGGCATATTCTGATTTTGAAGGTAAAAAGCGTATTTATTATTTCGAGTATTTCATTCGAAATAAAAAAATATATAACACATAACACTTTACTTTAAACAAAAGTTTGGTTAAAAATATAAAGAAAGTTATAAATGATTTAGAATTAATAATTAGAAATGCATACAAATTTGCATAACAAAAAAATGTGTGATTTGGCACTTCCATATCAAACGTTTGCCGACCCCTGTCTTAAGCGGGCCATAGACGTTCCGGTATATCGGAGAGGTAAACCGGACGGTTTTCCTCTCCGGTTTGCCTGCACAGTCTCTGGAGCCAGCCATACGCGTTGGGATATACCGGAGAGGTACGCCTGCACAGGTAAACCAGAGTGTGTGTGTGGGCAAGTTTCGGTAAACCAGCACAGGCGTAGTGACCTGTACGGGCGACCGGAGAAGAATCAAAATTCGATTCTTTCTACCCGAAGGCGAGTGCTTCATCGGCGTTACTGCCAAAACAGTGCACTTTTTATAACAATATTTTTTCCTTTGGAATTAAAATACCTACAAAATGAGGCCAAACACGACTTTTTAGCATGAAATAAATGTTTCCAAATTTAATTTTTTTATTTCAAATTTTATTTGTAATGTTTCCGGTTTAACTTGAAATAATCTCGACATTTTATTACAAAACGACAAATATGTAGCCCAGTACTGTTTACCCTACTGTGTGTGTGCAAGGCAGTGTACAGATATACGGGAGAGGAAAACCGACAGGTTTATCTCTCCGGTTTACCGGAACGTGTATGGCCGGCTGATTCTTCTCCGGTCGCATGTACTGGTCACTAAGCCTGTGCAGTTTTACCCAACTTGTCCACACACACGCTCCGGTTTACCTGTACAGGTCTTTGCGCAGGTAAACCTCTCCGGTATACCGGAACGTGTATGGCCCGCTTTAAATGGACCAATACGTCTTTCTTAAAACCCTCTCTCTACAACATGTAACTTATTTGCATTTAAACGCATGCTTATTTTCACCATCCTGCGTAAAGAAATCGAGTTTGATTCATAATTGCGAGTACCTCAATAGCAGTAGTCATTGTGTGAATGCCTATTTTGTTGATACTAGACATGCGGAATGTAATTGCTGTTATTTGTATTGTCGAAATTGTCATTTTCATGAGCTTAAATGAACTGACAATAAAACTTAATTCAGCTTCGATGCATTATCCATACCAACTGATGCTTAATTCATATTAACAGAATCTGTTGATTTCTCGGCTTGTCCAAAATTAGCCGTCACACTGTTGAATGAAAAATAAAATAATGAGAAATAACTGTCTGAAATATGTTTTGTCACTTATTATTGTTTATATAATTATTCATTATGCTGATAAATATTTATATTTTGAATAGTTTAAAGAAAAAACATATTGACAAAAATATTCGAGTTCAATTTAAGGCGGCCGACTAGAATTTAGCAACTCCAGAAAAAATAAATATTATCAAGCACTCCTTATAGATTCTGATCTATAACTTTCTATAGTTTTTGTAGGTCCTCGGGCTCGGTCCCTTTTGCGATGCAAATCCCCGTAACCCAGTTTCTGCTATGGCCAGTGAAAAGGTCCGCGAAAATAAAGTCCCTCCGTCATAATAATAAACCCAGATAAGGCAGCACTTCCTCTCGTGTGTCCGGAATGGGGCTAGCGTGGGGGATATCGATTTTCCGTGGCTTAGTTTTCCCCCCTACATCAGCTGTTTGTACGGTTACTACGAAGGTGGCGCTCCTGGTCCGCCATGTGACGAGGGAATACAAAGAAAGGCGTCTCGATATTGTGCCGGTCGGTTTACCAAAATTACAATTGATTCCGTTATTAAATTGCGGTTGTTTTAAGTGCGGTGATGTTTCCCTTCGCCACGTGTATGCGGTTTAGGACGGATGGGTGGATCGTGGTGCCGCAAGACGGAGGATCTAATGATAAGGTGAGTAACCTGATTTGTTTACAAACATTTGGAAATAACGGATATCGCGAATGCGTATAATTGTAAGAACATATGAAAGGTGCGGATTTGACACAAACCGCATACTAGCAACCTGTTGAAATTAATTACCTATGCGTTTACAGAAAAATAATTGAAATAAAACACTGTTACTATCTTGACCCATATATCATAAAACAGTACACATATTTTTATATTTACTTGAAGTCGTAACTATTATTCTATTGTACAGTAGGTATGTTTTTGTTTAATTTTTGATTGATTTCTTCCTGGGTTGCAATCTTTATTTGAATATTCTTGCTTGGGTCCCATAACCAAAAAAAAGTTTTCATTATATTGTAGATACAACAATATTTATTTAACAGAGGACGCCTTACTGCAGAAAGGAACCAATCCATACAATTTAAAAGTTGAGAAAACAGATATATATATATATATATATATATATATATATATATATATATATATATAAATTAAAAGTTATGTATTCATCTCAGGTTAATTTTGGACTTCTAGAGCTTTAGAGCTACATTTTTTTATTTCGTTAAGTTCAATTGTTTACCATGAGTATAAAACTAAGAGAGCCAAACATATTTTGTTGGTTGGTTCCTTTCTGCAGAAAGGCGTCCACTTTACTATGTAAGCGAAATGTAATATATGTGTATGAATGCTAACATTACATTACAACAAACAAAGAAGGAAAATGAAAAAGACAGGGAAAACATACAATATTAATATATAAATGTATTATATAATATTAATATTCCTCTTCGATCCTGCAACACCACTCTCTTCCATCGTACGCGATTTTCCCTCTATTTTCTTCCAACTCCAGGTTTCTTTATGCACTATGCGCTGCCATGTTATTTTGGGTCTTCCGTGTTTGCGTCTGCTCCAGTGATGGATAAGTTGAATAACCTGGACAAGCTCGTGAAACTAGGAGAATAGAGGGACGAGCGCGGGGAGAGTACGGCACCGGAGTGGGTCCGTGTGGTAGACAGAAAGCTTGACACAATTGAGAAGAGAGATAAAGTAAGGCAGAAAATTAAGAGAAAAAACAATGTGCTTGTGTCGAGGATAGGATAGGAGAGGGAGTTGCTCTAATGTTGGAGAAACTAAGTTTCAAGATGCAGATACGTAAGGAAATAGAGCTGGTGAAAAGAGGTGACGGAGTCCTGCTAAAATTGGTCAGCTGGAAGGACAAAATGGGTCTCATGCGTTCGAAAAGTAAAGGCTACCGGATGAAGGAAGAGATAAGTTGTTGCAGGTGATTAATACGACATGGAGTGGAGAAGAGCAGTTGCAAAAAGAGTGACATGTGAGGGTGGTGATTTGAGAATTGCGGGATATTGAGTCGCAAGAAAGGCAGGTGAGAATGGTTGAGAGCTTTACAACCTATCCAAGGTTGTAGGTTCGCATGCGAGGGAAAATTTCCGTGATACTTAACCTGGGAAGAGTGGAGCAGGGACGACAAAGTGTGTTTGGCAAGAGCGAGGTGTGGGTCAAAAGATAGAGAAAGAAATCTGTGGATGTGGCTGAGGTACACCGCGTGTGTGCTGTGTAGTAAGGGCAGCGGCATGTGGAGGCACCTTAGCAAATAATGTAAGGGAGTGAGTGCAGAGTGGGTTGGAAATTATAGAAAGGTGAAATAATAGTTAAGAGAAGATGGCAAGGGCGTCAAAATCTTATACAATGTTATATGCGGGATGTGTTATTTGTATGTGTATATTTTAATTTATTGTATTGTTTTTGGGGGAATTTGGTAGTAAGGAGTAGTATGAATTTTTGTGTTGGCCCTTTCTAATAAATGTCTTTTTGCCTCTTTTTACTTTCTAATGATACATAATTGGACTCACGGTCTCACGGACTCACTCATGGTTTGTAGATTCAGTCATGTAGCGATTATTCCATGTTATGTGCTTTGTGGATACCGATGCTTGATGGTTTCGAGCCCTACTTCTTGGTCTAGTGCTTTGAAACTCAAGATCTCCGCACCTAAGTGATTGAATGACAGTACCTGTTGTATAACTTATCTTGTCTTCAAGCTTGCAGCTGATCGGGTCCTTTGAGATACATTTTGTCTTGTCTGTGTTTAGTATTATATTTAATGACTTTGCGGTAGTATTAAATGAGTGGAGGAGTTTTTCTCAGCCTCCCTTTTAGTGGGCAACACCGCGTCGTCGGCGTAGCGTATGATGTTGAGTAGAGTATCTCAACTATGCCATCTTTTTCTCTTCTGCCAGTTCGGTTACTTCAGGTGCCACCTATGGTGTTTTGATGTTACGTTGGATGTTGATTTTCAGCGTCGACGCTGTATTGTTCTAATATATTCCACTGTTCCTCGAATGTGGAGTTTCGTTGAATTGGAAATTAACTTCTGGGCATACAATTTCCTTGTACTTTCCTCCGCAAGTGTTTCGTCATTAAATTTTGTTATGTAACCCAGTTTTTTGCCATATTGAACTTTTGATTTTAGGTTGCATACTACCAGTTTATGCTCACTTCCTATATTCGCCGAATTGCTGATCTGGCTTGGGTGAATTGCCCTATTGGTTATTATATATAGTTTAGTATTAAAAACGTCTCAAATATAAATATTGGGGGTGTAAAACGGGAGCGCAGTTGCTACATACGGCAAAACTTATTTGCTACAATATTGTCGAAATTTATTATATAATACATCAAATAATTTCCAAAAGTCCGCCAATATTACAAGAAATTTCACTACTGATCTGCTTTCTCTTTCCGAACGCTCAATAATAACATTTTCAATATTAAATATATATTGACCTGTTATTACTCTAACTTATGATTAATTCCCTAATAATTCAATCAGCCTTTTGCATCGTATTCGCATATATTCACTTTTAAAAACTTGCTCAAAATGGATACCTTTGCTATTATTAATGTTCTACATTGCTATTCTTATTTTTATAAATATCTCGTATTATTAATTAATATGCATCTGATGCCTTATATCTCCATTTTTATATGATATTACCAATGAATGCAATATTGCTTGGTATATACGTTACCGGTATATTATGATGAATTTATGTGCTTGATATGTTCAATAACACGAATAGTGACTATAATATTATTTACTTATACGTACAAAATGTAATAACATATTACTTATTTACCAGTAAAGCATATTATTTCTACACTATTTAAATAATGTAAGCTGAAGTTATACTTTGCGACTACAATACGTAGATCTTCCGCCGGTACGATAAGGGTCTCGTAAATACGGAGATAAGTCAGAGAAATTCGGTATCCCAAACGGTGCGTTTGTCTACTTTGAACCACTTACATACGCATACGTTTGATACTGATATTCATTTACACGCTTTATAATCATTTTGAATCTTATTATTTTAACCTTTTGGGTATTGGGATTGTATAGATACCGTTTTGTAATTGCGGATTTGGTTTTGAATATAACCGGAAATACACATTATTTATTATTATTTATTTCTATACAGCATTATTTTTATTTGTACTTTGGTATATTCTGTAAGTACAGAACGCTCTGAATGCCATGACAGCAGAATAAACAATTTCAGAGTTGGAATGTGTGAAGTTTAACAACTTTGACAAGTCACAATAACTGAATGAAATCAATTATTGAGGCATATGTGTTTCGATACTTAATAATACACTAAAAATGCATGTTCAAATTTATTAAATAATTTTTATATATTGGTTATGAGAGCAAAAGTATCAAGTACCAAAATATTTTTCCATTAATAACTATTTTCATTGTTTTACTGTGACTAGTCAAAGATGTCAAACTTCATGCATGTCAATAGTTCAATTGTTCGGGTTGCCATGGCATTCAGAACGTTCTTAATATTTCCATCATTCTGAAGTTATAGAATAGACCGCTTGACATTCTTATTATATACCATTCCACTGTTGTTTCTGCTTTAAGTGAAGGACTCTATGAAGGCTTGTATTAATAATATTTGTACCATTGTTCTTGTTCTCTACAGTTCCTACTCTAGTGCTGTAACCCTCTTTTATGAGATACCTCTTTTATATTGCTGCACCTTTGTTTATTTATTGGTTCATAGGCTTTGATTCACTGCCGTATATTAATATGAGTATTTTTTTATTTAAATAATATTAAAATTGTGACTCATTTATCCTCGCTTTTGCCAATGCCAGTTAGGTGAGTAAGGTTTCACAAACTACAATTAGCGAACAGTTTATTTCATATAGCCATTTAGTCCAAGTTCTAATTATTACATCATCCACTGACACTATCTGGTTGATTAAATTTGTTTAAAATTTTATAATTTTGTAACCCAATATAACTAACTAAGATTAACTAACTTAATTCAATCATTATGATCGGTGTAATAGTATGTCAGCTCAGTGCCCTAGTGGGTAGAGCGACCGTCCGTCTTGCTGAACACTGGAGAGTGATAGTGCAAACCCTGTCTCGGGCAAACCTTCACAGTTTTTGTAGATGGTTTGTATTAGAAAACTTAGTTAAGGTTAATACCGGATGATTAAACTCCTTTGAGATTCTTCCTTTACTGGTGGAAAAGTCGATAGCCCTACAAATATGGTTTTAGAGTATCTTTATGGCAAGACATATTTTACACGACTGCCGAGTTATCGCGTCATGATTGATTGTTTATACAGATATAAATTTTATCATACCACAACACTAGTACATTATGAATTTGTGTTTAGTATTATACGAGTAATATATTTATAGTGGCTGCACCGGTCTATTTCCTAACATAATTTAGTTATGGTGCATGCGCCGGGCTTATGTATAATAGTAGTAGTTACTCCTTGACAATTTGTAACTGACTATCGACCTTCGGATTATTTGCCATCTCTTACTGTTTACGTAAGTGAGTGATAGATAGTATTTGGAGTTTTATAAACTGTTGTTAATTGTACCGCAGCGAAAAATAGTACCAATTAATATGTAATGTACGTATCGTTAAATTTATAATCCATAGTTTGATGTATGTAATATTAATATGTGTGTAATTGTGTATTACTATGTAGCGGTTCTTGTTATAAACCTATTAAAATAAGAATAGATTTGTCGAATACCAATAGTATTACTTTTATAATAAATTAATAAAAGATAAATGTATAAAAATTATACTGTAGATTTTTCAGATTTTTTGTTGGTTATCCGTCATCTCATATGCAAGGAATAGCAAATTTTAGTTTCGCTATTGAGATACTAGTACATTCTAAATTGCTTATAATAGTCGATCAAAGAGATATTTATATATTTTAATAAACTTTCTTTTGAATCAATTTACAATACGATAATAATAGGTTCATTCTTATTGCTACTGTAATTGATATTGCATTGCATAGATGACCGACAGACAAGACTAAAGGCCTTCATGTTATTGAAACACTCATTATATATATATATATATATATATATATATATATATATATATATATATATATATATATATATTATTCTTGGTGAGGGGGGCTATCGGGGGCAGCGTAGCGCCGTGGTTAGGGACTAGTGCGCTGAATATAGTGAGTTCCAACCCTACACAAAGCTAAATACGTTTCAGCTTGCATGCGCCCCCCACTTCCTTGCTTCGTAGGTTTTCACGACTTCAACCTTTCATTTTTTTCTGGTTCTGAGAAGATGAAATTCTCATGTAAACATACTCCACGTTAAACAATAGGTCCACCTATAGTATCAGTGGCCAGAACTATAGGCACAGAAGAAACCAATACCCCTGTAGTGACGTGAAAGATGTTGCTATAAAACGACTATCGCTATTTTGAAAAAGGGCAATTTATAGAGACATGGCTTGGTTGCCTTAAACAAGTAAAATATATTATCCTAAATATAAATACGTTCAGGAACATCGCCATTGCAAGCAATGTCAGAGAATAACTATCTCTCGGAATTTTACATTAGTACTACTTGTCCGGCATGTCAAACAATTATTAAATGTAAACTCAGCAAGACTACAGACTTAAAATACTTTTTTATGCTGTTTTTCGAAATTCAGTAGTTAAAAAACATCCATCTTGATAGCCTCGGAAGAGCTTCACAGAAATCTTCTGTGAACTATGGCAGATGACTCGTGATAATTGGCCCGAGATAGAGAATGAACTCTCTCTCTAATGTTGAGTACGAAACGGACTACTTCTTTGCCAACTAGGTCAGTAAGCTGGGCCAGGATTAGCAATTTTGAAAGTACGTGTGCTTAAAATATTCTTTTCGTGTATTTACAAGCGTTTTCAACATGAGTTATGGGTGGAGTCAGTACACCATATTATGGGAGGTTGGGTATTACAGAGCGGAATCAAATCACCCGAATAAAATTTGTCAATTGTAGGTACATACACTTTTAGAAAATGGCAACTCTTGACTCAAAATCATTATATGATGCATCAGTCAATGTATTGTTTCTTGAATGACAATGCAGAGAGTTGATGCAGCTCGATTTATGTCTATGCTGGAATGTGAATATTAGAATTTGACTTGGTTTTTCTGAACATTCCATCCATTCCAATAGGAACTACTGCTCACTTGAGTATAGATAGCTTTTACGTTTAATTTACGAACATGGCTCAATTAATAGGACTACATGATTGGAACATCTACCACGTACGGTTCAGCGCCACGAGACTAAAAGAGAGGAACTTTTAACAATGTTGGTAAATATTACGAGATATTTTTTATATTAATTCAAGATTGATTGTTTGGAGAGAAGTGTAGATAACCTTACAGATATCATTTAATATCCGGAGTTTCGTTCTAATAATAATATATAGTTTAAATGATAGATTCATTTTAATTTAACTTCTTTGAGATTAATCCACTATTAGATGTGAGACCCATTTAGTCGAAAATAACTATATTTGCCGTGTGTGGAAACTGCACTCCCGTTCAACCCACCGGGAATACCATGCTCGAGTTACGCATAAATTATTTATTACGCTTCAGGCAGAAACTCGGTCTCTTGTTTTCTTCGTCTGCCTGGATAAGTAGAGTAACTCGACCATGGCAGTGTCCGGGTAAGTTTAGCTTAAGTTACTGTATTAGTAAGTAACTAACATGTTGCGAGTAGATACCCATTTTATATGAATCAAGCCGATACCTAGCTCTTACGCCCGGTTTCTCCAACGAATCTTAACTGCTTGAAGACCGTCTTAATAATAAGACGGTCTTAAAGCATTGCACCAAGACGTGGTTTTATATAAGACGGGTTTATATAAGACTAGCTTATATATGACGAGCTTTAAGATTCGTTGGAGAAACCGGGCGTTAGTTTACCCCCCCCCCCCCCTATTTGCGACAGTATTATAAAATAAATAAATAAATGTGCATTATTTCCTACCAAATTTGTATACGAAATAAAATGAAATAATAATAATAATAAAACTATATAAACTGCAATATAGGTCAAAATTAATTCTTTTTATAAGTATTCTCGATAGATTCAACAAAAACACACTTTACCTAAATTGAATTTTAGAAACATTAATACAGGTACATTGTTATTTCAGTCAGAGATACAATTTTTTAAAAATTTTAATAAAATACTCGAAATGATAAACAATAATTTTGTACAAAACCTTTAAATAATTATTTTGTTCAAAATAAAAATAATCGAAATTGTTATACATGGACATTGTCCTGGAGAGCAAAATCTGATTAAGATTAAGAGATAACTTGAGATAACAGCCAATTGAAAAAAAAATTATCTCATGTAATTTCTATTAAAATAAAATTCCACGTTCTTTTTTTATAATTTCTTTAAGAAGGTCAATGGGAAATTTGGTAATTTTCGATGTATTTTGGCTCAATGAACCTGATTCCAAAATATTATGCATTACTCTTGTTAAACTCTGTATTACTGTAAGTTGTTTGTTGAAAATCAAATAATTAAATTATGTATTTTTGTATTTGTTTAAATTATTATATAATTATTATTCATCAGATGTAATACAACATGTTAAACAGGCACAATATTAAATTAACATAATCTCTAAAGTGCCGAAATACATAGTTACAAAAGCATTGACGCACTCCAGGTTTTCTTTATCATATTGCTTTTTTATAAAGCCAATGTGTTCTATCACTTATAACACATTTATGTTGATATTTTTTTGTTCCTGTTTATTCATTATTTTCATTTTTAGCATATTTAGTTTTTTAGACATGCTGTTAATTGTGGTTGCGTGCTTGTTTTTAAACATTTTCCTTTAAAAAAATGCAAATCACTTTCGATAAAGTTGCGGGGGCAATGGTTTTAGTGGCAGATGGCCGAAGTGTTCGATACTACTCGTGCTGTTGGGAAACCAGAGAGTTCTGGTTCAGGTTCGCCCACAATCCATCCACATCTGCATGAGGCGATAGGTTTTTGAGGCTGTAGTGTCTTCGAGACCGTCACCAAAAGCGGTTGAACTGGCTCCGAGGCTCAGAGCGATACGGCGCAGTTGTATGTGCTCAGACAGTTATATTAGTTAGTAGAGTTTGCTAGAATGCACTAAAAGAGTATCATTGGAGACGAGTTCTCTTTTCGGATAAATCACGTTTTCCTTTGATATCACCGGATAGATGCTTTAGAGTCTGGAGAATAATAAGGGGAGAGATATTCTTCAGCCACCTTTGTTCAAAATGAATATTTATTATGGCTTAGGCCAGAATTTCTCTAGAGGCATAACTCAGCTTTTCATTCTTCAAGAACGATCTTTAAAGGCAAAAAATTACACTGGGCACATTCTTGCAGACTATCCTTTTGCACCACATATAGCGCCAGAGTTAGTGTTAATTCAGGATACTGCAAGACATGAAGTAAGACTTAGAAGTTTGGTATGGCCGGCGAGTTCTGTTATGAAACCATTTGAGTAGGCTTGGGATGAGTTGGGAATACGTTTTATAGCTCGCCCGGACGTCCCGTTAGTGATACTAGAAAACATTGGTTAATTTAAGATAATCTCTTGTTGCATTTTTCGCATAGTGCTTTTTTAAAAATGTATTGCGTGATATTTTTATTTGTACTTATTATTATTTTTGTATAACTCAGTGCATTAATTAATAATACCAAAAAGAAGTTATATAACTTTCGGCGTTTATGATTGGTATATATTTTTAAACGATTTTATTAATTTTAAATACTAAATACAATATGATTACTATTCGCATATTTAGTAGAATACTAGAATACTGCCTCCTAATATAGCGGCAAAGCTAAGAAAAATATAGAGAATACTATAAATGAGAAATGACAGATTATAAAGTACTATTTTTGTATTATAGTTTAATTATAAAATTATGGGTCCCATTAAATGCGACAAATCTTATCAGGATTTATTGGGAATATACTTTCGTGCTTTTGGAATAAGTCCTCTGGCACGCTGCTGTCCGTACGAGTTTTACATCCCTGGTTTTACGTCGTTTTATGTATCGTTCACTCCATTTAGTGTTCTTAATTAATGGAACTTAATTATCGGAATTTACCTTGTGTGGGGCTTGGTTCGGCCAAATTAATTGTTTAATTAAAGATAAAAAAGCTACTTGTTAGATCCAACCATTCTCCAATGTATATATATATATATATATATATATATATATATATATATATATATATATATATATATATATATAATAAGGCCTCATTTTTAGCACAAATAAATACAAATATGTTTCTGTATTCAAATTTAAATCTCGAATGAACTCGAATGAACCGACATGCATCTATAATTTGAGCAATCCCCTTTTTGTGAATAGGGGAGAATACCATTTAGGCATTCTCTATTTTTTATAAGTTATTACAATTTTTGATTCATTTAGTGATGATTACTTTATTTAATGCCAACGATAAACAAATTAAAGTATTTATTGTCGACAGGACTGTCTATCTGTGAGTAATTTAGGGTTTCTCGATATTTTATTATTAGTTTTAAGTTATTGTTTCAATTAGTTATCTGTTAATTTTTACTTTATGTTGTATTTTCGTTTTTTTTTGTGGAATAATAATCAAAGGCATAAGTTCAAATAATCACTACGAAAAGTTTCAGACGGCTGTGAGGTGGGTCCCTTTATTTAAACTGCCTCTAACATGGTCAATTTCGCCTTTAGACATATTCGGGCTATTATCGTCTGTCTCGTTGTTGCTTGTTTGCCATTTCTCTGCTATAAAACAGCTGTTCTGTTCGCAATCATGTTAACGGTAGCTCCAAGCGCATCTGTGGTTTCAATACGTTTCATTCTTTTGATGGATTGTGATTGCTGGTAAGCTGGTAAAGTTTTTATCGAATGGAGATTGTATTCATGTGTAATGATTGTAATCAAGTTTAAAGTAATTATATAGTACCCACATATTTGCAACACTATAGTAAAACTAAAGAATTCTTTTTTAGGAGCCGTCTCCGTTCCGAAGGTTGGCAATCATTAAAGCGGTTATTATTTTTGATACCGCAGATCTAAATATTAGGTTGCCAGTACAGCCAAACCACATCCTAAAGGTTCTGCAGCCATGAGTTTCGTCTCCTTCCTATAGATCTCTTGCTTCTGAACTTTCCCTGCTTAATAACTTTGTAGTATTTGATCTCATGATATGTCTCATATATAACAGTTTACTTTGCTTAGTTGTCAGAATTACTTCTTTTTCTTTTCTCATACTTCTCATCACTTCTATGTTGGTTATTTTCTCCACCCATGAAATTCTCAATATTCTCCGATATATCCATAGCTCGAGTCCCTTCAGTCTTTTTACTTCGTTCCTGCAAAAAGAACTGTATCGTCGGCATACCTCCGCCGTTAATTTTAATGCCTATGTCTTGATCATCAAGTACTTTCTTTTCTATGTCTTCTGAGAACATATTAAATAGGGTTGGTGAGAGTACATACCCTTGACGTACATCTGAAGAATTAGAAATACAGAGAGGAGCTGTATTTCTAATTCTTCAGATGGTATGTCTTCTACTCGTACTACTGCTGTTTGTACGTAATAGGGGTTTGAAATTATTCTTATGTCTCTCCTAGTAGCGTTGTCGCGTTTCTATGAATTGGTTATGTCTAACTTTGTCGAAGGCTTTGTTATAGTCTATAGCATGCGGGTACAGGACATTGAGTGCAAACAATGCCTCCCCTGTTCCCAGACCTTTACGGTATCCAAATTATGTGTCGTTCATGTCTTTCCTGTATGGATCACCTTCAACAGAATTTTCAGTATGTGAGCCATTAAGGGTCTGTTCTGTATATGATATTCATTAATTTTACCAGAATATGAATATGGTACTCTTCTATCAGTTTAAGAATTTCTGCTGGCAGTTGGTCTGGACCTAATGATTTTCTGTTCTTTAAGATATTTAGTGTAAATATCTGGATAGTTCTGGATAGTTGGCTGGAGGGTAGCATAGCTAAGACACTTAGGCCTCAAATTGGGCCCATTGTGAAACCTCCCTTTAAGGCTGCTCACTCGTCCCACCAGTCAATTTTGCGTGCAAGCTGCAAAACTTTGGCGGGTGAGGAGCTGCCAATGCTGACCGTACTAGGCCAGTACTCCCCTAGTATTAGATGCCTAGTGTTTACTAGAGCTGGGCAGAGGCATATTACATGCTCTGCTGTTTCTAGTTCTTCATTGCGCCCTCTACATAACGGGCTGTTCACCAGACCCATCGTGTGTAGGTGTTTGTTTAGCCGGCAGTGGCCAGTTAGGATGTTTGTCAATAATTTCAGATTAGTTCTAGATAAGTTAAGGCGGGTCGTGGCTGCAATTTTACAAGGTTGCCTAATTGCTGCATTTGATTGCTTGCAGCCCGGTGTTTCTCGCCATCTTACCTTGTGAAGAGCATGTGTCCTATGCTGTATTATTTTTTTCAGAGTACCTGCAGAAAGTATTTCATCCTCTTGGGTTGTTAGAGGATGTAAGGATCCCTTCCTGGGAAGTTCATCTGCTATTTCGTTCCCCTTGATGCCACTATGTCCTTTTATCCAGCAGAGTTCTAGTTTGTTATATTTAGCTAGCTCCTCCAGGCTGTGTAGACATGAATATAGCTCTTTCGACACAAATGTGTTGGCATTTAGTGCATTTAGAGCTGCTTTGCTGTCGGTGAGTATTTGGATATGTTTATCCTTAATATTCCTTTCAGCTAAAATTTTAACACACTTTAGTGTTCCTGTTAATTCAGCTTGGAAGACTGACGTGAGTCTTCCAAGTGGTGCACTTATCTTGAGATCGAGTTCTGGTGATAATATTCCATAGCCAGCTCTCGTCTTAGTTTTGGATCCATCAGTATACATGGTTATGTTGGCGCCTTGTGGGATACCATCCATTGTGATGATGGTCGTGGTAGTGTAAATATCACTTCGTCTTTAGTTATGTCCGGGCCCACCTCTCCTTCTATATTTACAAGATTCATTTCTCGTCTCTCAAGAACTCGAAGAGTTGTGCAGTGTATTTCTTCCACATTTCCATTTTTGTTCTATTTGTATGACTATTTTCCCGTTGTTGTCGTACAATATATCGAGTTGTTTATAATTACTGGTGCTTGCGAGTTTTTTTAAAACTAATTTTGTGTATGTTGAAACTGTGTGTTTTTCTTCTAACTCCTCAATTTTCACTTTTTTCTTTAAAGCTTCTTCCCTTATCCATGAGATAAGTGGATTTTTCTTTCTTTAGAATAGTCTTTCGAGGGGTCTAATTTAATGCCACATCATTTGTCGTTTACATTTTTGCAGTTTCGGTATTGTTCCTTGTTCTCATGTGTTTACAAATGTTCTTTTATTAACTAACGAAAAATTAACACAAATTAAATAAAATATCAACATGAAAGAATAACCATAGAGAAAATATAAAAAATAAATTACTTACACAGTATTATCTCCACACAAAATGTAGTATATGGGTATGCGTTTGTGTCTGTAAACAAGATATGAGTCTGTGAGAATGAAAGCGGTGTAAAGCCCGTATGACATTATCTAGTTTCCTATATCGTTTTATATATAAGAATTGATATATTAAACTGTATAACTATTTCTAAATAGAAAATTAACATTGTGTATTACGGTGTTGTTATTGTTAAGTGAATTTAATATTATTCCGCCGCTATATCTTTTTCAACATGTGTGTATGACACTATGTAGTTTGTCTGCATCGAAAACGATATAAGAAACTAGATTATGTTATATTTGAATTGTTTTGAAAATGAAAAGATTTTGCGGTTGGTATTTATGTAAATCGACGTGCACAGTGACAGACTATTTATTCATAATAAAATGTAACTACGTACGTCGATTTACATAAATATCAAACCCAAAATCTTCTCCTTTTTTAAAACAATTCAACTGTGACTTACACCACTTTCATACTCACAGGCTCATATAATTATCTGAATTGCTTAAAATGTCTCTAACAGTTTAGCTAAAAGTATTAAATAACAAACTAATATCATAAAATCATTTAAATAAATGGAATGTGTTAATAAATTATAAACTTTGTATAAAGAACTTCCAAAGTATTGTTTGAAACTACGTCAATTGCATACACTATATATACTATAGTTACTTGTTAATGTCACAAAGTTTATTTGTCTCGTAAAAAAATAGTTTGTGAATCGTAAAAAAATAGTTTGTCAATCAACAAGCCTTCGGCGAAAATATAATCAGCCATATACAATTATTTATATTATTATTGATTGTATATGGCTTATATTATATTATTATTGATATAACAATTATAAAGGCACCGTACACGGTCAATAATACTGTCAATCCTAGACCGCAGTGAACTTATCCCCTATGATCCCATCCTCTATACCGCGCGGCGCCGTGGGGCCGCGCGCACGGCAGATTGTTTGCGGGTCTGTACTGACCAATTGCGGTGACCAATAAAATCCAAATTTTGAGGAATTCTTTACTAATGTCTTGCCGAACGTAATATATATATCTAAATTTTTTTTAATAATTTTTATAGGAGTTTTTGTATAATATATGTTGTAACGTAAATTATAATTTTTGACCATGACGCGCAATGTTCCTGGATTTGAAAAAAATTGCCTAATGTTTATAACAATATGTTAAAGAAAATGTGCCAAGTCTGTATGGGGCGCGATTTGGTTTTCTATTTTTTTTTTAATTTTAAACTTTTACGCTCATATCTGGATAATCCGGTCTTAGAGGCTGAGTCCATAAAAAAATAATGCAACGTATTTTGTTTAATTTTTTTTTGGATCTTGGTTTAGAACATATCAGTGCACCAGATGGCCGAAGGAAATTGGAAAATTTTAATTCTACGTATTTTTTTTTTGGCGACAAACTTTTATATCATTATTATTATTTTTGACCATGACGCGCAATGTTCTTGGATTTGAAAAAAATTGCCTAATGTTTATAACAATATGTTAAAGAAAATGTGCCAAGTCTGTATGGGGCGCGATTTGGTTTTCTATTTTTTTTTTAATTTTAAACTTTTACGTATATAATTATTATTATTTTTGACCATGACGCGCAATGTTCCTGGATTTGAAAAAAATTGCCTAATGTTTATAACAATATGTTAAAGAAAATGTGCCAAGTCTGTATGGGGCGCGATTTGGTTTTCTATTTTTTTTTTAATTTTAAACTTTTACGTATATAATTATTATTATTTTTGACCATGACGCGCAATGTTCCTGGATTTGAAAAAAATTGCCTAATGTTTATAACAATATGTTAAAGAAAATGTGCCAAGTCTGTATGGGGCGCGATTTGGTTTTCTATTTTTTTTTTAATTTTAAACTTTTACGCTCTTATCTGGATAATCCGGTTTTAGAGGATGAGTCCATAAAAAAATAATGCAACGTATTTTGTTTAATTTTTGGATCTTGGTTTAGAACATATCAGTGCACCAGATGGCCGAAGGAAATTGGAAAATTTTAATTCTACGTATTTTTTTTTTGGCGACAAACTTTTATATAATTATTATTATTTTTGACCATGACGCGCAATGTTCTTGGAATTGAAAAAAATTGCCTAATGTTTATAACAATATGATAAAGAAAATGTGGCAAGTCTGTATGGGGCGCGATTTGTTTTTCTATTTTTTTTTTAATTTTAAACTTTTACGTATATAATTATTATTATTTTTGACCATGACGCGCAATGTTCCTGGATTTGAAAAAAATTGACTAATGTTTATAACAATATGTTAAAGAAAATGTGCCAAGTCTGTATGGGGCGCGATTTGGTTTTCTATTTTTTTTTTAATTTTAAACTTTTACGTATATAATTATTATTATTTTTGACCATGACGCGCAATGTTCCTGGATTTGAAAAAAATTGCCTAATGTTTATAACAATATGTTAAAGAAAATGTGCCAAGTCTGTATGGGGCGCGATTTGGTTTTCTATTTTTTTTTTAATTTTAAACTTTTACGCTCTTATCTGGATAATCCTGTTTTAGAGGATGAGTCCATAAAAAAATAATGCAACGTATTTTGTTTAATTTTTTTTTGGATCTTGCTTTAGAACATATCAGTGCACCAGATGGCTGAAGGAAATTGGAAAATTTTAATTCTACGTATTTTTTTTGCGACAAACTTTTATATCATTATTATTATTTTTGACCATGACGCGCAATGTTCTTGGATTTGAAAAAAATTGCCTAATGTTTATAACAATATGTTAAAGAAAATGTGCCAAGTCTGTATGGGGCGCGATTTGGTTTTCTATTTTTTTTTTAATTTTAAACTTTTACGTATATAATTATTATTATTTTTGACCATGACGCGCAATGTTCCTGGATTTGAAAAAAATTGCCTAATGTTTATAACAATATGTTAAAGAAAATGTGCCAAGTCTGTATGGGGCGCGATTTGGTTTTCTATTTTTTTTTTAATTTTAAACTTTTACGCTCATATCTGGATAATCCGGTCTTAGAGGCTGAGTCCATAAAAAAATAATGCAACGTATTTTGTTTAATTTTTTTTTGGATCTTGGTTTAGAACATATCAGTGCACCAGATGGCCGAAGGAAATTGGAAAATTTTAATTCTACGTATTTTTTTTTTGGCGACAAACTTTTATATCATTATTATTATTTTTGACCATGACGCGCAATGTTCTTGGATTTGAAAAAAATTGCCTAATGTTTATAACAATATGTTAAAGAAAATGTGCCAAGTCTGTATGGGGCGCGATTTGGTTTTCTATTTTTTTTTTAATTTTAAACTTTTACGTATATAATTATTATTATTTTTGACCATGACGCGGAATGTTCTTGGATTTGAAAAAAATTGCCTAATGTTTATAACAATATGTTAAAGAAAATATGCCAAGTCTGTATGGGGCGCGATTTGGTTTTCTATTTTTTTTTTTATTTTAAACTTTTACGCTCATATCTGGATAATCCGGTTTTAGAGGATGAGTCCATAAAAAAATAATGCAACGTATTTTGTTTAATTTTTTTTTGGATCTTGCTTTAGAACATATCAGTGCACCAGATGGCCGAAGGAAATTGGAAAATTTTAATTCTACATATTTTTTTTTTTGCGACAAACTTTTATATCATTATTATTATTTTTGACCATGACGCGCAATGTTCTTGGATTTGAAAAAAATTGCCTAATGTTTATAACAATATGATAAAGAAAATGTGGCAAGTCTGTATGGGGCGCGATTTGGTTTTCTATTTTTTTTTTTAATTTTAAACTTTTACGTATATAATTATTATTATTTTTGACCAAGACGCGCAATGTTCCTGGATTTGAAAAAAATTGCCTAATGTTTATAACAATATGTTAAAGAAAATGTGCCAAGTCTGTATGGGGCGCGATTTGGTTTTCTATTTTTTTTTTATTTTAAACTTTTACGCTCATATCTGGATAATCCGGTTTTAGAGGATGAGTCCATAAAAAAATAATGCAACGTATTTTGTTTAATTTTTTTTTGGATCTTGCTTTAGAACATATCAGTGCACCAGATGGCCGAAGGAAATTGGAAAATTTTAATTCTACATATTTTTTTTTTGCGACAAACTTTTATATCATTATTATTATTTTTGACCATGACGCGCAATGTTCTTGGATTTGAAAAAAAATGCCTAATGTTTATAACAATATGATAAAGAAAATGTGGCAAGTCTGTATGGGGCGCGATTTGGTTTTCTATTTTTTTTTTAATTTTAAACTTTTACGTATATAATTATTATTATTTTTGACCATGACGCGCAATGTTCCTGGATTTGAAAAAAATTGCCTAATGTTTATAACAATATGTTAAAGAAAATGTGCCAAGTCTGTATGGGGCGCGATTTGGTTTTCTATTTTTTTTTTAATTTTAAACTTTTACGCTCATATCTGGATAATCCTGTTTTAGAGGCTGAGTCCATAAAAAAATAATGCAACGTATTTTGTTTAATTTTTTTTTGGATCTTGGTTTAGAACATATCAGTGCACCAGATGGCCGAAGGAAATTGGAAAATTTTAATTCTACGTATTTTTTTTTGGCGACAAACTTTTATATCATTATTATTATTTTTGACCATGACGCGCAATGTTCTTGGATTTGAAAAAAATTGCCTAATGTTTATAACAATATGATAAAGAAAATGTGGCAAGTCTGTATGGGGCGCGATTTGTTTTTCTATTTTTTTTTTTATTTTAAACTTTTACGTATATAATTATTATTATTTTTGACCATGACGCGCAATGTTCCTGGATTTGAAAAAAATTGCCTAATGTTTATAACAATATGTTAAAGAAAATGTGCCAAGTCTGTATGGGGCGCGATTTGGTTTTCTATTTTTTTTTTAATTTTAAACTTTTACGCTCTTATCTGGATAATCCGGTTTTAGAGGATGAGTCCATAAAAAAATAATGCAACGTATTTTGTTTAATTTTTTTTTTGGATCTTGGTTTAGAACATATCAGTGCACCAGATGGCTGAAGGAAATTGGAAAATTTTAATTCTACGTTTTTTTTTTTGGCGACAAACTTTTATATCAATATTATTATTTTTGACCATGACGCGCAATGTTCTTGGATTTGAAAAAAATTGCCTAATGTTTATAACAATATGATAAATAAAATGTGGCAAGTCTGTATGGGGCGCGATTTTTTTTTTCTATTTTTTTTTTAATTTTAAACTTTTACGTATATAATTATTATCATTTTTGGCCATGACGCGCAATGTTCCTGGATTTGAAAAAAATTGCCTAATGTTTATAACAATATGTTAAAGAAAATGTGCCAAGTCTGTATGGGGCGCGATTTGGTTTTCTATTTTTTTTTTAATTTTAAACTTTTACGCTCATATCTGGATAATACGGTTTTAGAGGATGAGTCCATAAAAAAATAATGCAACGTATTTTGTTTAATTTTTTTTTTGGATCTTGGTTTAGAACATATCAGTGCACCAGATGGCCGAAGAAAATTGGAAAATTTTAATTCTACGTATTTTTTTTTTGGCGACAAACTTTTATATCATTATTATTATTTTTGACCATGACGCGCAATGTTCTTGGATTTGAAAAAAATTGCCTAATGTTTATAACAATATGATAAAGAAAATGTGGCAAGTCTGTATGGGGCGCGATTTTTTTTTTCTATTTTTTTTTTAATTTTAAACTTTTACGTATATAATTATTATTATTTTTGGCCATGACGCGCAATGTTCCTGGATTTGAAAAAAATTGCCTAATGTTTATAACAATATGATAAAGAAAATGTGCCAAGTCTGTATGGGGCGCGATTTGTTTTTCTATTTTTTTTTTAATTTTAAACTTTTACGTATATAATTATTATTATTTTTGACCATGACGCGCAATGTTCCTGGATTTGAAAAAAATTGCCTAATGTTTATAACAATATGTTAAAGAAAATGTGCCAAGTCTGTATGGGGCGCGATTTGGTTTTCTATTTTTTTTTTTTAATTTTAAACTTTTACGCTCATATCTGGATAATACGGTTTTAGAGGATGAGTCCATAAAAAAATAATGCAACGTATTTTCTTTAATTTTTTTTTGGATCTTGGTTTAGAACATATCAGTGCACCAGATGGCCGAAGAAAATTGGAAAATTTTAATTCTACGTATTTTTTTTTTGGCGACAAACTTTTATATCATTATTATTATTTTTGACCATGACGCGCAATGTTCTTGGATTTGAAAAAAATTGCCTAATGTTTATAACAATATGATAAAGAAAATGTGGCAAGTCTGTATGGGGCGCGATTTTTTCTTTCTATTTTTTTTTTAATTTTAAACTTTTACGTATATAATTATTATTATTTTTGGCCATGACGCGCAATGTTCCTGGATTTGAAAAAAATTGCCTAATGTTTATAACAATATGATAAAGAAAATGTGCCAAGTCTGTATGGGGCGCGATTTGTTTTTCTATTTTTTTTTTAATTTTAAACTTTTACGTATATAATTATTATTATTTTTGACCATGACGCGCAATGTTCCTGGATTTGGAAAAAATTGCCTAATGTTTATAACAATATGTTAAAGAAAATGTGCCAAGTCTGTATGGGGCGCGATTTGGTTTTCTATTTTTTTTAAATTTTAAACTTTTACGCTCATATCTGGAGTCTCTAAAACAGGATTATCCAGATATGAGCGTAAAAGTTTAAAATTAAAAAAAAAATAGAAAACCAAATCGCGCCCCATACAGACTTGGCACATTTTCTTTAACATATTGTTATAAACATTAGGCAATTTTTTTCAAATCCAGGAACATTGCGCGTCATGGTCAAAAATAATAATAATTATATACGTAAAAGTTTAAAATTAAAAAAAAAATAGAAAACCAAATCGCGCCCCATACAGACTTGGCACATTTTCTTTAACATATTGTTATAAACATTAGGCAATTTTTTTCAAATCCAGGAACATTGCGCGTCATGGTCTAAAATAATAATAATTATATACGTAAAAGTTTAAAATTAAAAAAAAAATAGAAAAACAAATCGCGCCCCATACAGACTTGCCACATTTTCTTTATCATATTGTTATAAACATTAGGCAATTTTTTTCAAATCCAAGAACATTGCGCGTCATGGTCAAAAATAATAATAATGATATAAAAGTTTGTCGCAAAAAAAAAAATATGTAGAATTAAAATTTTCCAATTTCCTTCGGCCATCTGGTGCACTGATATGTTCTAAAGCAAGATCCAAAAAAAAATTAAACAAAATACGTTGCATTATTTTTTTATGGACTCATCCTCTAAAACCGGATTATCCAGATATGAGCGTAAAAGTTTAAAATAAAAAAAAAAATAGAAAACCAAATCGCGCCCCATACAGACTTGGCACATTTTCTTTAACATATTGTTATAAACATTAGGCAATTTTTTTCAAATCCAAGAACATTGCGCGTCATGGTCAAAAATAATAATAATTATATACGTAAAAGTTTAAAATTTAAAAAAAAATAGAAAACCAAATCGCGCCCCATACAGACTTGCCACATTTTCTTTATCATATTGTTATAAACATTAGACAATTTTTTCCAAATCCAGGAACATTGCGCGTCATGGTCAAAAATAATAATAATTATATACGTAAAAGTTTAAAATTAAAAAAAAAATAGAAAAACAAATCGCGCCCCATACAGACTTGGCACATTTTCTTTATCATATTGTTATAAACATTAGGCAATTTTTTTCAAATCCAGGAACATTGCGCGTCATGGCCAAAAATAATAATAATTATATACGTAAAAGTTTAAAATTAAAAAAAAAATAGAAAACCAAATCGCGCCCCATACAGACTTGGCACATTTTCTTTAACATATTGTTATAAACATTAGGCAATTTTTTCCAAATCCAGGAACATTGCGCGTCATGGTCAAAAATAATAATAATTATATACGTAAAAGTTTAAAATTAAAAAAAAAATAGAAAAACAAATCGCGCCCCATACAGACTTGGCACATTTTCTTTATCATATTGTTATAAACATTAGGCAATTTTTTTCAAATCCAGGAACATTGCGCGTCATGGCCAAAAATAATAATAATTATATACGTAAAAGTTTAAAATTAAAAAAAAAATAGAAAGAAAAAATCGCGCCCCATACAGACTTGCCACATTTTCTTTATCATATTGTTATAAACATTAGGCAATTTTTTTCAAATCCAAGAACATTGCGCGTCATGGTCAAAAATAATAATAATGATATAAAAGTTTGTCGCCAAAAAAAAAATACGTAGAATTAAAATTTTCCAATTTCCTTCGGCCATCTGGTGCACTGATATGTTCTAAACCAAGATCCAAAAAAAAATTAAACAAAATACGTTGCATTATTTTTTTATGGACTCATCCTCTAAAACCGGATTATCCAGATAAGAGCGTAAAAGTTTAAAATTAAAAACAAAATAGAAAACCAAATCGCGCCCCATACAGACTTGGCACATTTTCTTTAACATATTGTTATAAACATTAGGCAATTTTTTTCAAATCCAGGAACATTGCGCGTCATGGCCAAAAATAATAATAATTATATACGTAAAAGTTTAAAATTAAAAAAAAAATAGAAACAAAAAATCGCGCCCCATACAGACTTGCCACATTTTCTTTATCATATTGTTATAAACATTAGGCAATTTTTTTCAAATCCAAGAACATTGCGCGTCATGGTCAAAAATAATAATATTGATATAAAAGTTTGTCGCCAAAAAAAAAATACGTAGAATTAAAATTTTCCAATTTCCTTCGGCCATCTGGTGCACTGATATGTTCTAAACCAAGATCCAAAAAAAAAATTAAACAAAATACGTTGCATTATTTTTTTCTGGACTCAGCCTCTAAAACAGGATTATCCAGATATGAGCGTAAAAGTTTAAAATTAAAAAAAAAATAGAAAACCAAATCGCGCCCCATACAGACTTGGCACATTTTCTTTAACATATTGTTATAAACATTAGGCAATTTTTTTCAAATCCAGGAACATTGCGCGTCATGGTCTAAAATAATAATAATTATATACGTAAAAGTTTAAAATTAAAAAAAAAATAGAAAAACAAATCGCGCCCCATACAGACTTGCCACATTTTCTTTATCATATTGTTATAAACATTAGGCAATTTTTTTCAAATCCAAGAACATTGCGCGTCATGGTCAAAAATAATAATAATGATATAAAAGTTTGTCGCAAAAAAAAAAATATGTAGAATTAAAATTTTCCAATTTCCTTCGGCCATCTGGTGCACTGATATGTTCTAAAGCAAGATCCAAAAAAAAATTAAACAAAATACGTTGCATTATTTTTTTATGGACTCATCCTCTAAAACCGGATTATCCAGATATGAGCGTAAAAGTTTAAAATAAAAAAAAAAATAGAAAACCAAATCGCGCCCCATACAGACTTGGCACATTTTCTTTAACATATTGTTATAAACATTAGGCAATTTTTTTCAAATCCAAGAACATTGCGCGTCATGGTCAAAAATAATAATAATTATATACGTAAAAGTTTAAAATTAAAAAAAAAATAGAAAACCAAATCGCGCCCCATACAGACTTGCCACATTTTCTTTATCATATTGTTATAAACATTAGACAATTTTTGTCAAATCCAAGAACATTGCGCGTCATGGTCAAAAATAATAATAATGATATAAAAGTTTGTCGCAAAAAAAAAATACGTAGAATTAAAATTTTCCAATTTCCTTCAGCCATCTGGTGCACTGATATGTTCTAAAGCAAGATCCAAAAAAAAATTAAACAAAATACGTTACATTATTTTTTTATGGACTCATCCTCTAAAACCGGATTATCCAGATAAGAGCGTAAAAGTTTAAAATTTAAAAAAAAATAGAAAACCAAATCGCGCCCCATACAGACTTGGCACATTTTCTTTAACATATTGTTATAAACATTAGGCAATAATTATATACGTAAAAGTTTAAAATTAAAAAAAAAAATAGAAAACCAAATCGCGCCCCATACAGACTTGGTACATTTTCTTTAACATATTGTTATAAACATTAGGCAATTTTTTTCAAATCCAGGAACATTGCGCGTCATGGTCAAAAATAATAATAATTATATACGTAAAAGTTTAAAATTAAAAAAAAAATAGAAAACCAAATCGCGCCCCATACAGACTTGGCACATTTTCTTTAACATATTGTTATAAACATTAGGCAATTTTTTTCAAATCCAGGAACATTGCGCGTCATGGTCAAAAATAATAATAATTATATACGTAAAAGTTTAAAATTAAAAAAAAAATAGAAAAACAAATCGCGCCCCATACAGACTTGCCACATTTTCTTTATCATATTGTTATAAACATTAGGCAATTTTTTTCAAATCCAAGAACATTGCGCGTCATGGTCAAAAATAATAATAATGATATAAAAGTTTGTCGCCAAAAAAAAAATACGTAGAATTAAAATTTTCCAATTTCCTTCGGCCATCTGGTGCACTGATATGTTCTAAACCAAGATCCAAAAAAAAATTAAACAAAATACGTTGCATTATTTTTTTATGGACTCATCCTCTAAAACCGGATTATCCAGATAAGAGCGTAAAAGTTTAAAATAAAAAAAAAATAGAAAACCAAATCGCGCCCCATACAGACTTGGCACATTTTCTTTAACATATTGTTATAAACATTAGGCAATTTTTTTCAAATCCAGGAACATTGCGCGTCATGGTCAAAAATAATAATAATTATATACGTAAAAGTTTAAAATTAAAAAAAAAATAGAAAACCAAATCGCGCCCCATACAGACTTGGCACATTTTCTTTAACATATTGTTATAAACATTAGGCAATTTTTTTCAAATCCAGGAACATTGCGCGTCATGGTCAAAAATAATAATAATTATATACGTAAAAGTTTAAAATTAAAAAAAAAATAGAAAACCAAATCGCGCCCCATACAGACTTGGCACATTTTCTTTAACATATTGTTATAAACATTAGGCAATTTTTTTCAAATCCAAGAACATTGCGCGTCATGGTCAAAAATAATAATAATGATATAAAAGTTTGTCGCCAAAAAAAAAATACGTAGAATTAAAATTTTCCAATTTCCTTCGGCCATCTGGTGCACTGATATGTTCTAAACCAAGATCCAAAAAAAAATTAAACAAAATACGTTGCATTATTTTTTTATGGACTCAGCCTCTAAGACCGGATTATCCAGATATGAGCGTAAAAGTTTAAAATTAAAAAAAAAATAGAAAATCAAATCGCGCCCCATACAGACTTGGCACATTTTCTTTAACATATTGTTATAAACATTAGGCAATTTTTTTCAAATCCAGGAACATTGCGCGTCATGGTCAAAAATTATAATTTACGTTACAACATATATTATACAAAAACGCCTATAAAAATTATTAAAAAAAATTTAGATATATATATTACGATCGGCAAGACATTAGTAAAGAATTCCTCAAAATTTGGATTTTATTGGTCACCGCAATTGGTCAGTACAGACCCGCAAACAATCTGCCGTGCGCGCGGCCCCACGGCGCCGCGCGGTATAGAGGATGGGATCATAGGGGATAAGTTCACTGCGGTCAATCCTAGTACTGTCAATATTTGCTTCAATCCTCCTTTTATATTTATCGAGTAATCAATTAGCCGGATTAATTTCAAAATTCTCCTCATTGCATTATTATTATACCTTACACGATGAGTAATACTGGCAATATTTTAGAATAATGAACATTTTAAACATATTATCATACAATAATACTGTCATTATTCTAAAATATTGATGGTAATATTGATCTTGTAAGGTGCCTTATTGATATAACAGTGTGATTTGAAAAATAAAATAAATCAGCTGTGGCGGATTTTGGACAGTCACACGATGTGCGCTTGTGCCTTTAGAATACTATCGTAATAGTGTGCTAACTCAAAATTTAATTGCGATTTAGTATTAAAATAGCGCCACATAAGTTCTAAAGCCGTGACTGATTACCCAACGCACTGATTTAATACTGCGTACTAACTATATTATGTACATACATTATTACATCTGCAGCGTATGGCACCTTCCATGTGGAATGTAATCACTGGACACTACTCACTATCACTATAGTTCATCTTAAATTAACAGTATTAACTATATTTGTTTGGTTAACTTTTTTCCGCGAGCCACAACGCGGCTCACACTTCACTCAACTGGTCGAGACCAGTCGCGTGAATCATGCGGCCGATGTAGCAGAAATGACGTGCCTTATCGCAGTACCATATGACTTTATATTTAACAATAAAAGTATAAATAACTGGTTAGAAACAGCGGAAAAACCCTCGGGACGTATAAAAATAAGGTTAGTTTTTTGAGGTTTTATAATATAATTGTTTCTAGTGTGGGCACAAAAATTAAATTTAATTAAAATAAAGCACCAATGACTTAATATCAATCCGAATACATTACATAATTAAACTAAATAAGATGTTTCTCAAAAATAATATTTCAAATAAACTTGTGCGTAATTATATTTTAAACTTCTTATACAATTTCGACCTTACATCGTCTCATGAATCGCTATGACCTTACCTTACACGATTAATAATACTGTCAATATTTTAGAATAATGACAGTATTGCTGTACAATAACATGTTTAAAATGTTCATTATTCTAAAATATAGACAGTATTACTTATCATGTATAGGTATAGTAATGGTGGAATGCAGAGACCACTGATGTTTATTGGAATAATTGATTGCTTGATAAATATAAAAGGAGGATTGAAGCAAATACCGACAGTAATAGGACTGACAATATTATTGATCGTGTAAGGTACCATATACACACACACATAGATACACACAATAAAATTAAGAACGATCCAGGGTGTGTATGCAATAGAGGAGATTAAACATCAGACCATTTTATCTATGATTGTGACATACTAGTACCTCAGAGAAGGAAGCTCGCCCAAATGATTTAACAAGAGGGATGTGCATGGCCGCTCATGAATACCGATGTAGTGAAGAACCATATGCTCTGTTTTATATCCATAATATAGACGATATAATCCATAGATTAAGAGATATGATCAGTCAATGTTTAAATAGTTATAACATATAACTATAATTGTATATGCGTATGCAACAGAGACCAGGCTTTGATCGTAATGACATTTAACTTTATTTCCATATGTATTTTAATACAACAAAACTACAAATGTATACTCGAAATTAAGATAATTAAAACAAAAGTTTGTGTATTATACATAAGAGTTACAAATATGCACTTATAGAAGAGATGGTTAAATTGAATATAAATTACTTTGCGCTTTTAATTTCTTTTTTCTTGTTTACTGTTTCAGTTAATGGAATATATATATATATATATATATATATATATATATATATATATATATATATATATATATATATTATTCGTTAATTGCTCGTATAAACTATAAACTGTAGACAAACAAACTATGCATGGATCAATAAACTCAAATTTGGACCTAAAAGAATCTACAAATGCCGGATTCGAACCTATGCCCGGCGTGTACATATACACTATTCGGCGTCTTGACCATATTTGCCCCTAAAATGATCCAAATCTGGCCTCAGTTATATGATGCAACGAAGTAATATGGGCAGACCATGCACTATATGGCCGGTATTATTTTTTTAGATTATAATATAAGATTTAGATGTATACATGCATTTCGAACCTAGTATCCGTATATCTTCAAGTTATTTTTATTACATGGCCACGCTACCTGCACTTACCAGCCCGTCAATCGCGCGTCGACGCACTTGAACCTGCTTATAATCGTCCTCTCCATTTAAATTATATTATCTTGTTTTTTTGGAAATTTGGCAAACCGAATCCAACACCGGGTTATATAAGTACAAAATGATTTTAGACACATGGAACGTTACTACAATTATAGGAAAGTGCCTTAGATCGGATGAGTGTTTCTTTATGCATAAACCACATGACTGGATCTACAATACCCATATGACTCAGTGCTGTTTTACACATGGCTGCGTTCGCGAGCGCTGCAACGTCAATTGGATTTGCTATAATTATTGCAAACAAAGTCAGTGAGTGATTAACTGTTGTAAGTTTGTGAGTGGATTCGTTATTGAGGTGCTAAAGACTGACAGCGGGGAGGTCTAAATAATTATAAGGTTAGTTATCGGAATTTCATGAGATCGTGTTTTGACTAGAATACATAAATGAGGCGTTTTATTAGTTGTTTATTTTCCTCCTGAATTAGGATTAGGAGGTATTTGCCAATACTAGAGCTTTGAGCGTGTTGTTTTATATGGATAGTGTCTCTTATAACCTACAAATCGTAACATACTGTCTACCAAACAAATTGTTTGTGGTTCGAAATATTATTAAATCCAATGTATAATTATAGCAATATTAAGTTACCATCTGCTATCATTTTTAAAGTCGTGTTGTTTCGTTTATATTTTATAATAATACATTAATTACGTTCGATCCGGATCAAATGATTTATATTGAAAATATGCTTCATAATTTAAAAAAAAAGTTTTACTGACAAATATTAGTTATTTAAATCATTTAATCAAATGTATAAAATTACACATAAATTTATTTAAAAAAATAATAACTATAACATTGAATGCAATACGTAATTTTTTAACAACAAATTGTTGATTGGGGTACCTTTTTATATTTATATAACCATTACTACATTAAATAATCGATTTTATTAGTTCAGCCTTATCCAACTTGTGGCATGGCATGAAAATAATTATAATTGAATTGAAATAGCAATACCAGCAATACTTGGCTATTAATAGATTAATTAATTAAAATTGTGTATTAACCAACGTACTCTTCTTCAAAGAGTTGTATAATTCTGTTTCATATGAACACTAACACATGTATATGTATTTGACAAAATACAAGGAGTTCCCTAATGTATTTCAATATCTTAAGGACATATTCCTTGACCCAAATAATGAAATAATTATGATGACTTTTTTGCACCCCTGAGGAAATAATAAAAATTAACGATGTTACTAGTTTAAATAATGAATAATTTCTAAATAACTCACAGATGGACAGTATTATTTACGATAAGTAGTGTACTTTTTTTTATCGATGGCATTGTGTGTTACATTTTAAATGACTTTGGTCTAAATTAGAAAATTATAAATTAGAAAATTCGAAATATTTTATCTTATTCTTACTTATTTAATTGGTTTTTCTCGCTTGAACCGGTCATTTCTCAAAAAATGCCAAATAATCACTATTAAATGCTAAAGGTGTAATCACTTTTTATTTCTTAAAAATATCTCCATCGTTCATGCCATGCATACTTTATCTTCCCTGTTTTACCATAACCGGGGGGTCCCCCAGAACATGCTACTCCACTTCGTTTTGCTTGCCTACTCCTACATCTCACACCCCGTACCAGTCTCTCTTCTACAAATTCACCCAAAGTCCTCGAAGTGCACAACCTTTTCACACGGCTCCCACCACATGCTCATTGGATTAGTCTCCTGTCCTGCGGGGCAATCTTCAGTGAATGTTTCTAGTCCTAGCAGGCTCTTCTGGAACCAGGCTTGTACGAGTTGTGGGGACCATAAGCTTTCATATTCGTATAAAACAAATCAAAACTACCGTGCGGTTTATTGTAATAAAAGTTTGCCGAGATTATATGTTGGTTTTTAAAATATTCTTGTTAGACTAGTCTGCGAGGGAAGCTGGGTGTACTATGGTAGAGACCATTCTCGCTTTTTATCTACACTACATGCACTTTAGAGTTAGCCCCCGAATAGATGATAGGCACGAGTCTAAAGCACCATTTCTGTGGCCACAAACTGTCGTTCTTGATGATAACCATCATCCCTGGAGAAATAGAAACGAAATCGTCATTTTACTTATGTGTGACTTCCATGTCAGTTTTTGGTCAAAGATAACTATAGTTGACTATTATGATTTACAGAGGGTGGACGGACAAGTCTTCATACTCACACCATTTGTCCACTATATTCAGGGTTTTGAGGATAGCTCGCCGAGTATGGATATGATGATCCTGTTCTCTAGGCTGACTTGTACCCGAAGGCATAGCACTTGTGGTATGCCTTTCTTCCGTAGCGCCTTGATCATTGAGTGTGTTGTGGCGTGGTTTACTTTACTAGTATCCGTTCTCTTTGCCAGCAGCCTAAGTCGATTGCTTAAGGGGTTAGTTCTTAGTATACCATCCTATCTGTATCGGTCTATCAGCCTTTCTATTGTCTTGAGGAGGAAACATGTAACGTTGATGGGTCTATATCACTTGGGTTTGTGGTCGTTCGTTTTTTCACACCTTTGGTACAAAGTTTACTTTGGCTTTCCGCCACCCCTGCGCTATATACTTTTAGGGCATGCTATCTCTGAATATTTTGCGCAGGTGTGGGACGAAAATGTCCTGTCCTATATGGAGTAGGACTGGGTATATCCCATCCACTCCCTGCGAATTAAACGGCAGAATTTGTTTTTAATCCATCTTATTTTGTGTAGTTTTGATATTTCTATTGCGAGTTTCAAATCATCTGCATTGCGTCTTGTGGGCCTCGTGCTTTCTCTGTGGGTTAGGTTACCCCCGATAATTGTTACCGGACAGTGCACCTTCGTGAACCTGATGTGCCTGTGATCGACGGTTCGTCCAACACATGCCAGTTTTGTAATATCTAGGAATTCTCGCCGGACTACCGTAACAAAGGTGGGTTCATTCCCCGTGTTGTCTATGTTTAGCCCTGCTCTTAATATAAATTCAGGGAGTGTCTCACCTCTAGTGGTGATGTTGGTACTCCACCATGTGATCTGGTGGCGTCGCTACTGATGAGTTGGAGGTTCCTTCCTTCGAAGTAGGCAACATTTTTGCTCAATATCTGCGAGGGATTCCTATTCTCAAATGGGAAGTAGGCGGAGGATACCACCAGTCTTTTGTACTACTTGTAAGTTTAGGCCCTCGTGTAGCCAGGGTTCTTGTATCAGCGCCAGGTCGCGTTGCCGCCATGAATGGCTGGATTGTTGGGACTTCGTTCTTTAACTAATCCGTCGTTAGCTGGTCCGATTAAGTAGCGTGGCCTGTGGGTGCATTAGGCGAACCTTATTTGTCGTCCGTCTTCTGGTATGTTCTCTTGGGGGGCATCTGCGCAGAGGGAAAACCGTACAACTGTCTCTTTCACTGCCTCCTTGTCATCTTTGAACGAGGTGCTTGGCCCCGTTCGGACCTTGAGTGTCGTTCTTTTGGCGTCCAGGAAATCCTTCCCGCTTTCTTGCAGGTTCTTTATTATTCTATTGAGGCGTCTGAGACGCGAGCGGCCATAACCTCCTCGTCCAACATCAGGTTCGCCTTCTCTGCAGATTTTAGTCTGCAGGCGTGTTTTGCGGTAGATTGAGAAATAGATGCCTATTAGCTTCTACTACCTCTTTACCCCTGCTTGTTGGTTTTGCACATCGCACTCTTCTTGGGTGCTGCAGACCTTTGCAGAACCCTGATCTTCGGTGTCAGACCTTCTTTGTGTTTCTTTGTTTGTTGGTTGTTTTGATTTGACCATATTGTTCCCATGAAACGCTAGGGAGGGTATAGTCCACCCGAAACAGAACCCGCGTGTCCGGGAAAGCTTGACTACAAGGTGGTGTCGTCTAGTGTCCCCAGGGTAACGTTAGGCTCCGTATTACTCAGCCTGCTGCCATTCAGTCCTAGGCACGTTACCTTAAAACCTTGATTTGGATGAGCCCACTTGTTCAGTCAGTTTACCCGGCGGCGGTTGAGGTTATCCCGCGCCGCCGCCTGGCTGCTTTGATCTCGTTAGAAATCGCGCACTACGTAAAGATGAGAGTAGCGTTGGAATCCGTTTGTTCCTTCATAACATGGGATTATTAGGCGTAAATTCAGGCATGCTTCTACTTGAATAGAGTTTGTTTATAATACGTGCGATATCTTTTTAAAACTGCGACAAAGGTTTCCGTCGAGGTTACCAGCTCCATATGGGTTTGACGCGAGGAAAAACAAATACTACGTAGTATGATCTCGTCATATGGTAGTTTGGATAGCTTCATCTGGAAACTCTGGATGGTTCGAAACCACGTTCTAATAACTGTTGCATATCTGCGATCGCGTTGAAGTTACAGTTTATGAGTTTGATAGTTTCCGCAGCAATCCAAACAAGTTTAGTTTTTTCTAAAATAACCTTTATGTTTACTTGGGCAGATTTATCCCGACATAAAAGATTGTATAATACTTCGACGTCAATTAAAATGTCTATTTGGTTGTGATAGTATTTTTAACTTTGTGCTATTGATATTGATTTCTGTTAGTACTTCGGTGATTTTCGATACCACCGAACATTGCAAATTTACCGAAAATTATGTTGAGGACGATTTCATGCTGTCTGCGTGAAACAGTCATTGATTTGTTTTTTCCTATAAGGGAAAAATTGATTTCGTGTTTTTTTAGACACAGCATTTGCGAATCAGTGGTTTCCTTGAATGTCTTGTACTTGCAATTACTAGCTTGTTCATAAGGATGCGCTGCCCTGTTGCATAACTGGGACTTATATTGTTGATTGTAATATTTCCATTTTCCAGACATGCACGAATCATAGCATACCTTTTGTCTAATGAACTCTCAAGAAAAAACTCGGCATTCATAAAATTCCTTTTCACTTCGTGCATAAAATTGGTTTTCGAGAAATTTAAATCAAGCTCATTATTATTTTGTGACCTATCTAATGAGTTTATATGTGTTAGATTTCGCTTTGTCAAATGTGCTCGACTCCAGGCTAGGTTTTATAAAATCGGATTCTCTTCATAACTCCGAGTTAATGTAACTTTTGACAACTTTGAAGTATGTAGAAACATTACTAGATGTTACCAGAGTTACGCGTGTCTATGAGATGCAAAGTTAACAAGAATGTATACAACATCTATCAGATTAATCATGGGTTAGCGTATACTAACCTTTTACAACCCGCCCTAAATGTTGGCAACGCGTTGATTAGAAAGTATATGATCATGTCCAAGTCTGGTACTTCCATTTCAGATGCACAATCTTCCCATTTTAATTTTGAAAAATAGTGTCGTGTCCCGTTTCAGTGATCATCCCAGGCGGCATGCTAACACTAACTTATAAGTGGTTTCGGCATTGGTTAGACTCTGGAGGTTTAAAGAGGGGACCTCTTTCTGATTCGATGAACTTCAAAACCTATCTACCCTTCAACTAACAAAAAATTTCCTTTTATAAACTATTATGTGAGTATCAAGTGAGGAGTACCAACACGGAACGCCATCTGAATTTACTGTCGCCAATCCGATATCCTGGTTTTGGGTGGAGTTGCTGATTCCAGGAATATCAGACTGACTTATGTAAGCAGTAATATGGTTCTTATTTATGTGCATGCAAATACATTAACCTTCCCTTGACGATCGAGGTGCAAATATCCGCATGGGCGCTGTTTGTTCGCTGGTAATGGGGCGAGTACCGCTCGCCCCCATTATCGCGGCCAAAATTTGTTTTTTAAATCATTCTAAATATTATCCTAGACTGATATAACATCTATCATAACCTAAATATGTATACAGTGTGTCTTGGAGAATACACCAATAGTCTAACTTCCAGAACTTATAGCTAAATAAGACGTGTATTTTTCAAATACAATTAATTTTGAAAATTGTCGAGCGATTTTTAATTTGACGCGAAATCTGTGATTAATTTTTTTAATTGTGTAGGCGAGTCCTTAGGTATTCCTGGGTATTCTCAGATTTTAAATGATTCTTGATGATTAGTATTTTATTGTCATACCGATTGCATATAACTTGCCATGTTCTTCAGTCACTTGATTTGATTCTATTAAAGTTAATGTTTCGTTATATAACGATGCAATTGAATTATATTATATTATATTGAATTGAATGCTGAATTTTGTATATTGATTTAAAATATGTATTAGAATGTACGAGTTTGAAAAAATATCGTGAACATGTATGTTTGTATACTTTCTTGAAAAATTAGGCAAGTTGATTTGAGGCAATTTTATATGTGTGCCGTTAATAGTTGACGCTATTGTTTCTGGTACTACAGCATTTGATAAAGATATGATTAAAACTTTAGCTTTGTGACAATGTCGAAGAATTGATCTTGTCGTTCGTGCGTTTGCTTTCATGATCTCAGTTTTCTGGTCTTTATCGTGGGGCTGCAAAATCTGCGCGATCCCAAGTGGCTGTGGTTTACCTCGTGCGTGCTTGCGTCCTGTATGGAATATTTTCGCTTGGTGGTAAAATGTTACAAAACAATTGTTGTTTTACTACGAGGGTGGTTTCGTAATTGTACATATGAGCGAAAGTCGCCTAAAAGACTGAACAAGACGTGTTCCCTTTCTATTACAGCCTACTCCCGGATTCCCCCACACCTTCACACTGTACAGAAATATCCTTCTACCCTAAGTTCTAAACATCATTTATTTGGTTTCTATCACATCTACCCTACTTCCTCTTATTAAGGTACCTTCATTCTTTCCAAGATCTCTTGCATCTGTTTCACTCTCTTGGCCACAAGCACTGCATCATCCGCATACGTTAACATCCATATCTTGGTTCTTCTTACCACAGCCTCTCCCTTTTGCCTTCTCATTACGAACTCACTCTTGTATATATTGCATAAGAGGGAGCCCAGGGAGCAACTCTGTCTCATTCCCACTTCTTATTCATTCTCGCTTTGGCCACATCTCATTGTACAACTCTCTCATCTATTCCACCACTTCTTCTTCCTACTCTAATATTTCCAAACACTCCATTGACTTAGCAGTAGAGAAGCCCTTAGGAAGTATATCATATGCCACTTTCAAATCTACAAATACCGCATATATTCTTCCTTTGCATTCCAATACATCCTCCACACCATTATGGCTAACGTGAAAATCTGTTCTCCTGACCCGCTTCCTATTCCTGATTGTCCGGCAGCAACTCTCTTCTGTCCACTTCCGCTTTCAGTCAGATTTTCACCAAGGTCATCAACTTATACCCCGCACTCATTATCGTGATCCTCTTATACTTACTTCTGAAGCTATCCCACCTTTGTGCACTGGAACCATCAGACCCACTCACCACTTTTCCGGCACCCCCTCCTCTATACTCCACAACCTATGTATACACTGTAGCAACTTTTCCCTTCGCAATGCATACATTCATTTTTATAAAAAAACATAGCACCTAAGTTTGCCACAGGCGGACGGACGGACAAATATTTTTACAAATGATCAGGGATGCACGCTATTTCTTTTGCACATGCAAATACAATCCTTTATCCATACTTTGTATGGTGAAGTAATAAACTTAATTAATAGATATTTTGTTGTTAAAAATAAAGTCAACATATTTTCTTATTCCGCTTTATTTTCCTCATTATTTTGATATTTTACAATTTTCCACAATCCTCTGCCTACATATACATTTATACTCATCGAACTACTGATCCAAATTGAAATTTTAGATATAGAACCGCATAGATTTTTTAATATAACAAATCAAGAGTCAAAACTGACACTATCTGAAAAAAAAACGTAATAAGTGTGAAAGTGATTACGTACACATTTTGTTGTTGTTGTTGTCCCGCATTAACATTTTTACAGTACATTTATAATTTTATGACAACTCAGTGGCCGAGCATTTAGATGCGTCGTCCATCTCGTACTGAGCATTGAGGAGCTCGAACCTCGTTGGGAGCGATATTTGGCGAATCACCTTTTACAGTTTTTCAGAGGGTTTCTGTGAAGTTAAGGTAAATACCGGGTTATTAGACTCCTCTGAGCTTCTCCCTTTCTGGGGGAAAGCCACACGGCTGATAGCCCTATAAAGATAGAATTTTATGAATTATTTTTTATAATGTTAATTAAGATACAATTAAAAAAAATAATATTTAATTACGTTTATTCATCTGAAGGTCGATATTATTTTGACGTCTTTGCCATTAATTTATTCGCTATGGTGTGATGTTCATTATTTCTTTAAATACCATCGAATGTTAAAAATCTTCAAACATTTAAAAAATGCTAATTTCTGGAAAATCTGGTGTGGCCACTATAAGACTTTCCTAATTAATTAATTAGGAAGTGGAATGAATAAATTGGAAATATTGAATTGACGACTATTGTATGTAACGATTACAGCGGAACATTTGGGAATGCATTCATTAGGTATTTGCCTCTTTAAACATATTAAATGTTTTTGCATATTAGTATCTGAAGTATGATTAATGTATAAAATAAATAAATAAATAAATTATTAAATCAGAATTTAAAATATTTCTGAAAATTAATTTTAAATAAATTGTATGCATAATTAATTTTTAAAGTTTTTTTATAAAATGTCCACCTTACTACATTTAATTTGCGACCATTTCGCAGACGAATTGTCTGCGTGATCATGAATAGTACAATAGCCAATGACTTTTAACTGCGCACATGCATCCTGTATTCGGAAAGTAAAATCATTTTTATATTAATCATTAGTTACTTAAATATTTCAACTATTTATCTAATAGTTTAATAGCATTTAAAATCTATCAACTGTCAACATTTCATTTTCCTTTCTCGTAAGGTTATTATGGTTTAAATTAATCGCTTTATTAGATTATTTGCAACATGTATGTGTATATGGTATAATATTCAATTCCAAGTATGGATCACGTCGTAATAGTTTCGAGATCATATATAAGCTATCTAATTTTGTTATGAATTATATAGTTAAATAAGTAGAGTAGGAAATTATATAGTCTACTGCGACAATTGGCAATCAAATCACCTACTACGCAATAATAATACTCAATAAATTGATAGATTTATTTAAATATATTAATGAATATAAATGAAACTAAATTGCGTAGATAGTTTTCTAAAAATAAGTTATTGTGCGCAGGAAAATAATGTTGTGCATTAAAAATCTCATATGCTATATAAAAGTTATTTTCAGCGCGTTAAATAACACGCAGAGCCGTATTACTGTCGGTGTAAATTGCACGTTGGGGTAGGTCGCCATGAAATCTCAACAATTCCTGTGCACCGGAATCACTTTTGTGACGTCAGTGTTCTTGACGTAGATTGCATTCATAAAATCGATAAATTCGTAAATAGTCCTTGACGGTGCCTCCTACGTACATGCACATACAATCTGTAGTTACGATCTATTTTTAATGTCGTGTTATTTCGGGCATATTTGATAGTAATAAACCAATTACGTTATCAGACTAAATGATTACAATTATAAACTACGTTGGGATTTTGAACGTATCTTTATTGTATACAAAATAATAATATAAAATATGCGTGTATTGGCTATTTAAATAATATAATATTAATGAGGTGCCATTGGTTGTATATCATACATGTTTTACAATAATATATTCATTACGAAATCAACATATAGTTCTTAGAGACTTTAATAAGTTTCATTGTGAACTGATGAATATGATGAACTATAGGTTTATGACTTGATGAAACGTAATTTTCTGGTAATCATAAGAAGTATACAAATCAGAATATAGTCTCTCAATTACAGTTCGTGAATGAGCCAGTTTATAGAACTTATTCTCCAGATCTAAATTTTTATACTTGGCTAGTGATTAGTCGCGCATTGGAAGACGGGTCTAGGGAAATCCAATAAGCTAAAGTTCAAGTCTTAAATAACAGTTAAACCCTGCGTAAACTGCAAGTTTACTAAAAAAAAGAGCAATAACCATTCCGCGCTCTTGTTAATTACTAAATGAGCCAAAGGTTCGCGAAGAAACTCGTCAGTAGAAATAAGTTTACGCGAGTGAATTAATTTTAGTATATCTACACTTAATTCTTGATAGAGGAGTAACATCCAAATATTGATACGGTTTAAAAACGTCCAGCACCTTTCCTTATTATTACATTTATTTCTATTTCTCGACACTAAATTTATATAGCTCTTAAACACTTACCGATTAATAATACTACTACTTTTTATAAAAGTTTAAAAAGTTTAAACTATAATTATCGTTTATACATTTTTTTTTAACCTGTTGACTACAAAAAATTGATAGATTCATAATAAGTATGAAAATTAATTCCATATAACTTGGTTTTAATTATTTTTTTGCGAAGAAACCCCTAATATTACGTATCATTTTGTTATGCTTATTTTGTTCGAGAATTAATATTATTATTTGATACAGTTACAGTAGTAGTTAAGGCGATGGTTACAATTTATAACGACTATCGACCTTCGGGTCCTTCTGCCATGTGTTGATGTATGTATATGTAATAACTTACTACTCCAGAAAATCGTCCTCGAGTGTCGTTAATTTTATCACAACGACAAATGGTACCGAGTTTTTAACATAAGTTTTATAGACTTCAAAGTTTATTTGTACACAGCGTTTGTAAGCCATCTATTCGAGTTATGAAGTATATAGTTTAATAAATTAAGTATGAAATTAATATTTCCTTCGTCAACATGATTTATATATATATATATATATATATATATATATATATATATATATATATGTTTATGGCACTCATTATTTTGGTTAGTTAAATTAAAAATCACTAAAACAGCCTGGCTCTTGACCTTTTAATAAAAAACATTTTCATCCCAAAATATGAGCAGTACATTAAACAATTAACACATAATTGTGCTAATTCTATGAACAGTCTAATTGAAATGTGTAAGCAACATCGAACTTTACATATTGCCAAAAATATTTGCCGCACATGCAAATGAGATAATTAGTAAATGAGTCCATTAGCTTAATTAAATATTTATCTTAAAAAGAAGGATAGCGAAAACTGTATGAACGTCCACATCAAGGTCACATCCCTCGACAAAAACACCGGCCAGTAGTCATCTGACCATTATATGGATGCGATATCATTGTCGGGGCAATGGTGCGTGGTATTTGACGTTCGGTTGGTTTGAAGTTCATTAGCGAGTGCGGCTGAATGGGGACCGCTCTGCAATTAGGTATGCGATTTTAACGAGTTCCATTATTGTTACATGCTAGTATTTTAAACGGAGCAAATTTTATGCGTCATAATGTGCTCTAATTGCATGTCAATTAGCCAGTCGGGCTGTGAGTTTATTGTTTTGTGCGAACTGCGAAACTAATTAATTAACAATGTATATAGAGCGCTAATTTGAAATTATATTTGATTAAATTACTTTCTAGCAACAACTAACGACGGTTCAACAAAAGCATTATTTGCGATAGTAGATGACATCAAACGAGTATTTAATTAGGCTGGGATATTCTATAAAGATGAATGCTTGTTGTAATGAGATCTCAAAGTTCTATTATAAACATAAATACTAATGGCTTTATAGCTTCATATTTAACAATGCCTAAAAAACTTCTATATTTGTAGGGCTATCAGCCGAAAGGCTTTTCCAACAGAAAGGAAGAAGCTCACTGGGGTTTGAACCTTCGTTCCGCAATGTTCAGTGTCTCTAAGCACTAGGCCATTGAGCTGGGTAATAATTCATATTTACCAATATTATCGAAAGGACAATTATATTGAGGGATTCACATCAATGTGGTCCAGAGCATATATACCAAATTGTTGAGAAGCCCACAATATATTTCTAATTTCCATAATATCGGTAAATATGTATTACTAAATATGCTATATATTTTTTTAAAATATCGAAAATCTATATTTATAGTCAATAGGTGCTTATAATTCTTTCGGCAGAGTTAACTAGGTATTTACTAATTCTTATTGATATTATTCTGTATTACATATCAACCATCCTAATCTTTTTAAACATGAATTATTAAAACCTTATTAGCGTATGTAAAATATAACTATAACTTTTTGGGCTCATGAACTGATCCTTTGTAGTCCTCCATAGATAATTCTAAAAAGTAATTCAGAAGTTTGTACAGCTTTTAGGTTTACTTGCTCATTATTATCATAAAGCGCTAATTTCCGTGAATTTTTACCAAAACAAGAATATAACATGAATATTCTATTTTTTCGAGCTAGATAATTGTGAAACTTTTGTGGTGATAGTATAATACAATAAATTCATAATTAAAAAAATAAAAATAATAATTGAACTATCTATGTTAGAGTGTTTCTAAGAACACATTCTTACCGCTGTATTTTATAAAATATTATTATATACTTTAAGCGATACTCATGAACTTATATTCTTAAATCACTGATCTTTCCACTTCATTTAACTCTAGAAAACTATTTTCATATATAACCATTTACGGTTAATATTTTGTAGAACGTGTTCCTAGGGATACTAGGATATTACCTAGTATACCACTAATAAGCTTTAAATGTATATACACAATTCAAATTTGAATAAGATAATAATGGAACAGAAATTATATTAATATTAAGTTTAAAATATAGGAATACAGTGGACGACTGAAGTGCCCGTTGTACTCTTTATGAGCTTTATTTGGCTTGGCATAAATTACTCTTAATACATATTTAAAGAAATAATCGTTTTCGCTATGTCCAAAACATTGCACATTCAGTAGTACCAAAAGACACAAAATATAATATAGCCTCGTGTTCGTGTAGTGAAATAAAAATGATGAAAGTTATTACGAAAAATTGTTTCTATTTTGTCTATTGAATTATTAATTGTATTTTATTTGAATAACAATATTTGTATAAAAATACGAACTGTTTAATAAAACTAGACCAACGCGAGTAATTACAGTACATATAAAATATTATTATTTATTTCATTATTGTCTATATTTGCACTTTTGTTAATTAAATATTGTATATTTTCTCTCTCTCCCAGTGTCAACATACTAATACAAATACAGATAAAAGGTGATAATGACCTAGGATTGTTGTTTATACAATGCATTACATATACCATTGTTATAAAACAGGCGACTTTAATTTCCTAGGGTTTAATATATAAATATAAGAATACAAAAAATACTAGACTACCCAGATTTATTACTATACAACTATTTTATAATTGTCCGAAAAACACTTTTCTATCTAACAAGTCATTTTCTTAAATAATTCATCTTTAGTAGGAATATTTGTCACAAAATATATTTAGAAATAGCTATGTTCATAACTAATACCCGATCACGCTATAACGTCTCTATCCGAAAGTATTAAAACATGTACTATAAAATAATTGAATAGTTTTAAATACATTAAATTATACAATAAACAATAAGAAGTTTTAGGTACTTAGGTTAGAATTGTCTTGTTGTATATAATGGTGTAATATATATAATATTTTTATTTTAGACAAATACACCTTCTAACTTAAATTACTAGTTCCGGATTCCTTAATTACGCTAATATAATATGTTGACAAGCACTGTTCTCTGATTTTGTACTTAACACTCATATTACAATACCTCGATTACACTAGCTCGAAGGGTTTGATCCTCTTGAGTCTTCTGATATATTGTCGAGAATCGGGATGCCTTGTACATTGCCGTGATAAAGGAATCGCTGCTAATGGTTCCTGGCGAATTTTCGAATTAACTGGCTAACAGTGTATGAAGATCACTGTTTCTGCAGGGAATATTGACAATGCTCCTTAACATTTTGTTTTCTTGTCATCTAAGGAGGAAATATTGAAAAGACACCCATGCCTCACTATCACCTCCTGGTGTTAGAAACATGGATAGTGTCGGATTCACCCCAGATTCTCCCAGGAGCGCCTACGAACTAAAACCTAACCTCCCGTTCTGTCGCTCGGGGCTTACCCGCTGCGGAGGTACTAAAAGCACTTCGGGTCGTCTCACGTCAGTTTGTAGTCTTGTTTCTTATCTCGTCAATTCATTGGTGGAGAGCAAGGCGAATTAAGTTTTAGCAACGGCGATAGCAAGGCCGTTGCTAGTCATTCAGTCTGCCATCATCTCTGTCGCTTGTCCCGCCTTGATTATTATTCCTGCAAGGTCACGTCCGCGGACAACCAACGCCATGTCGTCCGCGAACGCGATCGCCATGGAAGTTTATTCAATGCGTTAGCGATGCCGAGGGTGACGATCATGCATTACCTACGTCGTCTCCATGTTTCCGCGTTGGCTTCCACCAGTCGTGGACCACCAAGAACGTGCCTGTTGTCGATCGGCCTTCCTGAATCTATACTGTTGACTATGCAGTCCTCTGATATTTTCCAGTGCATCAGAAAGGCGGTCGGCGATCAGCCTTTCTAACGTTTTGACGGCTCCGTCAAATAAGCGCAGTGGTCTATAGGATCTTGGGTCGCTGGGCGGTTTCCCATGCTTCGGAATTAGTACTAATCTGGCGTTGTTCCATCGCCTGGGAAACATACCCCTCTCTAGATTCGCGGTTCGCGATTTACTTTATGCTTTCCGTTATGGCTGGTGCTGCCACTTTGGGCAGCCCGTCCGGTCCAAGGGTCTTCCTACCGGCAGTCTATTTAAGGATGCCACTACCTCTTCCTCATTCCATTCGTTCTGGTTTGGTAGTGTCTCCCTATTGTCCTGGCATGTGTGTGCTCTTGCTATTGGTATTGTTGTTCCTCCTAGGGACCGTGGCTTCAGGGCCGGGCAGTCGAGCACCTATTCTCTTCATTACTAGCTCGTAGGGGAGTCCCCACGGGTTGTCCTTGACCTCCCTACATAGCATTCACCAGCATTCTTTCTGGCTCCGCTCGATCGATCGCCTGTACTTTCTTTGCCTAGTGCGGTAGTTGTCTTGGAGGAGGTCAATGAGGGTTCCAGCCGCTCTTGCTCTTTGTGCTATTCTTTGGGTCTGGTTTGTCTCTCTTCGTGTTTCTGCGACATCGGGGCACCACCAGTACGTTTTACTTTTTCCTGGGTCAGTCTGCTTGATTGGGATTGCCCGCAGGCATGCCTCTTCGAGATCAGTTCCCGGCCACAGTTTGGCGAGAGTTAGCATGCCATTTACACTGTAATGTCCAGTAGTTTCACCCACGCGATCCGCCTCGTTGGTGAACCATAGGCGATGATGATGAGTTCGGCTCGCTGATGATAATCGCGTGGGCCCCTCTTGACGTCGCAGAGGCGAGCAGTAGCTGCTGGGCTGCTCTACCTCTACCTCTGTCGACGTTCGCCTGCCTTATGGTGGTGTGCGGGGGGTCATTCAGCGCCAGATTGGCCCTCTCCACCAGCTTCCCGTCTTTTACGCTCTTCCATTGCCATCCGCTTGATAGGCCATCGGAGGCCTCTTGCTGCATACTCATCCTTCTTGTATAGCGCACATGGCCCTTCTTACCGCTTTTGCGGCAGAGCCTCCGGCTTTCTTGCCCGGTGCATGTCGCGGCACGATGCCCGTCCATCCAACATTGCGTACCGCCGCCGGGTAACTCCCTGCACTGTATTAGTCCCACCTTAAACTTGGCGGTGGTTAACTTCACCGCCTCTTGCTCGTTCGTCGTGATGGTTACGGCTTGGGTGGAGTTTCGAGGTGGTCGGGGCTCTCCAATTCGGACCTTGTCCTGCTCATCTACTACTGCTTTGAGGGCTGCCGCCACCTCTGTTCTAGTTGCAAGGACATCTAGTCCCCTATTTCCAATTTTCCGTTCTCTCCGCTCGGACGATGGTGTTTCCCAAAAATCCGCCTCTCGGACGCTCAAACTAGGTCCGCATATGACTGTCTCTTTGGTTGTCTGCTATTCCCTTCAATTCTGGCAGAAGTTTGTTGCTTGCTATGCTGGGTCAGTTCGTGACTCATCCCTTTTCACTAGGCTTGTGCTATGCTCCTAATCATCGATTGATTGTCTCTTGGTTTTGTGGTCGGACATGATGTAGTGTGTCACCCATTTGGTATGTGTGGCAGGTCCATTACCATTTTGGACATCCGTGGTGCGTCTTACTGTGGCCATTTCCCCATGCCCTGGCTTCTATTCGTGAAGTTCTATCACAACCCTTCCCACCTTCTTCCTGTTCCCAGTTCCAGGTATCATGCAGTCCAGCTCCACTAGCCTCACCACTTCCACGTTTTCGGTGGGCTTGGCCGTCTCACCCGTAACCAGGGTAATCGTTCTAAAGGTCTCTTTTGGCCCATAGACCGCCGGAGTTGGCATCGCTTCCTCATAGCTGGCCTCTAAGTTGATGGTGGCCCTTATTCTCTTAGCCGCCTCCTCGCCGAACTCGGTTTTTTAGATTTGCGCTTGTTAACTTGTGCTTACATCGCCGCCAGGATTCCAGTATGCCTGCCCTCTCCCGAACCCACGGTGCTTTGTAGGTCTCCAGTGCCGCAACTTGGTCCTGTAGTCTTTTGTGCCGTTTAGTCTCTCTTTGAACAATGTAATGGAACATATCACCCTATGACAGGCTCCAGATCATAATGCAGTCGTAGGCAATAAGCTACTATAGCTCCGAATTTTCATTGGCGTTGAATGATATTTTAGGAGTACCAGTTTTTGCAAAGAAAAGTGATGAAACGCGATTAGGTACGTTGAGAGCATCTTGTAGCCTTTATTAGTGCTATACATAAACGACTTGCAGAACCTCATTTTGTCCAGCCATCCTAAACCACTATATATTACCCTGGACCTCTCCCGACCTATTGCGGATAGAATATACTTAAGACATGATAGGTGTCCTAACTCTATAATGGAACTTAGGCATGAAATTCACGAAACGTGGCTTAAAATTTCCCAAGCAGAATTTAATAACCTCATTTTTAACATGTCCCAATGTGTGAATGTCAATAAATGATTGATGTTCTAATGGTTTATCATTATCTATGTTTCCTGTCCATTATTATAGTTTGTTTGATTGAACTATACTATCGTCTACGTTATAGTTTTCCTTTCAAATTAATTTCCAATAGGACATTTGTGTTTATTATATATAGCAATGGTGGCCAACTTTTGTGTATATATGATCGACTTTGTATCTTATATGTGTAGTGATCGACTTATTGTCTATGTCTAATCGGTGTTAAGTTAAGTTAAAATCGACCGGTCGATCGCGATCGACTTGTTGGCCATCTCTGATATATAGTATGGGTGGCAAGTTTGCTTTTTCGTATTTAGTATTGAGAGAATTACTTTCAATTTATATTATTTATGTTGTTTGTGACCGATTTGTTAGTTATGTTTAATTAAGGTTTAATTTCTTGCATCTTATTCCTATCGTCGTTCGTTTTTCCAGCAGTTTGAGCGTAGATATTGTATTTATGGAAAGCTTTACCTGTAACTATAAATAGATCTGCACTATTTGTGTGGGTATAGTCTGCTTGTTATGTCGCTTATTAGGTCGTTTGTTGCGGATCCGATTGCGGAGTGCGTACTGTCTTAGTATATTATTTTGTTTTTATGTTATTTGTTTAAGTTATTCTACTGTGTATGGTTTTCTCACATATTTTTTAGTGCGACTAGAAGTACCATTGGCCTATATTTTTTCGGTTTACTTCTGACTCCCTTTTTATGTATAGGTATAATATTAATGGTTTTTGTATAATTAGGATATGATCTACTTTCAGGTATTTTATTAACTATTTTGACAAATATTGGTGTAAGCGCTGTTTTGTGTTCTGTTTTATGATTTGTTGTAGTTGCGTTACTTTATGAAATGTATTCACATCGTAAACATTTCATCATACAACTGTAATTGGTTTTTGTTGGGATTTTACTTTGATGTTAAATCGATTTGAGTGAAGTGTGTCGACCCGCCGCCATAATAAAAAAAGCATCGCGAGGGCAATTAATATACAATCAGCGTGCATGTAAACAGGAAAGCAGCTGAAATTATTGCGCTTTAAACAAATTTGCATATTGTGCCATTTCGGCTAAATTGGGGCGATTAGCATAATAATAACAGATATTGATCACTTTTCTGTTAACAATGTTCATGAATAATTCATTTGTATTAATGGAAAATTTGAATATTGTAAACGTTGATAGTCTTAAAAAATTATCACTCCAATATTTAAATTTTCGGAAACAAATAATTCTATAATATCGATGCGGAATAGCATTTTGATATCATGATGAGTGAAATTATATAGTAACTGAGGAGTAGTTAGAAACTAGTGTAATTCATACATAGAATTATGACCGGTAGAGAGCGAGAATATGTTTATGCTATATGAACTTCTCCATATCAATCTCCAACAATTATAATAACTTATGAGCTACTGTGGTATGCCCATTACGTCTTGAGATTTTCAGAAAATCGTATTTTTTTCTTGGCTAAATAAATTCTTTATACTTTAATAATTGAAACGTTTAATCAGACCGGCTCGAAACTCACGTAGCGATGGGACGGACATGCCGCATGCATGCCACGGCAGTATCTTTTATTTTACCTTTATCTCGAAACTACTTTTTTCAAATTGGTGTACACGATATCTCAACATGTCAATATGTACTTCACCGATTTTGTTAAAATTTGCAACAAGTATTCTTTATAATATTATCTATGAAGTAGCATAGGATTTTTTTGATTGGGTAACACATTCATGAGTCAAACTTTCGTTAAAAATAAGAGTTTTCGTTTGTACAAATATTTTAAAAAGTATTCTATGCTACTTCGTAGCTACTACCTTTCTAAATAAGAAAATATTTTTTAAGCGATGCCATCAGCATGGAATTTCAGAAGAGCCTCCTACTTGATAACTCATATCTCGGTTGTTTATTTTTTTATTTTTTTATTCGTTATTTTTTCATATTGTTGTTTACAAAACTACCACGTATATGTATAAAATAAAAAAATATATATATTCAATGGCTGCGTCAATTTTATTTTTTAAATGTATACCTCTTTTTCGAGTGCCAAGTGGTGTAACCCATTAAGCGAATCTTTTATTTTCTTATCTACATTTTTTTCATATAAATTATGAATCGTTTTTCTAACAATATGTTCAGACAGTGCAGATCTAAGCTGAATTCCATTTGACTTAAAAGTTTGGCCTACTATTGAGTGGTTCTCTCGGATTCCGTATTGGTTTTCTCCGATAATTTCATTACAATTGAAATACTTTATAGGCTGAATTTAGCAGGTGACACTCCTTCACCTGTTCCAGGCTTATGCGCGTGAAATACGTTCTAAATCACCCGAGCCCCGAGAGAACCTGCGTGACCAAGTGTCCCGCCTCCCCATGCGCGCTCATTACTCAAGGCTGTATCTTGTCTCGTCTAGCCGGCTTTACCCTCCAAGTTGTCCCACTCCCTCTGCCATCTTAGGAACGTTCTGCCTCTAGAGGACATAGTATTCAGCCATTTTCCGTAGCTGTCAGTACGCTCCTGCGCCTAGAACTAGACTGGAGGTATGCCAGCGATGACTAGTAAGGCCTCTCGGAACATTATCCTATAGCCCCTCGCTATCCGTAGCAGATTTTTCCTCTGGACCCGTGCAAGTACCTGCCTGGTGCGCTGGTAGACCAGCCTGTGGCTCAACATCTGGGCGCCATAGAACATGAAAGTCTGACCCTTACCAACATTGCCTTCTTAGTTTGCCCAGATCCTCGCTGGTTGGGCATGATCGCTGCCAGGATCGCTGTATATTTCGGTGCTCTCAATCCTGTCAACTCCACATGCTTGCGGACGATCAAACTCTGACCAATGACAGTCCCCATGTACTTGACCTTCACTTTTGTAGTTCCGATACGGAGCGAACATCCAAACATCTCCCGCCAATGAGGAGCACCGCCTTCGTCTTTTCCTCTACTACCTGAAGTAAATTATCGTCTAGCTAGCACCGCAGTTTTTCCAGACTGGCGTCCACTCTCCCCTGCAGCTCCTCTTTATTGGTGCCTGTCGCGACGAGGGTGGGGGGGATTATGGGTTTAAGCTTCCCGAAATGTTATGTAAAGTATAAAATAAAATACGCTTACTTCGTTTGCTTACATATTATTTGTCTGCGATTCTTTGAACCCATTTAATGTATTTTCCCCCATGCTTCTTCTGCGGTTTATCTCCTTTGTTATTGATATCCAGTTACTATTTGCATACACAGCCAGTATGCGTCCGCAGCAATATAAAAATAAATATTTCTACCCACTACTCCCTATATCACGTATTACGTATTACGTTCCAGCTGCTGAAGGTAATGTGGAGCTGGCAAATGTCGCGCTGGCCAGTTAAGGCGAATCTCGGAAGACGGAAATTTCTAGTCAACACTTTATAATTTTCTGAAAATATTTTTGGATATTTCACAATGATTTGATACTTTGTTAGGACGAAAATGTTAATTTTTTGTCTCGAAATAGTTAAAAAATATGCAAAAGGAGTCAATATTTGCTTCAGAAAAGTATATATTTACTCCGATTTGTATTCAAAATTCAAAAGAAATTCCTCCAAGAGATTGTAGTTTCATATTTCAAGTTTTGATAAATACAATTTGATAATTAAAGTACAGTAGTATAATGTATAGTCATCCGCGCAATTTATCATAAAATGCTCCATTATTTCGAAATAAATTTCTTTCTCGGTGCACACCCCTCCGGGTTTTCCTGGGGCGACTGCGAGTTTCGTTAATCTCACTATGCGTTTTTGGAATAGATTTTCAGCTGGAATCCTCGAACGACATTTTCGAAAATTCGCCTTAATAATTGCAATACGGACTGCATTCAAGTTCATACAAACCTATACCACGTGCGATCGCCCATTATCTTGCATATATACAAAATCAGGACCATAGGACATTACATGATATATTGAATATCATGAACGGCGACCTCCGTACGACCATCCAAAGAAATACCCACCCAAAACATTTTAGATCCACTAATAAAGCGTTAGATGTGACTTGAAACGCAGCTTTCCTTTTGCTTATCGTCTATACATACACCTTCCATCGATCGAAAGATTTCAGGCTAATTCTTGTTTTATCAGATAACAGAACTTTAGTGTCTCCTGAGAGTGAGAAGAAGTAGCCTTGTGTCGTTCCAAGATCCGGCATATAGTCTAGCCATACGACTATATGTTGTTGAAAGCATGTATAAGCATCTATAATGAAGGTGTAATTATGATTTTACCTTCATCGGCCACAGTTTTCACTCTAGTACATTTCAAAGTTGTCAAATGACTCGGACGATTAATTATTTTACTACTGCAGGTACGCCAATGTACCAATTGCATTATGAATAATTTATTAGGATAGCAATAATAAGCACATTTTCATTCTATTTATATATTCTGTGTATAGATTTAGTAATTAATTTATTATTTTTACGGTGGTCTAATTCTCCAAAATGATTCATACTGATTTTAAAGTGCATTAATAGATAAACACAACTCGTATTTTACAACTTTTTAATTCCTTGTGAGCGGATCAATAGAAGGTGATACAAGTTTGTAAAAATACTTATTATTGATTGGAGCAAATATGGCATTGCATATGACATCTATTAAATTAGCTTAAACATAAAACTCCTGATTATATATAAATATATAGTTTTATTTGTATTGTTATATCTATCATATGGTTATAGTATGCATGTAATGAAATACCCTGCATTTGCATATAAACCCTTTATGTGGGATTACTATAATAAATGTTGCGTGTTTCAAAGATGCTTATTAGGAAAGTTTACATTAGTAATATGTACATGAATACGTTCTTAGTTGACCCAAAACTCCTATAGGTATAATATACTTGAATTACGTCTTCAACACAGCCGATAACAATCGCGATTTGAAAATTATCAATTGAAATTTTTATATCTATAATTAATAAAAATCTTGCTCTTCTTCAGACTTTCTTATCCATGAATAATCCAATAAATGTATAGTTAATTAAGTAAAAAGTATTGTTACACTCTCATACAATATTACAATATCACATACAATAACACTAGTTAGTGGTTACTAATGCATCAAATACAGTAAGTATTACTAATTGTAAGTAAAATTGGGACAAAACTTTATTACTCGTTTTAATAATTATGTATGTTAGTCTAAATTATACGCCTAATATTGCAGATGGGTTGGCGAAATTAGTCAAGAGCATAATACACTGTCGGTTGTGTATTGATAATTACTACATGTAAATATTATATCTCCTTAATTATTTCCTTACACGCTTTTATCTAATGCAAAACTCATACAAAAATAGTTCAACGAACAATATATCAGGAAATTGCGTTGTTACAAAGTTACCGTTAATTATTTTACAAGCCAGCCAAAGTTTAAATTATTTCAGTTAATTGGCATTGTAAAGCTTAGAAACCGTTTCGTGTCGGTTGCGAAATTATCCTGAAAATGTGAGTTTAGTGCGCGTATATTCAGTAGAAGTGGTCCACAGAGTATATTAAAAATACCGTATAAGAACAGATTCGTGCTGAAGATACATATAAACCCTATTCCCAGAAGGAAAATTGCTTTATTGAATGATACATTTTTATTGCAAGACTGACGAGATAAAAATATGATTTGCTTTATGAGCGAACTTAGTTAGTTCATTAATATATTAAGTAGTACAAATAAAAATATACAATGAACTGTTTTTGAAGTTTATTGAATGTTGAATAGCTCAATATAGTTAATTAATATTTCAATGCAGCTATCAGTGTTTAGATAGCACACATATATGCGCTATATATTGGACAATTTCTCTAAGTAATTGCCTATTAACTTCTATTTAATTAAGCTTATATACATATCAATATTATTTACGAAATGAATGCATTAATTTCGCATCCAATCACTTAATTGTTCTATAGAAACTAATAACACGTTCGTAAAATATTATTAACCCAATGAAAACAAATGTTCCTAATTAATTCTTACAGTTTATAACATAGCCCTGTTCTTATTTGTTTGTCCGTATTTATATTGATTTATGCGTGTTCACATTAATGTTATTAATGTTTGACGATAAGCCTAACCGGATGTAAATTCGGCTTGTAATAAAGTGATTAATCTATGTCGACGGTCGCGTTGCAATAGGGACTACATGTGTCTATAGAAAAAGCTCTATTATGCTTTGCAATGATTAACAATGCATGTCAGGTTGAGGCCGTAGTGTTGGCAAGTGCACTGGCCTCGCCATCATGACGTCAATGGGGAACCGAACCGCATGCCTCTCAACCCCACTACACGATTACAAGAGAGAGCTTTCCGCCAGCAGCGGGGTATGGCCTCAAAGGGGGCTCTTTCAAGTGGAGGCGCCAGGATGAGTATATACAGACGCTGAGTACATTATGTAAGGAACATACATGTGGAATCTTTTTAATGAATATTATAATATAGCACAGCATGTAAATTAAAATTATATATACTTAATTTACACCCTGTGCTAGTGAGTTGTTATAATTGATTACTGCAATTCCTTTTATTAGGTAATTATCAAACATTTTTGGTTTATGTGTGAAGCGCTCAGCGACATTATTCTGCCCATTAGCAATCACAAATAATTCTATTGTCATTCCGGTTTACCAAAATATTTGTTTTCTATTAGAACAGTTACTGTGTACTAGTTATTTCTCATTTAAACACATTTCACTACAAATGTGTTTAATGAAAAATAACCAGCAAACAGTGACTGTTCAGATACAAACCGATATTTAGGCGTTTTAGATTTAAATCATTCAATTGTTGTTATTAACTCAATATTAATGACCTCACATATAACGATTTTAAATATTATATAACTAAATTACTTCACATGCATCACTTTTTTATGAACAGTACATATACGGCGCGCAATTTCTGCAGCAGCATAGTGATGTCTTTAGTTTGAACATTAAAACAATTAATTATTTATGTTTGAACTTGTTTCGTTAACGCCATTGCGTATACATACACTAGATTGATGAACATTAATAATTACATTACAATTGTAAAATAAATAATGGATTTATGCACAACAAGCATTTCTAATTAATATCCGCTCCATGAGAATTGTACGTTTTATAAATAACGCAACAACATCATTATTTCATTTTTAACATCAACCACATATAAAATAAAACAGGATGTTTTTTTTATCACCGTAACACCAATGTTCAAACGCGGAATATGACAAATATCGTTAATTTAAGAATTCTTTTTAGGTGCCCATAGGCGGAGATCAAAGAAATAATTTGCGGTATACAGAATTCATCTCTCGTAATATCATTCGCCCCAGGAGACATTTTTGTATGAAATACACCGTCTCTTTTATTTATAAATACCACAAAGGACACTGCTGCCTCCCGGCTTTATCAACAAACAATATTAATAACGACGTGGAAAATATTAAACACTACTTTATTTCTTTTTAGAGAGAATTTCTATCTATCTGTCTAGTTGTCATATAATTAGTATTTATTTGTAAAGGGACTAAGAAATAATAATAAGTTAATTATATATACCATCGATAATTAAAATCGGGAAAGAGGTGCAGTGCAGAGTTCAAGTCACTTAATATAGTGAATAGGCTTTGTTTGATTAATCTTGAAATCAGCCGCCCTCCCCATATTATTCGCATAGTTTTGTTAATGGATTTACATACATGGATGTATTTATTTTAGTCCTATAAAAAACTGTAGGAACAGAGTTGTGAAAAACAGCTGTGTCAAGAATAACCTATCTTCTTCTTTTGTTGCCCTACATCTGTTTATTGCTGCTTGATATAGTTCTCCAAAATTTCTTTTTCCTGTAGAATTTGTTATGCTACTCAGCCATGTTAGCTGTTTACCTCCGACTCCTCGTTTACCTTATATTTTCCTTTCGAGGATGAGCAGGTAGCCCAGGTAACCGATCTTACGCAGTTTTATGTTGTCGAACCTCTGTCCACCTCTGTCCTTAGCACCTCTTCATTGCTAATGTGATTCGGATCATTATTCTTAGTGTCTACATTTCGAACGCCTAGATTTTGTCGATGGATGCTGTTTTTATCGTCCATATTTCGGCACCGTACAGCTGGACTGTCCTGACGTAGCATTTGACCATTCTGTGGCGGATTTCTAACTTGAAGCCACATCAGTTTCCGGGGCGACTTCTTTTATGTTCCATGCCGTATCTCCCTGACGCTGGCGATCACTTCGCTGTATGGGCTATCTTGCAAATTCTGCCGGCATAGTAATTAAATAGGAGGAGTAAAGAATACAGCCATGACGGACTACCTTCATTTAATTTGATCATTTCCACCTCAATTTTATCTGGACCTGATTTTATATTCTGTACGACCGATAAAGCATGCAGTACATCTGGCCCTTCAAGGGTTTCCTCATTAATATTGGTGCCTATTCTGGTATCTTTGGAAAGTTGTGTTGTGAGTTGACTCCCAAGCATTCATTATTTTCTATTTATCCAATATGATATAGTTTGCATCGTTAAGAAGTGTAATCGGTCTTGTTTTTTTTATAGATGCTGGCCACCTCTTTCACTTTTCTATATATATATATATATATATATATATATATATATATATATATATATATATATATATATATATATATATATATATTAAAGGTATCGCATTGAGACTAGGTCTTCCATCTCCTCGCGTTTCTCCGTCATTTACTGCATTTTTGCCGCCTTGATTTCATTCCTAATTACTGTACTGTACAGTACTATACTGTACTGTAGTTTTTTTTTATATTCAGCAATATTGTTTTTCAGTAGTCTACCTTCTTCCATTAGGTTAAGTATGTGGTGTTTTATGGACTTTGTAGTCTGCGGGTGTCCTTTGCCGACTTCTTTAATGAATTTTATTTTATTTGTTTGCACTAGGTGTTAGTACCCTCATCCGTCGTTAATATCTATTTTAGCTTATCGTTTAGAGTATTAGTTAGATTGTTTCTCAAATCATCACTTTATAGTTTGGAGACCTCAATATGCCTTGTAGCGTCTTTTCTTTGACTGTTTCAGTTTATGATCTAAATCAGCAATGAGTGGATTATGATCCGAACCTATATCAGCATTATTGTTGCTCTCTTAACGGAGTTTCTAGAGATAGTTTATTAGAAGGCAATCGATTTGGTTCATAAAGGGATCTTTGCTAGGTGCCCGTCCAGAGGTGATGTCGAAACCAAACGACGTTTGGGTAGCTGGAACCAGAGAGTCTATTCCTTCGCTCGTTACTTTGTCACAGACCGTGTTCATATTATCATTATTAAGTGATTTAAGGATTTCCTTGATTGAGGTATAAAGCTTTTCAACTTCACCGTCGTACTTTTTGTCGGATGTTGGTGCTTATACTTGCAGTATATTGACGTTAAATGCATGGCCTGCAAGTAGAAGTAGAATAACTCCATTTCGGTGGTCGCGGTCGGCAGCGTTGCTTCCTGAGTAGTACAGTGGGCTATATTCATGGGGCCATGTGCCATCTAAATTTGTAGATTCCCATGATGTCTAGATGGAGTATGTGACAGCGTTATCAAATTTTCCAGCTCCGAATGTTCCGACATTCCTAGTGCCTAGCGCACTTTTAATTTCACCATATTGAGCTGGGAGATTCCTGGCACACCTTGCCCAGCCCGGTACTTGGGGTTATTTGCATTTGGTTCCTTGCTATGGTGATTTCCCAGGAATTTGAATACCAGAGTGGTTTCTCGTGTAAACCCGTTGATTAGAATATAGTCAATCTGAATTCTGACAAAGTGATGTCTATGATGTATAGACAAAGTTTCGGAATTGGAACCATCTATGTGTATATATTAGTTAATTTGCCAGAATTCTACGAGGTTATGATCTCTATAATTTATGATGCCTATGTTGAAATCCCCACCGTTGTGATCATATCTGCACTCTCCGATCTATTATGTTTATGTGTTTCTTGTTGTTAGTTGTAGTGCCTCCTCTATGCATCTGTAGAATTCTTCACACTATGCGACCAGTTTTTCCACAGTAAAGTAGAAGTATACTCTTGAATTATATTTAGTTTGATGGGTTGGGTGTTACATATTGTAGGCGTATGACTCATTCCAAGTGCTGTTGTATATTATAAACGCCACTCCATATCTATGTTTTTATCTGTTTCGCCGCTGTCTGTGTAGTAGCTGGTGTGGTTTAGCATTGTATCACGTTGTTAGGCCATCTTACTTCGTTGACGCCCATGATGTTGACTCTTTGTGTTTTTTGTGTGAGGTTTTTGATGATACCTGATTCGAAGAGGCTGCTTACATTTCAGGTTGCGATTTTTTTGATATTCTCTTTTAACTGGTTTTTTGTGTGAGGTTTTTGATGATACCTGATTCGAAGAGGCTGCTTATATTTCAGGTTGCGATTTTTTTGATATTCTCTTTTAACTGGAAACGGGAGATTCTTGACACCTTCTGGCCATTTAAGGTTTGCCCGTTACTGAGGGCCATGACTTTGTGTTATAGCCAATACCGTTAATGCAATTACTACGCAAAAGCCATGCCGATCTATATCGTCTTTGGCCTTTGTCCGAGTACTGATGCCGCTACGGTCCGGCCTCAGCTACTCTTACTTACGTTTGCCAGTAGGTCAATACAGTTGCCCAGGAGTTGGCACCATGGAGCCATAAGTGAGAGTTGAATACCGTGTGAGGATCAAGACGTACATCGTGTCAATGACGGTTGCTGTGACTGGCCGAGATGAATACACGATACAAACCATGTCAATTGAACATTTAAAGTAACATGAACATGTAATTTTCTATGTTTCAGTCAATTTTATTGATGAGTTTGTAATATAAAAATAGCCCTCGTCTGAGCACGGGCAGTTCATCTACTAATTTTATAAACCTAATAACTAATATAATTAAACAGATCAGAAACATATACATATTAAAATAGCTTCTTCTGGTTCCTTATCTGTTCCGAATATTAGCAACTATTTGGGCAATAGTAACCTTCTTTATAGCTGCGCGGAAAAGCTCAGTGGTCATTATGGGAAACCAGCTTCTAAATTCTTTAGCCACGATATCCTTCTTGTTCTTGCCACTTTTGTCTGGAATTTTATTTGGAGCAGATGGAATCTGCTTTCATTTATCATAAAGTCGCTAATATAATGCAATTTTCTGCATTTTATTGTGTTAGGTATCTCTTTCTGCATTCTGTGAAGGATCTCAGCGTTTGTAATGTGATTTTTTCACGAGACATACCCCCACATCTCGAATGCCTCAAGTGTTTTGCTAATGGCATCGGTTAGTGACCGGGATTTCGATAAAATGGACCTGGGTATACATAGGTGTGCATAATTCTCATTTTTGTAAAAAGACCTTTGTTAAGCATGGCCATTACAAAACATAATAAAACATCTATCTTCTACATATCCCGGGTTGTATGAGACTGTCATTTTTCTTTCTACTCAATATCCCTCTCATATCTTCTTTGTATTTATTGTGAGATCGTGGCTTATTAGTATAGAGCTCATTTTGTTTCAGACAGCTCTCGCTTTTTCAATACGGACCATTGTTTCTTGGGAGTAACACCATTTATCGTTAACCATATATGTATCTTTCTAAATTATAAGTTTAAATATTATATATTCCAAATTGAAAAAAACATCAATTCAAGAAAATCTCGCCCACGTACTTGTTCCTTTATAAATGATATGTAGATATTATAAGTTGTATCCATCAGGATTATGCCTCTGTAATTTGGGACGCTCTCTTAGTCCCATTTCTTGAACGTCTGAACAATTGTAAACTTCAGCTTTCCGGAAAGTGTGCTCAGCCTGTTCATATGTCGTGTAGTCCACTCCTGAGATATAGGTATCCATTATTCTCTTTTTCTCCTCTACGCGTATCCCATCTGGTTCTGGCGTCTCCAAAGTCGAAATTACTGGTCGAGCTTCTTCTCTTGGAACTCTGAAGTCTAATGGGTCCCAAGCCCCTCGCAAGGAATTTCTCTACCTTATTATTGAAACAAAATCCCTGGAAATGCACCGTTCATTCATTTATCGTAAAGCTTTCTACCAATATATTCCATTGCTTCGGTGCACTTTTACTAATATAAATCCATACCTCAGACCCGCTCGTTAGACTCTGTACCTCAGCCCATTTCCGCTGTTTTTCGTCTACCTTGTTCATTTCGGGGCTCACGTTCCAAACTACTGAGCTTCACTAGTTTTATTTATATCTCCTAATTCTTCTATCTACCCTTTCATATACTTTCTTATCACACTTTTTTCTTCCATACACGCATATTTAAACAAACCGCCGTTGCCATTGTTGTCCGTTCTCTTTGCTTTCTTTGACCTATCTGCCTTTACTAACTCGAGCACCTGATTTATGCGTTTCACACTGCTCCAATCTATTTCCTTCAAACTCTTTTGAAAACTGTCTTCGTGGAGAGGTCTATAAAAACCCTACCTCCTCTATATTACTTTTCGGCCTTGTACCACATGCATTAGTTATTTCAATTTCCACCGTAACTGATCTGTGATCTGACTCTAAATTGTCACCGATTTTTAACCTTGCTATGGCAAGCGCAATCACTGATGCGTCCCTTCCCGAAATATATGTGGACTCATATTCTATCTCCCTCTACTCTATCGTTGACGACACTAACATTGCGCATCCCTAGCTATTCGATCTACCGGAGGGACTTATTATAAAACTAACAACAAATATGGGCGGTGGTATGCGGGATACTGTGCAGCAAAAGAATCATTCATGCTTCCGAAACAAAACATAAAATAAACTCCTTAACCTTCAAATTGCCCCTGCCCGGATGTTTACCTATCCCACCGTCTGCCTCTGCCTAACTTAACATTTTTAGTTAGCATACGCGTTTAATCCTCATGTTTCCTGCAGTATTCTACTGTTATCAAACACTCATCGTAATTGTACTAGTTCTTTTGTTTTACAAATGCACTTACCACACTACTATCACTTGTAAAGTATATTTATTTATATGATGCGAAAAGGTTCAATATTTCACCAGGTTTCTGATTACTTCTATAAGATGAACTATACAAATTCACATCTAAAAACAACATTCACACAGTAATATTATGCAAAAGTCATTATCGATAATCAACTGATGCTTATAGAACTTGGCCAATATCTTCTCGAGATCATTAGTTGTGCCAAATCTTTTTCATATTGTTTATTCTCGAGTTATTGTACCCAAATATAGACCACCTCAAATATAAAGATCTAAAGATAATCAATTCGTCTTTACAAGTATGTAAAATTGAAAGAAATTATGATAACTCGATAGTTAAAATTTCCCCATCACCATAAATTCCAATACGTGTTATAGGAAAATGAAAAAAGAAATGGTTTGAAATCCATATTTAATTATTGTCGTCACCTGCACTTTCACTAATTAATAGAAGCTCACAATAATGAACTTTGTTTTTAATTACCATAAAATCAATATCTCGATAGAATCATGCACATTCAAAGTTTTTAATTAAAAATTACAGACTTATTAAACGCGACAATTTTCATTTGTGAATAGTTCATCCCTCCATTGCAGCAGCGACGCCACACAACGCACAAAGTTCCTGCAATTTAATTAATTGCATATTCCACCTGCTGTTTACCCACGGCTAAGTATTGTATAATTTTCAATTTCTGCGACGGTGATTACTAGATTAGCGCAGTGGTAATTGTATTGGCACGCATAATCCGGTTTTGTTATAATCAATGCAGAGGCACAATGTAAATGCGTTTTATTGTTTGAGAACAATATCATTAATTGCGAATGGTTTTGATAACAGTCGAACAATACTGACCCTAGCATAGGTTATATTTTTCATGAAAAGCTTTGAATGTGTATTGTATTGCATACAACCCGGCACCGTCACCATTATGTAATGTGATTGTATTGAATATTTTTAAATTATTAGTCAGAAATACTATATAAATATAATTCAGCTGTATTTATTAATATTATTATTATTTATATTTATTAACAGGAGTACGATCGGGTTCCTTGGTTATGTGAGTGATCATAAAGTGTGAGAGTTTTCAACAATCTCAGTATAAACAAACGTTTCAAAATTATACAGATAAAGAGGCTCTAATAGTTCTCTAGTTCCAGTCAGTGTAATGAATAATATTAATGGGCATAAAAAATCAACTATCAAAATCCTGTGCCGTCATCATAGATGGATTACTTCATAACACTAAATAAATATATAAATACTTAAAAATATAAAACAGGTCAAATAGAAAAAGAATCTTTATTACATAGATATTTGAAAAATGGTTTGTAGTAGTTTTTGATAAACTCGCGTGAACCTTCTCTTTCTTCTTACAGCTCCGTCTTCGATCGTAGATTGGCCACTATGGAAATCTAACGTGTGTGCTGTTCAACATAGTTCTTTAGGTAGTTTAATCACTGGCATTTAATTACATAACCACGGCGGCCTATGCTGCTTTTGCTTCAATTTCTCCTTCGGTTGTTAATCGTAGGGCACACATTTTGTGTGTGTGGTAATAAGTAGGTTGGGCAGGACTTGGCCTGACCTTCGAATGACCTTCATACAAGGACATCTGTGAATTGTCATCTGCTATCTGTCCAACACCACCTGGCTCTTTTGTATTTCCAGTGTGTAACTTCTACATTAATTATTTTATCTATCCATTATGGTATTCTAATTATTCTAGATAACTACATCTCTAATGCTTCCTGATGATTTATATATACATATATATATATATATATATATATATATATATATATATATTTGACATTTTATTTTACAGAAAGTGCTACTGGCTGTTTGTTCCTATATATTATTTCCTCTAACCTATCACTAAATTTGAGTTAATTCCGGTCCCTTTGTAGTTGTATTTTCGTCTTCTGTTTCTCTCAGCTTATTTTCTACTACTAGTCCATTTTTATTTAGTTTTCTGTTTCATTCCTAATTGGTTCCTCGATTATAATTTGCAATTATAAAATTATTGAATACAGGAGACAATACGCATTCCAGTCTTATGTCTCTTTTTATGGGAATATCTTGTTACTTCTGATCTATATTTATAGTAGTATTTTGATTATAAAATAGGTTTTCTATTATTTGGGTCTCTCTCTTGTCTAGTTGTTTGTGTCTTCGCAGTTTCATTTAAACAGGCATATACTGTCTCTGTTAACATCTAGACATCGTTGTGTGAGGATAATCCATTCCGTAAGCCAAACTGACTATCACTTATTTCTTCTTCTATTTTGTGGTAGCCTGCTTATAAATTAGTTTACTAGTATTTTATTGTTTTGCACACTAAACTGATGTTCGATAATTCCTTATTTTTTGACCCTTGCTCATTTAGGGATAGTTACAAATATTGAACACAACCATTCTGTTGGTATATATGCCTGTATCGTAAGTGTTATTAGTTATCGAGTGAACTAATCACCGGCAAAGTCCAAAAGACAAAAATAAAATGCGTTCGATTTATACGGACAAATGTATTACTTTAATGTATTACTATAAACTTTGGCCAATGTGATATATATATATATATATATATATATATATATATATATATATATATATATATATATTGATCATCATCATAGTAATTTATTTATTTAATATCATGCACACTCTTTTGAATTACATTCGTCGTGAAATGAATTCGAGTGCGTTTCCAAATGAAAATATTATTTTTTATGAATGAATATTCATGGTGTACATTTTCATCCATTGATATATATAATATTCAGTTCAATAATTCTGTTCTGTTCATTTCCATTTATTCATATCATCTTTTTTATCCATATGGTTATTATATATATATATATATATATATATATATATAACGAGAGACTCACCAAACGCTACCCACAAATTAAATGTATTTCACTTTTTAAAAGACAGTATATTTACAACATTGAAAAAATATATAAATTGTTAGAATTATTTAGCACAACTCCAATTTCTGAAGAATTCTTAATAAGAATATATTTATTTTTACATCTTTTATTAATTATTTGAGACAAATTTTAATACGATAATTATAATCTTAATATAATTAATTATAATTCCTGGCGACTGTTCGAGGCCCAGCTTGCAGCAAATGATGTCATTAAATTTTCTTAAACACAAGGCCATATGACATTGATTCTTTTAGGCAATTACTTCTCCAATGCTCATCTGTAAAAGAGGTTTTACTTTCACTCGTCACACCGTCTTGTTCACGATTTGCAATACATCCTGTTTAGGCTTGCCATCCGTCCGGATTCCCCGGATTTGTCCTAGTAATAGAGGCGACCGGGAACGTCCGGGCGGGTTTCTTGAAGTTGTCCGAGGTTTTTTTTTTTAAATTGTCGTTTTTAAGATATCCGAGTTTATAAACATTGTGCCTAATTGTTAAAGGTTTATAAATATGTATATTTTCTTTGCGTTTTAATGCATTCAAAAATTAAAAAGTCTATCATAGAATCAAAAAACATATATGTTTCAAATTACAATAAACTTAGAATATAGATGGAAATTTGTCTGCCGATGAAAGAATATGTTCTTTAGTATCTCAACAATGGATGAAAGAAAGAAATCTATTCGAAACAAAAACTGTATCATCATTAATCAAGGCTAAATATAGTTTTAAATATTATACATGTATTGACTTCCACACATTACTGTGTGGAAAAATATTCTGAAGGTAATAAGATAATGTATTTTTGCCTTTATGGTAGATTATTGTTGTTATATACTATAATTTATGTTTTATGTTTATTGCTTCTATACAGTAGAATACAGTATTATTTATTTATTTTATTATATATATATATATATATATATATATATATATATATATATATATATTTAATTAAAACTATCTTTAATTTTAAAACAACATATAAACGTTGACATAACGTTTGAAAAAAATGTTCGGGTTTAAACCTGAAAAGTTCGGAGTTTTGCAGCAATTTGTCCTTGGTTAGTGATTTTACAGATGGCAACCCGAATCCTATTACATTTTGGTAGGATTTGTTGCAAATATTTGACATTGAATATCGCACTGTGAGATGACAAATGTCGTAACTTCCCAAAACAGTTTTTGAGATAAATGCATTATAAACATTGCAACGGTTGCAGTAATTTTACCATTGAGGATAATGTTATCTGATTCCTTTTTTAAATTATAATTTGGTTTGTTCTGAAGGCAACAAAGAATTAAAGGAGCATAAAAATACATAAAAATCAATCAAAACCTGAAAATTGTTATTTTAGAAGTTACGACACTTGCGATTTAAAGTATTTATTATATGGAATAGACGTATATAAATAAAAACTGAATAAATTATCTAATTATATTTTACCATAGATACTTACAATTTATGTTTATCAACCATAATAGGTTCCAGTTTACCCTCATTAGTTGATAAAACGTTGATCAAACTTCTCCCTAAAACGGTATATATTCGCAACGAAATGCGCCAACGACAGGCGCAATAAATAGCAGGCGGTATCAGCCCGACGATGTCGATATCGCCAATACTATTACCAATCGGCTATTGCCGATTACCAATCATTTTCGAGCAGGAGTGCAGGAGGTTGCAGGATGTGCCAGGCGATAGAAAACGGGATATTGATCGCAACGCTCCCTAACGGTCAGGTATTGAACCGCCATAAACATCCTATGATGATCCCGGCCAACCCCTGCTGCTGCTGCTCCTGCTCCTGGTATTATTAGAAATATTACGGCACCGGATGCCACTTTCAATGAACACCTCTTCGGAAGTGCTTTGTAAATTGCGCGCTGAGTAGGGGGGTGCGGAGAGTCCGATTATGAAAGTTTTTAATTAAATCGTTTCACTGGGATATAATTACATGTGATATTATTTTAATATATAATACTACTAAAGTAAAAGTATTTTATAATTAAAATTATGTATTAAGTAACATGATAATAGAATAAACAACATATTTAAATCAAAAATTAATTAATACATGATAATTAAAAATTAACTCTTACATCACATTGTAGTAGAAAAGGGTAGCGGATATATAATTAAAAATTACTATCGCTAATAGAAATATTTACATAAAATTAATAGTTGTTGTATTTTAATATATAATTTAAAAACACAAAATAAATATTTTAGATGTGCAGCACTAATAATATTTTTATGATAAGTAATATTATACCTGCTTTTATCAAGAAAAAACAATGAATTTTGTATGAATAGTAATGAATTTTAGGGTCAAATCTGACCCGAACCACTTTGTTTCCGTTACTATCCCTACTTTCTTTTTGTGCAGCTGCATATCTGTTAAGGAATTCTCCTAACTTCTAAGATGTTTTAGATGCAACGTACGTGAATAGAGAGTTGCGTATTGTTTCCGGGTTGTACGTTGTTGCGGGTCATATTTGACCCACCATACCATAAGCGTCAGCATATTTTTTTTAGAAACAATTCCAACAATTATAAATACAGGACGTAACGTTACGGAAAAACATTGGTTTCCTTCGATGGAACTTATGATTGAACTGAACAAAGTCAATATAACATACACGAACTCTACGAAAGGCCAAATGCGATATACTACTTGAATAATAGCCTCATAAGGGTCGTCCTGCCTTATCTTCAACAGACGTAACCATTTTATCGTACGTGTCAAAAAGGCGTAAAGCAGTGATAATGTTATCATCACTACATCATACAAATGTGATTGAGGAGGGACCAAAAAGATCCACAGCTTATCTATGATAAAAAAATGACTAAAAGTATGATGACAAAAAACACTTCAGACTTTTTTGGAAAGAAATATAGTTTATCTTTTTCTTTCAGATATTATGATGACATGGGGTGTTTTGCAATTAGAATTAAACCAGAGTGCAATATTTTTTAGACACAAATGTTTATATTTATCACATAATCAGTGCCAAATAGTACAGAGTTGACTGATTTCTTCGCTTAGTGCTTAATTAATATCCTAAAGATGTAGCAATCATCGCCCAAAAATGTTTACCGGCTATACCTTGGACACAAAAAAATCATAAGAGTGTGGGTCAGTATTGACCCCCCATACCATAAACAGCTGAGGTAGTCACCATACCAACTGAGGGTTAAAATCAATAGAAGAGTTCGTACAAATTCATGGTCGGACTGCATTTGTACTGATTCTAGCTTTTCGTATATACCAAGTTTCCAAATTTTAGATAACTCTCTAGATACCACGTACAATTAACATGCATACAATACTTTTAGAGTTTAGAAACTGGAAAGGTGATTGATATATTATATGCGATAATATAGATAAATTTATCGTAGTAATAGGGACGTTCATACAACCCATAGTAGGTGTCTTTTTGGAATTTTAATTAATATCATCGCCATCACTGCACACACATATGATAATATTGATTTGAATTTAATATTGTAATGACTTTGTAGCAATTACTTAACGTAAAAAAATATACATGTATTAAATAGGTTCAAATATGTGTAGCTATAATTGAATTTTATATACAATAAGGTGGTATGTTTTTGGTGTATCTTTCTTTTATCATTGTTTTTGTTTTTCAATTCCCTTATATCTCTTGCCAGTTGATCTGATTCTTTACAATGTTTCAATTCCTTTCTAGTAACATTATTACTATTTTTGTATTGCTTTCCCTTCCTCTTCTCTTTTAGTTTCGCTCTCCATTTCATTTAGCTGGTATTGTCTTTGTCATCCTAATTATATGTTCCATCATCACTAATCGTCTTTCCTTTGTGACTTCAATTGTCAACGTTACTTTCCGTTGTTTCCTTATATTCACATTCTTAATTTTTTTTACTCCTTCAAGTCTCCTTTTATACTTCATAGCACTACCTATTTTGTTCCTTTGTCTGTTATTTAGCCTGTTATGTCGTTTCTCTTGATACTTACTTTTTGTTTAAGAATTTTATATTCATTGCATATTACATCGTCATAGTTTTTCTACTCTGTTATTGAACTATGTCTTGCTGCCATCTGATATTTCCAGATATTTATATACTTCCAATTGTATCTTTTTACTCTTTATATCTATATTTATTATATCATGATTTATACGTATTATCATGACCTTCGTTTTATTTTTATTCATTCTCATTCCGAGTTTTTTCAAGATTTCATTTAACATTTCTGTTTATTTGTGAATATAATTACTTCGTCCTTAAATGCTTCCTCTGTTACACTCACTGCTTCCATTTATATGTGCCCTACTGCGTACTTCTTACATGCCGGTGCCGGTCCTTGTGTTAGTCCTACAAGTGTCGTGAATTGCATTCATGTTTTAAATCTATACATGACTGCATTCTTATTATTTGTGTATATCTCTTTTACTATTAATGTTATTTTCTTTCTTTCTTGATTCCTTATCCAATACTTCTTTCCTGTATTGGCTTTTGTGACATCTCTCTTATTGTAAACATATGGACCTGTGACTCCTTCACTCCACGAAACTGTTCAGCGACTATTTTCTATGCAGTATCTACATACGTTTTCATAGGTGCACTGATATTTCCTGTTCCCTTAATCTATGCGTTTTTATTGTTTCGATCACTATTTTGTTTTGCACTCTCTTCTTTCTTTGTGTTTCGTGTTTTATCTTGGCCATCCCTATTTCCGGTTCTCTCCTTGCCACTGTTTCTATTACTGCTTGTTGTGTTGTTATGTTAAATCTTATCGAAGAAAATAAAAACGAATTTTGTGATTTTAATGTTTATTGTGTCTTGTTGATGCAATGTGATGCTGATGGTGCTTGATGATAAAACGAGTGAGATGACCACGCAGTGGTCACCACGTAAACTTTGGGACGCTGTTATCGCTAACAATTTTAGAGGATGGTGTTACCAACGTTTACAACAAAAACAAGCAAAGTAATAAAATTACAAATTAAATATATAACAGAATGATAAACACAATTAAAATAAACAAAATATACAAGGTTTTAAATTATAAAATATACAAATATATACAAGTTATATATTGTAGAATATGTGCTGTAACACTGCTCTTCACCTATTACTTTCCACTAATATGTGTCAATTATTGACTTTCTCTGCCCATTCCTTACTTCCCTTGTATATTGATATATTCTCTTGTGATTGAAGTATACATTTGTTACTTTCATATAATTTATTGTACATCCTTCTCAGTTATTATTATATATGCTCATATTATTGTTTTTTATATTATATCCATATTTTGCTATTACTTTCTTGTATTTCTCTTCCCTTACTACTACTACTGTTATCTCCTGCTAGGAGATAATTCCATAACTTAAAATATTACGTTTTAATTTTGTTGCACATTTGGTGATGTAATGCAAATGTCATTATTTTTAATCTAAATATTAACAAATAAAACTCGTATAATGACTGATTTTTGTTTCAGTCTCCATTTCAAAACAAATTATGTTGTATTGGGAAACCACCAAACATTGAAATAAGGAATTAATTTTAGGCGTACACATGTTAATATTTATTTGAATTTCATTTAGTAATGACTTAAAGCAATAAAGTAAGGAATGAATTTTATGGGGATATTATCCATTACCTGTATTGTTTATTGTCACAAAATAAATAATATGAACTAAATTAGTACATTTTCTTATTGTGTGCGCATAATAAAAATAATCCTTATTTGTACTAACTTCTCCTGTCGTATTTTTAACGACCTTTATTTGGCATAACCATTGCACACAAAAGCAACAAAATAAAAAATATATACAAATACAACTCAACAGAATATCAAATAATAAAATATAATCCTCAAGTGAAAAAATACCTAAACTCCTACTATCCCTGTCAACCCACACCTACATCCTCTCTTAATCATTCACTCGTCATTCAGCAATCCTCCACTCACACTGCGTTCACACCCTGACATTCGTTGCCTAGGTGCCACCACGTGTCCCCTTACTACACATTACACACGTGGCGTATCCTTTCCCCATCCACACTACCCATCCACACTACCCTTCCTCTCTCTTTCGAAACGCATACGCATATGAGTCATTCTCACTTGCCTTTTCACTCATCCCTCAGACCTTCCCTGATCTCAGTTCCTAGATTTACCGTTCTTCTTAGGTTTTCATCCACTCTCACGTCAGACGTACCCACTCTGTTATACCTTCCTCTTCCCTTTCTCTATCCACTCTCTGCCTTATTTCTACATCTCATCCACATCTCTCGCTCCAGTCTCACTTCCCCGAACTCCTCCAATCTTTCTTCGAACCTCACTACACTCCCATACGATTCCCACCACATGTTCATCCGATTAGTTTCCTGTAGGAGCACCAACTGAGGCATTGCTCTTTTGAGTCCTAGCAGACCCTTCAGAAGCTAGCCTTACTCTCTTTCGATAATATCCCACTCGCAATCCCCCACTTCCACTCCACACAACAATATTAAATTCACACACAGATCTATAGTTATGTTAGGTTACCAACCCACCACCACAGCCATTTTCTATTCGCTATCCGTCAAGCCTTTCTCGTCTTTGCTTGCACCCACTCCAAATGCTTCCTAAACCCACCTCTTCAGTCAAACTAAAAGCCTAATACTTAAAACTATTCACTCTCCCAATATTTACTCGCTTCTATTCCAACTCTTCCGCTCTACCCATCCTAGCCTATTTCATGAAACACCTTCCATTTGTTTTGTTTTTTCACATACTACTCACCCCCTATTACTAAGGTACCTTTCCCTCTCTTTAACACCTCCTCCAACTCACTTCTATACAGATTAAACAAGATAGAGATTAGTGGGCATCCCTGCGTTACTCCTACAATCATTCGAAACATCTCCTGTCACTTTCGATTTCCCCACTATCCTTTGTACATCCTTCTCGCCCATTCCATCGCTTCCTCTTCAATCCCTAACCTTTCCATACACTACACCAGCATACCCCTAGGAACTGAGTCATATGCTACCTTCAGAACTACAAATACCGCACACATTCTCGTTTTGCACTCCAGGACTTCCTCCGCCATTATTGCTACCGTGAAAATCTGTTTCGTCTTCCCCTCACTTTTTCCGCAGCAACTGCTTACTATCCACTTCACCTTCCCGTCAGTCCATCACCATTGTCATCGTTTGCTTGCATTCCGCACTCATTAATGTAATCTCCCTATAGTTTTCAGCTGTGAAGCTACTCCACCGCTCCACTCCACACCCAATTGAAGCGCTGTGGCAGTTTCTTCCTTGTCTATATCAATAACCTATTGTATTTTTTCCCTGGCTGAGGTCTCATTTAGCTGTAGCATCTCATTGCACTGCGGCCACGGCTGACCTATTACCCCTCGCATTACGTGATGATAACTACCGATAGTACTATCCAACCGATTGAAAAAGTGCTTTGTATACACGAATACAATTAAAAGATATTTGAGTTCACGATTACTTTATCTTGTTTATATATTTATTTAACAACTGCAACCTTAATCATTTATTTTCTTTAATCATAAATACATTTGATCCTTTCTTAACTTTACTTTATACGGTTTTCTGCTGACTCGGGAAATTGAAAACTTAGGAGTTTGAACCGCAGTTGAAAAAGGATTTATAAAAGTATTGGAAGAATGAATTACAGAAATATTGATGTTGTTTTTGCTTGACTTCTTGTATAAGACGCAAATAGCTATTTCATTTTACGTCACAAAGTTGGATAGCATATTATAAACTATATAATTATGGTTGTTATATTTTAAGCGATCATTGGAACTACGTTCTTAATATTATATTTCTGCTTATTTAAAATTCTCACGTGCGAGCTTGTTCCAGATAATTTACGCACACTTCACTACATATAATACAATATGTCAAGCTACAAAATTTGCTTTTCCCATGAAATTGAATTGCTTAGTGATTTTCACAAGAATAAAATAATCTGAATTGATCGAAATAATATCACGATTTTAAGTATAAACAAAATAACATTTTTATATGGTATTAAGAATAGTGTTTAGAAAGACTGTTTCAGGATATACTTATTACTGATGAGGAAGTCCCGTGTATTCATTACAATTGACGTGGAATCATCTATCAATAAATATTGGTTTCTTTATAGAAGGTCAGAGGCGTTTAATCCACCGGTAGTTATCTTTACTTCACAGAAACCCTTTGAAAAAGTGTGAAAGGTGATTCGGGAAAATTCGCCCCGATGGGGTTGGAACTCAGGCTCGTTAGAGAGAGCCTCGGCCACTGAGCTGGGTAATATTGGTTTCTTTTTCAACAATGTGAATTTTGACCGTAAATCATAATCAACGTATTTATTTAAATGGTTATATAGTCCACTGATACACCATATATTTTTTTCACTATAATACATTGCGTCGTAAATGATATGCTTTTTAGGTTTAGAGAGGTAGATTGGAGATTCACAGTTAGGTAAACAATATTACTGGGTCAGTGTTTGGTCTAAATTACATAGACAGATGAAAATACAAATTGGCTGTAAAATATCCAGCGGATTCACTACAGTTAATAAAAATCTCTCTCACACAACCGTAAACAAACACACACATGCATTCGAGCGCAAACGATGCAAATCCGTAAAATGTAGTAAAAGTATTTAATAGTATATTTACAGTGAGAGCTACATACTAATTAGTTATAATACTTAAGAGTTAGATTGTCCCGTGGTAGTATTTCCTCGTTAAAATGTGGTGTTGAAAATTTGCAGGATTTTAATTAGAGCGACATAGTGAGTGCTCGTGATGATACACGAGTGTGCGATTCTCAATGGCGTTTTAACCTCAGCGATTTTTGATGCAATTAAAATTAGTTCATGATGACTGCCCTCATAAGATCTACATTGTATGTCAAGTATCTCGGAAAAAGCTCGCACGTGAGAATTTTAATTAAGATGGAAGTTCCTATATAGGATCTATCCAAATTAATAAGGTACAAATCAATTAAATCAGTAATTATAGAACAAAATATTGAAACAAGCCCAATAAACTTTTAAAATGTAATAATGTTGATAAATTAAATTAAAATGAAATTATATGGAAATTTGTAATTTGGGTTTTAACGCCTTTGTATCAAAAATAGAGCGAATTTAATCATGGATATTAATATTATTTATTCTTGTAATACTGTCATCAATGATTAGAAAGTAAGTCTTATGTCTGTATTCATGAAGATCTGTTAAAAAAGTTCCATTAATACAAAATAGGCCGTTACATTTGGACAACTAATTTTATGATATATTGGAAAAGGAGCCGTTTAATTTTCTTACGCCCGTTCTTTTCATGTCATGTCATTGAATTTGTAATTTTAAGATAACCACTAATTGCAAGCTAACCACTAATCCTCTGTAAAAAATAGTATCTGCCGATTTCCGACGGTGAAGGATTTAATCGGTGAAGTAACCATTTTGAAACAATAAATATGTTGAAATGAATGAAAATGAAGACAATATAGCTAAAATTTCTCAAGTTATCAAATTTCCAAGGCATAGTTCGTGCAGCTCAAAACCGTAAAAAGTAAAGTTAAGAAACTGCGCCGAAGGCCAATAAAAGTATGTATAGTATATAAAATAAATCATTAAGAAAAATATCGGATTAAGAATAAATCGTGATATCGGATACATTTTATTTTATTTTAAAGTTATTAGTCGTCCCAGATAACTTCTGAATTTTATACAGTCGGGTGTTGAACATATTGGGGTTGAGAAAGTCAATTTAGAACAACCCTTATGTTATTTGTATAAAGAAGAGTGGAAGAAGTGTAATAATTCGTATTAAATTCCAAGAAATTTTATATTTTATACTTTATTAAATACTAATATATTGTGACAGTTTGGGTGATTCAGGGGATAAACAGCGGTGCATTAAATTACAAATGGTTTAACATCACTGAGTGATATGTCTCATAAATAAAACACTTTTTCGTATTACCTTTTTGATGCCACTAATCTACCTTCATAATGATACTCTAACAGAACAGATTAAAACTTTGATACATCAAGCATACCTTGATGAGAAATCCGCAATTAATTAAAATATTAATTAACCAAGGCGTCTGACGCGTTAGAGCAATCCCTCGTTTGTTACTTATGAGCCGAATCGCACATATGTAGAGATGAAATTTATACCTATATGCTCACACTGGAAGCTAAATACACAAGCGTAGTAAATCTACTACGTAAATGTACTGAAGTTATTAAATTTAGCTTTGTTTGACAGGGGAGTTGGCAACCCTATGCGGCTCGCAACTATCTGGGTCAACTGCATTACCAATAATCCGGCTTTTGTATTTTAATACGTCTTAGTTATGGTAATTACTTGATATGCTTGCAAGAAAGTTTTAAATAATTATGCGCTTGAGGTATAAATTTTACTGGACGGAAGATTTATTATGCATCAGAGATATTAATTTTAACAGTAATTTTAATGAAAATTGATTTTAATAATTTAAGTACTACGTTTTATATAAAATCTGTTAAGTTTATATATTTATAACCCTTTAGAAAATTCGGGGTCGTTTTTTTGTGGTAGCAGGTCCTAACACTCACGTAGCCATACACGGCAGGACGATAGCCAGTTACAAATTGTAACAAATACAGTTACTACTACTAAAATTATAATATAATGTAGATTAGAAACGAATATGAGAGTAATTAATAGATTAATTTTCAACTTAGAAATATAAAAATTCCTCAAAATTTAAATTGAGACGTATATATAAAGACATTCTATAATCTATGACGTAAAAACGTAACACTATCCAAATAATTAGTATTAAACTAAGATATATTAATTATTATGTACTTAATTAATGAGGTTACGATAAATAGTTGCCAAAATGCCCCATACATACTTGCATACATTATAATTAACACATTTACGTGATTTGGATGCTGCCAAAAATTTGTCATTATAACTTATTATACTAGCTAATTAGCCACAACTTTGGTACGCAATAGTATAATATCCGCAGCCGAAATGCGCATTTCCAGGTTTAAATTTATGACTGATTTTATGACAAATTATATTTGCTATGGTTGCTACAAAAACAATTAAATTAGCAATTAATTTACCTAGTTGACGCAATTCCTGTAATAACAAAGATATATTTATAAACGTGAACGAAATCAATTATAATTCAATTAATGAAACATTAATTGAATAAACATGACTGTAGATGTGAATTACATTTATAATTAGGATGTATATTGGGAAACTTAATACATATTATATATGATGTATTTTTTTGAAGCCGTGGATTTTATACACTTATGCCTTCTCATTGAGTTTGAACACAGGGAGGCATCTTTATGATTATTTTCAAAACTAAAACTTTGAATTTTTATCAAACCGTCATTTTTATTTAAATCGAATGGCTTTAATTTACTTTTTGCTAAGTTTAATGACTTTTTTAGTCGAAATATATTATTTAATTTTACACATGTTATGTTATCAAATGGTCCACCTTCACGTGATTCCTCACCACCCATCGTTTGACGTCTGGGATCGCTCTCCTGGTTCATGCTCCTGTCGTACTGATGGTCCAGCGCTCTTGCCTTTCTGTTCAGCTTGCCTGCCTCCCGTTTCCCAGCACCCTGTTTGATGGCCTAGAAGGCTGTGAGCAGCAGGTCCGCCGGTACCGTAACCGTAATTCCACCGAGTCGGTGGGGACGGTGCGATATGCTCTAGCGATGCGTAACGCTCTGCCTCTTGTAGCCCTACGAAACCGCTCCCTGCCGTACCGGGGCCGCGTAATGCAGCTTGCTTCTGGAGACTGTTCTGAGTAGACACCTCCTGCCCTTACTTGCCCACTTGTTGACTATTAACCGCTTCATTGTTTCACCCTCTTCCACCTCTGGGGAAACTTACCCTCATCCATGTTGGAAATTGCCTTCATGTCTGGTGGTGTGTGCGTTGGGTAGCCTTGATGGTTTCTTGCAGAGGCCGTCTGAGCCCGGGGATTGCCTGTTCGGGTGGCCTAGGTTAGCCTCACAGGGCGGTACCTCTGTTCACTGATCGTCGGTCCCTTGCTCCTCTTCAGCCTACGGTGCTATGGGACTCGATGGTGAGTCCAATGTAGCGGTGGTCGCTAAGTTACTCCTGGTCTATGACGTTCCATCCCTCATACTCCATCCCATGCACGTGGTTTCCATTGTGACATTTATGCAAGAGGTTGCATCTGATGAACATTGGGCTCGCCTCGTAGTTGCATACCAATAAATTGTGTACCGCCGACAGTTCTAGTAGTTGCTCTTTTCTTTTATTGGTGCGTTTGGAGCCTGCCACCTTAGCCCAGACAATTTCCTTGCTCGCCATGGTTAGGTATTGTATCTCCCTTCCTATCTTGATGGCGACGTCACCATCAGGGCAGTCCCCTATCCAGCCTTCGCCGAGCCTACGGTGATTAGGCTCACGCAGTAGGATAATATCTACCCCAATTTCACTGACAGTAGCAAGTAGCAGATCGTGCGCTGCCCTGCCCCTGCCTATGTTGACTTGTATTGCAGGTCGAGCATTGCGCCCTTCTTGGCCGCTCCATCGGCCCGTCTTTCTTTTGTGTTCTGTCCTACTATTTTTGCCACTGTATCTCCTGCGTGTCCGTGTGCACTGTAAAGGATGCAGTAGGGTTCCTTCATCTTGTCTGCCCTGGCTTGGTGTCCGGGTTGTCCGCACTTGTGTCACTGGGCCTCGCGGTCTTGCCATCTGCAGGTCTGGGTGTGGTGCCCCACTTCCCAGCATCTGTGGACAACGCTGTAGTAGGCCATCCCGATCTTGATCCTCGATTTGGTCATGGCCTTCGCTGCCCGCTCGCTCGCCAATACCGTGACCTGTGTTGCATTGCGGCCTGACCTCAGTTCGCCCACTCTGATTTCTTTCGGGTCCATGTTGGTGGCTTTGATAACTGCGTAGGAGACCTCTTCGCGCGATGTGTTCCTATCCTATCCTTTAATGTGGACCATCGCCCCCGGTCTCTTAAGGGTCGCAGTTGTTGTTCCTCCCCTTCTGGTCTGTGGCCTCATTTATCCGTTGCAGTCTTAGTGGCTGCCGCTGTCTTTGCTGGCTTCCCTCTGCGATCTCTTGCACCCTATTAGGAGGTGTACGTACCTACTTCTTATAGTTTGAAAATTATCGTTTCCTCTTTGTTCTTCCGGCGTCGTTCCGTCGGTGGGCCAGACGGGGTTGTTCGCAGAGATATCCTTCGTTGGTGGCTTTGCGTTTGCGAGTTTCTTGATGGGGTCTATTGTCCCCGGTAATTGGTACTTGAGAATCTTTCATGCCTCTAGCGTGGCTATCGTATAGGCTACTAAGATGTTGTTTCATTCATACAGTACTTTGCGTGTCATGTCCTGATTGTTTGTTCCTCGCCGTCTAGTATTGCCTAGGTCTTACGGAACACCACTGCGGCAGACCCAGGTGTGTGGTTACATGCTGACAGGTCGCCCACTATCCTGCGTGGGCGACTTGACATCATTCAATCTCTGGGTATCCACGGCCTAAACTGATTGGTGATATCCGACTACTCCATTGACCCATAATACTTGTTGGATGGTCACATTGTTTGGTGACGATGGTTCTACAGTATATGGCATTTCTAAAACGATAATCAAACGTCCAACACTAAACATATATAATTATTAAATTTTCCATACTGATTATTGGAAACTCGTATCACACTGCACGATAATATGGCCATGTTCGTGCTGACCTTCTTACCAACTACCCATTCATGATTTCTTAGCCTAATATCTGTTATTGAGAATAATACAAATTGGTGCTGACTTTTTTAAGATACGTTCCGTTTTCTTTCAGTGCTAAAATGTGTTTATCATTGTCCGCAGCTTTAGCAAATAACACGCTTTGTAAGAGTTAAAATTGGCATTGGCGGGTTTACATATTTTTCAATAGGGCATTATAGATGTAGGTTCTAGAAGAAAATTCGAAGTTGAGTAAATTCATTAGAAAGTTCTCGTATCTTACCCCGAACAATATAAACATACAACACATTATGTTTATATTGTTTGGGGTAAGATTCGGGAACTTTTTTAAATAGCTGGTTACTTACACCCGTTTCTAAACGTGATCATAAATTAATGTAGAAAAGGATTCAGTAGAGGTCGTCATGCTTGTCTTGTTCTCCTATACATGTATAGATTCAGCATATAATCATCAATCGGTTATTTACTAATAAGTACTTGCTCAGATAATTGGCCTTTAAATATTATTTTAAGTAAATCCAGGGCGTTAACCTTGGGTGTATAAATCAATACACACTAGTTAATACTTTGTCCTATAAGCAACTAACAAATATATTGAGGAACTTAAAACACTGATTATTCAGTACTTAACAATTATCTTAATTTAGAAAGCATTATATTCCAACATGCCAATCCAGTGTTTAATAGCTTACTTTAAAACTTTTAATGAAATGACTTTCTACTTATCAGTATTTTTCGCACTTTTAAACTGTATTCTATCTTATTTCTATTGAGCTGAAGACACAGCTCATATTTGGGAGATTTCAAAATAGATTGTTAGCTCGTGGCTATTGAGTCGATTTATCTGTAGTTTCACTAATTGAGTGATTAAGTCCCGTTCAATATTAATTGGTTGCATACTCATTAGATAGGCCAATTGAATAAATATAATATATTGAAAAGATGGGGGCGAGTAAGTGTAAATTATGCGGGAGTGGTGCAGAACAAAACATGGGTGGAATGAATGCGAATATATAAACTGGAAGGAGAGTGAATCTTCACGAAAGATAGACCGAAAGTATGAAATAGGAGGGGTTGGTGAAGAAAAGTAAAAGAACTAATCGGCGATTTCGTTTATAATTTACGTATCATGTATATGTTTAATGTGTCACATTTTGAATTATATCCTTTGGTCGGGAAGTTCTATTTGGGTTTGATTCGCACATTGTACGTTGTTACTTGTGGTATGTATTATACTATAAGATGATAAAAGGTGTTCATTTACCTGATGAAATTTAGAAATAATGTTCCGTGAGAATGAATTATATTAATTTTTTCTTCTCTATATTGTTTCAGGTAAGTGCCGCTTCGTATGAATTCTACAATTCGTGGTTTAAGGATCAACCACGTTATATGAATTATTTGATAGACCTGAACAAGAAATATTATATATATATATATATATATATATATATATATATATATATATATATATATATATATACCGACATTACAAGTAATAATGTTTACATTTACGAAATTAGAGAAGTCTCACTTCACTAATTCCGATTTCAGTCAAGACATAATTCTGAACTGCCAAACTACACTTAAATAATTGTAATAAAAATCGCCCTTGAATATTATTGCAAAGAAAAATGTTCACAGATTTTAATGTCACGCCGTTCTTTTTATTTTAAGTCTTGTTACGATAACAATTGTTATAACCTTTTATATACTAAGGGATTCTATGAAAAGACCAGCATTTTCTTAGTAGCAAATTATTATTACCTATTGGTTTGTCTTTCCATAGCCATACCGGAGATAATCCCCAGAGTCTGTAAGAGATTATTGTAATATTTTAATTCGTTTTATTTAAATTTCCTTATCAACATTTGAGCTGTTAGATACGAGGGTTGCTATTTATGTATGGAAAATGAATAACAAAAACAATGTTTGGGGTGTTGTAACTTCTTTATTGTTTTTCAAAATTTTCTCCGTTTTGGATCTACATTTTTTGCATTCGATTAAACCATTTGGCATAGCTGTTTTTCTACTCCGAAATAGACTCTTCAGAATATGGTTTTTGAATGCATCAACAGATTCGTGTGGCATCTACTGTTTCGTTTCGGGCTCATAACAATAAATCCAAGATTGTCACCAGTGTAGATATTACACACTGTATTAGTTGCACAGCCGTTTTATTTTATAATAATTTCCATCCACCAATTCAAACTTTTTTGATCGATTAAATTGTGCGCAATCCAACGAGAACCAATATTTTGACGTCTAAATGTTCATGCAATATTTTATGTATGCTTACCATACTAATGCCCAGCAGTTCGTACACAGCATTAACGTTTTCTGGCACAACGACCGATTTTGGACTACCTTTCAATTCGTCCCTCAGCGAAGTACGGCCACGTTTGAATTCACTAATCCGTTGGTATATTGTGCGCTTGGATGCTTCATCGCCAAAAGTCCTAGTAAGTTGATCGTCACACTGCTGTAAAGATCGACGTCGTATGATTTTCGATTTTTTTTATTCCCGGCCGCGAGTTAGAGGTGGTGATCCGTCATTCAATCTCCGCAATTGCTTTCCGCAGGGCCTCAGCTCCACATATATTTTGGGAATAGAGAAAATATAGAGGTGATCACTTGTAATCTTCATACTCTAATCTTTCCTTTAGTTTAGGTTTGCAATAATATTACAGAATATTTATTTGATACGTATGAAATTCTGTACTAGTGACAATCGCTCAGCTCGCCATTATGAACATTACCTAGGTACAGTGTAGATACATCCTGCGATAGAAACCAAGTGGAATATTACTACCTGTAAATGTAGTAGGTAGCTAACTTTATAATATTATATAATAAATTAAACCAGGTCTATTCTCATTGATCTGTGGAGGATATGAGTAAACATTGTTATTAATAATATTTATTCAATACTGTCCTTATTTTCAGACAGTGCGTAAGTAACCGCAATAACTCCCAACTCAACATTTATTAATATATTATTACAAAATTAAGTTTCACTTTCTTAGCATTGCTGCGGAAGAACATTCGCTTGGAATATTAGGCTCGGTGGACGTGGAAAGGTTTTTCACCCTAGTCGAAATGATTAATGATTAACCCGTCATTGATATTAATTGGGAAACTTTATTTGAAATTATTATATATATATATATATATATATATATATATATATATATATATAATTAAAAATAGCTTCATAGATGTGTAGATAATTAATTTAATATCTAGTGTCCATGTATAATTTCCTTTGGCTTGCGAACGAGTATATCCCGATTCTAGTCGGTCAGTTATATGGTTAGCGACAATAACTCGGTCGACTGATAACAGGCTGTATATAATTACCCACTACCTTCACGAATTAATTACCTTTAACTGAATCCACGTCAGTTTCAATACGCGAAGATGAATGATCATTGAATCGCGTTCCAATTAATCAACCCCCCATCGCACGTGAAGTATATCATTTCGGTATTAATTTATATAAATCACATCAATCACCCGATTCACGCGTCCGCGTTTATTATTAAAATGCCGCCCGATCCAACTTCATTACCGCTGCCGTTTATTTAAGGTCATACCACCAGTGAAAATTGCCTGTTTTCACATTTCCGATAACGTTATTATTTTTCGTCGGCGGCTTATAAAGCGAAAACCCAATCTACTGCCGTACCGCAATACCTAGTATTTTCAATTTCCTATCCCAGTATTGAGTGTAGATTATTTCCTCGTATTTAACGGGAAATAGTTTATTTTAACTGTGGGGGAGTTTCTACAGAAATTAAATCAGTTTACGCTGTTAGTTGAAAATTCAATAGATAAAAATGTAATTACATTTAGTTGTTTCACATTAAAATTTAATAATGTTGGTCACTGTCTCCGAAACACTCGCGTATCTACCATATCAGGGATTCAAACGTATGCTCAGATTATAAATTAGACTACCAAATTGTGGGGATACGCAATATTTCAAGATTAAATACATTTGTTCAAATACAAATAGTATAAAATTTAGTGTTTTTCATCACTATTATTATCTTTCTTACCTTCTTCCACCGTTACTTTATGTGGAACAGGAAGAAATTAAATAGTGTATGAAAATCATGCCAATTCATTGGACACAAATTAACTTATTTCTGGTCATGACATTATCTGTATTTACCTTAAAAATAAATATGTTGACTCATCTTTATGGTTCTAATGTATATATGTTTCTGTTATTCCCCGCTGTTAATGATCGCGTTTACTTACCTTTTCTCTGTTCCCTTAGGATATCTTCATTTATAACATGTTTGTTCTACACAATATTTAATTCAAACACATTCGTGTCACTCCTCAGCCACAAGGCTTCTGGATAGTAAGTTCTGGATAGTTGGCTGGAGTGTAGCATAGCTACAGATACTTAGGCTTCAAAATGGGCCCATTGTGAAAATTCCCTTTAAGGCTACTCACTCGTCGCACCAGTCAATTTTGCGTGCGAGCTTCAAAATCTGGCGGGTGAGGAGTTGCCAATGCTAGTCATACTAGGCCAGCACTCCCCTAGTATTAGATGCATAGTGTTTACTAGAGTTGGGCAAAGGCAAACTACAAGCTCTGCTGTTTCCAGTTCTTCATTGCACCCTCAACATAACGGGCTGTCTACCAGACCCATCTTGTGTAGGTGTTTGTTTAGCCGGCAGTGGCCAGTTAGGATGCTGGTCAGTAATTTTAGATTCGTTCTAGATAAGTTAAGGCGGGCCGTGGCTGCAATTTTACAAAGTTGTCTAATTGCCACCTTTGATTGCTTGCAGTCCGGCGTTTCTCGCCATCTTACTTTGTGAAGAGCATGTGTCCTATGCTCTATTTATTTTAACCTGTACCTGCAGAAAGTATTTCATCCTCTTGGATTATCAGAGAACGTGAGGATCCCTTTCTGGAAAGCTCATCTGCTATTTTCCCCTCGATGCCACTATGTTTTTTGATCCAGCAGAGTTCTAGTTTGTTATTCTTAGCTAACTACTCCAGGCTGTGTAGACATGAATATAAATCTTTCGACACAAATGTGTTGGCATTTAGTGCATTTAGAGCTGCTTTGCTGTCAGTGAGTATTTGGATATGTTTATCCTTAATATTCCGTTCAGCTAAAATTTGAACACACTTTAGTATTCCTGTTAATTCAGCTTGGAAGACTGAAGTGAGTCTCCCAATGGTGCACTTATCTTGAGATCGAGTTCTGGTGAGAATATTCCATAGCCAGCTCTCGTCGTAGTTGTGTATCCATCAGTATACATGTTTATGTTGGCGCCTTGGATACCATCCAGTATATTGATGGTCTGAAAATGTTTGACAAAATTGTATAGAATTCTGTCGCACTTACTTTCTATGAGGGGGTCTAGTTTGATAGCTTCACTCAGTATGCCGTGTCCAATGATTCTACCTTTATCATGCCATAGGTTGAGCGAAGATAGTCTTACTGCTGTTTTTATTGCGGTCTCCCTTATAAGAAGGTCGAGTGGTTGTAGACATAACAGTGCTTCAAGAGCTGATGTGGGTGTTGTTCTCATAGCGCCGGTGATGGCAAGACACGCCATCCGCTGGATGTTTGATAGCTTTGAGATAGTTGTGACTTGTTTGGTTTTCGACCACCAGACTATTGCACCATATGCGATAGTTGGTCTTATGATCACGGTATATATCCATTGGGTGATCTTGGGAGACAGGCCCCATGTTTTACCAACCGCCCTGCGGCATTGCTAAAATGAGATGCAGGCTTTTTCCAGTTTGAATGTAATTTACTCATTCCAGTTCAGTTTTGTTTCCATGATTAATCCTAGTTATTTTACTTTATCTGTGAGTGTCAGAGGAACGTTAAAGAGAGTTGGCATGTTCATGAGCTCGAGTTTCCTCTTCCTCGTAAATAATATCAGCTCTTTATTGTTTGGATTTACTGTTAGCGAATGGCTATCGCACCAGTTCTCAACAATCTTTAGGGCACTCCGCATGAGAGTACACCTTCAAAACTGTGATTTGTTGTCAGCATAGCCAACGGCATAGTATCCTTGTTTAATTCCAGGAGGAGGCTATCAACTACAAGGTCCCACAAAAGGGGGTCAGAGGACTCCACCTTGAGATAATCCTCTTCCTGCAACTTTTTTTGATGTTACGTCAGATAGTGTTACTTGGATTGTTCTTAGACCAAGCATATGTTTTATCCAGCCCCTCATAGTGGGCTGAATCCCATGAGATGTTAGAGGATTATCTATACTCTTAAATGTTGTTTTGTCAAAAGCACCTTCAATATCAATGAAGGTGGCAAGCAACGAACTTTTATGCTCCAGTGTTTCCTCTATTCTAGAAGTCACCAGATGTAGGGCTGACCGGTTGAACGACCTGGTCGGTGCGCATGCTGTTTCGGGTACGTTCTCAGCGGCCCGTCCCCGATTTCACGATCATTGAGCCTTTCCAACGTCTTCAATAGAAATGAGGTTAGGTCACTTTGACCTCTCTCTCCATATATTGGGTATACACTTAAAAGCAATGCAACCTTTAAATATATATGTATACCAATGTGTTTATAATGTAGGTTAACCCATTGTAGCAGTGCTGGAAATATTCCATCTAGTCCTGAGAACTTAAAAGATGAAAAGCTAGATATTTCCCATTCTAGCCACAAGGCTTACGTTTATTTGTGAGATAAGGAAAGGAAATTACTTATTCGATTTGTGTCATCCGCATTAACAATACAAACACAAAGTTCTCATTGTATAACTTCTTTTAGTATTCATCCCACTTGTGCCCGATGCGAAGAATGGGCTACTATTTCCGTAGTTATAGCTGCTTTATATTAACTTGAGCAAGACACAGAGGAACTTCCAAACTGGCCCAATCCATACTTTTTCTCTTTGAGGCTTCAGTGAACTATTATTGTGATCTTATAATAAATATGTTTTCATTATTCATAATATTCCTTAGCGACAATTAAATCTGTTTCTCGATTCTATTTGGTCTGGTGTGAAATTTTCGAAGTACCCTATCTCTTACATTAGCCCACTTTTATTCGCTGTCGGTCCCAATTCTAGCCCATATATCAGTTTTTGCTGGTTGCGGCCTGGTTGTTTTGGTTGGATCTCACTGCACTGCCACGGTTGACCTATTGTGCTCCCCTATTTCTTGGCATTCATTCCTGATCTCTATATCACCAATGAAGTGCAGAAGTGTCAATCAATGAGCGGGCTTTTAGTTCTTTTAGGTTCGTTCGCATTAAACCAAAGATCTCTATTCTGCATGCGTTGAATGCTTCGCAGCTAGTGATTTAGAAATGTAGTAGGTATTGTTCTCATTCCCTAGAACCTCTGCACGTTAAAGATGTCCATCTCGCGTGTAGGTATTAATTTAATGTACAGTATAATGTTAGGAGACCTATAACATTACTTAATTGGTTCTTATTACTTTCCGAATACGGCAGAGGAAGGTATTGTTTCCGCGAAAAAATTTGAATTGCTAATTTTGACTTTTCTACACGTTTCATGGTTTTTCTAGTCGAAATAGACTATTTTTTGAAAATGTCTTTCTCTCTCTCTGTGTGTGTGTGTGTGTGTGTCTGAATATGAATTTGCCTGTGAACAAAATTCCGGGAAAACGGCGGAATGGATTGCGACCATATTTGCAAATCGGCTGGGTAACCGGGCGATCCCGTGAAAATTTGAGGAAAATCGCTCCACATACAGAGAAAATATGTTGATTAAACTATTTTCAAAGAAAAATGTACTTGCTCGCCAACGTCAATGTGCGATACATAGAAACGAGATACATGGAAACATATTAAGTGGGTAATTCTGTCTGATGACAACAAACTTCGTGATTATTTATAATGCTCTGTATTTATAACCTTATTTCGACTGATTCTATAGTGATTATGAAATCCAATGGATTTAGAAGTGTTGATAAGGTTAGTCCAATATTATCCTGTTTTACGGGATAACAAACTACGTGATTTCAGAGATGTCCAAAAAAGAATGCTGCCTGGATGATTATTGTAGAGCACCTAGATTCCCAGAGTATGTAAACATTCATTATTATTAACTATAATTGGCCTTTGTGCAATCATAATAATTAAATGTAGACGGCCGCTAACTCTTTCCGTTGAGGTCCCCCAGCCTTCCAGTTCTGGCGAAGGTGCGCTGCGCGGCGAGTCAGGCCCCCCATCGTTCTCCGATTCCCTCGGTGCACCAGTGGAGTACCCTGTTGTTGCCCCCGCCGCCGTGCGCCTAATGGTTGCCACGCACGCTTTCTGGATTCTAACGGCTAGTAGCTGCTCCGTGTAGATCCTCGTCGTGTCCTGGCTTCCGGGAAACTGTCCCGGTCCAAAGACTTCATGTTGAGACCCGTGTCCTTAATTGACACCCAGCTCCTCTGGCGATCCCGAGATGGAGGCTAACGTATAGGTGGTCGGTGTGAGTCTCCATATCGAGCACCTTCTATTTTCGGATCTTTCCTGTTGAGAATAACTAACTTATTTTCTATTTCTCGCCCCGTTTGTTTACGTCACTACTTGGTGTGGAGTGGTGTGAATTTGCGCCGCCTTAAAAAGATCCGATCTACTCTTCGTTCAAGAACGACTCCGGATTTCCTCAGCAAGTATTTCCGTCTTGTTACCCACCGTCTGGGTAACAAGACGGTGGGTAACAAGACGGAAATACTTGCTGAGGAACGTCTTGTGCGAGTTTCCCTGCGAATAGGAAGGTTATGTGGAGTCCTAAATTTTCTTCGCCGGTCTTCTGTCGTTGGGCAGTGCTTCACGCTGATTGGTGTCTACCGAGTCCATTAATCAGCGTTATTGCCACACCTGCTAGGCAAGATGTCCTTAGGCGCCTCTGATTTCCAGCGTTTGGAGATGAACTATTGCTAGGTTCCTCAGCTGCCTACTTCTTAAGCTTTCTACCAGCAGAGTCTGAATGCTGTTTTCGTGGTACAATCGGTGATTTCCCTATAGTTTTTTGTTGTTATTTTCTGTTTCCCAAGAGTGCACGGGAACTAAACGCCCGAGATATGGACGCAAGGCTATATAATACTACGAAAGGTCACCTGATGTTTCGTGGGTATCGTTCACGAAACTGCTCCCCCAGTGCCAAAAGCAGCCCTAGTGACGATAACTTCCAACAAGGCTTGGGGGAAATTGGTCTGCGACTACGGTTTTTGCTTGCCACGACATAGGTTTAGGCACGCGGTCTTGCTTATGGCCGTCGCTAACCAGGAAATTTTATCACTATGGCCTTCTCCCTATCCCCCATCTGAGATAATCGCCCGGTCGGTTTTCCACTACCCCTGCGGAGATAACCATTATTTCTTGAACCCTCCAAGAATGCTTCTTCTGTTTTCATCTCTGACCAATCAAAAGTATCACTGATTCATGTCTGAGGCTTCAGTTCATAATAAAAAAATAAATGTTGTTAAATAATCAATACGACGGATACTGTCTCATAAATAAAATTGTAGTGTTCTGTTCTTTTTTAAGGCAGTATATTTGAATTTACATTAGTTATTGTGTCCCGGAATTAATATCAATAAATTAATGCCTGTTCGGACATTTGGTGGTTAGGGTTCGTACACTACTGAATTAAATTGTATGGTGAAAATGGAAAATATATGCACATCAACCCAATCCGATTACATGAGAGACATAAACATGTCCACTCTTCTAATAGAGATTTTGTCATCCCACATCGAAAACTATCGTTCACAAGATAAATGTTCAACGGCGAACGATTAATCAATAGTTTCTCCTTTTGAATTGCGTACGTCACATGCTTTAGACACTATTTCTTAAAAAGGGCGGAATTTAAACTAAAACCAAATCGAGCAACTTTTTCCATCGCTCAAGATGCAAGCGCGCAAATCGATTTTCACGCAGATTTCCAGGAAGTTGTTTGCATTCGGCGACTGCTTTGATAAATCGTCGACAAATATATAACTCCGGCTAGTAGCGCACAAATAATCTAATAGCCGGGATTACAACGTTTGCGCGTCATATACGAAAAGTGGGATCAAGAATTATTAATATACGCCCATTTAATAAAGTAGCGGATTAAAAATAAAGCCGGTGCTATCTTTGCAACAACCTTGTTGTCAAAATTCGGTTTGGAAGTTCAGTGCACAGAATATACTATTTATTTCGGTGCGCGATATTTATTTGTGTAATCGAAACACATATTTTGGCAGCCACATTCGACGTGCATACTATTTCAACATAATAACGCCCGCGGTTGTGCTCTCGCATGAAATCATGTTTTTATAAGGGATGCATACACTTTCAACTTGTTAATATTTTAGCGGATTCAAGAGGCGGCACAGTATGTTTTATTATTTATGCACGCGGCTGTTGTATTTGTAAGGAAAAGTTAAAAATATATATTTATATTTATGGCATCTGAATTGCAAATGTGGCGGTTAAAATAGATGTTTTTATGCGGCCATAAATGATTTTGCTATTTTTATTTATAAAGAATGCATTCTTCACGTGAAAGAATTCGAGCTGCTATAGGCACTGCAGCAAAATTTGCATACATTTTAGTGATAAAATAGTGAACAAAATGGTCTGTATTCTATTTCGATACTATTGGTTTTATGTTTTTGTAATAAAAATGTGTCCTTCACATGTACACAGTTGTATAAGTTTGTTTTTTACAGATTTGAGTTCATATTTGCATACTATCAATTTCATACAAAGTAAAAACTATGCACTTTAGATTCGGTTTTAATGCAATATATTGAATTAAATATTCAGTTAGATATTATTATTTTATAAATGCACACGACAGAAAGATTCCAGTTACAGAATTGTATAAAATACAGTATTAAACTATTACTTTATGAAATTTTGTTCAAATCAACAACTTCATTAATTTCAATCATGTAATTCAAATCCACGCAGTTACTTCTCCATAGCTAATTTCAACATTTAGTCGCAATTGGTTCGCATTAATTACCTCCCATTATTTTTAGAATCATACGAAATGAAAATTAATGTGTCCGAGAAACATATAAACAGGCGCGATGAAATTTTAATTTGAAAAATACGCTAGCAATAAATCATAATAAAGAAGTAGTTCAGAGGTATTTTCTTCAGCGAGGTGCGCGGAATTTATTTATAAAAGTAGGTTGCGGCTAATTTAAAAGCACCCTCGAACTTGCGCTCGGACGTAACTTATATAAACTGCCGTGCAAATAACAGCCGTGCAATTTAATAAAAATAGATTTAACATTTGAAACGGGAGCAAAACGAAATTTAATTAACAGACGCGCAAGGTATGGAGAGTGAAAACTTCGTAGCATCAAATTGCTTCTCGCTCCGTGCTAAAAATTGGTATTACGTTGATATTGCGTTACGGTTAGATGTAATATTAACATTGAAAATAAATTTTTATTTATCATGGTAGCACTTACTACTACTATCTAGTGAATACAGTAGTATAAATAAACCATAAAACTAATACTCGTATGCGTATAAATTAGCAATTGTAATGAAAAAGTCCCGAACGAATCAACTAACATTAAACTAAAATCATTTTCTTTTTCAAATAATGTTGCCTCCTTGTTTCTTTTCAGATAAAAGGGTCACCATGATTTTTTTTTAAATGACATCTGTTGTTCTTCCAAAATATAGTTAATATTTTAACTATTTGCATTTGCTTCAATTAGGTTACTTTACCTTTTTATATATTTTATAATTTACTGAAATATTTCGTTCCTATATGTTTTCCAAGTTTTATATTTATAAGACAATTTGTACCAACTTCGATATCTCGTTTCAAATAAAAACTAGTAACCAGAAATTCTACTTAAAACTATTAACTGGATCAGCGCTGGCCTACGACGCTGAAACAACAAACCTACCAGGCGCATATAGTAATACTGGCATCAGTCTATCTGCCCTCGGACTCACCGCACCCACCACCGTCCATGCAGCCGGAACAATTACTAACCTATACCAAGAAAGGCAACATTCACTGATTACAAGCAGTGATTCTAATGCATACCATACGGTTTTGGGGAAGAGCAGCTTCAAATGATTGGGGTAAATCTCTTCTAGACTATCTTTCAGGTGCAAAGAGATAGATATAGAGATAATAAACCGTTGTAATTCAACGAATGTGGCATCACGTTACCAAACGGTAATTGATATCACCTAGGTTAGTTTAGTAATCTCGACCAAATTAGTGATTAGTATGTTTCATCTGAAGTATCTTACTTAGATCACAGATGGATCACATACAGACTTAACTGAATCATGGCGTACTCTAAAACAAAGTAGAGAAATAAAAGATCTACGGACAGAGGTTAATTCATAAATCTTCTGCGAAAAGACTTAACTTATCCGATCACCGTGCAAGCAATTAAGACAGACGAGGAAGTACAAAATGTAGTTGAAACACATCTCTTCTTGCTACCTACGAAGTTCATGCACTCTCAATACCTCCTCGACAAACGACTAAACAACGCCCTGGTGGTGTTCGTAGATGGAGAGGCCAAAGAACTGGGTATGAGATTCTTTAACAGGACGAAGAATACTTTTAAAGCCAACCAAAAGTCATTCAATCGACTGGTCCGTCAAAAGCAAAGAGATTCCTGGAGGATGTTTTGTGGTCATGTAAAGAATACTGAGCTCTCTCTAAGAATCCATTCCAACAACTAGGGTGTCTGAGGAGGTGTAATGATACATACACGTCCACAACGTCCGATACTGCAGAAGTATTATTAGAAACACACTTCCCTGGTTGCAAGCTCGACTCGAGTCCAGTATTGCAGCACCCGCCGACCCAACAACGAGGACTAGAGTGTTACTGAAATATTAGTAACCGGCTTTAAGATTAGGGCTATACGATCCTTCAAGATATTACAATCATTCTAACAGGAATTATGAACGAGTATTAGGCAATATTATGCAGAGTGCACTAGGAATAGAAGAGAAATATTGCACAGAACACTATCTGGCTGTAAATCCTAAGAAGACTGAGATGGTTCTGTTAATAAAAAGCCGCTTTGAAGATGCTCACTTCCGAAAGGCTAGCTTCGGTTATCACTCCCAGCCGAGACCAGCGCATGCTTAGCGTCATCCGTCTAAAAGCCATTCTACAGTTTTTCACAAGTGTGAGATGGATGAAGGATTGACAGCTGAAATGTCAACTGAGGGATCAATCCAAGTAGACTAAGTGCAGCCCAGACCTACACACGCTAAGCGTCATTCCTCCAAAGGCCATTCTACAGTTTTTCATAATTGTGGAATGGACGGAGAAATGACAGCTGAAATGTCAACTGGAGGATGCACAAAACATCCACTCAAGTGGACTGATATGATATTGTTGTGTTGTTATGTTAGATCTTATCGGAGAAAATAAAAACCTTTTGTTGTGATATAGATGTGTAGTGTATCTTGTTGATACGATATGATGCTAATGGTGGTTGCTGATAAAGAGAGAACGCAGTAGTCACCAAGTAAACTTGGTAAACCACCCCACCATTGTATACAGAAAAAAATAACTAATATTACTAACACATTAAATACATAACCAAATTGATAAACAAAATAAAATAGACAAAATATATAAGATTTTAACATTACAAAATAAACAAATATATACATTAAGGAACATGAGTTGTAACATATGTCACTGACAATATTTGAGATTTTTTTTCAATGAATATATTTGGACCTAGGAGAGAAGAAGATGGGAACACAAAACAAATGAACCATGTGCTTTAAGTATTAGTACATGAGGACCACATAGTTAAAATGCATTAAAGGATACTACAACGGGCAGGTCAGATGATCAGGATGACGGAAGGAGAGTCCTCAAGGCAATATTAAAATCACAACCTAGTACATAACGAGGTAGAGGTAAAACAAGAACCATATGGAAGATTAAGGTGACAATTAAAAAGGATTGTCCACGAAGCCACGGCCCACCCAGGACTGTAGCGCTAAACGATGAAAGAAATTAAGGTTTTTTTTAGGTGTGTCGTAATATTTGATCATCATTTTCACGTAGTAATTTTATATTAATGAAGAACAATTAACAAAATGTTTTTACTAGTTATTCCACCACTAGCTAAAATGATTGTATGAATCAGATTGTAACAAAACGAACTTTATATTGTTAGACTCAAAATGAAGTTCAACTCTGGACTCTTATTATAAAAAATATGAGACATGCAGTGGACTCAATATATTTATATAGAGGAAATTGTATCCGTCATACGAGGAAATTTAATAACATTCCGGCGGGAACTTTTATTTTCTTATGGGAAACTTCGTTAATAATAGAATATTGTGGAATCTTCGTTGAACGAGAGTCACTGGGGACGGGATACTGAAATTCTACGTGCTTATTGCGTCGGTATTAACTTGTCTTATTGATATTGTTCGTGTTGAAAAATTTAAAAAGATTACTTCATATAAAATATAAAGAATTTATTGAATATAGTTCACAGTAAAAAAGCATATATTTCCAATAAATTATTTTCATTCCATCTATGAGAGATCGTGTACGTCTGGAAGGCTCATCCTCATTTTAAAAATTGAATCGATATATCTGGGCAATCTGGAAATTGTCACAGTTGAACGGAGAACTTTCGTATCTGTCGGATTCCTCAACAATCAGAATAAAGCATGCAGGGAAAATGCAATGTACTCTTAAATGTTAACAAAGAATATATAAATATATTTTTACATTTACAATGGAAGAGTCAATGTAGAATGTGATTATATTGTGTGCAGTTTTAGGGAGATTTAGTTTATTTAATAGCCTTTTATCAGTATTTTATTTCATATATATAGTCCATAATTATTTTCGTAAATGAAAGGCATTTCAAATAAAACATGATTAAGAGTAGGTTACTTGAAAATTGTAAAAAAATAATAATAATAAAAGACCTTTATTTGGCATAACCTCTTCAAAATACAAAATTTTCCAATTAAACAATACTCTAACAGAAAGTCCTCCTTCCACCTCAACCACCCTCACATTCTTCTTCCGTATTCAGTCCGTCATGTTTTTGTTACAGTACACAGCTCCCACCCACACCGAACTTCTATGCATTTCCACCTTCTCTACTACGAGTTCTGTAGCATCCGTTAGCGTCTCTCTGCTTCATTTCCCCACTATCTTCCTCACTCCCAACACGATTCATTACTACTTATTTAAGGTTTCAATGGTAGTGAGTAAGCCTTGCTGAATCGCGCCTTCGGGTTGCTCATTTATTTTCCGTTATATGGTACATATATGTATATGTATGATGTGATATACAACAACCACCTACAATATTGTCCTTTGCTTTCTTTTTGAATATAAGAGGAATTCAGTAATTTATTTTCTTTTAATATCATGATTATTTGACATATGACCTCTGATCTCCGATTTAGACTGTTATAAAACATTCTTTTTATTATTATTATTTTGTATTACAAGATTAGTTTTTTGGTATTCTGCTGCAACCAGGTTTGATCTAACCATGGTTACAATAGTGACGTTATTGATGGAAATTACGTCTTAGGTTTACCAGGGTACAGTTATTATCGGCCTCAGGGAGCGCCTTGTAGATTAGGACGTGGCTGTTCTTAAACTATTGCCGCAGGTTAAAAAATGTCCGTATATAGAGAGTTAGCTAGTTTATTGACCTCCTGCAGACCGATGGATCGTGAATGGTGACTGTAAAACCTGGTAAAAATTGTTCTTACTAATCAGTTCAATCCTAATATCTGTATCCGCCTATGTAATAATGCCAAAGGTATATGTCAAAATGAAATAATCCATTCTTTCAAGACTGTTATTTCTTTCCGAATTCAGCATTGCTGTATAAGGAAGGTATTGTGATAACGTTAACGTCTTTCCGTTTTCTAACTAATATTGTTGAAATATACTATTACTTTTCGAATAAAAAACTACTTTATAGGGAAAGTATTGTGAATAATTTAGAATTGCATTTTTTTACAGTTCATGACTAAAATAGTTGAAATAGATCCGTTTTGATGTTTGTGTGTGCGTGTGTCCATCGGACGGATCGCGACCAAATTTGAAAATCGGCTGAGAACGCGAGCTGGAGTGATTCCGTGAGGACAAATGGTCCACTACCAGAGAAAAAAACTCGATAAAACCGCCTTTCTGCGGCACGGAGCCGCACTCAAATATCTGGTGAGGGCACCTCAGGGCTCTTCCAGGTAATTAATTATTATTTCAGTTCGATTCACTTTTCGCGTATTCACATTTCCACGTTTTAACGTTTCCACATTTTGATTTTTATGCATGATGTTCATGTTCATGTTAATACCACCAGTGACGCATTTGTTTTGTGCATCACAACATCAACATCAGCACACTTGAACTACAGTGAACAGTGGTGAATATCGTTTTCCTTTAACCACCCATAATCTAGCGGGTTTGTCCTAAATCACTGTTTCTTCCGCATGGTGCACAACAGTTTCACAGTTTAATAGTTGCATATTTGCACAACACTTGCATAATTACACAGTTATATAGTTTCACAGTTGGACAGTTACACAACAGTTTCACAGGCACATTTGCATAGAACTTGCACAATAGTTTTGCAGTTTCACAGTTGCATAACAGTTGCACAGCAATTGCGCAACAGTTGAATGTGACAATGCGAAATTGTTATAATATGAGGAAATGTGAGAAAACGTGATAATACGTGAAAAAAAAAACTAAAAATACGTGAAAAACGTGAAAAATCATATTCGGAGAAGTCGTGTAGTACTTTAGAACACTTATATGATATAAACCTAAGCTTAAGACTTTCGAGCAAATGTATTGTACCGCCTTCTTCATGCATCTGTGGTTTATTGTTATGCATTGCTCGATGCCGAGGTATTTATACACATCCCCGAGAAGCAAAGAATTCATCTTAATGGTATCAGATACTACCGCGTTCTGGTCATCTTAAAGCAATCACCTATTAATATACCCCACTGCGTACTTTTCAACTTCTGAATTTGGAGTTGCTAAATACACTTACTACTTTGGACTGGCTCACAAAGTTGTCGTTTCCATCGGAATATAGCTTCATAATCGTCTACATAAAGCAAGTGGTTGAATTTAATCTCAGGTTGAGTTTGAATTGTATACCCGTAGTTAGGATCTAGGTCAGCGGATTAATATTAAGAGACACCCAAAAAGGACTGATGCCGTCTCCCCGTGATACCCCCATGCGATTTATATTGTAAGGTGCTAGTGTTGAAAGATATGTGGAGTTGCTTTCTCCAATTTTTAATGGTGCTAGTCAGAAACGCTATCAATTGTTTGTCAACTTTATAGATATTGAATACCTTCAACCGCCAGGAATGTGATAAGATGTCCAAGGCTTTTTTGTAATTTGTACAAACTACAATCCCTTTCTTGCTACCTCTTTGTCCTCGTTTACAACCAGTTTGCTCCGCTGCTAGAACTTTTCTATTATACAGATGAATGTTGATCTTATAATCTATTGCCGAGGAGGTATTTTGTAAATTACTGGGAGGCAAGTAATAGGTCGGTAATTATTGGGAAACGTTGGGTCGCCATGTTTAGCTATCATGTACGTTCTACCCAATGTGAAGATTCTTTTAATCTTGTCAGGATTGCCAAGAGCTACTGTTCATTAAGTATTCTATGTATATTTTGAAAATACTTGCGTCAATATCTCCGTACTCCATCTGCACCTGAATATTTTCAACTACCAAGGTTTTCTACTGCCACTTATATATCTGCCACTTCGAATGTTCTTGTTTCCATTTCTCCTATATGTAGTAAATGTTTTCTCTTGTGTTGACCTATTTAGTGGTGTGGTCATTTTCTTCTTGACTCGACAGATTTGACCAATAGCTGTGCACGGCATTAATATTACAACTTTACTTTTTATGTTAGTTTCTTATCACTTCATTTATAGAATTGTTTCCTATGGAAAAAAAATATTATTAGTAAGACGTTAATTTTACCTTCGACTCTAACTCCCTAGACTTTATATTTTACTCTATCTAGTTCCGCCTCCCCTTAAAATTAGAAGAGTTTTGTGTATTCCGAGCTGATGCAGGACTTGCTTCATTTTTTGTAATTGCTTTGCTGGTAACTGGATGTTTATGTATGCGATTATCTTACCAATATATGTACTTGTTACTATGTACGATTTATTCGCTCGTTCGGTCTTTGCCTCCATTAGTAGTGCCGGTTGGACTAGATCGTTGCTTTAGTTCCATGACAGTGCAAACCGTTAGTACTGCATAGACAATATCATGTATCTTCTAGAGAATTCTTCTGTTAAATAATATGCAGAATGCTATCAACTGTTTATACCAACTGTATACTTTATACCAACATCTTTCTGGAATGACACCTTGAAAACTGTTGGTCGGTTGCATATATCAAATCATTAATCATTGACCATGTTATCTATCCGATACCATCGTTACATATTCACTCGCCGGCAAATTCGTTACTAGTTGCAGTGACTGTCTTGATATTCGTCTACTAGATCATCTTAGTGCGGATGACGGGAAACTTCTTCGGTTACCTTCAATTCGTCCAGTTCAGTTTATAAGAAACATTTCATTATGAAGATCGATATAACTTGGTCCGTCAATATTGCCAAGTCGTATCCCTGGATTCTTTTAGTCTTACTCTGTACTTTTTTTATTGTTCGCCGTTATTACAAGCGCGGAAGTATCCTTTGATTAATTGCATTTTATCATCTATTTTCCTTCGTAAACGCCGTGAAGTTCGTAAATTTGCGAGAGTTTTCTTAAGAACACTCCCAGCTTTCTATCTAATTATATATCTAAATATATAATAAATCTAAGCATTTTCATTTTAAGAAGAAGTATCTCTGCTACTGTGGGAGCCCTCTACTAGAGGCTGGCTTCTGTTCACGTCACATGTTTTCACAAAAGGAGGCTATTTGTGACGACATCCGCTTTATTCATTTTGCCTAGAAACTTGCATTTCATCTCTATAGGATAGTTAGTCTATCAGAGAGCTGGTGAAGTTTGTAGTACTGCCAGGTCCTCTTTTAGTCGGTGTTTACGCCAGGCAGTTACCATGGATCATTTCGTGGCCGGGCCCACCCCATGATGCTATGAATGGGATGAGTAAGGGAATAGGGATTTTTGTAATCTGTGGTAGTTTTGTACCCAGTATGTTCAGTACACCGGATAGGCTGCAGCCCTATTGCAGGGGCCTAACTAGGTGCCCAAGTCCGAACCTCGTATTTTTATCCAGGTTTCTACTTCTCCCCCCTGGCTTTCTTATTCGGGCTTGCAATCGGAAAATGACGGAGTTCCCTTATAATAATAATAATTATTATTATTATTATTTGATATATGGCCCATATGTTCGATTTAGAATCTATTCCTGTTAGTTTATCATAAAATAAGTATATAAATTAAATTTCCGAAACTCTTTGTTATTCTTCCATTTTCGCAGCCTACTTGAAAACAAAATACAATTACACTGTCGTCGTCACTTATCTCCCCTCGACGTTATTCATCGGTACTCCAGTTTTTCTCGCCCTCATTGTCGAATTAAACGGCTTATAAAATCCATTAAAAAAACCAAAAGATAAAAACGCGCGTAAAGAAAAATCGCTCCATCGCAACGAAAAACCGGGGAAGGAAGGCTGAAAGATTATAGCCGGCGGATGGAGCGCATAGCTTCAGAAATAAAATAAATGGTTTTCTGCAGGAGCCGCACTGATAAATAAAGAGTGACATCATCAAGCGCAATAAATCAATGGCATTCAGAAATGCGGCGATTCGTCGGCATGAATTATATGTGTTATTACCGAAACGGGAATAAATTGTCGTTCGGATTTGAGGGATATTAATCGGAGAGGAACATTTTAATAAAATGAATGTAATATGTAGGCTTTATATTGCTAATTGGATTGATTCAAAACGACTGACGAGGATTAAATGAGAAATTAATATTATATTCAATGTATTTTATAATCATTAAATGTAACAGCTATAGCCATATAAAATTACATGAAACTGCAGTTTAAATGAATGTATATGTAGTAATATAAACATGTTAGTGGGGATGTACGATGTTCAAATGGCTCGTGCTAGTATAATATATAATATTGAAGTTAGATATTAGTTAGTCCTCGCCGTATGAATGCATTCAATTCAAACGGGGAACCGTAATCAAACAATATGCTGTTTAGTTTGCGACTAACTACCACCAGCACAGTCATGAATATGATTTAAACTTCTGTATTACTGAATGATTTAAATAAATGAAAACATGCCATTATCTATACTCCATTCAAAATTTAATATTGCATTCCAATGTGCTATTGATTTGGAATAGAGGATATTATGAAATATTTCACCGTAATATTAGGGTGATAGATTTTGTATTCTACATTAAATGATCGACGACTAGTACATACGCCCTTATCATTATGCCTTATAGTAACTATTTCGAATAACCTACGAATAGAAGATGCTGTCGGGTTTTACGCCTGATGAGTGTACGTAGACAAGAGACTGGGTTTCAATCAACAACATTTTCATGTGCAAACATATAAAAAGGAACATGCGAAACGAGAATAAAGTTAAATAAGTCGAATTTTAATGAGAATGAGAATTGGAAACAATTTCAAATCTGGCTCTCACGTTATGCTAAAAAGATTAAATATTGAATGTTAACTAAACTCCTTTCATAATATTGATTTGCTCAAATTGTTAGGTTGTATCTCTAGATATTAAACGAAATATATTTTAGTAATAAGACAGTTTGCTGCCAGAATATATTGTAAATTAATAATACACTTTCTTTGTTTTTATCACTTGTTTGTTGCTATTTTTACAAAAAAAAAATCGACTAATTACTAAGCTAATTCGATGACTAAAGAAATGTGTGACTTGTACCTATTTATACATAATTTGTCAAATATTGTAAAAACATAAACGTAACCCACGTCGTTTACAAAGATGTCTGGTCACCTAGGGCATTTGTAGCACTATTATGCCCTTAAAACTCCAGATAATATCTTTACATATTTTAGGCAAGTTACATATAGCCACAACCAACATATTTACATGAAAACAAGAGCAAAATCACACATAAAAACTTAAAAGCAAAATGAAACATTTTTTTTTTTTAAATAACAATATAAAAATAACAATATAAATATAAAAAAACAAGTGCTAAAAAAGAAAAAATCGTTTTATGTATTATAATGAATTATCACGAAGTAGACGACGATTCAATCGGTCATGCATCGGCTGTACGATGGAATGTGCGCATCGGGAGCGGCTTGCACGACAAACACAATGGGAGACAATAAGTCCGGAGAAGCACACAGTGATAAACGAAAACAGCTATTCCAACTATAGTGTGTTTGTTCAGGAATTCATAAATAATTCTTCTCCGCACAGTTATCAATCAGGGGGACTAGGTACGAATTATGGTTTGAGTAGACAGTACCATGTGACGGTACCATGTGCTATACTGTGGTATACCTGTACACATACAATAACATACGGCAAAAGTACCGGAACCTGGCTTTAAACTAACAATTTAGTAACTGCTACTACTACTGCTAAAACTAATACTTTCCTGGGGCTCTGATTGACGAGCAATGTCTAAATCGTTTAGGTTGTTGTATCTATGTGCGACAAAGTTTCACAAACCGGAACCTGACAATTTTTTATACAAATTTGAAATTATATAAACTAAGTAATCGCGAAACTATTGAAGATGTTTAAGTAAAAAATGGAATGCTAGTGTTTTTTGGTGGGTGGTGAAATAGCAGTATTGATTAATATTCAGGTAACACTGTTCGACATCAATACAACATGCAAGCGATATGTCGTCTAGGTGTTGCCGTTTGTTTATAATCGGCATCCACACGATGACGCAATACAAGAAGGGGTTACAACATGAGATATACATCTTATCTCAATATTATTATTAGTAGTAGCAGTAGTGACTACCATTATATATGTGTTACACTAGTAACTGGCTATCAACCATCGGATCATTCCTCCTGTGATATTGTATGTTTATGTGAGTGTTAGGACTAGCTACTTTTTCCTAAAATATCTAATTAAACTAAACTAAACTAATTCCTAAAATATCGGTAATTGTATCCCAGCGACAAATGATAACGACCAATATTATAAATATGTTAGAGATCATCTTATAATGTTTTACTACTGCAAACATGTTGACAAGTTTCTTTGGTTATTATGAAAAAAAAAATTTGTTTCTCTTCAGTTGCCTAAAGTGTCGTTAATTATATCCTAACGAGAAATGATACCGACCAACTCATACATTTTTGCTTCCGGGGAAATGTTGAAATCTTCCTTTGGTTAATCTGTTAAAAATACTATAGTTCCTATTCTTCATAACTTGAAATAAATCTTCACTTAGAGATGTTTTTAATTATCAAGAGTAACTTCCCAATAAATGTAGTGTCCTGTTGAAAAATCGTGTTGGATACATTTTTCGTTGTTGTCTCGTATGCATGTTGTATTTCATCGTATTTTTAACACGTTTGTAAAAACAGATCGTGTGTTCATATTTTGAAGATGAGCATATGTATTTTTTGTTTGTTGTTATTCTTATAATCAGTAAACCTTTACCGTTAAGTGTTAAGATGTACATTGCTAAGTGCTATTTACGAATCGTTTCTTTTCCTATACTACTTCTAGATTTGTTACCACATTCTTTTTGTTTTTGGCAGTCTCATTCCTTCGGTCCATGATATTATTTTTTTCTCTTGTGGTCTAATTTATTGTGATATCCCTTAGGTCTGCCCGATTTTCTTGTCTTGTGTGTCTTTTATGTCTATATTTTCTTAGCTATTCCTTCCTTGCACATCCTTATTACATGCTCGGACCATATTAGTTGTTGTCTTTTAATTGTGATTCCATTTTCAGCATTTCTCTATATATACATTTATAAATATGATTCCAACTGTTTGTTTTCAAATGTAACTTCGCAGTACTGAAAAAAAAAATTGAATTTGGAAAAAAAATGTTCATCGCTCTGTCACAAAACTATGATTAGCCTTAGAATAAATCGTCTGTCTCTGCACTAAAACGCAACATTTTGGCAATTAATTTTATTTTAACTTGAACTATTCAATTGTATCTCCACCACGTGAAACACATAATTCTAGGCGCGTATGAAGCTGGTTATATGAGTTTTGAATTTCTTCTATTCTGATCGATTGAATGGCATCTCGGATTCGACTTTTCAATATGATTACATCATTTGGAACGTGAGTACTTTAAACAATTTGCTTTAATCGGCCCCACATATAATAATCACACATCGTTAGATCGGGGCTCTTGGAGCTCGATAATTTAAAGACAGATTATCCAGTTCCTCGTATTAAGCATTTGCAGATATGAAGCTTGATTCACAGTTCCCTCAAAAAAGAATGGCGCTATTAGGTCATGATAGGTAACAACGCGCCAAACGTTAACTTTAACGTAGTACTGGCGATTCGTGATTTCTCTGAAAGCTGGATTTGTCAAGATCGAGTGTCGTTTTTGCTGAGTTGCCACTGTTCCGTTGGAATGAAATGTGCATCAGAAAATATGTTGTACCGATGAAACGATATTTTCAAAAATACGGGATCCAACCCATAGACAACAGTAAAGACATCTTCATCAAGAATCCGTTTTGTCTTTTTTACATTCCTCACAGAACTGGAAGATAAGAGTGAAATGTGAGCTTCTTGATATTTTTCATGAAAACAGTCGACCATATAGTTGATGCTCGCCTCGACTGTCCCGTGGCACTGAATTAGATAAATTCTCTGTCTCAGTGTTAACATTCTAGCAGAACAATGATTCATATGAAAACGTATCTGTTTAAAAACGTCTAAGCTGTTTCAATGTTCTAATTGTAACATAGTTTTGTGACAGAGCGATGAACTTTTTTACAGATATTTTTTTTTAGTACTGCGAAGTTAAATCTGAAAAGGACAAATAAAAAATGTTTCCCTGTCTATCCACTCTTCCCGCTCTTTTCTCACATTCTCCCCAACATTCCAGTCAGTCCAGTTATGGTCCAAAATCCCAACCTGTATTCGCCGTGCTCCTCCTTCTCTCCTTTTGCCAGTCTTGCCTCCTGCGTCAATGTCCTCGACCCCATCAGTCCTTATTTTTCAGGCAATCTCTCTTGCCCCTTTCTGCCTCTCTTCTTTTGCCTTTTTTCTGAGGTTCTTCTATACATTTGTCTCTTCTATGACCATGTCGCCGCCAATGTATATGTCAGTGCCTCTCAAGTTTATCTTTGCTTGCATCAAATTCCTCTTCGCTTGCCAGCCTGCTAACTCCTGTAGGATCTTTAGGTTCAGCCGCTCCAACAACAGCATCACACCCAGGCAGCATGTTTGTAGTTTGGGTTTAATATTGGACCTGACTATACATATGTTCACTTGCCACGCACTTTAACCGAAAATAGTTCTCCGAGATACAATATCAACTCTCGGTACACTGCTTAAATTGCAGGTACCCAATATAGGCTTAGAATAGTTGGAATCGTTCTAGTTCTAGACTAGCTTGTTTATAAATTGGTTTCATAAACAATTTTAATAATTAATTTGTCCCACTCTTTTCTCGGTCTGCCTCTTCTTCTTTTATTTCCAGTTCTTGCTTCCCATACCTGTTTTGTTTGATTCGTGTTTAATTAAATGTCCCCACCAATTAAGTTGTTTCTTTTCTATATACTTTTCTATAGCTTCAATTCCCAATTCTTCTCTAATGTCATCATTTCTTATTCTGTCTCTTCTCGTAACTTGTTTTACTCCTCTGAGATATTTCATTTCCATGGCCTGTATTCTACTTTTGTCCCTCTTCGATAGTTTCCACATCTCGCTCCCATATGTCAGTATAGGTCTATATATGCTTTTGTATATGTTTTTTTTTTGTCTTTCTGCTGATCTCTTTTTTGTTAATCAGTATATTGTACAGTGCGTGGTATGTTTTAACTGTGTTGTTTATTCTGTTACTAAGTTCACCTTCCATTTTTCCGTCTTCTGTCAGTGCTACTCCTAGGTATTGTTCTACTTGCTCTATTGTGTGTTGTTCTATCTTTATATTTATTTATTCTTTCCGGTTTCCTATTACCATCACTTTTGTTTTGTTATAATTCATTTTCATATTATACTTTTCTAGATGTCTGTTCCATACACTCCGGTTGTGCTGCAAATTAGCTTCATTTTCTGCTATCACTACGACATCATCAGCAAATGCTTCTTCCGATATTTTTACCACTTGCTTTTTTTTGTACCCTATATTTGCTTTTTTGATTTTTGGTTTCATGCTTTTCATTATTTCATCCATGTATATGATAAATATCGTAGGACTGAGCCCGCCTCTGAGTCCAGTGGTTGTCTTAAATGCTCTTGATGTTTGTTCCTTGTGTATTATTGCATGGGTGTTGTTGTTATATATGTTTTGTATTAATTCGACTGTCTTTCTACACCTCTCTCATCCAGGAATTTCCATAATTTGTTTCTTGGGACCATGTCGAACGCTTTTTCTAGGTCTATGAATCCTAAATATGTGTTTTTATTATTTGTAGTTCTTTTTTCTGTGATTTGTTTTATTGTGAAGATGTTGTCCTGTGTGGATCTTCCTTTTCTAAAACCGCATTGCGATTCTTCTAGTGTCTGGCCTATTCTTGCTATTATTCTCTTGTTTATTGTCTTTTACAATATTTTCATCCCTATACTTATTAGTGTTATGCCTCTATAATTTGAGCATTTCGTCTTATCCCTTTTCTTGTATATCGGTACGATTAGTGCTGTTTGCCAGTCTTTTGGTATGGTATTTGTGCTCCATATGCTGTTCAGTAGTTTCCGTAGTTTTTCTTTACCTACCGGGCCCATGTGCTTGATCATTTCCGCTGTAATTTTGTCCTGGTGCTTTTCCTATTTTTAATTTCCTTATTATTTCTAGTAGTTCTTGTTCCTTGATACTCTCTGTATCTGCTTCTGCGTTGTTCTTGTCTTTAATTATTTTCATTTCTGCTTTGTCGTTCTTTCTAATATTTCTTCGTTTCCCTTCAGCATTCTTCCTTGTTTATCTTGAATGTATCTTATTTCTTGTCCTTTTTTTTCCTGCCATCTTTTAGGGTTTTATAAAGTAGCTTTTGGTTTTCCCTTGCGTTTTTGTCCATTGTCTCTCCGAACTTTTCCCATTCCCTGGTTTTTGCTATTCTAACCTCGTTCTTGACTATTTTTCTCTTGTCTCTCTATTTTTTGTAGTTTTCGCTGTTTTTGTCGTTTAGGTATCTTTGCCATGTTTTTTTCCTCTCTTTTGTTTTCTCTCGTATGTCCTCCGACCACCAGGCTCTGTTGTTTCTTGTTTGTGCTTTTCTTCGTACCACATGTCTCTTTTGCTGTCTCAACCATATTTTTCTTTAGGTTATCCACATTTCCTTTACTTCTCTTTCGTTGGTCACTTCTATCTTCATTACCATTTTCTCCATATATTATATTGCTGTTTCTTTTTCTCTAAGTTTGTATGATCTTATCTTGTTGTAGTTTATTGCTATATTTGGTCGCTGGATCCTTCTGTCACTGTCTTAGTAGTCTTCCTTAAGTTTCGTCACAACTAGATAGTGGTCACTTCCAATTTCGTAGCTTCTCTTTACCCTTGTATCTATTATTTTGCTCCTTGTTTCTTTTTCTATTAAAACTTAATCTATTATAGATTTTTCGTTCTCATGTGTATTTGTGTATGTCCTTGTGTTTGAATAGTGTGTTCGTTATTACTACGTGGTACAGTAATCTAGCATTTTCTTCCCATTTTGGTTTAGTACGTCTTCGCCATATCTTCCTCTCGTCAAGTCGTTATCGTTTACGTCCTTACCAATTCTGCTGTTGAAGTCACCCGCAACGAAAACTTCTCCTTTGGCTGTTTCGGTTGTTTCACTGAGTTGCTCCCAAAATGCTTCTTTGTTGCTACATCATCTTCATTTGGCCCATATACTATAATTATTGTTCTGGTTCTGTTAGTTTTTTAATGCATCCTACACCTTCGGCTGCCCTTTATCCTTGTCTACTCCGCTATATATTATTTTATGTTTGTTATTGGTTGTGTATATTCCTTTCCCTTTTCTTTTTGTCTCCGTTATTACCAATATGTCTACTTCCATTCTTTCGAACTCTTTTTTCAGTTCTTCCTTTTTTCCGTATATACTCCTTATGTTCCAGGTTGCTATTCTCCATATTTTGTGTTTCTCCTTTTCGATTTTTTTTACCTATTGTGTCTCTTTCGTTTTTTCTATTTTCTATCTGTGTATGGTTTGTTTTGTTTACATTTTTTTATTTACATTTTATTACATTTATTTTATTTACATGCCTTAGTTCTGTCTTACTTCCCTGTTTCCTTAGTTTTTTGTACTTTCTTATTCTTCGTTCCAGTTGTACCATTTTTCATTTGTGCACATCTTTTTGTATCCTTTTTCCATTTTCACTCTTTTTCCGTCCTGCCTTTCCTTCCTTGCTATCTTCCTGATCTCGTATTGTATTTCTCTCTCTTTGTGGGTCAGGTCATCTTCTATATATATTTGGTGTCCTCTCAGCTTGTATTTGGTTGTCATTATTTTCATTTTATCTTCAAAAGATTCCATTTTCTCTATGTTTATACTCTTTCCATCATATTGTTTTATCGTTCTTACCATTTTTACTTTCGTATCTACTCTCAGCTTTTGCTGTATGAATTTTTATCCCAAGTTGTTCCTTTAATTGTGTTTCTCCCTTTTCTCTAGCTGTTCCATCCTTTTCATCTTCTCATTCATACTTCTTCTTTCTTCTTCCCATTTTTCTGTTTGATTCTTCATTTCCTCTCTTAATAGTTTGTTTTCATTTGTGCTTATTTCTACTTTTTCTATTAGTATTGCTATAATTTTTTCAAGTTTTTCCATTTCTTCGTTTTCACTAACTTTTATCTGCTCTGGTTTTATTATTTTGGTTTGTGTTTCTAGCTCGATGCTGTTGTCTAAGTCTGCTTTCTTTCTTTTATCTGCCATTAACTCTATTCTTGCTATATTGTTTCCTGTTCGCGCTTTCCACTTTATTTAAAGCAACTTATTTTATTGTTTTGTTTTCTTTTGTTTATTAGATTTATTTTTAGTCCTGCTGTGCTCTTTCCGTCTTACGCTCGCGCAGCGCTAGGCTCGTCGTCCGGATCGTCTCCTCAGAGACGACTTAACCTCTGCGTGCCGCTTATTTTTGTTTTACAGCCACTTGCGCCACTATCTCTCTTCTGTTTTTTTTTGCTTCTCACTATTATTCTCCACTTTCACCACTCCTGTATTGTTTCACCTGTCGACGCCTATTGTATAGGTTTAATCTACGCGGCTCCACAACACGTCTGTACTGTTTTTGTCATATAATGTGTAATAATCAATGGACTTGGGGATTGAATTTGTGTAGAAATTGGAGTTTTTGAATTACGGTATATGACAATTGCAATTTATATGCCCAAGGATAAAAAAATGGCAGTAATCGATGTTTGAATAACATCAATAATTTCACAAATATATCAACTCCGAAGTCACATGGCACATACTTTGGTGCGGTTACGGATAGGCAGGATTATACCTATTGTGAATTTAATTAATTTAAATATTTAGATACCTTGTCAAATGAGGTAATCTAGTGTGTCATCTATTCAAGATGGATCAGTATCTCACTTAGCATTGCCATTTATCAAAAAAGTTGTGGTAAACATATATAGCTATTGATGTATTCTCGAAGTCTCCTCACTGCCGAACTCTAACGCGTGTGTTTACTCTTTATTTATATTACCAAGTAGATGCAGATATTGTATATATACTTCTGGTTGAAAATTCAGCCTGGCCATACCTTTTCTTTGGAGGGCTCCAAAGAGAAATTGCCAACGGTCCGCCTGGTGTCATCTACTTTCTGAATTGCACATCCACCTCTGTGGAGGCCAAAATGCAGACATTCATGAAGCATAGTCCTTACCTGTGGTTTTTCTTTCCTGTACCCTTTATCGGTAACTGTTTCCTCGCGACATTCCACCCTCAAAAATTAAAATTAAAATTAAAAATCGACATATAGTCCTGAGCAGTGGTAAGAAAACCTTATAACTTGCCTACGCCACATTAAAAGAAGACGAGTTGTTTTGGGCCATACACTAAATACTATGATTGTATGTCAAAATTATATTTGTGGTAATATTAATATTTTTTTCAAGTTGCAAGTTAAAAAAAGGATGATTGCCTAATTTGTGGTATTATATATAGACGGACGTATCACATGGAAAGACCATTAATGTCGTACACAATTGCTGCTAATTTTATGGAAAAGAGAATTACTAAATGCATATTGCTGTCTCATCCATCTAATTGCCAATGGATTAGAGATGCATATTTATGATACAAAAAATGAGAATGAGACTAATTTTCTCCATAAATGCCAGCCGTGCCTGTGGATGAGACTATCCTTCCCACACAAAGCGCCTATGTATTATATGCCATATCTTTTATAAAAAATTACAATTACTACAAATATTAACAACATAGTTTCTGTCCACCTTCATACTATCACATATGTTTTCTTAAATTCCGTCATCTGTAGGGCTAAGTCAATATTCTGCAATCCGAAGATTTGTGTATCAAATACTTCTGGATTATGTAAATGTCATATTTATATGATTGAGCAACTATATAACTTAAGCAATTTTCAGAGTGAATAAGTGTGCCTATTCTCTTCCAATTCCAAAATAGTACATGTATAATATAGAGTGGATACTTAATTCCATATACGAATACGCTGGGAACTAAAATATTATCTTGTAAACTCAATATTTCTCTCCTTAGTCAAATATTTAGAATATTTTTCAAGAACAATACAGGATCATTTCAATCGTACAACAATCCCCATAAAACAATTGTAAAATACAAATCCCTTTACGTTATTATCATTCGTTCGTAAAGTTTTGGTGATTGCCATTATTCATTGGGCACATTAAATAGATCTTTTAAAGTCACCTGTAATTACAATTTATATTGCACAGTATAAATCGAACTGAATAAAACAAACACACCCTACGCTACTACATCCATTCTCCCATTGTTTCGATTTTCCGGTGTTGTTTATTTCGGACTGAGTAAAGCTCTTTTATTTCCGACTTTCCTTTTGTTTTAAAAATCATTTATTTTACGTGGATGTCTCATCTGTTTCTATATAAGCCCGATCAGTATTCAGATCAGTTGGTCTCCACAGGGAAATCTCCACTTACTTTCCCCCGCTACATAGCGTAACTAACTCTTATCTCTTTTATATTGGGAACAGGTAGCAGTTGAACGTATTTCATTCCACGACTTTTCTATGTTTCCGTTTTCAATATTGCGTCGAATTGAAAATACAAGGCGTTTTATTATATTTTCACGGGGATATTTGGTATTCAAGTTTTCGTACAAATATTTTACTTAAACATTCAATTTCATTGGGTAAACTTGGTATTGCGGGATTAATTAAACTGGCCGTAGTGAATAGAAAGGGGATAACAAATACATTGACATTTTAAGTGTATGGTTTAAGTTATTTTTATATGTGATAAATATGTGGTAATAAATTTAGTCCCGTATCTGCGAAAAGGAGTATGTTAGAGGATTTATCGCATCGTTTCTAACAGATTACTCTGGAAACCAATATCCCATCAGTAAGGGACTACTCTGCTTTTTACACCGAACAAACCCACATCTTTAAAATATTTCACGGTGTTTTACTTGCCAAAGCATCACACAAGGATTTTCAACTTTCCGCAGGATTTGATTGCCATCTTGATTTATATTTGCTCGCATTTGCGTCAGCATGTATTACACAAAAATGTGGCCTTTTTAAAATTTGCTTTGATGTGGCACGCATTATTTTAAATCCACCAAGTGGGCTTCTACCTTGCGTAACTAACCGCTTGGATAATAAAAAAAATATAAAGCTGATGTAATTACGAAAAACAATTCAGCTTGTTCTTTCATCGCGGTCCAGGAATGTTTAACATTAACTTGATTCAATTGAGAAAAAATATCTCCCGCATTGTTTTCTCGGAAGGGCGTTCGTTTAAACCCTCTGAAATTATATTGTGTTGTAAATTAAGTTTCTTTCTGGAAGTTCACTTTTCCACAAAGAAATTTATTAGACATATGGAATAGTATATCTATATACAATAAGTATATTTAGTAGTATAATAATAATAACCATATATTACAATAACAAACCATGTCTTATAATTGAAATACATCAACATAATAGGTAGTTAAACTTAGATAAAGCTACACTCACCAGCACAAAATTACATTAATTCACTTTAATGTTTTAATAAAATCTGATATGAAAAGTAGTCCAAATGACAAGAAGGTGTTTGAATGTCAGGTTAATCTATTACTTCCCATTTCTGTATAACTGCTGAACTTATTTGAAATACGTTTCAAATATGTTCATTAGGATTTAGATCCGGACTTCTTGCCGACCAGATCATAGAATTGGAAACTAATAGGGCTCCAAGTAGCGCATCGACAGCTTTGATTGCGCCCCTAAGTTCTAGTCACATTCAATTACCCAAGATAAAACTGTCTAATGTCGAGGGCAATTGGTTCTTCTGGTTGGTGTTTCGGGACACGTTTGACCACCAAAATCAAAGTTTGTCGCATATAATATCATTACCTAAAGTCATCTCTATCCGTTCAGGCGACAACGTATATGCAAACAATTGAAATGTCTGCTGCTAACTATAACGTAACATATCAGTTGCTCATAGATCGCTTTGAGAATCGGCGGCACATAGATATATGGGCCGCCGATTCTCAAATGTTTGAATGTTGCGTGATTCTAAAGTAACCCATAAGTCGAACCTATGCGAATTCCTTAACGAGACCAAAAAACATTTGGATACGTTAAAGGCCCTCAAGGAACCAGTCTAACACTGTGATACAATATTGATTGAAATGCTGTGTGCAAAATTTGATAACAAATTAACAAAGCTTTTTTGAATGGCAGAAAGATACCAAAATACTGTGATCTCATGAAATTTCGCAGCAGAAATAGTAACCCAACCTCAATCAACCGAATAGTGGTATTGTATCTACATTTGATCGTTTAGCGACAACCGATCAAATGTCTCCTGCGCAGATTCGCATTGTTTGAGTAAGTGTGAGGAATTCTTTCGAATGGAAGTACAACAACGTGTTTAAACAGTGAATACAAAGGATTTCTGTTTAAATTGCATGGTGGCGGACCACTGGCTGAAGCTGTGCAAATCATCAACGTACCGAAAATATGGGAGATTGCACCATATGCTTTAGTATTTTGAGAAGTCGTATGAGAAGTCCTTGGCTCTTGGTTCAATGGATATTTTACTTTAGGTATTTATGGACATTTTCTCGATTGGTAAGATTAGCCCATAAAACATACTCGGCAGGGCCGTATCGGGACCAATCAAATCACAGGTGAGTACTGATTGGACCACTTCCTTGCAAATACGGAACGATACACAAGTGGCCGTTTTGTTCTCTCTTTACCGTTTTAAGATCCGTCCGGAATCGACTTAATAATTGTGAAATTGACGCATTCGGCCCTGTCGATGATGGAGGAGTATTTACGGACCCAGAGCAGATTTAACAAAGGTCCGTCGATATAGTTCCCAGGAAATTATTATTCCCAAATCTCAATGGAAACAACACATCATTCCGTTTCTCTGTAGCCATCTCGGACCTGAAAGGCCCGACAGCTCTCTGGACTTTCTGGGGTTGTTTTCTTATACGATCTGCATCCATGCTAACGATTACATCGCATACAATGTGAAAGTGAATCAAGTATCAAGCTGTGGGGTGCCCCCGTCGCGTCAGTAGCCTCTGCCGGCGCCCTCGATACGCGAAAATATCACTAGCCGCCGCCTAGCGGTATGCCTCCAAACAACCGTCCACGCTGCACAGCAATAACATCAACATTTCATCGTCCAACGGCTTCATCAACAATCATATCGGCAAGTTTAAACCTCCAGAACAAGCCATACTTGTTTAGCATCCTGAAAGATCACTCAAACAGCGTTTGATAAATATCCTAGCACTGAAATTGTCTGATTGACCCGAGCTTTGCGAAATGCAAGCAATGACATCCATTCTAAAACCGAGTCATCTGGAGCAATACGCGCGGGGACTGGCCCTTCTACTCAGAGTCTGAAGGACAAGTACCCATAAGACGACTGTTGATAGATTATGCTCTCCGGTAGCAGTGTGCAATTCTCTTTTTTGTAAATAAATAAGTTTAGATAGAAACGAGGATTGATTACTCAGTGTGATACCCAAACACAAAACATAAAACAAGAAAGCTTACAGAAAACATGATAACCCGCATCAGAACTAATATTAACACGTGGACCCAGAAAACAGTTGGAAACATTAAAGGAAACCATCAAAAACACTATTTGCAAGCGCTCAGCAACAAAGAGATAATTCCTCTAGCCGCACAAATATACTGAGTGTTACCAGAAACCAGAAATATAATACCTTAAGAGCAAGGCATCTGGAACAAATGAGATACCAGCTGAAATTTTAAAAGGAATCGGGAACCGCTATAATTGTTGAACATAAAATATAACGAATATGAAAATAACCGAAAGACTGCACACAGTCAACAGTCCCAATCCAGAAGAAAGACTCCCAGAAGTGTCAGAACTATAGAACAATCTCCGTCGTCAAGACTTTTCAGCGCATTCGGCGAATGTATCATGAGACGCGCATTAGATAACAGTGGCGTTGTCAGCCATCTCAGATTCGTCGACGATTTCACTCTGATTACAAAAGATGTGAACGAAATGACGGAAAAGTTTTAACATATCACCGACGAACGCACATCATTAGGACTGGTAATAAATCTCTCGAAAACAATACTAATTAATGAGAGTTGACACTAGAACAGAGAAAAAGACTATACCAGATCAAAATCGTGAAGAAATTCACATACCTAGGATCCTTAATAAGTAGCTCAGGAAGTTGCGATTGCTAGGACCATGTTAGCCTGGCCAAGATATGGGCCGACCGTCAGGTAGCACAAATGAGATTAGTACGATTAGTTTTCTCTTTGCATATGCAGCAGAATCCTGGATAATTAAAGTAGCAGACCGGCGACGAATCGTGGCCGAAAAGTGGTGATGGAGGACAGTGTATGTGAAGAAGATGCAATAACTTAATTCTGAAAAAAAACTAGGGATTTACAGAACGACTGTCCACCGTATGTAGAAAGCAGATTCTCCAATACTACGGAAATTTATCTCGAAGAGATGCGACAAACCTCGAAAGATTGTCCACGGAAAGGTGAAGGGGAAGGGCCCGAAAGGTAAATCTCCATCGAGGCTTTTGACCAAATCCAATAGATAACCAACAAACCGTTGCAGGAAAACTACAGAGCAGTAATGAATGGACACAGATGGAGACAACAGATCGAAAAGTACACATAAATGAATTCCGAAACCTCAGCCATAAGGTTACGATCTTCTTCTTCTTAGGGTGCCATACACCTATAGTGCTTCGGTGACTATCTTATTGTAGACGCAGCTAAGAAAGTTGTATTCGGCCTGGACCTCGTTTGCCTTCTATCTATCCTTGGAGGATAAATTGAGGTATTCTATATCTTTTACCTCGTAAGATATGCCCTAGGTAGGCTATGTTGCGGTAATTAATTGCTAATAGAGTTCTCGGTCAATTACTGCTCTTCTCAATTCCTCGTCGTTGCGTACCCTATCAACTCAATGGGATATGTATCATTCATCTCAGGATCCACATTTCGAATGCTTCCAATCTGGTAATGGATGCTATCTTCACCGTCTACGTTTCCACCCCATGTAATAGCACTATCCAAGCGTAGCACTTTGCCATTCGGTAACGGATTTCGGTTACATAGTAGAGTTCTGAATTTCGGAAATGATTGGCGTGCTTGTTCTATTCTATACTTGCTGTGGGTCTCACAGATGGTTAATGGATGTGCCTAGGTATCTGAATGTCCTCACTAATTCAATCTTCTTTTTATGTTCGTCTCTGCTTGGTTTTCTCTACTGGTGATCATTGTTTTTTGTTTTGTTCGATGTTTATTTTCAACCTATTTCTTCTACCTGTTTGATCGATACAACAGGTAGAAGAGTAGCTGTAATTCTTGTCCATTGCTCGCAAGAACTACTGTGTCGTCTACATATCGGATATTGCTACTGGCCTTGCCATTAACTCTTATTTCTGCTTCAGTGTTATCTAGGGCTTCTGAGAATATGTTCTCTACGTACAAGTTAATGAAGATTGGCGAAAGTAGGCAACCTTGTCTCACACCATGTAGTATCTTAATTATTTATGTGTACTGATTTTGATCAACTAGCACGCGTACTTTATGTTTCCAGTATAGGCTATGGCTCATTCTCATATCCTTTTCATCCAGTCCTGCGTTGTCTAGTTGCGCCAGAAAAGGATATCATGGCTGAATACGCTGGTCTTTACAGGTGGTGGCATTAGGTTTCTTACGGATCATTATGAAGGTGGATAGAACCCAAGCGTTTAGAATTTGTTGCGTGTTGTAGATTTTGTTGAACAAATTGACTATTAGGTCGATGTTGTCGTCTTCTAAGAGGGTGCCCTTACTCTTGCCAGCTTATCCGCCCTAAGCTGTTGACCAGCAAGAGGTGTCTGCTGATTGTGGCAGACGTTCGGTTGACATTGCCACGTGTGTTTTCTAGCAGGGTACACCACGTGCAGGTGTGGTCGTCATTTGAGTTGAATGATATCCATTCACCTTCACCCCTATACCCCCTCCGACCAGGAAGACAAAATTACATTAGGAAAACCTTTCACCATGTTTTCAGAACACATATGGAGATCTACGACAAAATTTCAACTCAAAAAATCAATTTGTACACCTTTGTACCTGATCCAACTCTTCTATTATAGTCTCCAGTTTCGGAAACCGTTTCATGCCCGTTACATTTTCAACACCTAGAAATCGTCCCAGATAATACTGCGACCGCCCGTCGCAATGGCGTTGATAGTATCGGTCGATTGAATAATTGTATGAAACTTTTTGTAGAACAGTATGAAACAAATTACAACACTTAAAAATAAAATATCAGTAACTAATCGGACACTGAATATACACTTGTTTTTGTTAATTTGTCGAATAAAACGTGTGTGTACCGTTCGAAGATTTTTTTTTGATAGTTATAATATATTGAACTTATGAAACTTTTGAAAATATTTATATTTAGATGTATTTATCAAAATCCTTCTTCTATACATGTTTAGAATGGGGGAGTTAGAATCATGGTCAACGTATCGTAAATGTTAAGGAGTAAGTACTTCGGTGATACAAAACATAAATATGATTCAGATAACTGCTAATATTGAGAAATCTTCAGTTTTAGTGAACCGATTTTGATTAATTTTTTTAAGTGGGTCACGGTAACAATACCTCCCTTCTGGTGTAATTTTTTGCCCGGAAAGTGATCGCATATTTCCACAATCTTATTTTGAAAACTTGAACAAGTTTTCGGTAAAACAATACCTTCCTTTACATTAGTGATGCATTCGGAAAGTAAAAAATTAAATCAATGATAAAATTGTCTCTATCTCATATATAATTCCTATTTTATATTATATAAGAAGAGAAATTGCAATACTTTAATAGGGTACAAGGATCATTATAACATTATAACTTAGTGATTCTACTTAATAGATTCTCTCTAAACATTCCTAATGTAATCCCGCCTGTTCATTTACATTGTATCCAAAATGACTATATTTTTGTTTAACTGAACCTGATATGAGAATCGAATTACAATACTATTTGTGACCGACTGGGATGGAAATATAGGGATGCAATTCCTGACACCACTCTTTCCTAATAAGTAGACTTCATGTTAACGTGGCTCAACAAAATACAAAATATTCACGATTTACTTACACAAACGATGAATATTGCTGAAATTTTAATTTACTAGCAATAAAAAAAATACTAGTAAACCAAAATTACATCAACTCAACTCAAACTGTGAATTCTCCGTATTGGAATTTTTAGACACAACGAATCTCACCCCAGAGATTATTGGCCTGGGTCGACCACTATACACGCATCATTCCATTCCTGTGTCACTCATGGTAACGATATGGCAGAACAATTATATATAGGTTTCATCTTGGCGTCCCCAGATGTCGGTAACAGTAAGTAACACCTCGATTTACAATTTTTTTGGTGAGAATTCTGAGAATAATCGACCCACCAAATGTACTGGCTTTTACAGTTTGCTCTGAAATCAAATTTCCTACCTCTTACTAAAGCTCCGACGCTGGATTCAGCTGGGATTAATCAATGTCTAATTGAACGTTACAATTGGTCAATTAGACTAGTCACGAATATAAATGGTTCATCCCCTACAACTTGCGACATTCCGACGATTTTCTTTCCAAGGCCATTCTTGAAAGCCATTTATTTGATATTGCCATATAACTAATCATTTAAAATAATTTAAATTGTATTGTTCCTTACGCAGTAATTTATTAATTTTTAAGGTTTTAATTAAAATTCAGTCTTTGTTTTTTCTTTTTCATCGAATATTTTTGTTAATGTCAATGATTGCGTTCTGTGTTTGTTATACAGACGAGTCGCCAGGAGGGTGGGGTGGGATATTGATCCGGACGGGTCGGAAAGCACCCTCCGGAGCTTTGCCGGCTTCAGGATTACCTGTGAGGTGAGGAGAGGTGTGGTCGTTATCGTCCTCGGTACTCCGGTTGCCATAGAGCGAGCTCACTAATTAAGATTCTTACTATGGTGGCATAAATAACACCGTATTATCAGCAAGACAAGAGCCGGCGATTCGCGTAATTGTGTGATGCCCTTCGGCTGTATTATTAATTCCCTTTCTGTATTGAATTAGCAAAACCAGTACATCCAATTTAATATAATCATTACTAAAAGTAAAATTTGAGATACAGGGTGATTTTTACATTTGTCTAGTTTTTAGTCCTTTTTGCTAAGATCGTCTTTTCGACAATATACTAGGACAATGAACGTCTATATATAGATTCCTAAAAACGTTCCTATTTATGACACTTTGGCGCATCACAAACACGTTATAAACTCACGTAGAGCGCCGGTTTTCTAGAAAAGCGGTTACCTAACAGCGACTACTTTTCATGTCATAAATTATGTTTTACATATAAACAGATGAATTTAACAACATGTACTCTCTAAGTGACCTCATAAATTACCGCTTTTATGCTACTGTTTCTCTAAGAAACGAGGGGTTAAATGACTACCTCGCCAGGATTTCTAGGTACATCACTTTAGGATCGCTCTTTTAGCATAACCACAGCTTCGGCCGTTTGTTTCCCGAATACCTTAATTATTTCTTATAGATGTTTAGCTTTTTAAGGTCTTGTTCTACATTATCTGTCTGCTTTTTTCTTCTGTTTCCCATGATTTCTATTCCATAATTTTTCTTATGGTATTTTTGTATTTCCTCTTTACATGACTAAACCATAGTATTCTTCTTGATATTATTTCTTTTACTATATTTTTTCCTTCATTTTGTTCAAGTATTTCTGTGTTTGTTAATGGCATCTATTCGTCTTTTATTTCAAATGGTAACTATGGCGTCTGTTGTCGATCGTCTCGGTCTGAATCCATTTTGGTAGTCGCCGATTACTCTTTCCGTGTGTGTTTCCAATTCCTTATGTATTAGGGCTGATAGTATTTGGAACGTGGAATTTAGAAGCGTGATTCCTCTGCAGTTTTGAAGGTATTCTTTCTTGTACATACGGCACTATTATTCATGTTTTTAAGCTTTCTCGCATTTCTTTATTACTCCATATATTAATTATAATCTCATATATGCGTTGATGTACTACGTTTCCTCCACATTTTAGGTGTCTTCTGTTATCTTCTCCGCTCCTGAGGATTTTCTGGTTTTAGCTTCTTCGTTACCTGCATAAATTCTTATTGAGTAGGGTCGTTTATTTCCCCTTTTTGCGCTGTGTATTGATCTTGTTCCCCCTGCCCCTCTGTGTTGACTGCTTTGAAAATCTCTTTTCATATTTTGGTTTGTTTTTGTGTTGTCGTGTTCCGTTATCCCTGTTTTTTTCTTGTTTACATTGTATTTTGATCCCATTTCTTCCATCACCTCTGTTTGCCCCCACGGTTACTCCCAAGGTTAGTAACTCTTCCACCTCCTTTCTATATCTTTGTTCTTTGTCAGCTTCATTCCCTTCATGATGATGTTATTCCTCTTCCTTTGGTTTTCTTGCGATTCTAATCATCTTCCATTTCTCCGATATTTTTCGTCATTTGTTCAAGGTGACGAAACCTAGCACCTAACTAGTTGTAGCTTGCAGTGGGTATTGAAACCATGGCTGTAGTCGTCCGTATGAATGCTGATCTGACCTCTTCAATTCTTTATTTCATGCTTTATGCACTCTGCAGTCATGCAGAGGCTAAGTTTTCTCAGCATAAATACGTGGTATTTTTTCTTCCATAGCTGCTTTTAAGTTCTAAACTGTATTTTGTGGATATTTCCCGTTATTGTAGTCTTTTTGGCATGTACTCAATTAAGCGAGTTCCTTTGCATCCCAAAAATCTGTGGGCATCACTTTTCGTACATAAAATTGTGTCTTCGCCTTATTTGGTGGTCTATATTGTCACTTGTCGCTTCGTAAGTACATTAAGAGAGAATCAAGCGTGGTCATCCCACCTCTTAACCAAACCTGGGCGTCAGGCACCTGTCTCTTGCATCTGACGTATATGAGTGTTGCATGAAACGAAGATATACCTTGCTAACGTGAGACATTAGGCTTCTTCGGCATATTCCACTGAGGTTCTACTTCCTCTATCCATAATTTTTATATGTATCTAGGTCTCGAGTTTTTTGTTGTTTGACCGCGCATCTCGAGGTCGATGAGTCTTTTGACGTCGATCCATCGCGGGTTTACAGTGCGTTGCACTCGTACAACATGGTTTTACTGCAGTTCTATTAGTATGGGATTGTAGTTGTTGTTAACGTCAGCGCCGGGGTATGTTGTCGCTCTTAGAAATTTCATTTGCTGACTTTTGATGAGAGAATAATCTATTAGATTTCTTACTATGTCATCACGATTGGCTGGCAACTTTCACGTATATAGACGTCGGGGATGCTGCTTGGAGAACGTATTTGCGTCAGATAGGTGATGCTCTGTACATAATTGTACGATCTTCGCTGGCATATACCCCGAGTCCATAGGGTCCAGAAACCTCACCATCAGAGCCTCCTGAAATTAAAGCCGAGCATGATTGTTATCTCCCCTTTCTATGTGAGTTTTATGGTGTGTGTAGAACTCCTCTACCGCCTCATCAGATGGGCAGTGAAAGGTGCGACCACCTGGGATGAAATCGATGATCTAAGAGATGAGGACCGCTCTGCCGTATTGATCTTCAGGGTCGTTGCCTCCAGAGTAGTAGAGTACGCTGTGTTGAGTTTTGCGTGCCCGGACTCCTAACCATCTCACCTCACCTAAGCCCAAGAACTTGATTCGCAGTCGACGCTTTTCTGCGTATTGGCGAGGAAACTGGGAAACCATGTAGAGGCTCCGCACTTTTTATGTCGCAATTGTCGTCTTCTTATTCTATATTTGTATCTTGTTTATTTTTGTAGACGGGGCGATTCGACTCACCCTCTCCCCACTTAATTAGTGCCCTCAAGTGTTTTTTATCTGTATTAGCCATGTTCAATTTGGTAGACGTTATAGAGTAGTGTGTAGTTCTGCAGTGCATTGTGTGAGTCGTTTATGCTATTACAACTGCGCCACAGCCAATTGTGGCGCCACGTGTGCAATCCATCTTCATAGCCGCCACGTGGCACTATCGCCGCTGCTGTCCAATCATCAGTTATTCCCCAATAGCTGGCTACCCTCACAGTTTACCGGAGTGTGGCGCTTGAAGTCAATAAGTGAGATCTGAGGACCCTGTGGAGATCAGTTCTTTGAAAAAACATTTGCGGACGGACATGTGTGGCCGTTTTAAGTAAATATGCTACTCGTAGAGCGTTACTCCATACTCTCTATAATAATATCTGTATATCTTCTGAGTACAGTAAAGAAAAGAAAAATATGGAAAATTGGGACTTGGAATATCAGGAGTATAAATGGAAAGGAAAAAGAGCTGGAAGAAAAATTTGAGAAAGCTGAACTAGACTTCTTAGTGGTAACAGAAACAAAAAAGAAGGGGAAGGGAGAGTACAAAATGGACAAGGAACATATATTCATATATAGCGGTGTAGATAACAATCGGAGAGCCGCAGCAGGAGTAGGATGTATAGTGCATAAAAAACTAAAACGAATATATATAAATGGGATGCAATTACGGAGCGGATTTTGTCTATCGGAGTTAGAGATCAAAGAAACGGCTACCATAAAACTATCATAGCAGTGTATGGACCAAACGAAGATGATACTGCGTGCAACAAAGAAACATTCTGGGAGCAGCTCAACGAAACAACAGAAAAAGCCAAAGGAGAAGTGTACGTGGCGGGAGACTTCAACAGCAGAATTGGCAACGAAGTAAAAGATAATGACGCGATGAGAGGAAGATATGGAGAAGGCGTACTCAACGAAAATGGTAAGAAAATGCTAGATTATTGTAGAATGAATAATCTAGTAATAACGAATACACTATTCAAACATAAGGACATACACAAATACACCAGGGAAGTGATAAGCAGGAACGAAAAATCTATAATAGACTATGTACTAGCAGAACAAGGGAAAAGGAGCAAAATAATAGACACAAGAGTAAAGAGAAGTTACGAAATTGGAAGTGATCACTATCTAGTAGAGACGAAAATAAAGGAAGACTACCAAGATAGCGATAAAAAAAAGCAGAGACCAAATATAGCAATAAACTACAACAAGATAAGAACATACAAACTAAGGTAAAAAGAAATAGCAAAAAACTATAAAGAGAAAATAGAGGAGAAATTAGTAAAGGACAACTATAGACAAGAAGTAGAGGAAATGTGGAATAAATTAAAGAAAAATATACTGGAGACAGCACAAGAGACATGTGGGACAAAGCAAAACACAAACAAGAAGCAGCAGACAGCATGGTGGTCGCAGGACATAAGAGAGAAAATAAAGGAAAAGAAAAAAGCATGGCAAAGATACCTAAATGACAAAAATAGTAAAGACTACGAAGAATACAGTTTAGAGAGGAAAATAGTAAAAGATAAGGTCAGAATAGCAAAGGACAGGGAATGGGAAAAGTTCGGAGAGACAATGGAGAAAAATGCAAAGGAAATCCAGAAATTATTCTATAAAACACTAAAACTAAACAGAAACGAAAAAGGACAAGAAGTAAATTATATACAAGACAATCAAGGAATATTGCTGAAGGACAACGAAAAAATACTGGAAAGATGGAAAGAATATTTTGAAGACATACTATCACAAAATGGTGGAAATGAACAGAAGACAAGAGACCAGAACGACTCGGAAGCAGATATAGAGATGATCAATGGAAAAGAAATACTAGAGATAATAAGGGAAATGAAAATAGGGAAAGCACCAGGACAAGACCAGATCACAACGGAAATGATTAAACATATGGGACCTGCAGGTAACGAAATATTACTAAAATTAATAAACGAAATATGGAGGACGAATAAAATACCCAAAGATTAGCAAGTATCGTTAATCGTACCGATACACAAGAAAGGCGATAAGACAAAATGTTCAAACTATAGGGGTATAACACTCATAAGCATAGGTATGAAGATCTTAGAAAAAACAATTAACAAAAGAATACTAGCAAAAATAGAGCAGACGCTAGAAGAATCGCAATGTGGATTTAGGAAAGGAAGATCCACACAGGACAACATTTTCACGATAAAACAAATCACAGAAAAAATAATTGCAAATAATAAAAACACATACCTAGGATTTATCGACCTGGAAAAAGCATTCGACATGATACCAAGAAATAAATTATGGAAAATCCTGGAAGAAAGAGGTGTAGAAAGAAAGACAGTCGAATTAATACAAAACATATACAACAACAACACCAATGCAATAATACACAAGGGACAAACATCAAGAACATTTCAGACAACCACTGGACTAAGACAAGGAGACGGGCTCAGTCCTACATTATTTAACATATACATGGATGAAATAATGAAGAGCATGAAACCAGAAACCAAAAAAAGCAAACATAGGGTACAAAAACATGCAAGTTGTAAAAATATCGGAAAGAGCATTCGCTGATGATGTCGTAGTGATAGCAGAAAAGGAAGGTAATCTGCAGCACAACCTTAGTGTATGGAACAGACACCTAGAAAAGTATAACATGAAAATGAATTATAACAAAACAAAAGTGATGGTAATAGGAAACCGGAAAGAACAAATAAATATAAAGATAGAACAACACACAATAGAACAAGTAGAAGAATTGAAATACCTGGGAGTAGCACTGACAGAAGACGGAAAAATGGAAGGCGAACTTAGTAACAGAATAAACAACACAGCTAAAACATACCACGCATTGAGCAATATACTGATTAACAAGAAGGAGATCAGCAGAAGGACAAAAATAAATATATATAAAAGCATATATAGACCTATACTGACATATGGAAGCGAGACGTGGAAGCTAACGGAGAGGGACAAAAGTAGAATACAGGCAATTGAAATGAAATATCTCAGAGGAGTAAAACAAGTTACGAGAAGAGACAGAATAAGAAATGATGACATCAGAGAAGAACTGGGAATTGAAGCTGTAGATAAGTATATAGAAAAGAAATAACTAAACTGGTGGGGTCATTTAATTAGGATGGACAAAAAGAATAAAAAAAAACAGGTATGGGAAGCAAGAACTGAAAATAAAAGAAGAAGAGGTAGGTCAAGAAAAGAGTGGGACAACATAATAGAGGACATAATAATCAAGAAAGGAAAAACAGTCAAGCAAGCAAGAGAACTGGCGAAGAACAGAAAGGAGTGGAAAAAAATTACAAATGTATAAACAACAGTAATTTGTAAACTATAATAATGTTAATGTAATAGCCTACACCGAAAGGTAAAAGGCAATATATATATATATATATATATATATATATATATATATATATATATATATCTCTCTCTTCTGATATTTGCCTGCTTTCTGATATATTCGTGGTCGAGTTCCTGTATAGGGTTTTTATGATTCGAAGATCTTTTTGGTATCTCTATCAATCTATTGCGCTGTACTCAATAATAATCAATTTACTGTACTGTACTCTATCAAATGCTTTTTAATAGTCGATAAACAATTGTGTACTTCGCAGATTAAAAAGGGATTATTTTACACCTGGTGTGAATAAATTGGCGAAAGAACCTCTGGTGGCGATGTTGGTCATCAAATTCTGAGTTGGAAATTTTAACACTCAGTCCTCACGAACCAATTTAAACAAACGTACATTTGGCAGTATTGCATTCACTGGGTAGCTTATTATTTTAATTTTGTGCTCGAATCCAAGTATATCCATTATATTGCAACGCTCCGTGAATATTAGAATAAAGTTAAGTTATTTATATATTCAGATCTTTATTTAGAACAGAAATAAATATATTACAAAGCATACAATTTAAAATTAATTTCTTTTCATAAGATTTTGTTGTTCAAATAAGGATAAGAATTCTTCGTTACAATTGCTCGAATTGAAAGCCGTCTGTTGTGTGTAATCTTTGTGGTATAGTTTGCACTATTCGTTCCCAGACGTTACTAGTAACTTGGTCAGTATTTTGTGGAGCCGTAGCATACACTTTCTCTTTATTAAAACCCCAAACGGAAATGCTCAATTTATTGAGATCAGCGCATCTCGCGGGCTATAAGATAGGGCCGCCGCAACTAATGCATCTGTTTGGTAGGTATGGGTCTCACCACTATCTAATATTTCGCGTGAGATGAGTCCACTATGCTTGTATATCATGTCATACCTCATCTCCAGGTGCATCTAGTCTAATACCAGTTCTAAAACGTTGATGTATTCATCGGATCATTAAGGCGTTTTGGTAAATAAGTTGGTCCAACAACCCTATGGTTTATTATATCAAGACAAATATTAATGGCAAATCTTCTATGATGACCATATTATCGATAAGCGTGCGGGTTAATAGTATGTGTATTAAACATGCAATGTCTTGTAAAAGTGCATTCATCGCTCCAAAGAATTGTTATTGTGCGAATTCTATTTAAAATCGTATTGTAGTATTTCAGTCGGGCTATGTTATCAATTTCATAAAGGAGCTGAACCTTTGAGATATGTATGGATGAAGAAGATTTTCTTATAAAACCATGTTTCAGCTCACTGCCGGCTGCTGACGGTCCAGATCTTTTTGTACTGCATATTTCCTCTTCCACTTGTATTGAGTATCTTTGTTCGACCAGCATTCAATTACCAGGTATAATGAACCAGTTTCTCGAAGACGTTGATCCAGCCTTCGAAATACATTGCTTATTTAGGATGCCTCCGGTTTAGATAATGTGCACGATATTAACGTTCTGGATGGTCACTATTTTCATCTCAGAAACCAAATATCATGTACATATCAACATACCCATTTTTAGTAAAGGCCTGGTTTTCTCGTGTGCGGTCGCTTAAAGCGGCCGTTTTTTGATATCAGTTACTTAAACAAAAGTATATGTAAATGAATAACTCAATATTTTCATCATAATTCATTGCCTTTTAGCATTACGTTAAGATATTACTATTTATGGGAAACTATATTCACTTATATACATGTAGAACTATTTCTGTGACGTAAAAATAATGTTAAAAGCGTCCGCTTTTAAGCGACAGCTCTATAGGAATTCAGGGCTTTAAGGAAACAAGAAAACGATCATAAACAGAAACACTATAAATAACACTCCTAATTATCACTAATAACAACGAGCAACTACGATGCTACAAAATTATAATAAGCTTTTAGATTGACACTTGTCTAACTCTGAAAGTATCAATACATGCTATGGCATGTATTTTTACAAGAGTAATTTAAATATTAGATGCTTAAAACACACTTTTGGAGCTATATACCAAAAGACGATGAATTAAAATGGGTATTAACTGACTTAATTTTCAAACTCCGTGTTAACTCAGGAAGCATGATACAATATTTGTGTAATAAGATTTTAGACTCCGAATATCATGACGAGCATCGCTACCTGAAGTTCTTTTCCCAATTTATACACACCCTGTATATACGTAAAAAGGCCGCCTCAAACATGGCGAAGAAGATAAAAAATCCATCTGTACGCAGGTATCAGCCCGGAGGCTATTCCAGCGGTAAGAGCGTAGCCCAGAGAAGTTTAATCACCCGGTATTTATCTTAACTTCACAAGGACTATAGAAATCACCATGCAGTTTATAGGAAACATTTACGTATTTAAACTCGTAAATGTTAAAATAATTTATTTTATGCGTGTTTGAAAAGTGTCAAAAACAAAGTGATAAATTTTATTACGTCTATTGCATACAACTAAATAAAACTTAAGCCGATGTTATTGCCTATTGTATAGGAATAACTCAACGAGACCGTAATATTTTTGTTTACACGAACAACAAACGTTTATGTGCAGTCTGCAATAACTACTTTTAAATATCGTGATGCGGGCATTACGCGTACGTACATAAACACTGGTTTTATTTATGCTGCTATTTGTAACTTTAGAGGATCATAATAAAGCATAAGGCAACGCGAACGTGCCTATGTTTGCTGTTATGTTATTTAATATGACCGAACTACTTACAAGGATATTTCATGCTACTTCCTATGTAATTTATCATAACATACATCGTTGACCATAGTATTATATACCGTATAATAATCGTAGACTGCAATAATAATTATAATGTTACTACTGCTAATCATAATAATAATGTAACTTCTTTATATTGTTATCAGCACAAGGGCATTTCCGCCGCTGCCAAAGAGAGAAGCTCTGAGGGGTTTAATCATCCGGTATTTACCTTAACTTGATAGAAATAGTTTGAAAAACGCAGACATTTTTCGTCTCGTTCTCCAATTCTCAGTACTGGACATCTCTACGAACTTACCATGGGACTGCGTTCATAATAGTAATTATTGTACTAATATTTTTTACACAAAGCGGGTGGCCCAGGTTCGATTCTAGACCCGGGAAGTCGCTACCCTTTGTCGTTGGGATACATCACAATCAATTAATAATAATAATAATTATAGTATTTTATTTACCATGACAAATTATACATTTAAACACATTCAGGATTCATGGACTTCTGAAATCTTAACATATACAACGGTAGGAGGACCCGAAGGTCGATAGCCAGTTACTAATGTCACAAATACAATTACCACTATTTTGCTGCTAGTTGTGAGCAAAATAGTGGTAATTCTATTTGTTAATTAAATCTACGCTTAAAAATATATATACAATATATATATATATATATATATATATATATATATATATATATATATATATATATATATATATAAAGAATCCAACAAAAGTATTTTCTGAACAGGCTAAATTAAAATTATCGTTTTAGTGTAAACAACAATATTATATATTTGGATATATATTGAGATACATTAAGAAATGTTTTAAGACATACCCTACAAGGAGTCATAGATTGGTTGTTTTCTAAAAATTTAAAAATAAAACTATAAATAATATTTTTTTATTTGGCCCTAATTAATAAGTTATTTACTAATATTTAATTAGGTAACAAGTAGTATTAAATACTTCTAAAAAACATATTTCTTTATAAGTAACAGGAGCTCATAGGAGTTTAATCACCAGGTATGTACTTTAACTGCATCGAAAACCCCTAAAAAATATAAAAGGTGAATCGCTATAATTCGCCCCAATGGTGTTGGAATGCACTCGCATAAATACTCAGTACGAGACGAACAAATAAAATGTATACATATTTATACTCTACTGGTATCTTATTAATTAAGAGCGGAATAAAAAAATACTTTTGGTTGACATTTTGAGTGGGGGTAAGGAGAAGTACGGAGCATTTAGGATAATTTTAGAATACGTTGCATACTATTTGGAACATTTATGTGGGAAGTACATTCAACACAAAATATGATTAACTTAACGAACGTGGACGGTTGATAAATATTATTCTAACATAGTGACAAAGAGCGACCACTCGCTGATATGATTTAGTTTGCTGGAGTAGTTTATGCAATGCATATGTTTACCGTCTATAGACTGAACACTGTAGAACTTTGTTAATATAACTGCAACATTCATATAATTTAGTTACAATAAGGGAAACATTTCATACATTAATTTAATTCATATTTTAATTTATAATTGTATGTAATATACACCATCAGTTGGACAGTCTCGCTCTGTGAATAAATTAGAGGTAAAAAAAGTTTTATGAAATATTAAATCTGTGAATAGTGTAATATTATGGTTTAAGTGAATACATTGCAAAATTACAAAATTATGCGGTAAATGGTAAGTGATAAATAAAACAAATCATTAAAAGGAAACCGTAAAAATATATTTCATAAACAAAACGATGTTTAAAAAAAAAAAACTTGAAAACACATATGGAACATTAGTAGTATATCATAAGGCTACAACATCGATGCTGATAAAGCTAAATATCGATGCTGGTAAGATCATAATTAATAAAACAGGTGTTTATAAGACATTGATTACTTCTAATAAAAGTCGATTATTTTCTTCTCCTATTATGATTTTTGACCTAAAACGGAGGATTTAGTATTTGCAAATATTTCTCTACAATTTCAATGAGCAATCTCATGAATCAAAGGTGAACATCCTCTTTCCAAATGCTTTAGCCGATAGCTGTCATCAATCCGAATCTTGTTTAATCATTAAAAGGCATATTATCAGTTTATTATTTATTAAATATTGTATTCGCCACGTTAAAGTAACAGTGTATTTCTTTGTGAGCCCTAAAACGTCTTCTAGGTTGTACCTCAACGGATGTACACAGAACGAAATAATAAACCTGATAATAATATCTATAAATGAATAACTACATAGTTGTTAGAATTTATTTTACATTAATATAATATATCAAAATGTTAATGATTACGAATTGTATTGATCGACTAATCAATAAGGCACCTTACACGGTCATTAATACTGTCAATCCTAGTACCGTCAATATTTGCTTCAATCCTCCTTTTATATTTATCAAGCAATCAATTATCCGGATAAAGATCAGTATTCTCTTCATTACATTATTACTATATCTTACACGATGAGAAATACTGGCAACATTTTAGAATAATGAACATTTTAAACATATTATCGTACAGTAATACTTTCATTATTCTAAAATATAGACAGTAATATTGATCGTGTAAGGTGCCTTAATGATGTCATCAATACAATGATCAAGTGTGCGTTATAACAATGTAACAATCATGAATGCAATGTAAATATCATCAAGGTGATGAAAACTACATTAAATCAAGGGAAAATACACAATACACTAATGGTTATTACCATAATAAGTTTAATTCCCATAGTTAGATAGAGTATCAATCAATCTAACAACAATCTATACTCGCTACAATTGTTATATTGGTTTAGGCAAACATGTAGTCTATTTCGTTTTTGGTTTTGTTGTAGGGCTCCTCCGTGTGTTATTTTATATAACCTTTACCAATGTCAGATCTTCATAGAATTGCTTGCTATCGTCGCCATCTACTTTGAAGTTGCTATTCAGTTTCAGCACCACATAGATTGTCCGATATGGTTTTATTTTGAAGACGAGATGTTTTATCTTGCTATGACTAAGCAGGGACACTCCACCGATATGTGAAAACATGTCAGCGTTCCTTTGAAAGAATAGGTTGTCAACAAATAATTTTATTTATGTTCAACTGTAGGTGGTTTTAATTCGGGGGAAGATAGATTGTAGAATGGCCATTTGGCCAGCCCGGGGGCGTTATGGTAGTTGGCTTATTCGACAACTCGCGAATAGGCCAACTACCACTGTTCTGGCTGGGCAGCTCGATAATAATTCAGGCTTCACAGCTCAGGAGCAAGTAGTTTTCAGACTATGTTTGTAACTGAATCTCTATGAGCGCACCGCCCTGATAGCGTCGAAGGGCGAGGTGAGCATTCAGGCGACGAAAACGGTCCACGCTCTATAAGATCATTAAGTGTTAAGAGAGGGGTGGGTGCTGATGAGGCTGGAATTGTCCAATATGTTGAAGAGTTGCCAGATGGACAAGAGTTGTCGCTGGGACCGAGGACTGGAGCATTAGCGGAATTGCCTTGTGGATATAAAAGATACCTGGCAGGGTTGAAGAGTCCGGTTGAGTTTAACGTTTGGGGCAGCTAGAGCATTCCGGATAATTAGCAGGATGACTAAAAAAAAACGTTTCACGGGTGTGTGTAAACGTGCGGAAGTGAGGATCTGCGCATCTAACGCAGGCAAAATCACACCGGAAATTGGAAGCGTAGTTCCGGGTTTTGGCGTGTTCCAGTACGTCTTCTGCAGCTAAGGTTTCAGGAGAATGGAGGACTACGCGGAGGCCCTTTTCGAGGTATAACGTTAGGCGTCGGACGTACCACATTAGCAGTTTTTACCGCTTTACCGCTTTACTGATGTTAATTTCGCGAAGCCGTAGCCCTACTTTGATTGAAGGACAAGGGGGGGAGGGGGTGTCTTTGGCCTGATGAGTCACGAAGAAATTTGGGGGAACAGATGCCGACATTGGAATTAGGAATGCGGCGTTAAGTGCACCGTCTAACTCATCGTCATACGTTGTAGCGCTAGCGGCGGAAGAGCTGGATCGAGAAAGATCATCAGTTCGTTCGTTTGGGAACTGAGTGGTCAGTGAGATTGGGCTCGATCGTCTCGGCAGATGAGCCAGTGAGCATGGAAGCTATTCGGGTAGCTGGGGAGTCAGCGAATATGTCCGCGCCTGGAAGAGCGAGGAATTGTTCACGAATGTTTGGCTTTGGACGGGCCTGACTGATGGGTGTTTTGACCTGCCTGAATTTTGAGTCTTCTTGCCCGAAGCCGATTTTCGGTGATGGGCTTAAGAAGAAGAATTCCAAAAGGTGGCTCATCAGGCTAACTGTTCTATATTCGAAACTTTTTTTAACTGCTGCCTTTTTGGAATTGTTATGAACTCCGACTGTAGCCACTGCTGTGGAACATCGCCGGTGCCGTAGATAAGATTGAAATATTTTAGTCATTTTAGCCATTTGATCCCGTCGTCATACAAAAGTGTTACGAATTCTGTCTATAGTTTGTCTAATCCTGGGGCTTTGTCGTTTCTTCATTTGGTTTAAGACATTTCTAACTTCTGCTATTAGATATTTGGCCCCGTTTCTGAATTTATTTGGGGTGGTTCAGACTAGTTATCTTCGAATGGTATTTTCATATATCTTTTCAAGGTGTCCTTTATTTCGATTTTGCCAAGTAGTATATTACCATCTTACCATTATCCCTGTTCTGGATAGTTCTGGATAGTTGGCTGGAGGGTAGCATAGCTATAGATACTTAGGCCTCAAAATGGGCTCATTGTAAAACCTCTCTACAAGGCTACTCACTCGTCCCACCAGTCTATTTTGCGTGCGACCTTCAAAACTCTGGAGGGTGAGGAATTACCAATGCTGGCCATATTAGGCCAGCACTCCCCTAGTATTAGATACCTAGTGTTTACTAGAGCTGGGCAGAGGCATTTTACATGCTCTGCTGTTTCTAGTTTTCCATTGCACCCTCTACATAACGGGCTGTCCACCAGACCCATCCGTGTGTAGATGTTTGTTTAGCCGGTAGTGGCCAGTTAGGATGTTGGTCATATTGTAGTTCCCTGTAATTTCCTTAATTATTTGTGTATGTTAAAACTTGCCTTTAAGAAGCTCTATTTCTGCACTCTGCTGTAAAGCAGTTTTTCTATCTTCGCTGTACAAGGTAATGTAATGATTTAGTTACTAATAATCGCTTCGGGAGTATGGGCAGTTGATGTCCATGTATACAGCCTTCTTGGTGGGAGCTTAAAAACGTATTCAGTATGGCACATTTGTGTTCTGTTGCAAAAACATTTAGTTTTTCTCCAATTTCGTTCCTTTCTCTGAGTCCATGTGGCCCAATGTTCTTCCATCACATTTTTTCTTCTGCTGACTGCCGTTAAATGTTCCTAATAAGTAGATTATATGGTCATTGTTATCACAGTAGCTTGTCCCCGGCCATCTTATCGCACTGATCCCATAATTTTAATGTTCATTCTCTTCATTTCCTTTATCGCATTCTGTATTTTTCAGCTTGGGTCATTGACCTTACATTCTATGTGCATATCCTATATCCTATTTGGCGGTTACTTTCAGTACCTGTCCTTTGTAGACATGTCCGGATAATTTTATTTCATCCTTATTATTTTTAACTCTAGAATTGCTGGTATTGACTAGTTAGTGGATTTCTATGTGCGTACCAATAATATAACAAATGTAAAACTTATTTTGTCGTACATAGGTTTTGTTGTATTATTTTTGTGGTACAAGGGTGTATCCCTATCATTTACCTGTTATGTACCCGATAATAAATAATAATAATGCTAGGCATCACGTATCCAGATTAGTAGGAAATGCCTGGGTGAGGTGGGATTATTTGTCAGCATTCTTAAATTCCATCGAACATGAATGGGCCCACCAGCTGAGAAAGTTGCTATTACTGGATTGGAATAATATCAAACAGAATGTTATCCTTAATTTTATTGGAAGTAAACCTAATCGATTTCGTACAATCGTCTATGTAGGAAGAGAATTATGTATATAAATAATATAATAATATGAATCATAAATATATTAGCAGAACATAACAATTTATTATTTTGAAATTCAATGATTAGAACGTATATGAGATATCTGTAATATTAATATTTTTTCTGATGATTATATTTACCATTTGAAGTGGATGATGCATAAACATTCAGAACTATAACTAGTTATTTTCGAATCAGTAAGAGTTATGTATTTAATTGAATTTGTATATAATTTTCTTTTAATTGGCATGAATAAAAAAAACATCTGAAAAATAATAATACTCTCATTGCATTTCTAAAATAACAACAAATTTAATTACGGATGTCATGAACCTAGAATGTGTAATTAAATAATATAATAGTTAATTGTTCGAGGAAACGCGATCGCTATACCAATATAGAAACACGCAACAGACGGTTATTAAAAAATCATCCCGAAACGTATATTCACCAGCAGACAGACAGTTTTTTCAGTAACGTCTAAAATATTTACCAATTAAGTACCTAAATAGAACAAATGAGATTATTATTACATTAATATTTATTTTGGGTTCTATTGGGCCTATTTATATGAAGTATTGCGTGTTTTTAAATTTATCTTGTACAAATTATTAATTAATAAATTAATTCGGAAAGTCGTGGGGTACCAACGTAAACTTGTAAAAAAAATAGAAGTGGGTTCAAATTATAATTGGCAAATAAAATATAGAAAAGGCAGCAGAAATCAAAGGAATAAGGATTATTTTGATTCATTTATGCCGACAAACATAAAATACTTACTTACCCAATAACTGGTTTATATAATGTATATATAAGAATCAACAGCTGTTATGTTTCTAAAGAATGATATTTACTGAAAAAATGCAAATGCGAGTGCATACATGAATACTAGCTTATTCCATCAACGTATGCATTCATATGTTTTAAATTATAATTACACATATATAGAAATAATCATATAAAGTAGATTATTACTTCTTTCACATATAATTGACAATTATTATTATTAAGTTTACCAACGTTGTGCCATAGTTTATAGCTCAACACTTTCGATATTAATAACGTATTAGTGATACTATTACACAAGTCTAGATATTAAAAATATATATTTTGTATTTAAAATATAAAATTACATACATTAAACGAAAGAAACAAGATGAATAGAAAATAGCGTTTACATTAATTAATTAATTAGTAGAGCAGTCAATCTCACGTACAAGTCTTGTGATTATAATTATAATTTCATTATACAGTACTATTAGTAGACCTTGGGGAAGGTGATGTTCCGAGAACCGTCTGAATTCGGTTCGTTAGCTAATTCCATAAGTTAATATTTAAACGCATTGCTTTATTCTCAATTAGCTCAAATGTTCTCGGCATTTTATATCCAAGAAGCTTCATTACATAATTCGGAGGTAGTTTTTAATTGCAGGTATATCTAATTACTGTTGTATGGGTTAATGATAATTAGAATTAATATTTATTGTCTCCACGAACGTGCTTACAAAACTTTTCTTAATATACATTTTTAGAAGAAAAGTGGTCCAGTATCTGCAAGGCCAATCTGCTGAAAGGGCATGGTGATCATACATTGGAAAATTATTTATTAGTAAATACTGTCATGCCGGCTATTGGCATGAATGATCAAATTATTTTTGCATATTTTAAATAATACACTAACCGTGTAGGTCCATATAATCCATCACTAAACTAAATTCATAACGACATTTAAATCCAAACATATACTTCATTGTACGCTTATGGAACACAATAAAATTGGTCCAATAAAGCGCGCTAATTTGAAAGCATAATTCCGCAAAATATAAACGCACGGAATAATAACATTTGAGAATATACTCTAACCCAGTGTTTCTCAAACATATTGGTCCGAACCCCCTTTTCCAAATATTTCAACAAACCGCCTGAAGAATGGATATGTGTAGAAAAGCGTCACGAATGATCTGTAATAATTTTATTTATTTCTCTTCTTGGTTCAGCATCTCCGTCGGCAATTTTAACCCTATTGTGTTTATTTGAGTTGTAATCCTTCGGGGCTACCTGACAGTATGATCGAATAGTTGTCAAATCGCCGTTCGTTGATGTTTTATCCATTGATTTTAATTCCATCGTTTGAGGAAAGTGCTGTATGGAAGATTTCTTCGGAGTACGTGTTGAAATATAGTAGTGACAATACACAGCCTTACTTACGTACAAAGGTCGTGCTTTCCTTGGGGTTTTCTAGATGGCAGCATTTGTAGCTCATCCATTGTTCTTTCACTGCTGGAACTTCCCTTTATATTATTTCTTCTTGGTATTGGTACGTATTAATGTTTTTATAGGTTCTTCTTTCTTCCACGAGTTGACAAATTAAATATCTAAGGCTTTGTTTTTTTGCTGTACCATAATCCAAGGTTGCGAGTTGGACACTTTTAATGGTAGTCTTTATTCCATATGTTTTCAATGCTTTCTGTGTTATTCTGCGAAAGTGTTACGTTCAGCAGTGTCAGGTTTTCGTTTAGCATCTTTGCAACTCCGTCTATTTCTTCGGACTCTTTTAGTTTTCCCATATCCCTGTGTATTGTGCGCTGAATCTTTTTAAATTTAATTCTGAATATTCACACAACTGGGTTATAGTCAGATCCAACACCGGCAACTGGCTACATCCTTAGTTCATACAACCTATTTTTATACCTCTTATCTATTTGGTTGCGTATTATATTGTTCTCGCCATGCTGTGGGCATGTCCATTTATATAACTTCCTTGCAGGTAGCTGAAAACAGTTGTTATACTTGGTCATGTTTTTTTTTTCTAGAATTACAATAATATTTCTCCCCTACCGTTCTGGGTTCCTAGTCCATATTCTTCGACTATGTCTTCCACTCTACCTCTGTCAACTTGGCATTAAAGTCCCCCATTTTGAATTACTTTGCCATATTTGACCTGCACTTTTAACTCCGTTATTTCTGCATATAGTTTATCTAAGTCGGCGTTCAGATTGTCGATTGTTGGAGCATTAGAAATTCTCCGTTTTGTGGTTTATCGCATCAATATTCCTCGTTCTGAAAGGGGTACAAAGTGTATTACCGCGGTTTGGGCCTTCTGGTCTATCATAATTCCTACTTTGTTCCGGAGGTATATTGTCTGCTTTCCTGCGTACAGGATATTACTGACAATGTTCTGTACTGCGGCTCCTGGCCACAGCACTTCACTATGCCAAGTATATTCATTTTGGGCCTTATCTGCCGCATATAGGTCCCTTACGTTCAATATAAACAAAAAGCGTGCCCTACCTCTTCCTGCTTTTTTGCCTACCAGAGTAGAAATACATAGTTTTTGATAAATTATTGACTGAAATTATTTCTATTAATTCACTGTTCAAATGCCTGTGGTACGTTCCGGAATACTGTTGCGGAGGCCTTTCAGCAAGATTTCAGTTATGTTGGTGATTCTGTGAACTTGGGCTATTGTTGCGTGCTTATTCCGGAATACCAAATAGAAGCAGTGGTATGAGTCTATTCTTCGATAGTTGGTATAATCTCTTTAAGACGAGTTTTTCGAATAATTTTGATATAGCTATTATCAGGAAAACCGGTCTGTAACTCTACGCATTATTGAGGTCTTTCCATGGTATCATGATTACATTCTTAAATATCCAAATTCTGGGACGTAGTTTTGACGAAATGCTCCGTTTATTAACTTAACTTCTTGGGAGATGCTTTAGTGGTTATAAGGTCAAAACTTGCTGTTTTCCTTGGACTACGTTATTTCAATTTTAACTTCTTTTGGCGAGGCTGGAGGGATAGGTTTTGTTTGATTTCCTTTGCCTTTTCGTAAGGTTGGAAAGTGTTCGCAAGTTCCGCAAACAAGTTTGCTTTTTCCTGGTTACTTCTTCCCCAGGATGTCCCTGGTTACAGAGGTGAAGAATGTTGAATATGTTCGAATATTTTGTTGCTTTCCAACGAGAATCTGAAAGAGGTTTCGTTTTTAGTTATTTGAAGAATTGAAGAAATAACTGATGTTTTCTTGTTTCAGATCGTACACGTCTGACCGAAACTGATAATTTGTTTAAATTATTTTTGTTTGGGGTATATCCATGTTTCTGCAATCTTTTCCTTATTTTTGTTTTCTCTGCGATTAGGTTAGTGAGTTCTTTGAGGTATTTGTTTCCTTTAACGATTTTTGTGGGCTGGGTGTTTACTTCCATGCAGTTTCTTGTATCGCAGCAACGAATGTTTTTGCTAGTGTTACCAGTTCATCTGGGGTTTTAATGGATACATTTAGCTGGAGTTTGTATTCAACCTTTATTCGAAATAAGCCCTAGTTTATTAGTTAGTATTTTTGGTGGGTGTCAGTGGTAATAGAAAAGTAAGTTCTTTTTAGTTTCCATGTAGTTGGCGGAGATGGTTTTGGTGATGAAGAAGTAAGAACCCAATTCTTGATTTTCTGCGTTATATTGACGACTAAGGTAGAGTTTAGCTTTGAAGTTCTGGAGTAGATTCTTGTATTCGTCCATGTTTAGAGACTATTTGGAGGTACGCATATCGCTCCTACTGTTATCGAGCCTATGGCTGTGTACATTTTTTGGCTTTGGCTCCGATCTCAACAGCTCTTAACACTGGCGTATTAGTTGAGATGTTTTTAGTATTTCTATAATAATATTGACACGTTTTATCGATTTGGCATCATATATTTTTTTTGACGTCTGTGCCGTTCTGAAATGTTATTCGGTAATTAGGTAGCGGCGTATTGGTTTTCCATTGTCCAATGCTCAATAATGCTTGAAACACTTTGATGTTATCATGTATGAGCTCTGAAGCTATAGCTTCAGGGTAGCATGTTGCTCGTACTTTTTTGATCATTACTTTTAGTGGACAGGAATGTTTATTTTCATAGGAAGACCATCTTATGTCCACCTCATTAAGGTATTCGAGGGCTCCTCTATAAAATTAGTTATTGTTTAAATTATATATTTTCTTCGATGTTTAAAATTAAATGCACTTTACCTGAACTGAATGTGTAATTTGAAAACCAAGCATAGACAAAGAGCTGTTTCTATCATAGATATAATTATTCTTAATTAGTTATTCAATTGTCCAGTACTACAGCTATTAAGAGGGGTTTCAGATAACGTGGCAGGTCGAAAGGACGGACGCACTGATATATCTAGAATCAGGATCAAAAAGTGTTAACGGTAAAATAAAAAATAAAATGGTATACGCAAATAATTTAACGCGGCGCCAACCAGCGCTATGTAATCAACGGTTATGTATAACGCCACACCGGTTATAAATGTTCACAAAACCTTTGTTTCCCGATTTATTATAGACGGAGATAATATATTACAGAACAGAGAACGAACATATAAAACGAACATAAAAAAAATTGCACAATCATACGAATTAGCCTGTCAGATTTCGCATTAAAGAAACATATATTACCAATTATAGTTGTTGAAACTTATTTATAAAGAGTGATGTGAGGGCCGTTCAGGTCTATTTTTTAAATATGTTCTTATTTTAGCCGTTATAAACTAACAAAGTATCGATATTTTCAATATTTGTTTTAACTAATATAGAAATCATTTTGTGGAAAAAAGCTTCTGTACGGCCCTCTTTTACTTATTCCGTTTTTATGTAATATTAACTTCCTGGTTCTATCTCAGAACATATAGCCGTGCACCGTCAGGAGAAAAAGTACTATCTTCGCACCCACCGATTGCCGCCATAAACGGTCCAGTACATACAGAGAGCGTTATCGTCCACTTTGGGAAACACTGCTCTGACCGAAGACTTCTGTTACAGAGAACAAATATTACTCTGCAGAAAACAGGAAGTTATAGCCATAATAGATACTTTCATTCAAAATTAAGTAAGGGGAGCAGGGTGAAATTATAAGAGACTACGGTTTATGCTTGAGAAACGGTATATGTATCAGATTCTGGTTAGCAAATAATTTCGAACCCAATTCTCATACCCCAACGCACGGGTTATATAAATAGATACACTGTAGGGTAGGCGCGAATTGAGAAAAAAAGTAGAATGGTACCAAACTTTTATATGGCATAACCATGACAGAACATGATACACTCAACATTATCTCGAATACAATTGAAATATAAGCCTCCTCCCTCTCACAATTACCTCTCTACCCACTACAGTTCCACTCCCATGCCAGCATTTTTTTAAATTCCGCGTCATTCCCCAGATTTCTCCCACTCTGTTTTCATTCCGTCACTCCCTACTCACTCCGCCATACACGTGGTATAACCAAGCTCTATCCACACTTTCTGTTCTCTCTCTTCCCAACCGCATCTCGCACTTGCCATGCACACTGTGTCCTCCCTGCTCCACTCTATCTGATATGTAGCCCGCACTTGCCACTCCACTAACTTACTAGCTTAATAAAGCGGATGGTTATTGTGAAAACAATCTGGGAAATAATGCAAAATAAAAATTATGGTTAACTTTATTTAAATAAAATAAAATTAAACTCGAATGTTATAAAATAAATAAATTTAACAAAACAGTCAGGAAATAATAATTAATTCTAGATATAATAAAATAACCGGACAGGAATAATATCCAAAAATAAGAGAGAGCAAGCCGAAGCCGCAGAGTAGCTTACAGGCACACAAACTAAATTATATTCTGAAATGAAATCGGACAGGGACTATGTTCGAAAATACAATACAGTGCAAACCGAAACCGCAGAGTAGCTTACAGGATTACACAATAACATATATCAAAGGGCACTAACCGAAGCCGCAGAGTAGCCTATAGGACAGTACTGAACTGTACAGAATTATAGTATGTACAGGCTTTTATATCAAAATTTGATATAAACATAATACGTAAAGGGTAGGAAAAAGTGGGGAACAGTATGCTCGCGGCATATCGAATGTAGCAGGGATTAACTATTTTTAAATATAGAAATAGTTCAATCCAACACCGCGGGAAAATTCGAATTTATGTTCTGGATTAAGACGGTGTGTTATTAGTTATAAAGTAACCTTAACGAGAATAGGGACCCTTTTCAGACATATTTTATAGCACGAAAATAGTTTTCTAAAATTATAGCAGTATTAGCTCATCGATAATGTATGGTAGATGGCTGTAACGTAACTACTTATATTGTTTGCTGTCAAATGTGAATATTATATTTTTTAATTTTCGCAACATGCAGTGTAATGAAACCCCATAGCGGTAACAATACATTGCAATACACTCCTAAATAATCATAAATGATTACGATTAGAACACTTGATTTAAATTAAAAACAATATCATATTTATACTAATATGGACAACTTCTTTAACTTCTGAAATATACTGTAATTCAAATTTCTTCATTAAATTAAGGGCCCAGTCGGTGGGTGCGAATTTAGTGCTTTTGTTCCTGACGGCTCACGGCTATATGTTTTCAGATAGAACCACGAAAGTAGTACAAGACATGCAAAATGAATGAATAAACGAGGGGTGTTCATAGCCCTTTTTCAAAACAAGATTTCAAAATTAGTTAAAATAATAATGCAAATAACCATATTTTGTTAACGTATAACAGTCAAAATAACAACATATTTAAATAGGCCGTATAGGCCCTCACTTCACTCTTTATAAATAAGCAATAATATTTGGTAATATATGTTTTTTTTTAATGCGATATCCGTATGTTAATTGCAATTTATTCAATACAATTGTATACGTTGCAGACGCTCGAAACGTATTAAATGTAAAATATTCCGTTCTATGTTCGTTTTCAGTCCTGTAATATATTTTTTGTACTCATGTCCTAAGACAAGTCATTTCCCGCATTGATTTTGGTGCGGGAAATACTACTTCCCGCACTAGTGCGGGAAGTAGCCAGTGTTGCCAACTTAAAATTCGGTACCAATATAAATGTGTATTTATAAATATGAGAATGCATGCAAACACAGCGTACACCTCTTATACTACAAATAGCATTAAAAATTAACGATATGGTACTGAATAAATACAATTTTGAAGAAAATATGACTTTAAATTATATGTAATTGGCAGTGTGACATAACCTATTTGTCACAACCATTTTAAATAAGTATTAATTATTTATTCGTACAAAAAATAAAATACATTATTCGTGCGATAAGGCCGTTTCCCGATTTCGCTCATAATACAGCACTCGCCTTCGGCTCGTGCTGTAAACTCATTCGCTCATTCGGGAAACTTGCCTTATATTGCACTAATAATGTATATTACTAATCTTCGTTTATAATATATAGGGAAACAACGATTTTATGCACATTTATAACCGGTGTGACGTTATAAATTATTTGCGAATAGCTACTAATATGACTTTACAATAATCGTAATAATAAAAGTAATAATTAAATTAAATATATTGAGCTGAAATAAATTACATTACATTACGTTACATTACATTAATAATTGAAAAGCTAATGTATTATTATTAGTATTTATTTTATACTCCGACCTTATGTACAAAACTCTCGAATATTTAACACGAAGATATAATTGTATCTATGACAGAAACATCCCTTATAAATGATAGACACAATACTTATACAATATTAGTTTATGAAGATTAAATGTTCAGTTCAGGTAAAGTGTATTTAATTTTTAACATCCAAGAAAATAATTTAAAAGTGAATAATCCTATAGAGCAGCTACCGAACACCTTAACATTGCTGAACGTAAGACGGTTTTCCTATGAAGATAAACAGTCCCGACCACTAAGTGACATGTTAGCAACGTGCAACTCTGAAACTATTGCTTCAGATATCACAAATGACAATATCAAAGTAATTGAAGTAACATTGGACAATGTAAACTAAGAAACAGCTACTTATGTACTGAATAACATTTGAGAATACACACGTCAACAAAATATATGATACAAAATCGATACAAGGTGTCAACATTATTATAGAATCAATAAAAATATCTAAACTAATACCCCAGTGTAAGAACTGCCGAGTCACATCAGAAAATACTGCCACAAAGCACCTCGCTGTATCAAATGTGCAGGTCCATAATCCCTCAATTCAACCTGAACAACTCAGCAATATTAATCAAATACTAAAAATTACTTAAAAAACAAAAACTATGGAATGGAATGCAAATGGACTGTAAACATATGCTTCATAGCACAAACTCACTAAACAGAAGACAGCTAGACCCAACAAGGCGGAAGTGCCGTTCTAATCAAAGAGAACACCCAATAATACGAACAACTCACACTCCAAACGGAAGAGTGTCAAGTAACAGCAGCTACAATTAACACAGCCAACGGTTGGATAAAAGTGGGAGCGATATACATACCTCCTAAATAGTCTCTAAAACTGGAAGAATACACAAACAACTTCGAAGGTAAAGTTATCCTTGGTCGTGACTTTCATGCCAAAATCCCAGAATGGAGTTGAAACCTAACAAATTCCAAAGGAAGGAGGCTACTCCCTGCCATGAAAACCACCAACTGTAAAAATCAATCTTTTCTATTACCTGTGATCATTCATCAATAATACTTTCCTTACATGGTAAAATTATCAAAAAAGTACCAAAACCTACACTGGCAAACAAACTTACAAACTGCGACTTATTTCGAATAAAGCTTCAGACAAACTTCAGCTAAAGGTGTCCATTAAAACCCCTATGAACTGTAAACAGAAGCAAAAGCGATCTTAGAAGCTGTACAAGAAGTTGCATGGAACTAACTCAACACCCATCCTCTCAAAAATCATGAAAGGGAACAGATACATTAAAAAACTCATTAACCTTTTTTTCTTTTTTTTTCATCTGGGGTGGAATCTTCGAAAGACACCCATGCCTCCACTATCACCACTGTGGTGATAGGCATGGGTGGTGTCGGATTCACCCCGCTTATTGGCCGGGGCGCCTACCGACTAAACCAAAACCCAGGTTCTGTCGACGAGGAGCTTGACCGCCTAACAGGCATTCCTAAGCCCCCCGGACCGTCTACCGTTAGTCCGTCGTTATGTCTCTTGTGTCATAAAATTCGGGTAAGGTGTAAAACAAATGAAAAAAGGGGAACGGAGGCTGTCATTGTCGTCCGTCCTCGTCAGTCGGTCTGTGGGGTCCGCAGGTCGTCGTCGAACTTCCTCCTCATCACCGTCCGGGAGAAAGCCGCGAACGCGTCCCACGCGTCTATGCCTTGGAGCATCCTGGCACCGATGTCGTCTGGGCCGGTGTCACCAACCTGTAGCAAGAGATTACGTCTATTAATTTCCCAACGGGGGCAACGGAAGATGGTGTGGACCGGATCATCGAACCCACCGCAGTATCTGCACTTGGCTGAGTCAGCCTTCTCTATCCGGTGGAGGTATGTTTGGAAGACTCCATGTCCGGATAGGGTCTGGGTGGTCCAATGATCCAGGTCCCCGTGTCCCCTGGTGACCCACGGCTCCACGCGTGGGATCACCCTCCTGGTCCAGTCTCCCTTTGTAGTCGTGTCCCATCTCGCCTGCCATTTCCGGAAGGTTTCCTCCCTTGCCTTCTCTTGCGCCTCCTTTTTCGTGGCCCCATCCTTCTTGAGATCGTACGCCCTCGCTCGCTCAGCGATGAGTAGGTCCCCGGGAATGGTGCCCGCTAGGACCTCCACCGCATCCGTGGATATGGTGCGGTAAGCCATACAAGCAATATTGTCGACCTTCGCGGATGATATTGCAGTGATGGTAGTGGAGGAAAAGGTAGACTGCAAGGTCCGAACTCTAAAAAGCTGTAAACGGCATCAGCAAATGGGAAAATGCATGGCAAATATAACTGAACCAAAGCAAATCATGCCACATAAACATTTCACAACAGAAAAATACTCCAAATAACGGTAACGACCAACCACACGCTACAACTGCGAAATACTTAGGTAGGTAGACGCAAAAATCCAGATCAATAAAAAACGCAGATCTAGAACAAACTTGGTGCACTGGCTTATAAGTCGACTGTCACTGTGGCGTCAAAACAATTTCATAAATATGCGTGTATATAAAAATCTGTATGGTAACATCATGTAGACCCTATGTTTATTGTACCACACGTATTCACTGCCGTCTCTTTTTGAACTTTCGCGTTGCGATCGATTATGGCCTTAAAACATCAACCCTAAAAATCATATTTTCACCTACCGTTTTTAAGGTAGCAGTAAAACACTCACTGGAAAGTGTACTTAATGCATTGTTCATGCGTCAGAAAAATATATCTCACCTTTCGCGCTCGTTACGTAATATAGTATATAGTATTATAGTATTACTTTAACTGATTTGTATCGCTTTTTCGTACACGGAAATAGTAACCGAAATATTAATATCATCCATATATATCCGTCAAGAATGTCATCGTTCTCATTCATTCACAGAAAATATGCATATGTATGAATAAAATTTTAAAAATTATATCATAGAGATACTATTAATTTTATAGAGTATATATAGTACTAACAATGAATTTTTAATTACAGGTACGTGAAAGTCATCCTTATTTTAGGTAAGCTCTCTTATGATACTAAGACAAAACTTCCCCATATTATTTGCGTTTTACATTTTACATTAGGCAGCATTGCTCTTATAATCGTTGCATGTATTTACTTTGGATATAAAGTTGCTCACGAGCAAGCATTACATATATTTTTAACTTTTCAATCCCAATCAAAGTTTCTGTAACATTTTAACAAAATTACTTTAGCTGGGGCTATAGTTCAATTTTAAGCTGTAAGAAATTTAGACGTAAGAGGATACCAACTAAATAGGAGAACAAATCATGTTCCATTATGAACTGGATAAGTGTTTCCAACAGGAAACACCCTATATTTTAATATTGGAGGGATCACACGTATATTAGGATACGTGTGATCCCACGTATACTTTTCTTTTGCCACGAATTGTGCAATTGTATTTAGCAAAAACTAGTGAAAAAGCATATAATTAAAACTAATTGATTAAAACCCTTTATCGTTGACTCTAAAACTTGTGCAAGTATTCATGACCATAACTCGTAGTTATGAAATGACTTATTTTTTTGTGAATAATTTTTAAAGTTATAATGCCGTTATGTAGATGTTATACCTTGAACAAAGCAACTTTTCTTTGTTGTATCTTGTCAGAATAGTATCCAGCTCAATGACAAAGTATATGTACCTAAGTACATATTATAAATTAAATAAATTTTATATTCAAGGTTTAGAAACGCTCCTTTCTTTCAAGTTTAGTCTGAATTATTGCTATTTAATAGTTCTTGTAATAAATAAGCTGCAATAATAATTAATTAGATAGCTTTCAGCAGTGTGTAGTATAGTAATGAGGGGTATATCAATTTCTAGACTAACTATTTTCAAGTCGAATAGACGACATAAATCACCTATTATTAGCTGAGTTAATTGATAGGGCTGTGCAGTAGTACATTAGTAGTAATCGATATGTCGGAATTTATGCGTCCTGGGTGCCGACCCAATTAAATCCCATATCCCCATTGTACGCGGTCACTGCTGCGCCAGGTTTACGGGGTACGTACCTGCAACTGACAGTCACCCCGAAAATATTATTTAAATGCTCCCTCTCGTAAATTCTGCCATCGGCGTACGTACTAATGTACTGTTGAAATTTTAAAACATGTGCGAAAACTCCCTGCTATTCATTATTTTTTCAATGTTCACGTTGTTTTATTGCATAAAAATAATGTCTAGCTGTGATTCGATTTCCTTATAAACTTCGCCAATCATTATGTTTATCTTTATTATCTTTATAGAGCGAATTAGTTACGATTCATTACACTTGGGTAGCTCCTTCCGTATACAAAGATGTTCGTTCAACCAAAAAGGTCCAGTACATTTATATCAAGTGTGGGGTCAAGCGATAAAATATGTTGGAGCTTATAAAAATTCGGTACAAAATAACACACAAACTTGACAGTTATCAAACCTTTTTATTCGATTACAACAAAATAATCATGTCCTTAACAGGCGGAGGATAACCTATATCTGCAATAGGATAGATCTAGGACATTATATAACTCATAAGTAATATTCTCTACAATTATAACTATATATATATATATATATATATATATATATATATATATATATATATATATATATATATATATATATATATATATATATATATTATACAGTAAATAATATAATTATTTGGAAACACACTAAAATATTGCACAATTGCACATAATTGTTTTTATATAAAATTAGAGCATATTTTTAATTTAATTAATATGTTCAAAACTTATGTAAACGACACATTTCCAAAAAAAAAACCTTGGTCTCGTGTTCGTTAGATGCAGAATTTGTCGTCCAACAATTTCTGTTATAATGTTATAACTATTATCACTCTATTATTTACTATTGCAACAGTAGGTTTGACATGAAAATTTCTATCTAATATTTACGTATAATAAGCCAGGGGTGACATTATTGAAACCACTCGTTTCGAACGTATGCGCTCCGCAAAATGTGGATAATTCACGATTTGAGTTCGTTTAATGATGGAATTTTGGTTTATTAGTACGTTATAAATGGTCTGTATTTTGCCTAGCAACTTTGATAGTTAAACGAATACGTTCGAAACGAGTGATTTTAAGAATCGCATCCAAGTGCTATTCAGTGTAATATAAAACGCCTAAAAATGTATGTCTAATATGTATCTCTGTATATTAGGCTCGCTTTATAATACTATCAGTCATAGACACACATACCAGGCGGATTATAATTTCTGTTCAAAATTTGAAATACAAAAAAGTACTATTTAATTTGATTTCCCCATGCTTCACAGATACATAATATTAACCCTCATGGGCAAAATATTTACCGTGCTATTTTTATATGGTAAATAGTTTTAAAATAGCTTTTACAATAATATTATCTCAAAGCCATCACAATACCCCTATTTTAATAATAGCATTCGCAGTTGAAATTGTATCAAAAGCACCTATATATTAATTAATTTTATAATGCATGCACAAATGAATAGATTTCAAACAGAATGGAAACTTTGTAGCGATTTCGATTCACTAATTTAATTGGTAAAATTTATGGCAATATTAAATCAAAAGCAACATGTTTATAAATGATAATACTATCGAACAATACATATATTTGTATCCCAATAGAATGAATATACCATGTAATTAAATTTAATAAGCCAGTTGTGTACACTACATAGTTTTAATTTAATTAAATTGATACCGTGTTCAATAGGATTTATCACTATTTTTAATGCGTTCCTCAATACAAATATAATTATACTAATTAATACTTTATTAGATATTCTCTTAAGCTTTATTGACACAACATCATACCTAATTTTCTTGATACTAACGGATACTAAGTGACTTGCATAGTCCTTAATTTTAGTACATGATATTTAGGTGTAACAGGATAAAACCATGTGATATTAAGCAAGTAAGGCGTTTTAAGTTACATTGTAGTTTCTATTGAGGATATAAATGAATTCTAGTCTAGAGTACATGAGATACACAATCAATGCTTATGGTACAATACCAATATATAGGACATAATAGTAGTAATATTGATATTATGAATGCAATGACGTTAAATTAGGCATGCGAAAAATAAGAAAGAAAATGAATACGTTAAAAATATGTTACATTTACTGAACAAAATTATCGAATACGTGAACATAAACAATATCTTGATTAGCAGCATAAACAATGATCAAATGCCAGACGATAGATATACGACTGCCAGAACATCTAGAGCGAGCGGGTCACCGCAGATCACAAACCTTGATCTGTCGCTTCAGGTGCGGAAACGTGGAAGAAGTCTTCAAGAATGGGATGGGTGGTAGCTGTAGGAAATGTGTTATATGTGGTAAGGGTGAGGATACATAGGAGCATTGTTTAAATGTACATGGAGAACATATGGTGAAGGAAGGATGTGATAGAATAAGCAACGGTTGGATGTCGCTTTTAAATGAGGATGGAAGAGGAGTGATTGACCTCAATAAAGCAATAAATATCTAGAACGTACTATATAATAAAAAGTAGGTGTAGTATTTGGAGAGAAATTTGAATTATTAATTTATGTGAATATGCATGGAAATTATAATTTAGTTTTGTTTGTAATGGAATGGTATGCCAAATAGTGGTTTATGTGTGTTTGTATATATATATATATATATATATATATATATATATACTAAGTTCTGAATTTTCATATTTATTGTTATATAAATATCTATTTATGGAAAAGGGTGAAATACTCATTACCCGACTAATAACTTAATTTTTAATATGTAAAAAAGCAAAACACCATTTAGAGCATTATTATTACTTCAAACCATTTAATATTTCAATTAAATAATGAATAAAAAACATTAAAAACCCATCTCGATGGGAATTCGGAACGTCGACCCCCACTTTTGAACTGACAGTACAAAAAGCATAAATGACAGGTCGGTCGACTTCAGAACATCTATAGCGTTTTTATATTATAGGGATGCTGCAGTTACAATTTCATTGTTTTCTGTTTAGGTTATGTACTAATGCTTACGTTCATACAATACACGTATTATAAAAAAAAAACGATAATTTCAATCAAATTGCAGAATTGTATCGACAGAATGATCGGCTGGTCACTTATTAAAATCTAGCTGTATTTTTCCTATTTGTTAATATATTAGTTTATTTGTTTTAATGTTTAGTATATTAGGGTTGTTTTCCTATAATTGGATTTATTCTGTATTTGTCGTAAGTCGAAAAATTTACAATACATATCCATATGATAAATCCATCAACATACTATGCTATCTGAAGCACATCGTTGAAATATATAGTGAAACAGACCAGTCCGTAATCTTGATAGCATACTATGTAGATGAACTCTATCATATGGTATACTAATATATTCTAATAATAATGCAAAAGACCCGATAGTCGAATATTGCATTAATTTTTCATTTCGGATAATTTAACAGAACAAAAGCCTTGCCACATTTAAACAGTCTATCCCTTTGTGAGCATAGGAGAGGGTAGAATTTGAATTAATGTATATACTATTAGGTACATACATTACATGGAAGTGTATATAAACCTACAATCGACACGATTTGTTTCATGTTCAAATAGCCGTTGCGTGGCAGTCGTTTAATTTGTATATCAGTTGTTTACTACGGATAATGACACAAAATCTATACCGTTTACTGAAATTCCTCTGATACGTTCAAATGTTAATTACAAAATGTGTAACTATAGTAAATAGCACTGTTAAATATAGACATGCTGTTCTTATTTTTAAAATTTGATTGAACTATTACTGAACAACAATATTTTGTGTTACGTAAAAATCTAATAGCGTACAATTAAGACAGATCATCGGTAGTTTATCACCCGTGTATCTCCCGTAATTACTTCAACTGTTACTATAATAGTAACAGTTTTTATGATGTGATTGCCACAAACATATATCATGGTTGAATTTATTGCGCTTAAACATAACATGTTATGCGTTATTTCTAAATTAAATTCATATCGACATGCGAAAGTAAATTCATAGATCATGGCTGAACTATGAGCTGTTTTGGGATGTATTGGATGGCTTTATAAATTTCAATCAGTCTAGAACGTAAAAACTGTAAACAATACTACTAAGCTGTGCAGAACAGGTTTATTCGAATCTGTCGAATTTAGTAAGATCGGACAGTTATGGTGAATGTCGGCAGCCTAGATATATATTATCAATTGCCTTTTACCTTTCGGTGTAGGCTATTACATTAACATTATTAACATTATATTATTTTACAATTACTGTTGTTTATACATTTGTAAATTCTTTCCACTCCCTTCTGTTCTTCGCCAGTTCTCTTGCTTGCTTGACTGTTTTTCCTTTCTTGATTATTATGTCCTCTATTATGTTGTCCCACTCTTTTCTTGGTCTACCTCTTCTTCTTTTATTTTCAGTTCTTGCTTCCCATACCTGTTTTGTTTGATTCTTTTTGTCCATCCTAATTAAATGACCCCACCAGTTTAGTTGTTTCTTTTCTATATACTTATCTACAGCTTCAATTCCCAGTTCTTCTCTGATGTCATCATTTCTTATTCTGTCCCTTCTCGTAACTTGTTTTACTCCTCTGAGATATTTCATTTCCATTGCCTGTATTCTACTTTGTACCTCTTCGTTAGTTTCCACGTCTCTCTTCCATATGTCAGTATAGGTCTATATATGCTTTTATATATATTTATTTTTGTCCTTCTGCTGATTCTTGTTAATCAGTATATTGCTCAATGCGTGGTATGTTTTAGCTGTGTTGTTTCAGTGCTACTCCCAGGTATTTGAATTCTTCTACTTGTTCTATTGCGTGTTGTTCTATCTTTATATTTATTTGTTCTTTCCGGTTTCCTATTACCATCACTTTTGTTTTGTTATAGTTCATTTTCATGTTATACTTTTCTAGATGTCTGTTCCATACACTAAGGTTGTGCTGCAGATTACCTTCATTTTCTGCTATCACTACGACATCATCAGCGAATGCTCCTTCCGATATTTTTACAACTTGCATGTTTTTGTACCCTATGTTTGCTTTTTTTGGTTTCTGGTTTCATGCTCTTCATTATTTCATCCATGTATATGTTAAATAATGTAGGACTGAGCCCGCCTCCTTGTCTTAGTCCAGTGGTTGTCTGAAATGTCCTTGATGTTTGTCCCTTGTGTATTATTGCATTGGTGTTGTTGTTGTATATGCTTTGTATTAATTCGACTGTCTTTCTTTCTACACCTCTCTCTTCCAGGATTTTCCATAATTTATTTCTTGGTATCATGTCGAATGCTTTTTCCAGGTCGATGAATCCTAGGAATGTGTTTTTATTATTTGCAATTCTTTTTGCTGTGATTTGTTTTATCGTGAAAATATTGTCCTGTGTGGATCTTCCTTTCCTAAATCCACATTGCGATTCTTCTAGCGTCTGCTCTATTTTTGCTAGTATTCTTTTGTTAATTGTTTTTTCTAAGATCTTCATACCTATGCTTATGAGTGTTATACCCCTTATAGTTTGAACATTTTGTCTTATCGCCTTTCTTGTGTATCGGTACGATTAACGATACTTGCCAATCTTTGGGTATTTTATTCGTCCTCCATATTTCGTTTATTAATTCTAGTAGTATTTCGTTACCTGCAGGTCCCATATGTTTAATCATTTCCGTTGTGATCTGGTCTTGTCCTGGTGATTCCCCTATTTTCATTTCCCTTATTATCTCTAGTATTTCTTTTCCATTGTTCATCTCTATATCTGCTCCCGAGTCGTTCTGGTCTCTTGTCTTCTGTTCATTTCCACCATGTTGTGATAGTAAGTCTTCAAAATATTCTTTCCATCTTTCCAGTATTTTTTCGTTGCCCTTCAGCAATATTCCTTGATTGTCTTGTATATAATTTACTTCTTGTCCTTTTTCTTTTCTGTTTAGTTTTAGTGTTTTATAGAATAATTTTTGGTTTTCCTTTGCATTTTTCTCCATTGTCTCTCCGAACTTTTCCCATTCCCTGCTCTTTGCTATTCTGACCTTATCTTTTACTATTATCCTCTTTAAACTGTATTCTTCGTAGTTTTTACTATTTTTGTCATTTAGGTATCTTTGCCATGCTTTTTTCTTTTCCTTTATTTTCTCTCTTATGTCCTGCGACCACCATGCTGCCTGCTGCTTCTTGTTTGTGTTTTGCTTTATCCCACATGTCTCTTGTGCTGGCCCCAGTATATTTTTCTTTAATTTATTCCACATTTTCTCTACTTCTTGTCTATAGTTGCCCTTTACTAATTTCTCCTCTATTTTCTCTTTATAGATTTTTGCTATTTCTTTTTCCCTTAGTTTGTATGTTCTTATCTTGTTGTAGTTTATTGCTATATTTGGTCTCTGCTTTTTTTTATCGCTATCTTGGTAGTCTTCCTTTATTTTTGTCTCTACTAGATAGTGATCACTTCCAATTTCGTAACTTCTCTTTACTCTTGTGTCTATTATTTTGCTCCTTTTCCCTTGTTCTGCTAGTACATAGTCTATTATAGATTTTTCGTTCCTGCTTATCACTTCCCTGGTGTATTTGTGTATGTCCTTGTGTTTAAATAGTGTATTCGTTATTACTAGATTATTCATTCTACAATAATCTAGCATTTTCTTACCATTTTCGTTGAGTACGCCTTCTCCATATCTTCCTCTCATCGCGTCATTATCTTTTACTTCGTTGCCAATTCTGCTGTTGAAGTCTCCCGCCACGTACACTTCTCCTTTGGCTTTTTCTGTTGTTTCGTTGAGTTGCTCCCAGAATGTTTCTTTGTTGCACGCAGTATCATCTTCGTTTGGTCCATACACTGCTATGATAGTTTTATGGTAGCCGTTTCTTTGATCTCTAACTTCGATAGACAAAATCCTCTCCGTAATTGCATCCCATTTATATATATTTATATAGTTTTTTATGCACTATACATCCTACCCCTGCTGCGGCTCATCGATTGTTATCTACACCGCTATATATGAATATATGTTCCTTGTTCATTTTGTACTCTCCCTTCCCCTTCTTTCTTGTTTCTGTTACCACTAAGAAGTCTAGTTCAGCTTTCTCAAATTCTTCTTCCAGCTCTTTTTCCTTTCCATTTATACTCCTGATATTCCAAGTCCCAATTTTCCATATTTTTCTTTTTTTTTACTGTACTCTTTTCTTTGTTTCCATTTATTATGTGTTTGTTCTTCTTTCTTATGTTCGTTGTCCCTTTCCTCGCTGTATTCTTTGTATTTTTGCTTCCGTCCGTTTTCTCTGTTGCTAGTAGTTTTTTGGATTGGTTACTTTCACCCCATTATCTTTGGCTACGACTCCTTTCTCCTTTTTATCCCATATGTATATTTCATTGTCTACTATTATCTTTCTATATCCTATTTTTACGTGTTTTCCTTTTTCTTTTTCCAATTTTGCTATGTTTCTTATCTCTCTTTGTATTTTTCTCTCCTCTTCCGTTAGCTCATCGTCTATATATATCGTTGTATTTCTCAGTTTATATTTTGCTTTCATTATTTTTTGTTTTTCTTCCCAGCTTGGGATTTCCTCTATTATTATTTATATTTATTATATATATTTATTTTTGTTAACCCCTGTCTCTACTTCCAGTTTCTCTTTGATGAGTGATCTTACCTCTTCTATGTTATCTATCTTGTCTAGACCTCTTATTGCTATGTTATTTTTTCTTCTTCTCTTCTCTTCAATTTCTGCTTTATTTTCTAGTTTTTCTATTCTGACTTCCAATATTCTCTTTTCTTCTTTCCATGTTTCTTCCTTATTGTTCATTTCGGTCTTCATCTCTTTTATTTCCTGTTTTATTTGTGACATGTTTTCTTCCATCTTCCTCAATAGTTCTATAATCCTTTGTTTTAGTTATTTAGTTTTTAGTATTCATTGGCCCTGGCGCTATTTTTATTTGCTATTCTTGCCTTTGTTTTCGTCGCTATATGCCGCATAATATACTCCTCACCTTTATCGGCGCCAGAGGTTATTTACGGGTCGACCCCTCGTGCAAATAACCTCTACCCTCTATTTTATTTACTTTCACTTACCGCTCTTTCTCTCGACTTTTTAACTTTCCTTTTGTATCACTGTTTCTTGTCGCTGTTTTCACCTGTCGTGTATATTTCAACTCGATACGCCGCTATATTTCGGTATAATATCGGAGCTGTCTATACACCTGTCAACTGAATAACGAACTGGGGGCAGCCTAGATACAGTTTAATATTGACCAAATCACGCTGATTTATGTATAAAAAATGTTTGATTTTCAGCACTTTCTCTCTCTTAAGCCGGCCATACACGTTCCGGTATACCGGTGAGGTAAACCGGATGGTTTTCCTCTCCGGTTTGCTTGCACAGTCCCTGGAGCTAGCCATACGCGTTGCGCTATACCGGAGAGGTACGCCTGCCTGCACAGGTAAACCGCAGCGTGTGTGTGGACAAGTTTCGGTAAACCAGCACAGGCGTAGTGACTTGTACAGGCGACCGGAGAAGAATCAAAATTCGATTCTTTATACCCGAAGGCGAGTGCTTCATCGGCTTTACCGCCAAAAGAGTGCACTTTTTATAACAATATTTTTTCGGAATTTTCTTTGGAATTAAAATACCTAGGCCAAACACGACTTTTTAGCATGAAATAAATGTTTCGAAATTTCATTTTTTTATTTCAAATTTTATTTCAATTCCTGTAATTTTTCCGGTTTAACTTGAAATAATCTCGACATTATTCCCGAAACTACTATATACTATTTTTTAATTACAAAACGACAAATATGTAGCCCAGTACTGTTTATCCTACTGTGTGTGTGCAAGACAGTGTGCAGATATACCTGAGAGGAAAACCGGCGGGTTCCGGAACCCCTATCTGGGCTTCCAGGTATCCATTTTATTCCGGAGCCCCTCTCTGGCCAATCTATTTTCTTTCAGGAGCACGTTACTTTGTTTTCTTCAGATTCCTTAGGAGTCCGCTTCTAACGTCTGGTGGTCGGTGCGTAATCTGGCGCCATTTTATAAGCTCACTCCTAGCTTCCGGGTATACAGCAGCAGCAGCTTCTATTCATCTGGGAGGATCAATCCCTTAAAAAGAACAATTTAAATATGAGGCGACAAACTTTCTTCAGTTTTTTTTAATTAACATAGTTCTTCCAATATGGCTGCGTATCGGCCGATCTCTTCCACCGTAGCTCCTCATAATATGGAGAGGCTCAGACGAAAATCTGGGGAAGTCGTATTATTGCCGTAATAGGGTCGACATTGACTACGTAGATCCATCTCGATTTTTCCACGCGAACGGATATAAATTAAGTATGGTATTATCTTCACCGCCTATTTTCTATTAATTGTAGGAAAACATTATATATACATATATATATATATATATATATATATATATATATATATATATATATATATATATATAATATATATATATATTGATTACGCAATAAAGAATCAAGGTATCCTTAATTTTATTTTAGTTTCAACGAATAAATAACTTGTATATTACTCTTACTACATAAATAATAATTATAAAACTCGTACATGTCCTATTTAAAATAAGAGATAAAAACTTATGCATAATTAATCTTTAAGTTGTTCTTTATTTAAATGTAAAACTTAAACAAATAAATATTTATCCAAATGTCATGGTTTGCGCTCTAGATTATACATTAATGCATGTTTATGTCTGCGTTAAGTAAACGCCAATAAACGGTTCATAAATAATTCGTACATTAACATACATTTGTATCCAGCTCATCTTCTTTCATGTTTTTATACCGGCATCAATTATTCCCATTTTGAAACATTTAAACACACAACTTTAGTATTTACAGTCGAGTAGACTTTAATTACGTTATTGCTTGCCAAAAGTCCTTGCTCGCTATATTTTATTTTAAAATAAAAAAACATTTTGATAGCAAATTGAAGGGCTTAATGAGATCAAGTGCTCTCGTAGCGCTGTTAATAATTTTATATAAATGGAAAATAAACAAACCCGCGGCGTAAGCACTTTCTGATCTAGTAAGCTCTTGAAAGCCCTCTCCGATGTGTCATTTAAAATGTTGGATGGCTTCACCGTAAACAAAGTAACAATGAAATATAGCTCAACCCTCCTGCGGAGTGTGAATGTATCACGACCGACGCATGAATTATGTAAGACGCCGGCGACGGAAAGTTAAGGAAACCCTTGGGGGATTTAAAGTGGCCCACAATACGCTAATGTTCCCTCCAATATAAACCCGCAGATGTAATATATAAAAAATCTTATCAGGTACAGGTCGGCACGTAATGGCTGAACCCTGAAGGTTTCCTGCAGTTCTGCTTTAATTCGCGCGCCTGCGGGCCTGGAACATTTTCATAACAATGTATATTCGGGAACTTTATCGCCACGGATTAAATTTAGCTGGCAGTTCATGTGGTCACTAATTACTGCGTCCCGCTGCGAAGCCTATTATGTTGAAATGGCATTTTGTAAGAAGTCCGCACCTCGGGCTGCGTCCGGTGTAATTAATTTATTGAAAATTCTGCAGCGCCCGGGTAATCGAATAAGAGCCATAGAGCGTGGAATAGCCAATACGTTGATGACTGGTATGAGGGAGGTTTCAGTTGACCTATCAATGGGATAGGAATCGCAACCGCAACGAATATGTACTCTCATTCAGGATAAAATCAGACCAGTGAATGGAAAATAGGAACTAATGGAAATTAACCAATGGAATACTACGTTTTCAATATCGAAACCATCCATGTTTGATATGCCAGTTTTACTTTTTTTTACAACCATTTTGAAAGCCTGATTTCTTTATATTATCTATTTTAATTAAAAGATATCAATTTGAGTTTTAATTTTGAAGCATTTTATGTAATTTTTTGCCCATAGTATTATTATTTATTGGTACATAATTTATAATTGGCTATCGATCTTCGGTGTTACGACTTACTACTTCAGTCTTCTTAAGTGTACCCGGACGTGTACATAATATTATATGCAATTCTAAATATTTGACGTCTTCTCGATATTTACACACAACATTCGAAACAGATATCAAATTCCCATCGTCTTTTGTGGTGTATTTCTCGTCCCTTGCTGCCATTAACTACGTCGTCCTTCTACTTCTTTATGTGCCCTGTTGTCAAATATCTTTCGCATGTTATCTTTGTTGATTCTATCTTATTTGTCTTCATATGAACCTTCTTGTTTTTGTTTTATTTTCGAAGATTTTCGATAAAGTTTTAATTTTGATGCACTGTTATTAATCCATGCACATTATAACCACAATCTATGATTCTAATTTCACTGGAACAGCCTATACCATGTTCCGTGAACTCATCAGGTGAGATTGTAAATTATGTACCGTAAAATATATTGAATAAATAAACATGTCGAATAGTGGATTTATTTATATTTCTTAATAAAATAACTTCACCTTTTCTTGGTTTGTTATATTCGCTCCACAATTATTGTCCTATTACATTAATATTGGTTGCATAAATTGATTGCACCTTGCAGTTGTCTAACGAGGCTATGATGTTCGAGTAACAGCGGGATAACTATAAGAACTAGAATTAAGGAACAGCAGGACTGCATTTTATCACCTATATTATTTAACGTGTCTCTAGCGAGAATTCTCCAGGTGGCAATGCAAAATCAAACAAAAGGGGTAAAGATCCACGGAGTAACAATAAGTTATTTAAAATATGCCGATTATACGGCCATAATTGCAGAGAGCATAGAGGACTTAGAAAACATGGTTAGCAACATAAATAGAGTGGGACAAGAATTTGGATTGCCAATTAACATCGCGAAGTCAAAATATATGGTCATCAGTAGACAGCACCATAAGCAAACATAATTAGACGTTGACAACATACCACTAAAAAGAGTCAAGTATAAGTATCTGGGCTGCATTATAAATGCTAGGATGCAACAAAGAAATCAAAATAAGAAAAGCAATAGCAAGAACAACATTTGACAAGTTACTAAAATGTCCCTGTATAAGAGAGGTACACCTATTACGCTAGGCTTAAGGGTACTAATATGTTATAAAGCATAAAGGTTTTCGAAATGTGGACTTTTCGCAAATTGATGGGTTGGCATGTTCCTGGGTTGATCGTAGAATAGATTCTTTTGCATATCTCTGTCCTAGCAGGTTTGTTCACCAGTTCTGAGACTTTTTACTATCTATTTGTCTATTGATAACTTTGTCTTTTTGAAACACTGGAATAGGGCTCCGGGCCGATTAAAGTTTTGATGCGCTTTCTCGGGCCAGTTCGTCTGCCCTGTTATTATTTCGGATTCCACTATGCTCTGGCATCCATGGTGGTCTAGAGTTTGTCTATATAGCTCGCTAAGGATCTCTTCATCCTCACACCATTTTTTACTATATTCAAGGCTCTTTGTGTGCGATCTAAGATTATTCCCGCGAATGTTCCTTTCACGACAATCTCAATGGTATTCGTGTATACTATGCAGTGGATACCTTCCGAGGATAGCTTCTCCAGGAGATCGTCTACTAAGACTTCACAAAGTAGCAGTGCACCCCTTTCAGTTCGCACCTTTGTTGTGGCCTTGCTGTTTCTGGATAATATCCTCTTCTCTAGGCTGGCTTGTACCCAATGGCGTATAACTTGTGTTATGCCTTTTTTCGTAGTGACTTGACTATTGAGTGGGTTGTGTCATTCTTCAATAGTCCTTTAATGTCAAGGTACGTGGCCGTGGCTAACTCTCCAGCATTTAGTGTATTTGACAGTAGGCTGTTTAGGTCATCCAGCGCCAATTCGGTTGATTTTCTCGGCTGGTTAACGTATCGTCGATTGCTTAGGGAGTTAATTCTCACTATACCATCCCTAATGCATGTGTCTCTCATCCTTTCTACAGTCTTGAGAGAAACACGTACGCTGATGGGTATGTGGTCGTTCGTTCTACCCACCTTTAGTAGAGAGATTACTTTGACCTTTCGCCACCCCTGCGGGTATGGCTATGCTAGCTTTGAATATGTCGCATAGGTGTGTGACAACAATGTTCCTTTCTGTAGTAGGACTGGGTTTATTCCATACACTACCGGCAGTTTAAACGGCTGGAATTTGTTTATATCCGTCCTTATTTTGTGTTGTCGTGCTATTTTTGTTGGGAGCTTCCAATCATTTGCAGTGGGTCTTGTGGGTCTCGTGCTTCGTGGGTTTGGTTATCCCAGATAATTGTTGCGGCCGGGAAGTGCGCTTTCGTGAGCATTTACGGGTTTTCCTCCACTGTGCCCGTATAAATTTCGTCCTTTTTTCGAGGTAGCTTATTTTGGGCTTCAGTAACTTCTTTCGCCAATACTTTCTGGATTCTAGCACATGTGGATGTTTTATTTACCGGCTCGCAGAATGTCCCCCAGTTGTCTTTGTGGCATTGCCGATTTCTTTGTTTTACTCCGTTAGTTTCGTTTTGCATGGCGTCCTTATATCCCTTGGCCTCATTGAAGAAGCTTGTGGATTCATTCCTTAGTTTTTCAAGGTAGCTGTTCCACCAAGCTGGGCGCCCCCCTTCTTTTTTCGTTTTTCCCTAACAGTGTTCCTGGTAGCCGCTATTAACTATGTCACTTACCAGTTCGACTTCCAGTTGTAGCGTTACCACATTTTTAGCCCGTCCGTACCTTGCTTCTAGGCGCCACTGAGGAATTCTTAGTATCCTTCCCAGTTAGCCGCCCGAGAGTTCCTAAATTTAGACATGATGATTGGAATTGTTCTTATATCGAACCGGATGTGCCTGTGATCGGAACACGACGCTTCGTCTAACACATACCAGTTTTGTATGTTGCTACTAATATTGCGTAGTGGCATACCAGGACTTCTCACCGGACAGCCGTAACAAATGTTGATTTATTGCCCGTGTTGGTTACGTTAAACCCTGAGCTTGAGCTTGATATAAATTCAAGGAGTAAATCACCTCTAGGATTGATGTTGGTGCTTTCCCGTGTGATATGGTGCGCATTGGCACCGCAGCCGATTATGAGTTGGAGGTTTCTTCCGTCGCAGTAGGCAACAATTTCGCTCAGTATCTGCGGGGACACCTATCTTCATCTCTTCTTCAAGTAAGCGGGGGCATACCAGTAGTCTTCTCGATCCCCCTTCGGTTGGTACTGTTAGAAGAGCTGTAACGAAGTCCGAGATGCATAACCTCGGTATTAGTGTGCAGCTTATTCTTCTGTTGTATATTTTACAGGCCCTTGGTTTACCTTTTGCTCTCCTGGATAATACTATACCTTGTTGCGGGATTAGGCCTGCAACTCTCCCTCCGTGTAGCCAGGGTTATTGTATCAGGGCCTTCTTGATCGAATCTCCGACATTAGTTGACCGACGTGACCTTAACATTTTGGAGGTTCAACATTGATAGCTAAGGGATATAATGAACTAGTGCGCAATCAGGAATGCCGGAGACATCTTCACTCTACTCAGGGAAGGATAATTGCACATTGTAAGATGAAGAATAGAAGGCATAATCGTCTATACACAGGAATCGTACGACACTGAAACAAGAAAAAAGACCTCTGCCCTAAATAAATTTGACGTTTGGCCGATTTATTGGCCCTGTTATATTATTCTGCTGTTATGCCGGTTTTTGATTACTTCTTTCATTGCGGATTATGTATAAAACACTCAGAGTATCTCAACATATGTATTAAATATTATTGTATAAGTTATTTTGACGTGACGGCTCGGAAACGTTTATCACCTTTCTTTCTTTCCAGTTCGGTATGTTATAAATAATAAAGCACTCGTCGATAACGCCAAACACCAAAGGTTTTACGCGTATTGCTTTTTTAATACCACTACACTCTTCTCATCTGGAAATCGGGGGTTAAATCATGTGCACAGATCACTTCTAGAAGCGTGTGAATAAAATTACATGAAGCATTAGTTCTCTAACGAATGGTCCCATTATACACTATAATATTATAATCTGGTATTGGTTCTTTTCAGATGAGCATATATTTATTATTATATATGTTATGTTGCGGACCATATCTCCATGACTACTTAATTCTAAATGTTGAAGAGTTCTCTGCACATAACTGTCTGCTCCATATGCACTGAAATAAATGACAATTTATAAATATTATATCCGAAATATATGATAAATAATATCATTGCGTACTGACATAGTGCCTAGTGTAGTATCCTAAAACTAAAAAGTTATAATCATGGTGGAAATAAAATCCCAGGTAAGTTTTAGCCCAGTACTATTTTCGACTCTGCCCATGTGGAAAAAATGCACAAATTTCCACATGCTAACATAGCAGCTAGATTACAAAAGTTTTGCGGCGACGTACCATCTTCTTATTATATTATGGTTATAATTATATTTCTATGAAAAACGACAGCACTAATATTAAATTTTATATTAGTATGGTAGTATGGTGGAATGAGGTAAGATCGTAAACGGGGCGAGATTGTAAGCCCCCTGAATTCATTCTAATATAAATAAAATTATACAAACTAAGAGGTAGAAACCCGTGTCAGATTGTTATGAAGTGATCGTAGACGTTTCTCATTCATAAGTAGATTTTCCTGTTTTTTGACCACTATGAAGTGCAACTATTAGTGCCGTATACATCTAAACTAGAGCTGTCAAACAAAGTGCCGTCATTTTGCAGCAAATTTAATGTGTTGTGAACTTATTTTTGGTAAGTATGAAGAACATTGCTTAAAGTTTACGTGAAATAGATAAATCCTTTCGATTCTATGAAATTTACTGAGAAAAGTACTACTCCGGTCTTGTCCCGTAAATATTAGTGCACGGGGCAAGTTCGGAGCAAGCGACAGTTGTCTGAACTTTGCACAGTTCACAGAAAATTTTACTTTTTCGGGTTTCTTGTTCTAACATTTAATCAAACTATATTTTTATATCGTTTTTTGGATCGAAAATGGTTCGAAATTATGTAAGAATAACAAACCGAAGAGCCTATACAGCAGAAACATTAACAGAAATTAAGACAGAGCTTATAAATGCCTTAATGCGCTTAAAATATGGTGTAGTTAGTAAGTCACCGGGCAGAAAAACAGCCATTTTAATAGAACATGAAAACAGCTTGCTGATTGTTTTCAGATGATGGAAAATACCGATTCGGATTGTCCAGAAAAGAGGTGTTGGAGCTGGTTGTACAGTTTATAAAAGCTAACAAACTCAAAACGCTGTTTAAAGACGATGACTCTGGAGAAGATTGGTATCTAGGCTTCAAAAATAGACACAATTTATCATCAATAAGCAATTCAATAATATCTTACCCTTATTGGAAAAGTCCAGTTTTTCCACAGACCTTTCAAAAACTAAAGTCTTGCATTTGAACAATAAGATTATGGAAGAGATAATATAATAATTCTACTAGCAGCTTCTGCATCGGGTGAGTAAGTCTCACCACTTATTATCTTTAAACGATAAACATTTGTATGTAGTATTATTAAAATATGATGGCCATTCTACCCATGTTAGTATCCGATTATTAGAAAAAGCTTGTGAATCTACTGCTCTAACTCTAAAACTATCACCCCAAACATATCGCGGACCTAAGCGTTTTCGAACTTTTGAAGACTTCGTGCGATCATATGGCAAAGAATTGGATATTGGAGTGAAGCTCTCAAAACAACAATTTTCTAAAATGATTAGAAAAATTTTGCACGATTTAAATCCGGAAAGCATTAATATAATATTATAGGAGCTGCTACGAGGCATATCCAGAAAGTAATGTACTGAATTTTTGTAGGTGTTAAAATTTTTTATTTAAACAAAAAAATTACGTGAAACTTTAGTACATAATAAAAGCTATTTTTCCACATAGTCGCCATTCCTCTTTATGCAGGTGGTGTAGCGAGGTATCAATTTTTTTATGCCTTCCTCGAAGTAGTTTCCCGCCAACTCCTTCGTCCACTTCTCCAACTCCTCCTTTACCTCCTCGTCGGTTAAAAACCTTTTCCACCCATGTGCAGCTTCAGGGAGGTAAAGAGATAGTAATCTGAAGGTGCTAGATCAGGGGAATGCGCGGGATGGTTCAGGACATCCCATTTAAACGAGGCGAGCAGTTCCTTCGTGGCGTTGGCCGTGTGTGGTCTGGCATCGTCGTGCAGTAGGCAGACTCCTTTTGTCAGCATGCCTCTCCTCTTGTTCTGAATCGCCCTCCGCAATTTTTTTAAGGTCTCCCAGTATCTTGCAGAGTTGATGGTCTCCCCTTGAGGCAGATATTCGATTAAAATTATGCCTTGACAGTCCCAAAACACGGATGCCATGACTTTCTTGGCTGAAATTGTGATTTTGAACTTTTTGGCGGAGGGTGAAGAGGTGTGACGCCACTGTTGAGACTGTCTTTTGGTTTCGGGCGTATGGTGTGCTACCCAAGTTTCATTTCCAGTTACGATGGAGCGGAGAAATTCATCTCCATGGAGTTTCCAGCGCCTCAAAAACTCTTGCCCGGCCTCCACTCGATTCAGCTTGTGCTGGTCTGTCAGTTGTTTTGGGACCCACCTCGCGGACAGTTTCCGATATCCGAGGGTTTCTGTGATTTTTTCGTGTAGTAGAGATCTGGAGATTTGCGGAAACATCGCAGAAAGTTCATCCACAGTCAATCTGCGATCGTCACGGAGCGCATTTTCAATTTTTTCCACAATTTCGTCAGTCACAATTGAAGGTCTTCCGCTCCTCTGATCATCATGCACAGACGTACGACCGTTTTTAAACTCACGACACCACTTGTACACATTCGTACGATTCATAGCTTTATCACCATATGCAGTATTCACCTCATTATAAATCTCAAATGGAGGTTTTCCCTTCCAAACGAGATAACGTATGACGCCACGTATTTCGCACTCGGCGGGAGATTGGATTGACATTATTCACGAAACTTGTTGTCGTGTCAACAGTTCTCAACGTACTGACCTCGAACCGGTCTCGGTGCAAAGGGGAGGAGTCAGGCTACACTGCCGTGTGGCCAACATGATGAAAATAAAATCCCTCCGACCGTGAGAGCATCAGTACTCTTACTTTCTGGATATGCCTCGTATTTATCCATTTTCGAGTACTGTCATTCCTGGCTTCAGTGGCGGTCAGTGCTATTGTCTTAAAACAAAGGAAAGATAAAATCGGCAAAGGTGTTATTAATACGGGCGAGGAACTATCGATTGTTGAAAAAGCTGTTACCTATCCACTTATATTCTACATATTATATTATACATTATATTTATCGATCACATGGTTAATCCTGCTGATTCCTGATGCCTTTTACCTTAATTGATGAAAGATTATCTACAATGTTACCGCAGTCTCTAAGAAATAGTTCTCCTTTTGTATTCTGTAATAATGCTCAACTGTTAACATCGGTCACATTTGAACATCTAATCTACGATGGAAACTGTAAAGACAAACTGTAAACCAAATATTCAAAACAAATAAAGAGTTGCTAAAGAAGCTGGAGGTAATTACCAAAGAATATATTGATTAATACAGAAAATTATACGTATCGAGCACCTCTTCTAAAATAGATGATAACTTATGTATAATCTGCAAGTGTGATTATTAATATTATGTTGACAAGAGAGATTGGATTCAATGGGTAACTTGTTAGAGTGAGTGTGTGGAATGGGAAAGTTGTGTTGATGATCATTAAATTGAGAAAAGCTAAATTAACAGTATTAAATATTTTTCGTGTATTTCTTTTTCAAATTTATAGCATCACTATAATATAAAAACGAAGCTAATGTTTTGTCGGTGCATGTCTGTTTTAATGTTTTGACAGTTTTTGGTCGTCCAGTGGGGACAAGAACAACGTGCTAGTAGGATAGTTGCGTCTATTGTTATCTTAGAAATTGCAACTGCATAGTTAGAAGAAGAAGCACGACGCACAATATTACGTTTGATAATATTTTGAGAGGAAAAGTATACAAAAGGCTCAGACGAGTTGGCAAGATAGTTAATTCATCATACGCCATCGTATGACAGGAATTTAGGAACAGGAAGATAATTTAAGGTTATTTTATTTGAATAAACCTACTTTTAAACTGGCGCAAGTAGAAACTATTCTGTATACTTAAATATGTAACTTTTAAACTAAGCAACTTATATTGATGCGGTAAAAAGCATTTTGTAAATGGCTTGTAAATAATTCCGATTTTGTCCTATTTTTTTTATAATATATGAAAAATAGATAGATTTCAATGAGTTTTATGAGTTGTTTATGAGTAGTTATGGTAGGTGTTATGTTAATGCGATAAATATTTAAAATAAATCTATAAAAAATAATTTAAAAAATAAAAGGTTTAAATCGATCTTAACAAAATCGGTATGAACCCCACTCCACCTTATCTCGTGATTATTGACCGATGTTCATTTTCCAGAACATTTTTTATTGTAATCATAATTACAAGTCTTTATTCATTCTAATTTTCTTAAACTTTTATACTCATATCACGCCAAAAGCGAATATTTCTCCAAGTAAATTAATAAAACTTAGTAGCGTATTTTCTCGCGCCATTAATCACCGGGATAAACCGGGTTGTCCTATTTTACTACCAAGAAATATTAAAATCGAAAAATAAAATCACCGGAATTAATGGTCCGGAAATGCATGTAAAACGTGATCCCAGCACAAATTGAACAAAATTTCACGATTCTTCCGGAATACAAATGCACTGCCAAGCGACAAATTCAATTTATCTCCGTGAATAATCGTATTTTTTAATTATTTTGTTTTGTAACAGACAAAGAATGCGCGTCGCATTTCCAAGTAATTAATATGTGCATTAAGGAGCGACATTGCGCCCCCGGAACTTATCACCGGAAACTTATCTGCTCGTATCTTAGTTGTAATTAAATTTGATATTTCCAAGACGCGGATGTACGGCAACATATTTGAAATTATGCTTTAGTTTAATATATTTGTAAAATAAAAATGTATATAAAAATTATTTACGCATTATATGGATGTATTTTTATAGCAACAAATATACAATATCCTTTCAATTCTAATTGTAGTGTTTTTAATTGGTAATGTTAGATATATGATGCAAGACAATACCATGCTGCGTATTATATAAATGCGGAATCAGTTTATACATACGGCGCCAAGATAATTAGAACGTAAGTACATTACGACTAATAAACTATGTTTTTGTAAGACATAAATTATTTCCCATAACAAACAAATTACAAAACCGTTTAATTGTAGATTCTCTAATAGATGATTATATTTTAATTGCATGCTCTATTAATAGCATTCGATTGATATTTGTTGTTACTTACAACTTAATTAAACATTCAGAAATATTAATTCGTGTAATCTGTTCTGTGGTGCAAATGTACTTATATGAACTCATCTGTTCAACGATCTTTCTTTTGATTCTTAGTGATTTAGAAAATACTATTGATTTGGTCTTAAGGATGTTCACGTGTAGGTTAAATCTTTCGCTGCGTATGCTCGTTATCTGCTGTAGCTCGGGAGACCATCTGATATAACCACATCGGCATATCTTAAGTTGGTAAGTGTTCTATAAGATATATATATATATATATATATATATATATATATATATATTTATTTATTTATTTATTATGTTTAATTGCAACCTTGGCGGACCCCCTTCTTGACATTTATTGCTTCCTATGTTGTTTCTTTTATTCTTACATTAGCCGTCTGATTCCAGTAGAAATTGCCGATATTCAGTTCCCTGTTGTCCAAGCCTTTGTATTTCCAACATCTTTTCGTGAATAACGCAGTCAAACGCTTTGTGATAATCTATAAATCATTCTTGTCAACATTCATATCTCGAAGCCGTTGTATTAGTACGTTTATGGAGAATAGTGCCTCTGACGTTCCAAACCGTTACGGAAGCCGACTTGTGTAAGTTCTATTTGATCCTCACATTTTCTGAACATTTTTGTGCTTATTATTCTGGTAGTTTTTATAGTCTAGTTTGAAACTTTGTCCAGTCTTCATTTTCCCGCCGATCTACGCCATTTCTAGTACCCGAAGTTTATGTTCTATGTTCTTACTCATTTGCCACGTTTCGCTACCATATAGCACAATGCTCTGTAGAATAGAATTGAAGAGGAACATTTTATTGTTTTTCAAAATGTTTCTTGCCCCATAGGATTGAGTTTAGGCTTATTAGGATATAGAATCCGTTGTTTTATTTCTGGTTCGTTCCATCCACAGCTTGATATTTTCATATTTTAGTAAGTATGTGCATTCTCGGCAAGGTGTGATTTCGATATCTTCGTCCACTTGAAGGGCTGATTTCATCGTTTACATAAGTACTTCGTATTTTCCTTGTCAGGTGCCATGAATGTATTCTTTTAGGAGGTTCCTTGTCATGAATTCTAGATCTTCTTTATCTTGTGCTAGGATCACCCAAGCGTCTGCGAAGTGTATCGTATATAGCGTTTCGTCATCGTTCACTTCAACACCCATTTTGTGGCATGCGCTCCTCCATTCTCTTAATGCTTTGTCGATAGTGTGGGAGACATGCAGCGTCCTTGCCGTAGCCCTTTAGTGATTTCAAAGCTTTCTGCTAGCTTGCATCCCATTTTTACGCTTGCTGTTTGTCCTTCGTATTGTTGGTACAGCAGTTATTATAAAGTTTCATGCCGCCCTTGATCGTACTCCTCCAAAGTATTTGTTTACTTCTTCGCATTTTTTCTCCCACATTTTTGTTGTTCGGTGTCCTCGTAATTTTATGCTTTCTGTTATTATTTTTTCGTTTGTTGTTTCCCAGTGTTGGGGGTTTGTTATAAATTTCTTGTTTATCAACAGTTATTTTGGGTGATAATAATGGATTGTATGGAAACATTTTTTGCTATTTTCTTCGTTTCACTATGAAACTTCTCTTATCATAGTACCTTCCCATTATTGTCAACATTTCTTGCTTCTACACTCTCTTGGCCACTAGCATTACATCATCTGCTTACGCTAACCATACCTTGGTTCTTCCTACCTCAACACGTCCCCCTTGACTGGCAACCTTTATAAGCTTTATAAGCTATATACCTTTCTCGACCTCCCCAAATAATTTCGGGGCTTGCCCACCTCAATGCCTTTCTTTTGTCCTGCCTAGTTTGCATTACGTTAGTCCAGTGTTGTCGCAGATCGTCCCGATACATCTGCGGTATTCTGTAATTTGGTCAAGCGTTGCTCTCCAGCATCCTTTCTTCCAGTTCTCTGGGAGTGTCTTCCCCTATCTCTAGCCACAGGATGGCCCGTTCGCGATACAAGCCTTGATACCGAAGAAGCATGTGAAATGGATCATCTATCCCACGACAGTAATGGCATCTGGCCGTTGGGGCCATTCCTACCCGGAGCAGGTATGTTTGAAATGCGCCATGTCTGGATAATATATTTGCGCAGCTTTCCGTGTGTGTGTGTGTGTGTGTGTGTGTGTGTGTGTGTGTGTGTGTGTGTGTGTGTGTGTGTGTGTGTGTGTGTGTGTGTGTGTGTGTGTGTGTGTGTGTGTGTGTGTGTGTGTGTGTGTGTGTGTGTGTGTGTGTGTGTGTGTGTGTGTGTGTGTGTGTGTGTGTGTGTGTGTGTGTGTGTGTGTGTGTGTGTGTGTGTGTGTGTGTGTGTGTGTGGTTCGATTATTGTTATGATCGTCCTTGTTCATTCAGCATTCGTGGTCTCATCTCATCTGGGTTACCATCTCCCGATTGCGCATTTTCTGGCTTCTATCTTGGCTTCCTTAGGGTCAGTGCCTCCATTGGTTGCCGCATAGATTGCTGTGCGCTCTTCCACCAACCGGTCGGCCGGTGTTACCGCATCCAGCACTTTTCTGCGTCCGTCGAGGTGGTGCGGTAGGCTCGGGTAATTCGGAGAGTGCTGATGCGCAGTGCCCTCCTTTCCTCTGTCTGTATTGCGCTGTGACTTGGTTGCCTGGACCTAGACTGGTGGTGCATACAGGAGTTGGACGTGTGCAAGCCTGAACATAGCTGCTAAGTCCTTGCTGCCTTCCGCTTGGCCATCAGCACATGCTGGGTGTGGTTGGTATTCGACTCTAGCGTAGTTCCCAGGTAGCAGATTCTACTTTGGGTGATGATATTCTCCCCCGTCATTTGGAGGATGGTGGCGACATGGATTCGTGCTAGCTTAGTCGAAAGCACGGCCACATCTGTCCTGTTTTTGGCGATCCTGATTCCTACGCTCGTTATACATGTCGTCATGGTTTCTACGGCATCGTTCGTCTTGTTCTGCGTATCTTGTAGGTCTCGTCATCGGGCTACCAACGTCATATCATCTGCAAATGCCACAGATGTGACGTCGTCCGTCAGTTTCAGTCTCAACTCATCGTCATATGCCAAATTCCAGAGCAGGGGCCTGCTGTCATCCCAAATCGTGTCGTTTTCCTGTACTTAATATCTCTGCCTGATAGGTACGTAGCTATTATTCAGATGCCTGGCACCCATCTCCTCTGTAATGTCGCTAAGATGACCACCCATATTATCGTGTTGAACGCATTTTTTATCAGGGTGGTAATCATTCACTATCTGCGCCTCCTCCAGGTGCCGGTGTTTGCCTCCATGACCAGACTACGGACCGTCAGTATGGCATCCGCGGTCTGGTCTGGCAATGAATTGTTATATTAGTCCATCCAGGTCAGCCTTGTCTTGCAACATGCCCTACCCAGCTCCACTTTAGAGGTTTGTAATACGTTGCACTGCGTCTGTGATTTTGTTTTAACGACGAATTTTGTCGTTTCTTGCCCGGTCCCTCAAGCGTTTGCCTAGCATGGCGCGTTTCATAGAACTTTGAGACACTTTTAGCTTCTCAGCACTTGAAGCAATGTGGCTGTTTCGTGTTTCATAGGTTAGGATAAGTAGCACACACGAGTAATATACTTTAGCCTTTAGTGATTGGGTTACTTCAATATATGCTCTAAATTCAAAAATGCCGTCCAAGTTAATCTGATTCGTTTATTGAGATTTCTGCTGGTTGGTTGGTTTTGCGTAAGGTAATAAGATGAAGTTGTTTGTCCTGACTCAATATCTTGCTCATACTATCTGGTTATTTCAAGTCTTGCACATTCTGAGACCTGCTGTAAGGTTTCCAGCATAGATTTTAATTATTCTATATTACTGCTAACGAGAACCATGTCATTTGCAAATCCCAGCTAATAATAAGCTAAATATAATCCATCGATTTTGATACCTACGCTATTTTCTTAAAGCTGTGCTCCATTGCAAGGGCGAATAGTTTAAGTGATGTATGCCCTCTTCTATTTGTATTTCAATCAATTCTTGCCTCTTTTAGGGCGTATTGGATGGTCTACAGTTCTATTGAAGCGTTATAGTAATCGACACAAGTCAAATTTAAGAGGATATTATACTCCGTGCTTTTCTCTAATATTTTGTAGTGTTTGTAGATGATCAATCATAGTATAGTTCTTACGAAACCTCGCCCGGTCCACAGGTTGAGGAAAATCAAGCTTTGTTGTTAAGCGATTTAGTCATTATGTAAGAACCTAATTTGTATATATGTGAGAGTAGACTTGTTTTCTATATGAGAGTTATCTCACATTTTAAATAATAATATGACCTGGTATTTTGCCAGATAGTTGATATTTTGCTCTTAAAGAGGCATTTGTTCAGTAGCACCGCAACAGTTTCTAATAAGGTTCCACCTCCGAGAATTAGAATCTCGTTTGTGAACAGGACTTCGCCTGGTACCCGTCTGTTTTTCATTTAAGGCAAAGCTATTTCTTTTTCAGCTTGGTCGATTTAAAAAATTTCCTCTAATCTAACGTTGGACGATTCTCTATCTTCACCTGGATTCGGCATAAATGAAGCGAATACTATTTCTTAAACGTTTTCTATTAATTATTTCCCATTTATTGCTAGTAATAGCAGGTTATTTATTATGTTTGGTTCACTCTACACAAATCCCGGCTGCCCCTTCTTATACCCGTTCATGTTCATCTCCCTACACTTCACTATCACATCCACTAGCATATCGTCTGGTCTCCATAGCTTTCTACTTTGCATTGAACTAGCGATTGCTTTATCTTTACTTACCGAATCTATGATCGTCCCTTCTCCTTAGTCACAGAACGTCTTCTTTCCCTTCCAATCCAATCCCTTAAGTACATCCATTCAGCATATCCCACCCCGCCTTTCTCTAGAATTGCATCCACTCCTTCTTGATTGACCCACTTGTAAACGCCTTATTCGTTCTCTCCAATTCCTCCTTCCTCACATTCCAATCACCCCCAGTTCCTCAGTAATTTTTATTTATTTCCATCTCAACTTCTCTCTGCTTCTTCAAGTATTTGTTGCAGTAATTTTAAAAAAGTCTACCTGAGATATTAAACAAGTAATAGAAAATACTAAAATTTTGAAAAAATAAAACTGTATTATACATTGTAAAAAGAAAATTTCAAGAAAAACTAAGATAAATGTATTTGAACCTTAGGAAGAAGCAAAAAACTTAGATTCTGTAACAGAACAGGGTGTGGGATGGCGTAGAAGGGTGGCTCACACTGCCAGGTATTGCAGGTGTCGGTGAATAAAAGTATCGGTGTAATTGTGTTTATTGTTACATGTAAATTAAATTTACAGCCCTGGTAAACTAAGAAATACATACAATTGCACATAAGCACAACCCCAATAATTAAAAACCTTACCTAAGTGGTAGGCATAGCCCTTAGCTTGTCTTGGTTGTTTCTGTACTACTAGAACGTTGTCTTTTAAGTTAAATCAATGCAATAAACTGATTAATAGAACTTGGCGAAGTCTTATATATGTCTATTATCAAGAATACAGGACTACAAGTACATTGCGGCCTAATAAATGAGGAAACGCCAGGATACTAGCTGACGAAGAAACATGTGAAAGAAGAATGATTGCTAGGTTTAGATGCGGGAATGAGGAGAGGGAGAATGAAGAAGTGAGATTATGTATAATCTGGAATCGTTAGATCACCTACTGAATTAACGTCCAGAAAGTAGTGAATGTAGAGAGGTAGTATTACATGAGGATGGAATAGGATTATAATGGATGAACGTAGTCAGCACGAGAAGGACGTAATTGGCCGAAAACTCATAGAAAATAGAAAATATAATATACTTTATGTAAATTAAGTCTTATTTACGTTAGATGTGTTAAAGTCAAAATGTGTATCAACTTATGGTTTAAAATTAGTTTTATATGTTTAATCTCTAAATATGTGTTATCTATTATACTACATTTCAAGTTATATGACCATGTACTTGGATATAATAGTTTACTATAATTACAACATTTACAATTGTTCTGCTTTATACGTCATCTAGTTCTTTAATTATTTACAAAACGCAATCCTTTATTAGTTGATCTACGATCAAGTGCACGTAGCAAATAAAATTCATATAAACCGTCTGTGTTTCCATTGCAGTGATGAGCAAATAAACGTAAAAATAAACGTAGCTTCGGATTGCGGACCTACCTTAACCTCGGCGCCGTTAAATAGGTCTGCCCGATAAAATAATTGACCATTGACTCATATAGAAACCCAGTCCGTATTATAGTAAAGTGTATTTAGTTTGCGTGACGTTAATGTGACCAATATTACTACCATTGAAATGCCGCTTCAGGCCTGTGCATTATGTACAAATTCCGCAATGCTAATAATTTTAAAATATAAATCAAAATCACACGATTAGAATCTATTTAAACGTGTGCACGTTCCATATATAGTGGTAGTAATTAGTTCAAAGGTAAGCCCTGCATTGTAGGCATATAATATACACTCATTAGCACTAGATACATAAATTACAATAATTATTAGTGTATAAATAATCATATTTAACTTTCTAATGCGGTCCGGAAAATTAAAAGCCGCATAATGAACACTGGTAAAAATAAGTGCCTCTGGGAAAAGGGTTATTAAAATTTATAAATACAGCGGGCTAATATATTTTTACCGAGACGGTGCTTTATAAATATTAATGCAGTGCATATTTATAGCTCTGTACGTGTGTAATTTCATTTGTAAAATCAATACACCGTAGCCAGCAAATAGAATCTCTAGTGTAAACAAATATTTATTATTTCTTTACATGAACAGTACTACACGGATTTTACATTACATAAGTGCTTTTAGTATTTAGTATTAGTTGTATCAATTTATCCTGTTACATTATAATAATTGTTAATTACTATTAATTATAAAGTAATCACATATTTTTATTTATAGAAACATATTTAATGTGATATGTTATATGAACATAAAATAATACATATATCACAAAAACCTCTGTCTTTCTGCCGCCTACACTTATTTTGCATCGTATATCACTGGAAGTGTAGTACCAATGCTATTCCTAGCGATATGAGATCGTTCTATTTAGAGAAAGCATGAATGTAATGTATATTTTCATTTTGAGGTGTTGCAGCCATACACACACTTGTGTTAGTTAATCTCTTTAATCTAATCAACATTTCAAACCAAAGTCTAGCGCTTCTACAGAGCTAAACTACAAAAACAGTATACTAACAAACATTGATACATACAATAAATGTAATTGCATTATGTGAGTGTAATGCATAAATTTAAATACATATGGAAGGTTTCAACTTCAACCGAGTCACATGCAATATCAAGGAAACAAGTAAAAGGTAGTTTTCTTAATCCTAATATTAATAGAAAGGTGTTAAAACTAGGGTCAAAGGTCATTTAAAACATAGTCACAATTCACACGAGAACACACTAACAAATGTTACTCACTGTTTAATATGCGATAGAATAAGATACAATCAAGATGCAGTCAGACACAGTTGAAAGAACCAATGCATTACTAATGTCAAATTCTAGATCACTCATCGTTTTGGGATAGTTATTACCAAATAGTAGGGCTGGTGGCCATCACTGGCCACACACATTTACACCACAGAGTGGATCCATTCTGAAACCTCTCTTTAAGACAACACATTCGTCTCACCAATCTATGTCATGCACAAGCTGTAGAATTTTTGAGAGTTAGGAGGAAGAAAAGTTTCTGTCATGTCAATACTATATAATTATTATATCTACGTCCTCTAAGATTACTTGTATCCCATAATTTCTTACAATCCCAAGCCCCTAGGTTTCAATTTTATTTTAGTTCTAAATTTACTGCTTATTTTATCTTCTTTATTCTTATATCACTATCGTAAACCTAACGACAACCAAGTAACCAGTGACACGTGCAGAGGCAACGCCACTTGAGATTCAGTATGGCGTGGAGCAAACAATCACACCCACTCCGCTAAAATGCACGTGTTGCTTCCCACGATGCTTATATAAGCCCTACCGCTAATAACACTTGCCTGGTGGCTGCGGCTCAAAGCCCTAGCCTACTAAGGTCGTGATGTTTTCTGTAGCGGACATGCAATACCAAAACCTCCTACACATTATAATAATGAAAGTGGAAGAAGCAATTTCTCCTACCAGATCCCTCTCCGCTCGCTCTGGCCGTATCAATTATCGCCTGCAGGGCTTGTATGGTGGATCTGCCTGGCCTGAAACCAAACTGCCGGTCAAACAGTCTCTCTGGTTCCCTCGTTACTTCTGTCAGCCTCTCCAAGACCTGGTATTCCAGGACTTTACTCATCGAGTCGAGCATGCTATATGTATGTACTGCTGGGAAAACTCTATGCCTCAGAGAATAATTGATATCCCCACAAGACTACCTCAGGGAACAGTTTTGCAGTCAGTTTGACTGCTTCCGGAGGTACCCCGTCGGGGCCCGGGGCTCTTTTGCTGGTCAACCTTTGACTGCCGCCTAAAGCTCCTCCATGGTAAAGGGTGCCAGCTTGTGGGGTTAAGTCTGGTTTTGGTGTCCTCTGGCTTACCAGCTGTTGCCACCGTGGCACCTAGGAAGAGCTCCTGGACGATAGGAGTAACCTGGTCCCCGCTCAGCCCGAGTAAGGGTGGCCTCCCCTTAAGGCATCGTAGGGCTATTTTATAACGCTCTCCTCAAATTTCCTCCTCTATGGTTTGGAGGAGCTCCTTCCCGCATTTTTTTGCCGCTTTGATGTCCTGAGCCTGCTCTTGGCCTCCCGGTATGCGGCCGCTGCCTCTTCTTGTTGATTTCCACCGCCGTTCTGACAAGACCCTGCCGCTGTGAAGTGATACCCTCGGCCCACTACTAAATTACCCTCGGCACCTTGCGTGAAAACTTCGGAAAACCTATCTCGGTCATCTGGCGTTCCCGATATGGAGGCTCACATATAGGTGCTCCCTGTGAACCACTTTTCATTTGCTGATTCTGCTGCCTCGGAAGGGGGAGCAGAAGGGCAGGTTTATTTTCAATAGGTTATCCCCACCCAGTCATTTACGATCAATAACCTACGCTATGCAGTCGATAACGTCCTTCACGGACTACCAGAACTAGTGGATCTTGTTTCGGATGTGTGTACGTCTGGCCTAAATCCGAATATTAAAAAAACAAATACATGATGGTATATATACATATATATATATATATATATATATATATATATATATATATATATATATATATTGATAGTTTTTAGTCGAAATACATCGATAGTTTGACCATAATCTATAGTATAATTCGAAAGTGGCTATTACTATCCCTGATCCATATATGTTTATATAATTATTCTCTTATTCTCTCAATTTTGTTTTTCAACCGTCCAAAACTTTAATTCGAGATGCCCCATTTAATCTCTTCTAATTTCTAATTTCTTTACTAAACATTTTATTATGTACACTATTATAATTACTTCAATTATTTTTCCCTTATCTACCTATTCAAATGTTGCCAGCTTCTACGCATCTTTTGTTTTTATAATAAATGCTATTAAATGTTTTCTTGCTAATACCAGTGTGTTATTTGCGGGTCATTAAAACAATTCTATGTGAACTTAGTGACATAACAATTTCGCATATTAATTTCTAAAATCATTAAAAAATAAATCTAACTGCATGTAATAACTAAATTGAGGCTAAATGCATTGTCTCAACATTGACCTTTGCGCGTAACAGGAACATGTACTTCAGCAATGATATAAAGAGTTATGCGTTTTAGCAGCCGGAGAATTTAGAACAAGGTTGAAATATTTGCACTTTGTTTTGGAATTATATAATCGTTACTGTTAAGCACGCTTGGGTTGTACAAACGGGAACTTAACGGATACCTGCAGCGTAATTATTTTAATTTGCAATCGATTAAATATTGCTTTGTGGGCGCGGCGGTTGAGATATATATTTTCCTTGTTTATGGGGCATAGAAAATATTATTTACTGTATGCAGTAGTGGATACGAAAACATAGGGATTATAGAATAAACTTAGAGTAAAATACTCAATATATTGTGTCGTTTTATAGTTAAATAAGTCTGCCCGACTTAACTTGAGAGAAATTCGCTAAATATTTTATTAATAGAAATTCCATAACTAAATATATAGATATTATATTTGACAAAACACTTGAAATTTAACATCACGTAATGAAATTAACTAGTTACTAAGCACATGTATCCTACACGTAACCTATTTACAAGAAAAGTGTTACTACCCAATAATATAAAAACGAAGACAATGTATTGTAGCCGACCGATCTGTCATTTATGGTTTATGTATGTGCATCTTGTCATAAATATGTTTATTACTGACAGTTTTGTTCGTCAAATGGGGTCAAAAACAACGCGATGATAGAATAGTTGCGTCAATTGTTATTTTAGAAGTTACAACTGCATAGTTAGCAGGCGCACAATATTACATTTGATAATGTTTTGAGGTAAAATTATAATATTTGAGGGTTAAAACTAATTAAAAGGGTACTGGCGGGTTACCACTTGAAAGAAATTTGTGTTATTTAAGTCAATGGATAGATTTCACCTTAAATTAAATTTCACGGTATGGACTCATGTGGCTAAGCCCATGGACACATACATGCATAAACTAGCCCGTGTATCAAAGAAACACAAATTAACACAAATTAACAATAATTTCACTATTCTCTCAGCTTTAGTTTCCAACCATAACCACCCGTATACAGCATATGTTACAGAATTTGCTTTATTTCTAACTGTTTTATAAACGGGCTAAAATTTCAATTAGAGAACAATTATTGCGAACCGGCGTAGTTCACTGCCCTATGACGGTTTCCAATAATCTACCCGTAACTAGTTTTTCCGGCACAAAACCACTGTAAACTTTTAATTACTGTGTGGTGTGTTTCTTTTTAATTGTTTTTTTCATCTGTGCTATTAGCCAATCCTATATTTTCAGCGTATGCAATATTACAGATGTTACTTACCGTTATTTAACATTGGCTTTATCGACTAGAAATAGAAATAGTTAAATATAGAAAAAAAGTTATATGTAATAAACAAATATTAAACTACCCGCGGATAATATCAACTATTTAGCAATGAAGAACATGAAACCGCATACATTTATAACTAAAGAAGGGTTGAAATATGGAGGTATAATAAGTGCCCTTGTATTTATAGTATACATCGATGAAGGATGGAAAAGAAGGAATACAAGTTACAAACAAGACCGCTCACTCTAGAACACAAGAGCAAGTTTAATTTGCAAATGTGTCTTTGTTAACGATATAGTAGTAATGTCTGGAAAAATGATATGCCTACAAGTATATAATAATACTAATACAATGTATACACCTGGAATGAAGTATTAGATAGACAAATAATTTATAAAAATCCGAAAGTACTGCACATAAATATAAATTTTGAAGCTATTTATCATGCGACATATTTTAAATAGCTAGGAGTGGTCATGGAAGTAACGAAATACTGGAGAAGCAAATATGTGAGAGAATAGAAAATAAATTTAAAGTATATCATGCGATGAATGAGGTTAATCCCTTACAGAGGGTATTAAAAATAAATAAAATGACGATATTTATGAGCATATTTCTATTCTATTCACCGGATCATAGATACTTAATACAATAATGAAGAGCAGACTAAGAACAACGATATAAGATATAAGTTCTTGAGCTATATGATCGATGTGATCAAACATCAGACTGGGAATATGTCTGATATTTGATCACATTGATCTTCTCTAATTTGATGATTCCTGACGTACCATGAGGCATTCAGTGAGGTTTCTAGCAATAGCGGTCATGGCCGCTTTATGTGTAGCCTGTAGGAGTGGGCAGCGTGGTGGACATTAGTCTCCATCACTGTAGACAAGTAGCTATTATTTCATTCAATGGGGATGGTCTCTCCCAGCAAGACTATTGTTGTAATTTTGTCTGTTTCGACCCTTCTCGTGGAGAGGAGGGCGGCTTCCGTCTTGTGGGCCGTGTCCACGCATCCATGCCTCGATTTGCGTAACGGCTTTCTATACGCTCCAAGTCGCTCTAAGCTCATAATCTGACCGAGAATGAATGTTTCCTGGTCTCGCCAGACTCCCTCGGGAGAAAAAATCTATGGTGCTTTATGTTCACCTGCCAAGCCCCCATCCACAACTTTAATTCTGTTGTGGCTGATTCCAGACGTGCAGGGACAACCGACTAGTTTGTCGTGCAATACAGTGACACTTATCGTCGACATACTGTGCTAAGATTACATTTTGTTGCCGTTTAATGTCGAAGTATATGTCAAAAAGGTAACGCGCAATTACCGAACTTTGGGGTACAACCGGCGAACAGGGATATGTCCGAGGAGAAACACCTCCGTAGCCGTACCTTGAAACTTCAGGCATGAAGCAACTAGCCGAATCACATAGCCAGGGTATTCATGCTTGATGAGTTTGTAAAGCAGGACTTTATGAAACGCATTCTTATCACTTAAGAATATCGCAGCCGTGGATTGGTTCGTGTTAAAACCTTCAACAACTCTGGTTAGTTGATGTTGCGGCGAAAGGCGAGCCCTGACCCCGTGCTGCTTTTCGGGCAAAATATTGTTTGCCTCGGTAAAATCGCGTAGAACTCTCGGCGAGCTTGCTGATTCCGTAGAGTAGACTGAGCGGGAGGAAGATTTGAGTAAATTTCCTGTGAGTTTGCCCGGTTTAGCAATCATCAAGACGGTCGCAATTTTACATTGCGCGGGAAATAGCGACGTTCGGAGAATTACATTGAAGGTGTGAATTAGCCAGGTAATTGCATCGAGTAGTAAACGAACCGCAGTATTTGAAATGTTATGAGGCGTGAGCCGCAGAATTGACACTGCACACCTATATAGTAAAACATCGTCAACATACAATGCCATTAGGATTTCCTAGGCATAGAACGCCTTTATGATTACCTATTCTAGTGGAGAGTATGGGATTGTATGTTGACAGGGTTTTTCCATGTGGGTGTGCAGTGTTAATTCTGCGGTTCACGCCAGATGGTGTTAAACTTTATCTCGGGAGACTAAAGTACAATCGTTGGTATATAAACCGCTTGAGATTTTGTGAATAAAACCCTTACCTATTCGATATACAACATATGTATAGATACGTACCTGAATTTACAGAACACATGATTTGATAAACTATAATTCTAAAATTTAGCTTGGGTTGCTGTTCTTCAATTGTCCAATTCATATGAAGCAATTTTATAGTACATTTGTAATGCGCGTCTTACATTGAGCAACGGCAACTCGCAATCGCAACTTGCAATAAATCGCTGCAATAGATTTTCAGTTAAAATTACACGTGCAACTATTTCCGTATTACATTCGGCAACTTGCAATAGCAATAAGAATAACAGCTGATATTAAGCCTACAGAGGTAAACAAACCGAAGTGCCAACATAAGAAATATAAAATCCTTAAAACTTAACCTAAAAATAATATAGTATAAACAACGATAAAGTTTATCGGGCTAGTTATTTTACGATGGGAATTTTATGAACCCCATAACTAAACCTAACAATTGTTTTACGATGTATAATGTATATAAAATCAAGTTAACAATAGTTTAATATAACATAATAAATGTCTATGATTGGCAGCATTGGGAGTTGCACGCAATGGTTGCCCGGAATTAGAACATGTTCTATTCGACGCAACTACTTGCTTGCAATGTGTTGCTCGGGCAATTAGTGTATTACACTGAGCAACTTCATGTCAAAATCGATTGCTTGCAACGATTGCACGCGCAATCTTGCTCAATGTAAAACGCGCATAAGCAATGTCTTAAAACTGTTTTTAATCAATAAAGCATATTATAGTACAGCAGAGTTTCTTACCTATACACTTAATGTAAAGGGATATATTTTACATGTATCCACTAATTATTATTATTAACAATTAAATGATTAAACATAAAAAAATATTAATAACTAAGAAACCCAAGTAGACCAACTTCAAACAAAAAGGTTTAAATACAAAAACTAAATAATTCAATACAAGTAAAGAATGTAAAATTATAAAGTAATAGAACGTCAATGTACTTTTTTAATAACAATTTACAATGCCACGTTTTAAAACAGTCTGTTCTGGTCATGTATTGAATTCTTGATGTATTATCCACTAAAACTAAATGAAGCTATTATTAGAGTTTTACTGATCGTCGGGGATAAAAACGATTTCAATTAACTTCCTAAATACGCATTCCGCTTTAAAGGGCATTTCATAGTAGACATTATACGTTTCCCGTTTTACTCCTCAATTACGTAGATGTCTACTTCAATGCTACGTTAATTAAATGCAAATATGCAATCTTGGCTCTGTAAAATTAGAGTAATGCTAAGTGCATAAACGAATGATAAAAATTAATATGGATAGAAATCTCATTAATTAAAGCCACCTTTTAAAAGACTATTACTTCATTGAATCTTGTACATAATATATACTTATTATTGTTTTACTAAGTCAAGGGACTATACGTTATTTACTTCTTGTTTGCATATATATGTACATCCAGTAGGACGTTTCAGAGGATATCGTAAACGTTTGCCGAACTATCGAGCGTATTGTACTATCTACAGTATCTACTAACTATATATTAGCGATCAAAATAGGATGGAAAGGAAGGCAACTGACCTGGTGATAATACGTAAGTTATCAGCTTAAGAGATTATCACTATATATATTTTATTTATAAAAAAAAAACGTTCGAGCACAATCAGTTTTGTTTGAGTGCACCATAACTGTATTATACAAATGATCATTACTATACGTTTCTTATGGCGTCAAATGTTTTGTTAAGCCTTTAAAAAAATACATAATGGAAACGCATACAATTTATTAAATATAATTAAAAAAAACGTCAGAATTGATGGCCATATTTCAGAGTTAAGGCCGTAGAACATCCGACAATATTCTTCTATACGTTCTGTAATTACATAATTACGAATTATGGTCATCAATTTCATATTCAATGTCAAATTTCATGTCATTTCCTATTTTTCTCGCTAAAATGACAATACAAGTTCATAATTGCATAAAATACTATATATGCGATTTCATCTTTAACTCACTGCAATTTAGCGAGAAAGACATAGTCAGAACACGCCTTAAAAGTTGTAAAAGTTCAATATATAATTCGTGAAATACGAAAGTATAGACGGGATTTCAGGCTTAATATGCATTAATTATATAACTAACATTAGTACCTTGTGTTGATGACTATCTCGCAGTAAACTAAAACAACTTAAATTTAGATTCTTGTTAATTTATTATCGAAATTACAGTATCCTAGTTCATTCGAATAACATAATATAAAAAACGATGATATAAAGGTTACGAACTACTAAAAAAAAAGACCTTTATTGGCATTTCCCTTACTGCTCCCTTCCACATCACAAACCTCAACAAAAATATACAAAAGTAAAAATAAAAATACAATATAAATAAAAGTACTACTCCGCCAAAAATTACAAATTACCCCCATCTATCGCCGCTCCCTTTGCCCTTGCCACTTTCCTCTCCCACGTCAGCCTCCTGCAGATTTTCACACCTTCCCCATCCTCGCATAACCACCCTCACATTCTTCGCTAAGGTTCCACCACGTGTCGCTTCCCTTACTACACAGCGCACACGCGGTGTACCCTAGACCCATCCACACTTTCCTCCCTCTCTCGTCTGACCCACACCTCGCTCTTGCCATGCATACCTTGTCCTCCCTGCTCCACTTACCCCTGGCTAAGTAACTCGGGAGTCTCCCAATCACTTGCCACTCTACGTAGCCAGGGTTGTAAGAGCTCTCATTCATTCTAGTCTGCCGTTCTTGCCACTCAATATCTCTCAATATCTCTCAATCTCTCTCTTACCTCAGTTCCTAGGCTTTCCATTTCTCTGAGCTTCTCCTCTACCCACACCTCAGACATACCCACTCTTTCATACATCCTTCCTCTATCCTTTCTCCAACCACTCTCCGTCCTACTCTTACACCTCATCCATACCTCCCGCACCAGTCTTTCCTCACCCAATTCACGTTACTACTACTACTAATGTAGTACATTGCATGTGTAGCTGCTACATAAGCGAAAATGTCGTGACAACCATTGGAAAATTAAATTATATTGTTAATAGAAATAATATTTCTTTTTAGCGAACATAGTAAAACAGCCAAAGTTAAATGTACAGCAATACTATTTCACTTCAACCATAACAGCGTTTCCATGAATAATAAAGCCATCAAAAACTGTACACTCTCTCAAAAGTTAATTAATTAAACGTGAATTATTTTTCCGTGTACATGGGCATATTGTTGATTATAAATCAACGTCATAAAATAGGTGCTTTGTGAAAAGTATAGCCTTTTAAAATGATCAAAGCCCCACAGTATTATATTTTCGCGGAAGTAAATTTCCGATGAAATTAAATTCAGAGCGTGTTTATATAAAATTACATTATTTTTGTGGAATTTAATTGTTTTTATTTTCTATTAACCAATTATCAACATAATTATAAAGCTTCTATTCGGGGATTATTATAAACTACTCTGAAAAATATGAATCATAAGTTCTAATTTGTAACAATCGATGCTGAGAGATATAAGTCATTGTTAACAATTATATCAGCTTATCTATTTATGAGCAGGAATAGTATAGCAACATAATTAAATTGATAATTTACATCTGACAAGACTATTCAAATTTGGTTTTATTGATCATATTAATATCATACCATGATTTTATGTACAGCTGATATTTATATTGCCTAAACGGGGCTAGCTTACATTATATGATAAAGATAATTTAGATTTTCTCGAGAAGTGTATTTCTGTAATGAATATTGGAAAAGTTATGTGATTTAAAGCAAACAATTGAGACTAAAACGATCACAGATAAATACAGGACGCATCTACGACATTCAAACTATAATTTAAAGTATCAAACTAAGTACTTAGATATAAAAAATATACAACTAACCCCCTAGGAGGAAAGTTAAAAGTGAATAGGCTCACTCGTGAGTTACGCATCTCTAATCACAACCCACTTAAAAATTAAATAATCAATCATGAAAAACTCAAAGAGGAACAATACAAGTTCAAAATCGAGACGAAAACGCGACTACTTGGGTATGCACAAGAAGGTGGAGCAGAGCTGGCATACAAAATCAACATATTACACTCGCAATGATAGACGAAGACGGAAATATAATCTCGGATTAAGAACATCTGGCGTATATCTGGGAGAAATACATCGAAGATCTATTCTCAGATGAACGAATCTTCAACTATATATCTTCAGGACAGGCCTTATGCTAGCGCAATGGCTAACTTTCTTACCAATCCCGAAGAAACTGAATACCTCTCATTGCGTCGCTGTCAGACTGATTAGCCTCATGAGTCACGTACTAAAAATGTTCCTGTCAACAATACAACACTGAGTCAACAAAAAATACGAACATGGGCCACACAATATTTGGCTTCAGAGAAGAACCAGAGAAGTCCTGATGGTTTAATGGTGATACTACAAATATGTAGAGATGTAAGCGAGAACGTCTACATATTTTGTTGACTACAAAAAGCTTTGGATCGAATCGAACATACCAGACAACATTAAAATAGATTCTACGAATTAAACATTATCGAGAATCTCTACTGGAAACAAAAGACATTGATACGACTAAAAGTTTGCAAAACCAACGATACAGATTTTATAAGCTGACTGAGGTAAGGATGTATCTGTCCCCTATCCATTTTAATATCTATTCAGAATACATATTCGAAAAGCTATCTAGAATGGAAAAGAGATCGATGGTCACCTCGTAAACAATATTACACCGACGACACAACCATGTCGGCAGTTAGTATTACAAATTCTAATGTTTTTCGATTGCTTGCTCCATGATCAAAACAAGCATTCGAGGCTGTAATGTAATCTCGAATAATTTTCTCTTGTCGTTATCAAATTTAAAATATGCCGGGCGATGCAATTATTAGACAAATACTAGCAAAGATGTATTCTGTAAGTTGTTCTCTGTATTGATTATAATTCATACATTTTTATTATTAAATTTTATCAACCAATTATACATATTGTCGTTTCTAATTAATCATTGTGGCAACCTTTTTCAGATTATATATTCACATCCATGAAAGCAGAGTCGAAATTTCGGGCAATCTTACTTACATTATTACGAATAAATGTGTAAGACCAAAATCAAATGTCTATTCCTTGGTACTCCAGGGCATTTTATTTATGGAATAATTTTGATTATTGAAGTATCAATTTATTTGAATAAATAAAATGCCTAGCGACAGCGACAACAAAAACTCAGCTGACGGAGGAGAGCAGTTTATTATAAAGATAAAAATTCATCTGAAAATTACCCCCTCTCAAAGTATTAACTAATAGACGATAAATGGCAATATTCAAAGTAGGAATAATATAATCCTCGGCCGAAAGAGCACACGGCTATCATAAAAACAGGCAAGGAATGTAGGGGTCTCTACCCCCCTTCACTCCGCGGACCGAGTCACCCACAAGCTGGCGCTGTCACAATTTTAAATGTGCATTAAAGGTAGTAGGTTATTATTCAATGGTAATAGCATAGATATATTGACCAGGAGGACCATGATCTGGGGGCTGGAATGTGATGGTTTTCATAATATAAAACCGATACTAAGACTAATGTGTAATATGTAGTCGCATGATTCTATCAGAAAGACCTTTGAAAGCAAAAACATCTTGACTTTCACCTATATTTACATGCTAAGATTAACTTACAAAAGTTTAATAAACTATCTAGTTATCATAAGTATAGAAGTAGAAATGAACAAATCCTAGCAATAGAGAAAAATATATGACTGCACTGCAAGCAAAATCACCAATTAATATGTGTATTAAACAATAAATTAGGCCCTGAAGTAAAATTGTTACCATACTACATGTTCAAAGGCAAGATTAAATGCTTTTTATTCGAAATCGCAAATTAATGATTATATTTTGTGAGTATTGACATTCACACCCAGGCATTTCGTTTCGTAAGTAAACTTATTCTTCTTATAATATAACATGACATAAATATGGTAATATATTTTTAAATTTTGTAGTAAACTTTTTAAATTAGATTATTAAATGTAATTTACCTATATTATACCTTATACCTTAATAAATAAGATACAACCATTAGTTACCCTAAAAATTAATGTTTTATAATTTTGTAATTTAATTGTCGAATTAACATTAGATATTCCACTTTCTTCGTTTGATTAAAATATCTACCAATAAATTAAAGAGTTTTTGTTTTTATTTTAAACTTTATTACATCTCAAATATATAGTATTCAAATGCAAATAGCAATGGATTTGATCCTAACATAAAAACATGAATTCTCCCTCATTCGGTGGCCATTTCTCACACTGAAGTGGTTTCTGGTTTGATAGTATTTCCATTTATTAGTATTGAGTGTTATTCTGTTTTATTTTAAATTAACTGCTATGGTGCAGTTTTCTTGAAGTTTTACACATTAATTTAATTTAATTATAAAATTATTATATTTTTTAATATATAATGTTGATGTGAATTATTTTATTTATTATATTTATTATATATTAATAATAATAATTTTGATATGATTGCGTTTTAATTCAAGACTATACAACAGGTGTGAAACTACCTATTAATTCCGGTCATATTTAATTATCGATACTTTTAAGCCGAGTAAGTGGCACTTAACTCTGTCAACAAATTAATATTCCTTATATAAATTATAATGAAACTTTATATATCGCTTGATTACTATGTGAGATTAATATTAAATACGTATTAACAGCCTCTGAAAACTAATTAAATATTTAAAGTTAGATCTTCTAGCATACATGGACATATTTGTTGTTGCTATTTTAAGTTAGCATTGTTTATTGATGAGTGTAATACCACTCTGCTTATGCGTTAATGAATCGAATAGTATTCGCACCGCGACGCGTCGTTCTAAATAAATGTTCCGAATATGTATTTAATATGCGCTGATAAAATGCATTCCTGCTGCGGTCGGCACATTGGTATGCAGCAGTACTGTACCGTATTACATAATAATATGTTTATCAGTTTGTGACCTCCCGAGTGACGTCAGACTGCAAAAAGGTGTCCTGCAAGTGTGCAGCGGGCAATTTCTTCTGGCGGAACTGGATGCAGTAACGAGATAAACAATTGATGTATCATCGGTGCGGGAGCCCTATCTGCTCTACTATAGGGTCATTATTTATGAAGCGTGTATAATATATAAACATAAAAAATACGCGGCTCTCGTTCGTGTTCGTACGCGCTCGTGGACGGGCGTGCGTTGTTGAATAGAACCATGACGAGCCGGAGCAATGCAGGCAGGCAGCCTTGTAACCAGCCAGCCCGGGCTCTTTAGTCTAGTAGATCTTTGCGCCGTTCGCTCCTCGGTCGGTCGGCTCTTTCTCTACGCACCGGCGTGTTTATTTACTATAAAAAATGTAAACATTATTAATACACGTGTATATAACATTAAAACCACATTGTGCACTTCCTGCTGCATTCATTAAATTACAATCGTTTGTATTTTTCTGCTGTTTATTTTATTGTGGACGCACGCGGGAGCTATTTTCAAACTCTTCAGCATACGCAACCGCAGCTTCCCTATGCACGTAAAACGCATGTTTGTATCGTAATTGTAGTACTCCGTCACGTGACACAAGCCACCCGCACGTTTGCATAATACGCACACATTACTGACCATTTCAACAATTTATCAACATATAAAGTTGCGTTCTGTTTGGATGTGCCGCCACAAGGGCGAATTGTCTACATATTTAAACGAAATTGCCGGGATTTAAAATATTAAAACGATTATAAACAAGCTATTTTATTATGCAACATTTGTCTACGTGAGGTGAATTTATATCTCCATCAGTTCTAAATTTAGTTAGAATATACATATTCATCGCCATAATTAACCTGCAATCAGTGATATCTAAATATATACAGCAACAGAATATTCGTTTTTTTGTGCATATAGTTTAAAAGGGCTTTATCGTGTGCTAGATTTTCGTATGCAAATAGAACGTTTCTTTAATATTGGTTATAAATAATAATACACAGATTTGAGTTAATAAATACAAATGTTTGTTTGTGCAATATTTCAGATTAGATAATAGAGCCGCAGCAAATCCTTGTAATTTAATTTATGCACGATTGTAAAATCGCCGTGTTTGTAACTGTGAACTCGAATATTGGATGCGGGACCTTTAAAAATAAGACTTCGATGCTGCGTGTGTGAAGGGACGGCCGTGCAGTGCGTGATTGAAAAAAGGTAGCCGGAATAAGCAGTGCAGTGGCGTGCTGCAAGGATGGGAGCGGGCAGGAGCTAACGGTGGAGGATGCTGGGAGGCGCAGGGGCGGCCGGCACTGCGGACTGTGCTCGCTGGTCGCCCGCGCCTTCCGGAGGGCGATATGTGGGGCTCCAAGCCGCAGGGGCAGCGGGGAATCGTACCAGGAACTGACGGCGCCTCCGCCTGAGGAATCGGAACAAGTATGTTTCATGCTGTATGGCATTATATCAGAAGTCCTCCCGCCCCCCTGGGGGTGTTTAAAGAAATTCATAAACGCGACCCTCTGGAAAGGGTTTAATTACGCCGGGGTTGCCAGGGTTACGGAGCGCCGGATCCGTCCCTTCGAAATACCAACAAGATTCGGTTATTGCCGGGGCTGAGCTGTAGGGAAGTTATCTGGAGATATCATATAATTTTAACAGAATGAATGAGAAGATTTCATGATATATATTTAATCTGCATTTAAGGAGTGCATCGCAAAGCAATATAATGAGACAAGAAGGATACAAATTCTAATGAAAGTTTGATTTTATAATAAATTCAATTTTACAAGGAATATCTTCCTTTATAATTCAAATGTTGACAAATCGTGATTTTTATTTATATGAAAGTATGTATCCACAAACTCACAGGAATTGAAATGTTCACCAACATCGTCATTTTTTATTTATTTGAAAGTATGTATCGACAAATGCACAGCAATTTCACAATATTACTATGTTCGAATCAATCATTCGGTGGAATTGATATGTGTGTATGCTCCATATGTACATAAAAATAATAAACATTTGCTGAAACACAATATTGATAAAAGTAGAAAATATGACATATTGTTATAATCTGTACAGCTGCGTTGACCATTAGATGCTAACAATATTACTTTATCACACTACTATCATAATATAGAAACACACTAATGAAATAAACACAATAGCAATTGAATCGTATACATAAAACAAATCTTTCATAATAGTACTGAAGAACACGCCGACGTAGTGTAATGGACTGCACTCCTTATTAAGCAGATGGCCTAGGATTGAATCCTAGCTCGGGCAGTCGGTACCAGGGGTGCGAATTCTGACACCAGTCGTTCCGAATATCTACGTATTCCTGTGAAATAAAAAATACAGACAATTCACGAGTCGAGTTCGTAAAATCATATATTTTTCATTAAAGGAGATCAAACTACTATGTTTTTTACCACTTTATTTATCATTTAAAACAACCGCGTTACAAGTAAACTCTAGGCATTACCAAGTTTCAAGGAAATTGAATTACCACATAGTAGACGCCACAACCATTCAATTTCTGATATAGTTTTTATTTTTAAAAACTAAATATTAATTGCATATACATTCATCAAAAAATACTCGAGTAACACCTTCGATATTGACAGTAGATGATAATAATATATACACGAGTCTATCAAGAATTGCATTCTCGATTTTCTATAGTCGTGAGGATAAAATAAAAACTCGGGGACGATTTTCTGAAGTAGTCCTAACATCCACATTTACATACAAGAATACACGGCAGGATGGTCAGTATCCAGTTACTAATGTAAATATACAGTAACAACTTCTTCTACTGAATAATTATATTAAATACTAGTACTGAATTAAGATTAAAATGCACCTCAGCACTACAAATATGAATAAGATTCTAAACACTAATTGAGTTTTGGTCATCCTTTGACAAATTTTATTTTATTTAACATCCGCCAAGTATCGTTTAGTGTCTCTTGGGATATTTAGTGCTAGGATATATTTTATGGTAGAGTAAATGTTTATTTCACAGTTTTGATATATGTATTAGTAGTCCATTTTCACAACAATCATGTTTAGTCTTAAATGTTTATAGGAATACTTGAAACTAATTATTCAAACATTTCATTTATCTAATTTTATTTAATATTAATTGGTTAGTAGTAATTTCCTTTATTAAATTATTATTTATTTATTTCCTCATTCAATTATAATTCAGATGTAATAATACTAAAGGACCATTCACAATAAGCGTGGTAGGGGTAACGTAGCGGTAAGCGAAATTGCTCACATGTATAAAAATGCGAGCGTTTGCAGCAGCATAGTAAAACTATGACAGAACATGGGTAATTATCTCTACTATAATTATCGCATTGCATTACTGCCCAATTCTGAACGTATAATTTTTTATATTTATGCAAAATATTGCTTACCGCTACCTTACCACTACTGCGCTTATTGTGAATGGCCCATAACATGTGCCCTCCCCACCCTTACTAATTGCATATATAAAATATTTAGCTGTTGGAGTACAGAATTTATAATACCTACAAAATGGTAATAATCTATACATTAACCCTCACTAGATTATGTAGGAGCCCGCAATTTCCCACACTGATGCGTTTAGGAAACAAAGATCTCTTTAATCTATTTGAAACGTATGCACAAAAGCGACCCTCCGTCTATAAAAGTCTTTCTACAAAAATAGTTACATAATAATAGGCCGTAATAAATTTAATAATATACAGTGTACTTACTTTCGAGTATTGGCTCCCGATGCAAACTATGAGCAAAGGTTATTCCTAATCCAAGTTTCCAACATATTGGCCTTTTTCCTCAGTGATTATATGTTGAGTATACTTATCGAGCAGTAGAGTAAGAGATCTTTGATCCTCTATTTACATTTTTAATAATTTTTGATCAAGAGATAAATGCTGTTACTACCTTGTACTTTTTCCAGCTTGTATTATTTCTAATGGTACAAGCTTATCTTGTTTTAATTTTTCATGTAATATATGAACTACAATCCAGAGCATGATAATTAATATTAATAGAATTAATATAACCAGTTTTTATTTTTTTAACATAAACTATTCATAGTCATACCAATAATAATGTATATATTTCCAACATAGAAAAGTATTTACAAACATCACGTGACTTAATTAATTAATATTTGTAGTCACATTTTACCAACAGAACATAATAATTCATCCGTTGAATAAAACGCGATTGATTAAATACTGGTGAACTTTCATTGGAAGACTTTTCACATCATCAATAGTTTATAGTAATATTTTACCCTAAATAGTTTGGGATTTACTGACACTTTTGCAGTCGATTAAACAATGCCATATAATTAGTTTTGTTCCGACAATATTCGTTGTATATTTGTGTGTGTTCAAAATTGATGTAAACTGCAAACGAACAAGATATTTTGTAGTATAAACACACTCTGTAAAGTTTGTTTATTTTTAATTCAACGAATGCTTCCTTGCAGTTATCATGGTTACCTAATCTATTAACGACACTTTAGAAAACTCGGGGAAGATTTTCTGAAGTAGCAAGTCCTTATACTCACATACACCTTGCAGTTATCATGGTAACCTAATCTGTCAAGATTCTTCTTGCTTTTCGCTGTAATGAAAATATTCTAGAGAAAGAGCTACCTTGTCTCCTTATCATTATCGCAAGTTGATTCCATACCATTTTCACAAGATTTAGAACAAAAATGCTGCTCTTTAATCTTTTAGACAATTCGGTGACATGAGTATTTTATTAGAATTTATATCCAAATGTACGCCAAGATATTTTACTTGATTCTCTAACAGAAGCATCATGTTAATGAAAATATCATCTTCCGTGCATGTTGGCAGGGTAAGCACACCCGAATAGACGATACCATTTGTAGTTGGGATACAATTAACGACACTTTAGAAAACTCGGGGAAGATTTTTTGAAGTAGCAAGTCCTAACACTCACATACACATACACATACATTAACAAAAGGACCCGAATGTGTCTATAGCTAATTACAGAATTGCAACAAATAGAGCAACTACTACTACTATATTGACAGTAAGATATTTTTAAAGGAATTGGCAAATAGAATTTTAGAATCTATTATTAGTATATCCTTCGGTAAGCTGTTAAAGATTTTAGAAGATATGACTTGATAAATAAAAGTATGTAGATTTAGATAGTCTTATACATTTTGCACGGACGTATCTTATTTATGTGTTGTCGATCCATTATAGTATAAAGACCTATTATTAAATACAAACACAGATATTTGAAATGCATATACATTTAAATCTGTTAAATTTAGCCTTTTGCAATATTCTCTCGCATATTTTGCGATTTAAAAGTGCCCAAAGTTCTTTCTTTTGAATGAATAAGTACTCATTCAATATAACACTAAATATAAAAGACTGTAGCTTACGGGTGGGATCATGCCATAAGAAAACTTTTGGCGCTAAATGGGAAGTTGTATTGAACTTAAATGAGAAATTGTATTGACCTTTTATCAAAAACTATGCTGCGGAATATCATTCAATTTTTACTTCTCCTTTCCTTGGTTCCTGTAACTCCTGCTCAGGAGCATAGGGCCTCCACCAATATCTACCCCTGTACATGATTTTTCGCAACTCCCTTCATTTACTTCCAGCCATTTCAGAGGCTTCTTTACGCATTATACATCGCCATGTTGTTTTATGTCTTCCTTGTTTGCGTCTGCCTTGTGGGTTCCAATTTAAGCTCGTCCTAGCAATGTCATTGATTGGTCTCCTCTGGCATAGCCTCGGCATTTTAATTTTGTTTCCATTTAATTTTGTGGAATATCGGTACAGTACATATGTACATAGTTTCTGGTTTGTGGCTTGTGACCAACCAGTCTCCGATGCCATATAAAAAGACAGACTTAACATTCGTATTTGAAGTTCGATTTTTTTAATTGGTTAGATAGCTGTGATTAATTCCATACCGATGTAAGTAATTCGTAACCTCTATTTTCTTTGTTTATATCGGTACATAGGTCTCAATTTTTTTCAAAATTTGCTCGGCTATTTTTATCACAACATCAGCATGGATTTCTACCAGGAAGGTCAACCATAACGAACTTGACTACAATAACGCAGTACATAAGTAAAATCTTAGATCAGCAAGGTCAAGTAGATACCATTTACACTGACTTCTCTAGTGCGCTTGATAGCATCAACCATAATATACTGTTAAGCAAACTAAGTATGTTTAGGTTTCCACAAAGTTTACTGCTCTTGATGAAATCTTACTGAAGTGACAGAGCAAACTATGTATTCTATAATGGCCATAAATCAAATAGCGTTATAACTTGCACTGGTGTTCCGCAGGGATCTAACCTAGGGCAGCTTCGTTTTACAATATTCATATATATGATCTAGACTAGACTGTAATGTGTTGAATATCGGGCCAACCTGATGTTACTTTAGTAAAAAAGAATATTATTTCCATTATAGAATGATGCTATGATAATTCTTTGATATTAAATATATCTAAATGGGGTTGTGTATCTTATACTAGGAAAGTTAATGAGTTTCCGACGGTGTAACTTAGATAAACGATATAGGTGTGCGATTTGACAAACGATTATCATACACTTCACATATCGAAGAAGTGTGTATATCAGCATCGAAATTAGTTGGATTCTTCTCTAATAAGAACAACGCATGATTTCTCAAACTTGGATACACTGAAGATCTTGTTCAAGACTCTAGTTGTGAGTAAGCTAGAATACGCATCAGTTGTTTGGTACCCGTTGTACGGCTCTCATCTGGACATGATAGAACGCTTACAACGTAGATTTCTAAAATTTCTATCATATAAAGAGGATGAAGAATACCCACGCAGAATCTTCGAATACGGCATGTTGCAGGAAACACATGACATGTAATCCTTGTTAAAACGTCGTCAAATACATAGTGTAAAGTTTTAATTTAATAAATGCCATTGTTGTCCTGTAATTTAATAATTTAATAATAATTATTATTATCATTATTAACAAAATAAGTTTCAGAGCCAATAATAAAATATTTTAATCAACTACAAAAATTTGTATGACATTCCGCAACAGTTCTTTCTAAAACCTCAATACAATTTCACAATTCGTGTCATGTTTGTGTGTATATGACCTTTGATTGCAATCTTGGAACATTATAGGAAACTAAACATGCTTACAACTCTGCCAAAGACAAGACCCGGATGGATCGAGTAACCCGGTTATGTTCTTCGCCGTTTCCAAGCCCGAATATGCGAGGAGGATTTTGAGGTTGCGGCCAGCCTCCTGTTTCATATAAAAAATACAAGGGATCACAGGACCGAACGACAAGCCTCTGAATTATGTATGTATATTCCACTCGGGTCGGTCCGAGGCTAGCTCTTAGCTGATTCCAGCCCAGACCTTCATTGGTTGCCTCCTTGATGGTTGCTCTCTTCCATGTAGCTTTCGCCCGGCCCCTCGTTCTTTTCCTCCGACTGGTTCTTCATTTGCGCGTCTTGATAGTTCCTGGTTTTTATTCTTTCAGGTCAGAATATACGCATATATTTGTGTGTTCCCATTCATTCAGTTTCTATGTCTCTTCCATGAGGTTGATGACCGTTTGTCGCTTCGGACGCTTTGTTGGTCTATGGCTTCGCCCGATTCTTATTCGGCTTTCGTATTTTATTTTGACAAATTCTTGGAAAGGTTTGGTATTATGTGAGTCTTTTAGACCTTCCATATTGTATATCGTCTGTGTTACCTGCCGTCTCTCCTATTCTTGCTCTGGCTATTTTTAGGCATAGAGTTGCAACGACAAGGTTGGAGTCGCTTGAGATATCTGCTACTCGCCGGATTCGGACGTCTAGCAGGGACTTTCTCAATTTCTTTGTTTTGTTTTAATGCGGTCTATTTGGTTCTCTGTTTGTCCGTCCGGTGAGACCCACGTAATTTTAAGACACTCTTTATGCAGAAAAAAAGGTGTCCCCGTCGATTCCCGTCCCATGCCTTTCAATACATTTTTTCCCTGTTACTGTGGTCGCCTCTCACTTTGGCGTGTATTGCCTTGTTACTAAGGAGCTGTGCTACTCCGTCGTATTTTCTTCTAGTTGCATTCTATCTGACTTTGCTTAGTCTCGCGATTTCTAGCTTTTATTGCTGTCTGCCATGCTATGCGAGTCTTCCTGTTCCGTTCATCGTTCTGTTGTTCCATGTTATATTCATGTTCGTTTTTTATAGCCATGATCGTCATTGTATTTTAGAAAAAGGACTGATTTTTCTAATACTTGTTGCGATTTCAGGAATAATTGTTTTATGTAACTGAAGCCGCACATTTACATGCCTACAGTATTCCAGTAATTCATAGATTGGGGACCTTTAGGCTAATAAACTAATCTGGGTTGGAGTTTTCCTTATATTGGAGGTATAGGTATTTTCTGGTCTGTTAATAGAACGGTTTCTATCCCAAAGTTTAAAAGTAAAATTTCATGTAAATACTTTTGAAGTTACATAAATTGCTGAGTTTCTTCTGCTTGGCGTGCCGTGTTCAACGAAGGTTGGCGATCATCATAACAATCTGAACCTTATTCACTGCTACCTTAAATAGTTGGAATACTGTGTAGAGAACCTTCTGCAGTATCAGGTAATGCCCTATATTTAGGTTATTGGTCCTTTTGTATTTATGCAAGATAATGCGCGACCGTATTGCAGTTATCTAGTGGCCATCTATGGGACACACTTAACAGAAGAGTGAGGTGACATTTACCAGCTCCACAGAACCTACAGCAAATTGCTCTTCAGAAGTGGGAAAGTATTCCTCAACCTCATTTAAAACCTCATTAGAGGTATGCCCGGAGAATTTTGACCGTTATTTGAGCTTACAACACGACCCACTAAGTATAAGCTCCAATCATATATATATATATATATATATATATATATATATATATATATATATATATATATATATATATATTTATTATTATTATTTTGCTATAGAGATACTAATGATATAATTATAACATTAAAACCAAAACGTAAATATACATACAAGATTTCTATTATTCAAAAATACTTTAAATAACTACATTTGAATTATTTGTACACACATATAAACATACACATACTGCAACAATGAAATATAATGTATTTTATATATTTTCCTATCACAAAAAGGACTTATTGTCCCTGGGCAGATTGTAAATCTCCTAGGAGTTAATAATAAAAATGATATGTGCCGCTCAGCGACCGTTTTTAACATTGTCGCTCAATGCATGGTAACTCTTATTGCACTGTAAAAAAATATTCGCTGCCATTGACTAATAACACTCAATACCGTTACGCTTAACCTTGATTTTGAAGAAAATTAAATGTGTTATATTCACCATCTACTAATGAAAGAGGTGAAGAATCTCGAAAACCCCCAACGTTATTAGATTAAACATCTCTATAACAATAAGGATTAAGACAAATATTAAATATGTTTTCATTCAATAAATATATTCATTAAAAAACGTTTACGTCTATAGAAGGCTTAGAGGTGTAAACACTTTTAATTAAATCTAAAATCAAAACAACTTATTACAATACTATCAAAAGCCTTAATCGGGAAAGAAATATTCTCCATTTTAATTTATTTTGTTTGAAGATCCTAGAAGATTTACCATTTTTGTTTTCCCAACTTCAAAATCTATTTAAAAGCTTTACTAATTTCCAAGGAAGGACATAAATAAGACGACTATTATTTAACCTCTTAAATTTATTTCACGCTATGTTCTATTCTATTAACTATTAAATAAAACCAATATTTCACGAAGTTGCTTTCATTGTTGAATCTTTTTTTAAATTGAAATGCTACTTATCTTTTGAATGGAGTCGGATACTGTGTTTCGTATTGTCGATTTAAATGTAAGATGAATGAAAGTTGTACTGGAACCGAAATAAATTTGAATAAAAAGGATACTTGCGTCAAGTTCTTATAATATCTTCCGAAACACTTATGATAAAAACCTGTAGCATTCTCGATTACAAAGCAACTATTTGAACAATGTTTATATAATGTGAAACAATACGCTCGAAGTCAAAAACAAGTTAAGCATAAGATGTGTAACACAACTGTATGTGTTCAAATAAAGTTTAAAAGATATTCCACTGTATATTATATAAATTTAGATATCATAAAATATCATATACGTCGGCGCCTGATCAATCAACGATTTTAAGAGGAATTAAACCATAAAAGCGACACAAGGGTGCATTACGTAGTGTGAAATTAGTGAACTAGCCAATCAGCCAATTCTACTACTGCGCTTATTGTGAATGTCCCTTTAGTCTGAACTGCTTTCTTAATTAAGATAAATATCAGTTATTGTATCAGTGCTTTCAGTTAGTTACTCAGTTCTTAATAAAAATGTGTTCATTGATTCTGGGGAATGGTTTATTATTTATTGTGTATTGAATTATCTCCCAAAGACCACGCTGTGGATTTAACGGGCTAAGTGCCTGGACATACTAATCATTATTAGTAATAAAACATCACGTTATGTGATACATGTGTTGAATACACGTCTCTACGTCTATACTTGCTCCAACATATATCCTCTCAATATTTTGTAAATTCTGCTATATTAGAAAGTCAATCCAGGTCAGTTTCCGAATTTTCGCGAATCAACTTTCACAGCTTTTCAGGGGTTGTCTGTGAAGTTAAGGTAAATATGGATGATTAAACTACTCTAAGCTCCTTGGCCGTCAGAAAAGCCTCACTGATAGCCTTATAAAGATAGAAGTTTTTTTTAGAAAGTTATTTTAATAAATTTGTTTTATTTTCAAAAGCGAAGAGCTATTTTTTAGAAATCAGCATTGCCAATTTTTAAATAAATTATAGCTTATGCCATCCACCCATCAATAAGAAAAAACCAAGAAAGTTATCTATTGGGGCGATATTCATTACATTACGGACGGGAGGTGCAAAAAGTTCACACAAGAGCAAAAAGCTGATCCCAAATTTGTCATCATAAATCGCTCGCAAGTGGCACATTTGTACGTGTCATGTGGGCTATATACACTAGGTGGATCAATCAATCAGCAGATTATATAATTAATTAACAACGATAATGATCTCAAGAGGTTGTAGCGGCACGATTGTTCGCTTAATATCAAAGCAGCAAATCATTTTGTAATGTAATTTTTATTTTTGGCACAAACAAATTAAGAAAACACGATTGTTAAGTGCAGATTGGCGTTTAAAAGTAAGATATTTAAAATAAAAATGACAGTAAGTTCGCAATCGTCAGCTTAAGGCGAGTCTACCAACCCATATCATTGATTTTCATGTTGTTTCCGAGGAATATTGTGGTAGGTAATAGATTTATACTTTTACTGTAGTCTCGCCGAACTCTTGTTTTGTTACTGCTATTCTCAGATTTAAAAAAAAGAGAGGATTATATCTTTAATAAAAATTTATTATCAACACATACACAAAAGCTCGTTGTAGGCAAGACAATTTCTTGAACAAAAAGTTAGTCAAGTTATGAGTCCATCTAAATTGTCTATGTATACTAGACAGTAAATTGTTTGAAATATCCAATTGGATTGTAGATTGAATGGAAAATAAAATACGGTCTATACTTCAAGGACACATTGTATGCGGAGCTGCATGATCGCGGGCCCACTCTTATCAACTAAACAAGATAATATCTTAGTCAATATATATATATATATATATATATTTATTTCTTTTGTTTCAAGAAATTGCCTTGTCTAAAACGACCTTAACATTGCCGTATGTCGATAGCCAGTTACATAATTGCAGCAAATACATAACTACTACAGTAGTATTATTATTTTATCATATATTGTGGATATTATTTTATTTATATCTTATTTATTAAGGCCCAAATAGTAATTAATTCTTTTGTATTAGTTTGACAATTTTAGTATGTGTTTAAGTGAACTGTTTTTACTTATGGGGTAACCTGTAAAATACAGTGTGTGTGTGTGTGTGCTATTATTGTGTTCACATACAACATTAATGTTAATGTTCACACAATATATTTACATTTACTACTAATAATTAATAACAACAACTTAATAATAGCAAAGTAATAGTATATCACCTATTTTAATGAATCAATAATATATTATCAACTACTAAAACGTAAACATAATATAATAATGTAATAGCCAAAAAAAGTGTTTATATGTAATTATCGACGCCAGTGTGATGAATTAGACATAATTGCAAAATAGAAACATATTTTATAGATCGCCGTCTAAATTGATTTCATACAGAGGTGACGCGCAATTGAATTTATTTATAGTAACTCCGTTTATTATATTCCACTCTCTAGTCTTATCATTAAATCCGGACCAGGTTTTTGTTCATGGGCCGGTTTTGTTACACCGCTGCGGTCTTCGCCGTACGTCTATATATTATTAGTCTGGCTTCCGCGTTGTAAGGTGAACCTCTTGTGCTCTCAGTTATCAAAAAGTTCGTGAAATAAGTGATCTTGTTATTACCATCGCTATATTTGTAGGATTTCTTATCAATTAGGATAACGAAGCATATGTGAATTTGATCCTGTATGGTAAATAACTAGATATTAGTAATATATAATGTTCTCGACTAATAAGAATGTTCTTACTTGAATGAGATTAGATATTACTTTCCGAATACAAACTGCTGTATAGGCAAGCTATTGTTCTAGCGAAAATTACATTTATGACTAGTCGACACAGACTATTTCTAGAAAAGTCTGTGTGTATGTTTATGATCGCCACTGAAACATATTGCAGGAAAACAATTTAATGAATCGGAACCGTCATTTGTACGAACATTTAATAGATTCATAATACTATAATTTTATTCCGAACAACTTTTATTATTTTTGCTATAAATTAAAAATTAAAACATGCTAACTCACACATGCAGTTACACGGTGTGCTGCAAACAAGTAAGTGCATTGCGCGGGTATCGAAAAAGGAGGCATGAAATTTTATAAAATGTTATAAATTAATTTATTTAGAATGAATGATTGTTGAGAAATATCTCATTAAAAAAAGCCGTGTGGTACCCACATTAGTTTTTTATTATTATTTAGAGAATAATTGATAACGTGAGCTTATGAAATAATGCAATTTATTGTTTAACCTATCAATAGACATCCATAAACATCATAAGATTCATATCACTTTGAACAGTTATTTCTGTAACAATATCAGATTTATTTATTTTGAGCGGAAAAATACTGTCAAATTGACTCATTTAATAACAAAAATTGATGATTAATATAAGATAATAATGGCGGAAAAAACAGTCATGAAATATAATTGCAACTGACTAAAATACTGTTTGCATTTTCTCACAGGAAGTTTTTAAGTATCATATTTATCCAATAATAATATAATTTACAGATTTGACAGCTTTTGTTGTCCCCTGAACAATATAAGAACATATCTAGGAGTAAACTACCGGGACTGTAGTCAGGATAAGATCAAAGTGAGGTCTGTCTGATGTGTGTGATTTTGGTGCTCAGTCAATACTAAAAAATACTGGTAATTTATAATAAAGCAATTTTAATTTTGTGTGAGATAAATAGTTATTGGTAAAAATATGTTGTCAAAACAATGGCAAATTGTATAGTCTATATAGGGAATCGTCAGGACTGGAGCGTTGCTGACATGTTATTAACCGACTTGGGCTATACACTCCTTACAGCCATCGGCGTCTGAAAAATATTTTCATTTCATGTATAGAACTAAGATACATTCCAAAGGTATGAAGGGAGGTGACGGTGACCTTCTTACCTAAACCGGACAAAGATGACTATACCCCCGCCAAATCATTTAGACCCATTAGCCTTACGTCGTTCATGCTAAAAACTGTAGAGAGGCTATGTGATCGACATTTAAGGGATGAACCGCTAGTTATATATCCACCTCATGCCAAAACAACATGCATATCTCCCAGGAAAGTCATTTGTGAGTGAGATCGAGAGATCGATGGGGCCCGGACTTTCTGCACTGGGAGTATTCATAGACATCGAAGGAGCTGCCGACAAGACTACTTTCGAACTTCTTCTGATGGTGCCCGGTCCGGACATTGGCGATTCGCATGACGATTTCAATTTTGTTTACGGCAGTTCGGAAGAGTTGGGTTGAGTTGATGAAGTCCGAATCACTCCCGCAGGTTTTTCATCCAAGAGTGGCGCCGCCTGCCTGGGCCTCTTTTCGCCTCGAGCTTTCCTTAGAGTATTTGTTGTACTAGTGTGTATTTGTTGTTTCTCATTATATGTCCCAGATATTGAAGTTGTGCGTATTTTCAGGGTATGGGCGACTTCCAAGTATTTGTCCATTCTTCTGAGCACTTCCACGTTAGTAACATGTTCAGTCCAATTAATCTTCAGCACGCGTCTGTACAGCCACATTTTGAAGGCATCTATTTTCTTTATTAATTCCACGTTAACTGTCCAGACCTCTGCCCCATATAACAGTACGGGAAGGACGTAGCATCTTAAATCTCACTTTTAGTTTCAAGCTCAGGTCTTTTGCAGTGAAAAAGGTTTTCATTTGGACCAATTTGACCCTGGCTTTTCGATGCGGCATCTGACTTCCGCACCGTAGTCCCAAGTATCTTGAGTGGTCGTTCCTAGGTAATTATACGATTTTACTTTCTCAGTTATTCTGTCGTTGATTATTAACTGGCTCTGGTTTTGAGTTTTTTCCTTGATACTACCATGTATTTGGTTTTGGAGATGTTTGGAGAAGTTTCGGCCGTATCTTTCCGAGTGGTGATGGATTATATGGACTAGGTTTTGCAGACCGACGATGTTGTTGGTTATCCGCATCTCCATATAGAGCTTCTTGAACTACCTTTATAGAGTATAGATTGAACAGTGTTGGGAGAGAACACATCCCTCCCCAACTTTCCATCATATTTCGATCTCATATGATGTTTCGCCGTCGATATTTACTGTTGCGAGTTGTTTCCAGTAGAGGTTTTCGATTATTCTTATATCTTTATCGTCCATTTCGGTTGTTTTTAGGATCTCAATAAGTTTGTCGTAGCGTACTTTGTCGAACGCCTTGGAGAAGTCGATGAATCAGATGTGAACGTCATAACTCATGTCTCTATATCTCTGGATGAGCACTTGTAGGGCAAATATTGCTTCTCTGATTCTCAGCGCTTCACGGAAGCCGAATTGACTTTCCGACACTTCGCACTCGCACTTTCTGTATATTCGCGGGTGAATTAGTTTAAGGAATATCTTTGTTATGTTGTTGATTAAGCTGATCATGCGGTAGTCGTCGCATTTCCTGGATGGCGCTTTCTTCGGGATTGACAAGGTGGACACTAGCTATTTGTGTGGTATATTTCAAGAGTCGTATATATTATTAAATAATTTTGTTAGTATGTCCATGAACTGCTCAGAGTCGCTAAGGATGTGTGGACTCCGTCTGGCGCTAAAGTGTGTTTTTGATATCCTCCTTTGTATTTGCGGTATTTAGCTGCTTTATGTCTATCGCTAATTTTGGAGGGGCTTTGGCAAGTTTTGCTCGAAGGTTAGAGACTACTGGGGTGTGGTCTGTTGAGATGTCGACATCTGGGTTCGTCTTTGTTGATGTTATCGCATTGTGAAATCTCCTGTTGATAGTAATGAAGTCTATTTAATTTCTCATAGGGTTTTGTGGTGTGTCGCTAGGTGCTTTTCACGTATACAGTCTCCTGGATATGGTAGCTTGTAAAGGTGTTGGATATCACTAGTCCATTTTCTTTGCATGAGCTCACGAATCGATCTCTTCTTTCGTTTCGTTCACCGAGACCATACATATTTCAAATCATCATCATTGGAATTGTTAATTTACATTTATTTTTCTCAGTCTAGTCGCAAACAATATTTCGGGGTGTGGCAGAAAAATTGATTACAGATTAGTTTGTTTTTCAAATATTTTATAAATTTAAAAACAGTACAACTTACCCTCGTAGAGGGAAGTTAAACGCCATCTGGCGGCACCACATCAATTAGCAATGCACACCCATATGGTAATAACCGTCAACATGCTCATGTTATCAGGATCACCGGGTAGTGCCCTCTAGAGAATATGAATAATATTCTCTTAGAGTGCTTGAGATATCAGCACAAAGCCAATCGTATAAAACATATTATATAAGTGTGAACCCACCTCTTAGCAATCTACATATCTAGATTTCGATCTTATTAGATCTCGTCAGTGTAGCTCAGCTAGTGAGGATGAATTCACACAAAATCTCGAGTGGTTATATACAAAAACAGTACAACTTACCCTCGTAGAGGGAAGTTAAACGCCATCTGGCGGCACCACATCAATTAGCAATGCACACCCATATGGTAATAACCGTCAACATGCTCATGTTATCAGGATCACCGGGTAGTGCCCTCTAGAGAATATGAATAATATTCTCTTAGAGTGCTTGAGATATCAGCACAAAGCCAATCGTATAAAACATATTATATAAGTGTGAACCCACCTCTTAGCAATCTACATATCTAGATTTCGATCTTATTAGATCTCGTCAGTGTAGCTCAGCTAGTGAGGATCATGGGGCATCAACTTTTATGGACGATACCGTAACACTGTTGCGAGAGAGAGATAGAATTTGGATAGTATGGGAAACGGCCTGTCAGGTGGCGCAAATGTCGCCACCTATTTATGGGTTGCATAACTTTTGAAAAAAGGCAACCAGATATACATTTAAATGTAAATTTGGTGGACGTGAGTGGAGAACAACGAATGGAGAACAAGTCGTTAGAGGCATAATTATCGCTATGTATATTGGTTGCATACAGTGTATCGTCGTAAATCAGTAGCAGGGCAACCAGATATACATAAGTGAACGGTTAGTACCTATATCAATTTAAGATATTTGAATCACATTTACACGATCTAGGTACACGATTTGTTCGTTTTGTCTCCTTTGTTTGTCAGTTGATATTTTGCTCGTATATTTTTTTTCGTTCTTGTTTTTTTGTTCATATTGACTTAGATGTTGTGTAGTGTGTAAGTGATATAAGTGTTAGATAATTTAGTTTTTTTATGGTAAGAACTTTAACTTTGTTAAATATTAAATTATTATATATTAATTGTAGTCGTGTATCGTGTATGTCTATTAATTAATTATTATCATTTCATGTTAGTTTACATTGAATACATCAGAAAGTTATATTACTATTACCATTTGTTTTATTTAACAGCAGGATTGGATTGCAAAACATACAATATATAGTAAACAATTTAATTTAATAATTTTACTTACTTATACAGTGAGAGAGATAAACATAGGTATCACTATTCCGGTATAAAATAATAATCTCTCAAGATAAATACTATGGATAAAATATGAATTAAATTTTATCATGTCAAATTATTAATTTCTTATTATATTTCTTGAGTATTGTACGGTAATTTAGATACCATAGAGATAATTAGCTCTGACTTGCAATATGTTAATATTATTATAAAGTGTTAGCAATAATAAATAAGTAAATGTATTTATTACTAATCTAATATACTTAGTTTATAGGAGAATATTATAATTATTACTGTTAATTTTAAATTGAATAAATGTACTATAATATAATTTGCCGTCTTTATTTTTTTTAAATAATAAATCATTTTTATTTATTTGGATATCAGTCAATTCAAATGTCCCGCTTCCCATTTTTAGTGTGAGAACAAGTTTACCGAGGGCGCTAACTCTGTCAACACTCGATACATTGCAGTTGTCTATCTATAGTATTATTTATCTAGGGTGAGGATGAATTCACACAAAATCTCGAGTGGTTATATACAAAAACAGTACAACTTACCCTCGTAGAGGGAAGTTAAACGCCATCTGGCGGCACCACATCAATTAGCAATGCACACCCATATGGTAATAACCGTCAACATGCTCATGTTATCAGGATCACCGGGTAGTGCCCTCTAGAGAATATGAATAATATTCTCTTAGAGTGCTTGAGATATCAGCACAAAGCCAATCGTATAAAACATATTATATAAGTGTGAACCCACCTCTTAGCAATCTACATATCTAGATTTCGATCTTATTAGATCTCGTCAGTGTAGCTCAGCTAGTGAGGATGAATTCACACAAAATCTCGAGTGGTTATATACAAAAACAGTACAACTTACCCTCGTAGAGGGAAGTTAAACGCCATCTGGCGGCACCACATCAATTAGCAATGCACACCCATATGGTAATAACCGTCAACATGCTCATGTTATCAGAATCGAGATTCAACAGTGAAAAGCACACAGCTCCATTCTTGTTTAGTGAAGTTGTGCTGAATGCGAGCAAAATTCAATCGATTCCTACGGTGCTGAGTTTGTAGTTCAGGAACTATTTCCGGCCTTCTTACACATAATCAATTTTCAGTGAGGTGTCTTCTATCGTGCCTTCGCTGATATTCACATTTCTTACGTGCTACAAGCGTTGTCTGCCGCAATAGCAGTTGTATGCCAATTTCTTAATATTTATCATAAAAACGGATAGTCTCTTTGCGTGGTGACTCTTTTGCAACCGGAATCAGCATGCCGAAAAACTCTCTATGTCATGATTTTGCGATACAGTAGCTTGACTTCTAGTATTGCAGTAAAGCAATAATCCGAGCGACATCGAGGACGATAATGGCATAATTTGATTATGAGAAGACTTTGTAATGTTGAAACACACAATTAGTCGTAAAACAACGTTTGGGGAACCCCGCTGAATAAATCTGTGACTCAAATAATTGCCAACAACGGCGACGTAAAACAATAACACTTTGTTACTAATAAACTATAGCCCGCCTATCAAAAGTGTTCAAAGGCAGATTCGATAAAATAAATGTATTATAAATGGAAACATTGCAAGCAAATTTTACCAAACATATTTATTTTCACTATTCGGGGGCTGGCTACTTTTAGTTCCTGTCAGTGTAGTTTATTTTGCATAAAACTTGAAATTATACTTTATTCCAACCATTATTGGCGTATGGTGTCATATCAAAGTGGTATCTCAGTATTGGTATTTTATCCATGGTAAGGATCGTAAATCTTACGATTTTTCCTGTTTTAGCTTTTTCATATATTTATCATTAAGCGTTTTGTATGTTAGATTTAAAATGCCACTGTTTCCGACGAAAAACATATTTATTTAATACTGATGTATATTCCCATTAATCAAATTACGTCACGCTATTATAGATTATAGATTCAAGATTAGTTATATGTGCGCGAAGGTTAAATCTGGTAATATTAAAACATTCTTCAATAGAATATTGTTTTGCGAATGATATTGATATTAGGCTACAATAACTTGAATTTTCAATTTTTTATGATATATTAGGTACTGCGGCTTTATAGTTTAATCAGAAAACGATATGAAATAGTACAATTTTAAGAAGTATTAAGGGATGATAAAATAATGATAGTAATGATTCGCGAAAGTTCATTTGTAGTTGAGGTTGGCTTTTGTTTGAAACTAATTACGATTACTATTACTTCTGGAAAGATTTTTAAAGTCTACCTAATTAACATTTCAGATATTTGACTCATATCTTGTTAACGCTCGGGGTTTTTATATTAGTTCAATAGATTTGAATGAAAAATAGAAATCTAAAGTCTTCATTAAGTATTATCATACATACATACAATATAAAAATATTAATAATACATAATAATAATAACACATTACTTATTATTATTATGTATAGCGACATCCGATATTAAATTCATTTTTTTGTTTTTAGTAACGCGAGCGGGACATACCAATGGTATGTGTATTAGGAGTGAAATTTGGTAAATCAACATGTTGTACTCAAGGGTTTATACTAGCTTAAAATATTAGAAATGTAATATTTGTTGAACTGAAGATTATTTTGAGAGTTTATTGTTTCAACATAATACGCGTAACAAAATAATCAAAAATAACTTGTAAAGTAAATTTCTTACTTCTTCTTTTACTTCCGCGTTCATCATCATACATCAGCTTGCTGCTTCCTCTGCTGGACATATGCATCCCTCCCGTTTCTCTATAGATCTCTATTTTGTGCTGCTTGCATCCAGTTGGTCTCAATGCACCTTACGTAGTCGGTTCATCTAGTAAGGAGACGACTTTTTTGAGGTACGCTTCAGATCTAGTTCTCTACTCGAGAATTCGTTTTGTCTAGCTACTGTCAGTGGTTCTTGCAACGGGTCCTGCCCATTTCCATTTTAGTGTGATTATTCTTTGGACATCGTCCGCGATTTTAGTTCTCCTGCGCATTTCAGTATTGAATATGTGGTTTTTGATTGAAATTCCTAGTATTGATCCTTCCATTGCTAGTTGGATAACTAGTATTTTATTTACTGTCTTTTTGGTGTTTTATCGCCGCTGGTAAGGAAAATATATTAAAGGTTTCCGAAAGTAGCCCATGCTAAACCAATTCTTTGAGAAGTTCGCAGGTTTGATTTCGGAAAATACGAAATTCATTCCATAAGTTTTGAAGGATGTTGTTTTTTCCACTCGTACGTTATTGCTGTATCTGTTTTCACTGATTACTAAATTCGCCATTATTCAGGTTTTCTAGGTATTTATTTTAGTTCTATTTCTTAAAAATAATTTTAGTTCTTGCAGGTATTCGGTTATCAGGGATTTAGTCCTGATCTGCACACCTTAGGCGATTGCGTCTATCGCCATGTATGTAGTTTATCCGAACTCATTTGTTTGCACGTGTAGAAGATTCGAGTTTCAACAGCTTGATAGAGTATCACCTTAACAAACGCCTTTCCCAATACAAGCTCGTTGTACATCTTCATGTATTCTTACAGGAAGAATGATGTAGCACTGTCGTATGTTTGAACAATGTATTGTAACGATGGTTTATTCTACATCTGAGGTTGCTTTCAGCATCTTTAGTTGATATACTGTGTCGAAAACCTTCTCGTAGTCAATGAATAACAGTGCGAGGGGTTTATTGTTTTCTATAGACTTTTCTGTGAGATTCCTTAATAGCTGGGTGGAGTCATTAGTGTTATACCCTAACCTAAAGCCGGCTTGTTCCCGTGATTGATATAGATCTAGACTTCTAACCCGTTTCTTTGGATTTTTGTAAGGAGCTAGTATATGTGATATAGCTAGCCGAGTGGTCGGTTGTTGTTCAGCTTAGTTATATCACCTTTTTGGTTCATAACTGTAATAGTCACGTTTTTTTTTTCATTGTGACGGTGTTGTTCCTCTTACGAGACATTCGCTGAAGAGGGCCTTCAATGCTGGCAACAGTCTCCCGGGAATTTGTTGCTTTTCATTTGTGAGAGTGCTTTCTATAATTCTACTATGGTGATTTCTGGGATATCATCAGAGTCTTGGATAAGAACATTAAGTATTTTGGTAGCTGCATAATTTTCTTGGTGTTTGCCATGAACTGTGAATAGAATATTTCTACTACTTTGAGAATATCTTGTCTGTTAATTTTTATGGCGCCACTGTTATCTGCAAGTTCAGATATGTTCCTCTTGTCTTAAGATAGCTTTCGTCAGAGAGCTTTTAGGCTTCTGTTCGTCTCTAATGCTTTTGAGATATTATTATTAAGTTGGCACAGCCTTGGAAAATTTACTACATATTTGTGTCTGAGGTCTTTTCTCTCTTTCATAAGTTGTTTGGTTACATCGCTGAGTTTGTCTTTAATACAGTCTTCTATGGCGTTGTTTAGTTTTCGGGTTTGTAGTGCTCCCAATCGGAGTCTATTTCATGCAAACTTGCTTCTATTTTAGTTTAAAAGTGGTTTTCGTTCTGAGGATTGACCCAATTTTGCATGTGGTTTTGGTTTCTTATTGTATTCCTTAGTATTTATATTAACTCGATATAATGTCACATTAACCCTTGTTAACTAATTTGATACAAACCGCTATTAGTGCATAATATAAATTTATTTTCACATATGTTACACTAAGTGAAAACACACATTAATTAACAGATTTTCCCAAGGGAACAGTTTATATTTCGTTTGGTTTTATAATTATAAATAAAATAAAATGAATGTAAATATTATTCCAAAAAGTGCATGTGTAACTTGCATTTATGAAAAAAACACTGATTAAATTAAAAGATGTTACATCCAGCCTTGATATAATCCACTGGATTAGGTCATAATTCTGAATTATGTTTGTACATATGGACATGAACTTGAACTTGTTTGATGAATTACTTCCGTATGCCATATGCCATGTCAAGTTTTATTTATAAATAAAATTCCTTGTTATCATGTATTATATGTACTGTACTAACAAAGCTACTAGAGTTGTTTTTCAGGACGAATATACATTTATCGCATTTAAATATGCATAAATAGAATAATAAACCTAAAAATAATAATGTAGAAACAATAAAATTATTTTTATTACTGTATATTAATAAATACTTATGGTTATAATGAATTATGAAAATAATTATTCAACTCTCATTTTATATTTGTTACTTTAGCTAGTTTTTCTATTGGTACGTTAAAATCATGATTATGATAATGATTTATAGTTTAATTTCATTCAATAATTATGTTAAATAGACATATGGAATGGTTGTTGAATATTGACACAGTCATAATTATTAATATAATCATCACGGCGAGAAGGTAATTAGCACCAAATATCTATAATTAGGAACTATAACCCCACGGTTCATACCGGCTCACGTCTCAGGTTTAGCCCGTCTATACAGCCGCCTTTCCGTAATTTTGTTCTTAGACACACATAACACACATACATTTTTTTTAAAGTTTCCACTATATTCGTCATTAATGTAAAGAAGTCAAAATATTCAATTCGATTTTTTCGCGATAACAAATCTTTTCTTATTTTGTATTCGGAAAGCGATAGTTTTATCGTATTGTGCATAAGTATTTTACTTTACACATGTAGTTGAGTGGTTTGACAGAATTTATAACTGAACTGCATTTAATGAAAATAATATAAATTGTATACACATAAGCTAATTGTGATTGTAACTAATGTTTTGTTTCTTATTTCAGGTAAGTGCAATCAACAACTAATTCACAAATGAAACGAATAGAAATCATATTTTTCAATCACAGAAATTGTTATGCCGTAAGTATGTATTTATCGTTACATACCAATTGAGGATTCTACTAAAATAAAGTTGATTAAAATATAAATATTCGATTAACTATTAACCATCACATGTTACGTTATTTTATAAAATCTAGCAAAACGATTGTAATTAGATCTGGGTATACATTTAAAAATTGAATTGAATAAACATTGTTACAATATTATTTACAATTCAAATAGATACCATTTGTTATTGCATATTTCGAAAATTCTCAATTACTTTAGCGCATATGCTCCATACAGCTGATGTTATAAATAAACACAATCAATAATGCGGTTGTTAAATGATATGATAAGGTATTTTCGAGATAATTGCGCCGTGTAAATAAACACGGCCAGGTTTTGTTATTAGTGGCAATAGATTGTTATTATGGTCTATAAATAAAATATGGCACGTTCATACTATAAAAGAATCAACCGTAAATATTTTATATTAATTAGATCAATTTACCTTCCAATAACACAGTTTATGACTATTTTATGAGGTGCATTACCACAGAAATATGTCACCGTTTATAGTTTTCTCACAAAGGAATATTTCCTTGATTATAGCTAACATTTTTTGTATCACTTATCGAACCCCATGAACTCATCCTGATCTAATTTATATTTTGGACAAAATTTAAATTATATCACGAGGAGTTATACATTATTGTAATTGGAAAAAGCTGCACTAAAAACTGCTAAATCGCAAGTGGCAATAAGAAAGACAATAGATTGATAACTTCCTGTTATCTTAAATATTAACATTGATAATTTCGTGATTAAAAATGCTTAATATCTTGCTTTTTCTTTAAACTAAAACAACAATCTAAAATTACATTTGATGTTGTTGTTCCAATATCTTTAAAACAATGCTTTTCGTTTTTAGATTATTGATCTATACAATATTTATTTTTATCATACTTAATTATCTCTTTCCCCGTGCTACTGTAGTATCCTAATATCTCTTAATTATCCCTGTTCCTCTAACATGAATAATATTTAAAGGTAAGCTTGTGTTAAGACTAATAGAAGGACATAAGTAAGTCTATATTATCTACATAATCCCAGCTTAAATCTCTTTAAGCCGTAAATATCTGAATTCCATAAGCGAAACAACGATTAAAACAGGAATGAAACATTTATTCAGATTGTTCAATTTTTAATCGCATTTCGAGTAATTATTGAAATTACTTTATAGTCTGGCATTGACATCTGCCTCAAGCAAACATTAATTAAACTTTGTATTAAACTATTGTGAATGAAACTGAAACGCATTGAATACGGCAATTCGTATTACAAAGGTTCTAATTAGCTTAAACTAAAAAGTTCTTAATTAGGAATTCGCATTTTGAACTGTACTGTACATTAAATGTTCGCTACTGCCGTAATCGATCGGTCCATGTGCCGTGTCTACAACTGCTATTACGAACTCGATACATGAATACATGCATGGAAGAACACTGGAATATTATGCTTTATTTTGTGTGTGAATGTATGGCTCTCGAGTGTGACTAAATATCAATTGTTCAATTTTGTGTAACTTGAAAAATACGAGTTATTGTTCGTTAATTTTCCACTGTTATTAATAATATATTATAATAAAATGTGTATAAAAACCATGTCATTTTGGTATATTTGGTCTGCATTTTTATGTGCTTAATCAACATATTTAGTTCTATTTAATACGCATATATGAATACTATTAAGGTGGGATTACAATGACATAAAATAGTAATTAATCAATAAAATCATACATTAGACCAAACCCAAGGAATATATTCAATTTTTATACTCACAAAATAAGATTGTTCACGTACCATTTACTTCTTAGTAGTTATTGTGTTACAAACAACAATATTATGGGAAATAATCCCGTGAAATTAACTCCTTATTTATTATTTTATTTATTATTTATTATTTTGTCAGCATAAACCCATCTTTATTCATATTTATGTAGGTAATTCTTCCGACATTTTTAAGCAGTAACCATAATTATTTATGAACGGTCGCGTCCGATTATTTTGGTGTCTGTTTTTCTTGTTTCTGATTTTCGTATCGAACCGAGAAAATGTCGTATGTAATATTAATTATAAATATTTGGAATGTAGCTACATAAATACAAATGTAACCTAAAATAATTTTTTTCTTATATTTGTACACAATTTTTGTAGTGATATATATCCACCGGCACAAAAAGCCATCCATTCGCTTTATTTCATTGTACTTTTTGATTTAATATAGGTATTATTCACTGAATTAATACATTTAGATCCATGAACAATTTTAACCCAAAGTAAGAAGTTTTCATGATTTAATGACGTCTAATATGATTAGTAGTGCTAAAGTTCTTAATATCAAATGAAACAATACATTTAATTTAAATAAAAAATATAAAAACGTTAAAAACTTTTAAAATCGCATATCGCCTGCTCGAGCTCCAGTTACAGTTTCAATTCGTCCCTAAAGAAGGTGTTGAATAATAACTGCTGCACTTTGCTCTTCCAAGTTTATTGTAGCTGGAATTTGGGCTCGAAATTTTCTTCCAATTATGTCCCAAACAGTTCATTAGGATTCAGATCGGAACATATTGTATCCATCCTATGATAATAGGATGGATTTCAACCCTAATTATTTAGTATTTGAGCTAGACGAGGACAGAAATTTTCATGTATTAGCTCAAACATGTTGCCAATAAATACGACAAAGGCTACAACAAGAGGTTTAAGAATGTTTTTTATGTACGCTGATAAGTACACAAACGACTCTCGATGTATCGTATCACCACTAATTCGACACGAGCTTCTAAATCAATGCCACACTACATCACCAAAATTAATCCTTGGTACAACATTACATTAGGAAAACCGTTCACCATTTCATGGCCACACTCTAAGATCAACATCTGGAGAAGAAATATCTCGACACGTCAGTGAAATGAATTTTGTGCCGTTCTTCAATACCTCATTTTTGATGTTCACGGAAAAATCGTAGACGTTGGGCTCTATGTTCTTTGGACAATAGAGTCCCCCTTGTAGGTCTTATTGATTTTAATTCGTTTTCCTATAACCATCTTCCTATCGTTCCTTTGCTAATATTAATCCCAATTCCACTTACAATTACGCAATAACTGCAGCAGTTTCTCTATTCCCAAAAACATTCAAAGTGAGAAAATAGTTGTCGTAGATCGCTGGACACTTGTTTCTATTTGATCCAACGCCTCTCTTGTATCAGAACACCGCCTCTCTTGTACCGAATCCAAATTGTATATCGCCAATGTCTTAATCTATATTTTTCCAAATTCGGGTGTGTATAATTTCGAAGAATATCTTCAATGAATGCGGCTAATGAGGTGATATTCGCTACATCTCTTAGTGTTGTTTACAGTGTTTTCTTGGGATGTATTCTGTATTTAGTTTGTACAACCGAAACAGATGACTCAAACTTTCGTTCACCGACTTGAAAAGGTTTTCGATAATTTCGCCTGGTCGAGCGACCTTTCTGTGTCTTTCTTCTTAAGAACGATCAATCCTTCTAAAGAAATCAAATTGTCATCTGAGTTTGATAATCTGTCATCCGAAAGCAGCTTTTCTGTATATTTCTTCCACGTTTTTAATTGATCCTAGTGTTGAATCATTAGTTTGCTGTTATTATCTATTAGTTTTCCGTTTATATTATCTTATATGTATGTATTATTTCCTTAATTCGTTTGTGGAGTTTGAGTCATGCATGAGATTCTTCTATACCCAGGCATTTTTTATTGAACCACGGCTTTTTTGCTATTCTCCTGTCATTTTTGATGTGTCTATTCAGCATTTTGTATTCTCTTGGTATTCTATGTTCTTCCATTAATTGTAAGATGTTATCGTACATCCGTTCCTGCTTGAATTCTCATTTACACAAGCCTAAAACTGGTTATGTATTAGTGTTCTTTGCGTCGCTGAATTGCTGCCATGTTTCTTTACTAACAGAATATTAGATGGTGTTATATCTTTTTTAAAAAATATAATAACTATTTAGCAATATACCTTTCCCTTACTGTATGATAGCAACATATATTTTATTTCAAACAACTTTTGTACAGAATAGTTGAAGTAATTCTATATTAAAGTGTGCCTATTGGTATGTCCCACCTTGCGGTATATATTTTTAAAATAATACTATAACTTCTTTAATATAACTACCTGGACAAAATTAATGCATCAGTACATTTTTTTTTTCGTCAAACTGTCAAGTTAGGTATATATACGGGAATTTTTGTAAATACACTAGAAGTAAATTTAATTTTAATTTTTTTATTATTAGTTTTTAATTTGTTTAATGTTAATAATTATAATGATGTTATAATTAAATGAGTTCGTCTAAATGATCCAAAAAAACATGAACATTGATTCAGCAAAATATGGGATTCTCGGAGAAATAGTCTCCGCCGGACTAGTACACGCTCATGTGGTGAATTAAGACTTATTATTTATTTCGCCTGAAAACAAAACTCACTATCAACCATCAAGAGTCCAATTTAAGGGATTCATCGCCAAACGTAGTCTTGTAATTTTATGTTCCCTGTTAATAAATGGTGTAATAGCTAGTCTTCTATATCCAATCCTCCTTCATTAAGCCGTATCCAGATCGTTTGTCTCTGATTAGCTCTAAACTGGTAGACATTCTGTGTCATATGGCGATTTTGCGCTTGTCATACATTTGTAGACTTCTTGTGGCCTTGTGCTGGAATTCTACAGTAAGGTATTTCATTGAAACGTCCAAAGCCTGGTTTACACGGGTAGAGTAATCATGCGAGTAGTATATCAAGCTGAGTAACCCTATTAGTAGAAACCCGAAAGAAAAACGCTCCGTAGAGCAGAGTAGCTAGTAGCTGGTAGGGTACTAACCCGGTGCAGTAAAGTGAGTGGACTCTACTCTACTTACCCCGACCACAGCTCTCACTCTACCTGTGTAAACGATTCAATAGCAAGTAGTAATTAGACTTTAGTTGCAATATACACGTTGTTCTGCAATCTTTTCTGCTTATTTTGTAAACATATCGATAAAGTTCACGTATGCTGAGACTAAAACGTGTTGTTTTATTTGTTGCTCAGAAGTATCAGTGGAACTTACGTAGTGCAAAGTATGGAAACAAATATGAGGGGCAGGCCGCTGAAAAAGAAATTATCAAAAAATTAGAAAAAATGACTTTGGTTTGTCAGAACTAAAATAAAAGATTAAAAATTTGAGGTGCAATTATAACCAGGAATGACCTAAAATAAGGAAATCAACAAAATAGCATCACACACCTCTGGAATAAATTTGGAATGTACAGGTCTTGAGACCCTAAATGTGCAAGGCTTCCGCAGATGTTTCTAGTAGCTAAAAAGTTCAATGTATCTTGTAAATTCAATTCAGCATCTCTCCTCATCGTAACGTCGCATTAAATTTTGTTGTTTTTCACCATGCTCAACAGCTGTTCAAATCTTCTGGAGTCATTCTAAGACATCGTTTATATTCTAACTGATCCTCTACAGCTCTTTTAGTAGAAGCGATGTTCCACAAAGTGAATCCGTTCTTCAGAGCCATTCTTTCGCCCACTCTTTTTTTTCTCAACATCAAACAAACAGCTGTTACTTAGAAGACTATAATGCCTACTATACTTACTAATAGCATATTTTTAAATGTTCCAAAATCAAAATTGGTAGCGCAAGGTTTATGCTTGGTTTACACGGATAGTCTTAGAATTTCGTATCGTTCTTCTAACATGACATACCCCAAGTGTCTGATCTCTCTCTCTTATTAACAGTGAGCAGGAGTTCGGTCTTCTTTCTCATGCGGTCAAGGACAAGGAGGTAGTGACCCTCTGTACCCATGGTATTCGCTGTATACGTCTGTATAGGTACATCCTTGGACGAGACTATAGTCCTGCTTTCGCACCCGCATTACAGCTCCGGGAACACATAACATTTCAGAATTCTAGTCCTCGGGCATAAGTTTAATTCGAGCCTATAAAGAGCTTTCTTATGTCTACGAAGGTGTTAATGGCTTGTTCGATTCGAGATTTTATATGATTTTTAATCTCACATTGTTGGCTTACTGTAGTGCCAAGGTACTTATATGATGTTACTTGTTCGACGAGAAACCAATAAAAGTAGTTACGCAAAATATTCAGAGAAGCTACAAGAGATATGGCAGGTAGATAAGCAAATCCATTCATGCTTTTTGTTGTTTTATATCTAACCTATTTGATTTTCTTTTATATCTGTCAGTATCATCTTGTTCGCTGCTATCGATGATTTTAATTTATCTTCAAACTGAGCTCTTGGGGTTCCCGTCCGAAATAACTGTATTGTTCACGTCTCATCCCGAGTATGTGCTAACTGATTTTATATATTTTCTTAGCTCTTGGTTTGTCAGTCTGAAATCGATCCGGTTTCTTATAATGTTCTCGATTTTATCAGCCGAGGAGACCCATGTATATAGCAGTCTTGCATGATGTCTAAAGAATGTGTTAATAATTAGTAAGTCGTTTTTCCATGCAGAACTAGGCCAGTCTGTCTCCTAGGGTTTCGTTCACCGAGACCGTATTTACCTATAATGTTACCTTGAAATATCCCAATATAAATGTTATTCCTCCTTTTCTTATTGTTCTGATAAGTTCGTCTACATTGTTGTATAATTAATTCATCCACTTATTCGTTAAGCTTGTCGCTTGTAGAAGCATATACTTTATATTTTGTTAATTATTCGGTGCCTTTTTTGCAGTCTTAATAGCATGGCTCATTCATTTAGAGTCATGAAGTCAATGGCAGATTTATCGATGTCGTGTTGACTCTCTGATCTAGTTGAGTAGATACGTCCTTATTGCGTTTGCTGAGTACTCTATCCATGCATGACGGGGTATTCTTCGCACTCTCTTACTTAAGAGGTGCTCCGTACTGAGAGCCATATTAACATGTTGTTTTGCCATTAGGATTTTGGTGGAAAAGGTTTCGTATAGTAGTAGTTCCATTTCGTGTCTGTACCGCTGTGCGAAAACCGTTTACATTGTTTCAGCTGCGAAGAACGCAGCTGAAACAATATTAATATGGCTCTCAGTACGGAGCACCTCTTAAGTGAGGAGAGAGTGCGAAGAGGTATCATGGTCATGCAACCCAGCAAACCCAACCAGGATGTATCTACTATTTTCTATGCTATGTCTCTTTGAAGTCATTATTTTATGCTATTGCATGGTAATGATGGAACTTCTGGCTACCATTATCTTGCGCCATATCTGGCTATCCGTACCTAGTTTGAACTGCAGGTCCATGCAGTTTCCGGGGTATTGCACTGGGAGCCACAGGTAAGAACTGAGTACCCTGTGAAGACAACCCTCAATCTACGTCATTGGGTGCGACCGTTCTTGGTGAAAGGTACTACTCTTACAGCGCAACACCATATACCCCCAATCGAAAAGCGGAAAAGCCTCACGGATTTTTATATCCCAATTACAAATGGTACCGACTACCCGAGCCGGGATTTGAACCCGAACCGCCCCTTCGTTTAGTGGTTAGACTCAAAATTAACATTTTAAAATTATTAGTATTATTAATAATTAAAAAAATTGTTTTGCTGATGCATTCATTTTGAGTTTATTAGGAACATTACTTAGCGTATTTATGGTACATATATGGTAGTATTTCTGGTTTCGCTGTATGTCCATTACATATAACTATGTATTGCTATAAGATTGCGTTGTTGTATCGGCCTCGCATATCTGCAGTTTTATTTGTTCCAGGTATATAATTTACAGGCTGAGTATACTTAGACCTAATTATATATAATCAACACCAAATACAGTTAAAACTAAATAGTACTTTTTAATTGTAAAGGGTTGGTGCTCATCGTGAAAAAAAAACACAATTCGTCGGTTTGTTAGGTGAAATAATTACGACGACTAACGCGGTTATTTCGCGACGTCGAATTTCATTCTCCGAAACGAATTTTCCCAGCTCCGAAGCGTGTTTGAACTGCAGCCAATTTAATTAAGATATTAGTTGACTTGAAAACCCTCGAACTCGAAAGAAGCGCACGGGCCTGGAGGCGAGGAGTGCAAGGTTCTATAATTATATTATCTGCTCTATATGGAGATCTATATTCACTCGACAGTTATTACGCGCGCTTGGATAATTTCATTTAAAACTTCGTCATATCCGGATTTTAGACAATCTAAAAGAATTAATTAGTAGCGAAAACCGATATTACTAACGTAATTAAACTAATACAACAAATTAGTGCTAAGCTGTGTTCACCTAAACGATTAGTTATATTTATACAAGGTGAGTTCTTGCGTAGTTTGAAACCCCATGGTGGCACTATAGATACGTTCAAAAACGTTAATTGTTTAATTCTAAATAACCACAGTTTTGAGTAAAAATGTGTAAAATGGTATAAATCAAACAGTTGCCATTTGTCAGACACGAACATAAGTGTTTTAATCTACATAAGTAGGTTTTTTCGAATACTATTAATGACCGTATACCGACTGCGGTGAAGAGGATGTGTGATCAGTTATTACATGTATGTTTAAAATCAGCAAAGCTATAATCCTATTTTGAATCACAAAACATTCAATCGTCTCCAATAACCGATAACAGGATTACTTCCCAACCCACCACCTTTTGTCGGATTGTTCAATAGAGTCGGTACAAGTTTTAAAAAAATCGGTAACAATCAATCACATATGTCAGGGTTCAACGCCTCTCCCCTGGAATTAGTATTCTCCGAATTGGACTCCCATTATACAGCTAACTAAAGGGAAACCACTATTTTTTTTTTGTTCGATCGATCTCAATTGAATTTATAAAACGTAGGAAGAAAATGTTAAAAATCAACTACATCCTAACACAGCATTACTTTTGAACTTTGTCATTCAAAGTTGTTTATATAAGTGCAAGAATAAATAAAACGATTTTTACTTTGTTTTTATGATACCTTAATTGTACTTGGTTCAACTAGGTGTTGAAACTAATTTCTTCTAAGCTCTAAGCCATTGTTAAGCTCCTCCGATGTCATCTCTAAAGGTTAACCGAAATTAGTTGCAAAGTGTAACTAAAGTGTGATAGAAAACAAAGTAAAAATCGTTTTATTTATCCTTTAGAATGAATTCTCAAAAAGTAGACGTCTTAAACCCAATTAGGAGCTACGTTTAACTATATAACCAAATTTTGCATTTTTTAGATATAGTCTAACGTAAGTTGGTCCTGATTACTTAGTAATGACAATTAAAAATCATAGTTTAATAAATAGTATCACTTTAGCAAAACACGACTATAAAGCTAAGAAAATGCATAATATGTTAGATTTGCAAGTTATATAAGATAATATGATTAAACTATGTTATTAATCATACATATAATAAGTAAAACTCAAAATATATGAAAAATATTTGTTTAAGTGCAAAATAATCTTTATATGCGTTTTAATAAACCAGAATGCTATTATGTATTTATAAAAATATTTAAATTTAGAATTTGTTCCTTTATAAACTAAACTAAAGTACATCAAAGCTGTACATTGCATTTAAAAACCGTCAAAAAGTGTTATCATCATGTAAATTATAAATACTCTAATCCATAGAACTCTTACGGCAAACGGTAGTATTTAGTTTAGGCATACATGAGGCATTGGGAGCAAAAAGGAATTAACCCTTAAATTTAAAACCCTAGTTTTATATTATTATTGTTATTATTATCATTAGTAATAATATAAAACTAGATTTTTAAATATTTTTTTGGGGTTAATCTATTTTTGCGCTCAATGCCGTCTATGTACAATACCTTTTTAGTTATTAAATAAATTACATAAATACACAGTATACATTTTCTATCTGTTGGCTACAAATGTGAAATTAGAACATATATGAAAATAAATACCAATTTAAATTCATCCCACATTAATGTAATTACAAAACCGTACAAATGAGTAGTAATAAATCATTGCATCACAAACCACATTTGTCAATTTAATACTGAAACGAACAGCCGCTTTTAATTATTTTACCATCCAACATATTAAACAAATCGGATCGGATACGTCAGCGGCCATATTTTCGTGTGCCACTTACGAAAGCAAGCCCGCGTAAGTTAGCAGAAAGCGATCCCCTGTCTACTGGTAGCCCTTGGACGTGGCCCAAAGCGCCGAGCAAAAACATACTCTCGCGTATTGTCGGAGCCAATTTGCTCTGGCATACATTCTTATTATTTAGACTTGGCAAAAAGGGACACGGCCATTCTATATAAGATTCGTCCTGTTAGGGCATGAGAAATGACAGGCGAATTCGGATTTCGGACAATATCACATAAGATATTACGTAAGCGAAGAGGAATTTAATGCAGCGATTGTACATTTAATATAAATCTACTAAAGATTATATGACTACAATTATGTTATAATACTTTTTACATTATAATTAATTTAATTTAATATGATAAGGGCGAAGCGATTAAATGCCACGGCCAGTTTTGTAACAATATCGTAATTGATAAATGTCATCACACACGATGTGATATATTACTATTCAATTACTTATATGCGCTCTTCATGTAAGTATGTACTTGTAGCCAATATTACAATGCAATATGGACTACAGTGCGGTAAAAATGTGGCATAACATGTCTAATTATTTCTATCATAATTGAATCGGTAATTTGAAAAAGGGAAAATCCATTAACGGGATATGGCTATTGCGTTACCAAACATAAATACTAATGTTCATCTTTAAAATTGATTCATGTAGAAATTCTAGCTATAAGTTTCGTTTCATTTCCCACAAATTTGATTTTTGTATTCATTCCCTTCTTCAAACTACCGATTCAATTATCCCACACTATTAATGCCCAACTCAATGATTTTTATACATATCCAAAACAGCTTACCGCTACATTACCACTACCGCGCTAATTGTGAATGGATCTTTAGATGTTAAGGTGTATTACATTGCTTTGTGCTATATACATATCGTTTTTTTTTTTCATATAATAGTTGTATATTCTTTTCGACCATTCTTTATATATTATTTTTATACATATTACGTATAATATAGTAAAAATCCTAGGATAGAGAAATACAATGTAACTAAAAATTATATACGCACTCCAAAGCGGTTACCTTCAGGACTGCTTTTAATCCGTACAAAACAATTATAGGGACTGATCATAGCATTTTAAAGGCCTATCCTTAGTAGTTATCATAATAACACTTTAGAAGACTATTGGATTGTCGCTTCCTCTATGATTTGACTAAATAGCCCGTATATCGAAATCTACCATTAAGAATATAGTTCACATGTTACTTCAAATTTAAAGCCGGTATAATACTGTGTTGATTTGTCATGGGGAGAATCGAGAACTTTTGAGATTCGAGAATTTCGTTCTCCAAAACATTTAGGAATTGAGTTCTGAAAAACCGAGAACAGTTTTCTCAGATATAGAGCAGGGGTGTCCAACTTTTGTGTACGTAAGATCTACTATTTATCTTAAAACTGTGTCGCGATCGACTTCTTGTCATTAGTGCTCTATTTATATAAGTATGTATTCTAATGGGTTCCTAAGACATCGCAAGCGACCAACGAAAATTGGCTTCGCGATCGACTTGTTGGCAACCCCTGCTATAGAGTAACGAAAACTGAGATCCGAGACCCGTGCACCAGGAACTTTTTTAGTACGTCTTTATAACGACGATTTATATTAATGCTTTTATAACGACACATATGGTAAGGTAGTAAAAAGTTCTGGGTTCTCATGACTATATACCCATAATTAATTCAATCTCGGTTCTCTCTAATAAAGGTTCGCGATTTTCTGTTCTCGGTTCTCTCTAATAAAGGTTCGCAATTTTCTGTTCTCGGTTTTCGCTCAAGTTCTCGAGAACTTTTAAGAATCGAAAACATCGACTCCTGATAGGAATCGAGAACAGCTGTTCAGGGTTATCGAAATTTCCCCACAACTAGTATTGACCAAAACTTCAATTAACATGTATACTTAATTACGTTTTAAATACATATCTCTTGATTGTATCCATTTTTATCGTGCGTTTATACATTCTTTTTACTATATTTCTAAAATCACGACTATTTTTAATAACATGGCTGGTTTAGACGGTATGTAAAAATGTATTGCACCCGCCTTCCAATCCGACGTTCAGTGTTATTTACAACATTATATTAACCCGTGAATGTCGTTTAATCTGTGCACTTATATGAACTATTTGATATTGATTGATTTCTTTCTAGCTCTTTTTCTACTGATATTTATATTGTATAAAAGCTACATTAGCCTTACACCAATAATATGGTAACTGGGCATTTGAGTAAATAAGTAAAATAAACTTACAATTTGGTTCCTTGTAGATATAATAATTGCATTTCCTTTCTGTTACATTTAACAACCATATGAAATGTGTCTGTGGCAAGTTGTCGGTACGAGTGCAGAAAAACGTCTGTATAATTTACAACAACAATTGTAACGTAGATAAATCTATATATTACTGAGCTGGATCTCTAGTTTATGTAGAATATATATATATATATATATATATATATATATATATATATATATATATATATTCTAACAATTGTCCACTTTTTATGAAGTTATGCACATCCATCGCTCTCTTTAGCATTCAGCCAGGACGTAGGCCTCCTTCACCTTCTTCAATATCCTGCGATGTGGTTCTAATTCGATGCTGTATTGGGTTGACAACAGCAATCCATTTCTCCTGGGGTCACTCCAGGCTCCTCTTTGAAGTCCTAGATCGCCAGTGTGTAAGCTTATACGTCCACTTATCATTTGGTGCCACGTGTCCTACGTGAACTTTGCTCGTCTTTTGATCTGTTTGTAACTTTATCCCGTAAGCTTATGCCCATAGTGCGTTCCATGGCCCGACTTGTAATTTATCAACATTTTTAACAGTCCAGGCCATAGTTTCTAGTTCGTATGTACTGATGTGAAGTCTTCTTCCTCCTATAAGATATTAGCTATTATCATATGTATTCTAGCCTCATTGATAGCTGCTCTGAACAGTTGGACGCTGGTATTGTCGAACCATTCCCGTAAGTTCTGGAGCCAAGACGTACGACGTCTACCAACATATCTTTTTCGTTTATTTTTCCTGCACTATTAATTGGTGGAGCGCATATTTGTCCCTCGCATTATTGGCCTATGATATTAGAGCTTTCTATTTTCGATCGTGTCGATGATTTCACATTCCTTTTCATTCCCACTTCCTCGTTGGTGACTACGTTACTCTAGGCTACTTTTCAGATTTATATCTTGGAGTTTGTCTAGATGCCATTTTTTGAGAGTTCAAGCTTCGACCCCATAAAGTAACACGGAGAATATGTAACAACGCAGCACTCTCGTTATGAGCACTAATTTAATGTCAATTAATACCTTTCTTATATTCATGTTAATCCAGCTTTTGTCTTTGGCAGAGTTGTAAGCATTTTTAGTTTCATATAATTTGCGATGCTGCTATGCTTGAGTATAGACCTTGATTATTTTCTTTATTATAAGTCTGACATACTATTATGGTATGTTTTTCCAAAGAGTCCCAGCGAAGGATGGAATGGACTATCTAAGTAGGGTTGCCAACTTTTCTTGTTTTAGTACAGGTCGGGGAGTGGTGTTAGATTAGAGGTGGTTACGCGGGGACGTTAAGAAGAAGGGGGGCAAACCCCAACAACCAGTCCTTCAGGCGTAGAGAACCACGGCTGGCACACCAGGTCTGGCCGGGACGGGGACGCAGACGGTTGCTTATCCCGCCAGGTCACAATACCACCAGGCGACCGCAAGGAGATGTCAATCCTGTAAGTGGTCTACTGACTACCGACATGTCCATGAGAACTCGAGAACTAAGACATGTGTCCACGAGGCCAAATTTGTAAAAAGAGAAGGATTTCCCTCAACTGAGTAAAATAACCACGATGATGACCACTGCATATGACCGAGGAAAGGTACTACTTTTACCCTGGAATAAAAGGAATTAATGGACAAGGATACACATGATGAATCGTTTACTGTGCAGAGGTGGGAGACCTCAGCACCGTTCAGTGAGGACATCGCGGTGGGTGCCCGGCGACCGTTATACGAGTACCACCTAGTAGAAGATCAAATACCAGAGCCCGTAGAAGACACCAACTAATTTGGAGGAAGCGGAACACCCAGGACCCCAACGAACAGAAGAAAAACGGATGTAAAACAAGCATACATTCGCGAAAAAAGAACAGCTGGGGATCGCTAGAGTCGAATAGATAAGCAGTGCACACAGAATAGGGGCGGGGACTGTATTCACCGTTGAAAAAAAACCTACACGACTGTGTAAACAAGGAACATAATAAAGGAATCTAAACTAAATTCGGGGGTCGTTTGTGAACAATACGAGCGGCTCCTCGAAAGAATCGGAACCCCCATAAATCCCCCGAAGTTCCGAAGCAAAAGACTCAAACACCAGTTGGAGGCCCTGAATGCAGAAATGGCGCAGTATGGCAAGAAGATGGAGACAATAAGAATATAGATGAAGAACACGGCACCAACCCCTACATCTGAGGACGTAGAGAAAACGGAAGAGATAATAATTAAAATACGGGACTCTTTTGACAAGTATCGAACTATAAGAAAGCAGCCTAGACTATGGCCGAACACTGGTAGCAAGCCATCTTCCAAAACATGAAGATGATACGGAGGGAAGCATTCAATTGACCCCGACCATTGAGACAAGTTAATAGTTGTTGAGTGCAGAGCAGTAACCAGCGACCGGAAAAGAAAAAAGGCGAAGGCCCATCGGGGAAAATCCAAGTGTACATAAATTACATATTGTGCGATGCCACCAGTGAGGACAATATGATGAAAACACCTACAATGACACCCGATGTCTCAGGGTACTCTCAGTGGCATACGGGACAGAGGGAATATTAGTTGAGACGCCAAAGATACCCACCCTAGACATCATGAAAAACATAGAATACCATTTCGCAGGCTTGCCTGTCCAAGCAATGATCAGGAACCCGGAGGAGAATCACACCATGAAAATCCCCAGGCAACGGCCACCACCAATAAAAAATCGAAGACCAGGAAGGAAGAATTCATATTAGTCAAACCGACCGACGGTCAGTAATACGCGGACCTAAACCGGAGGATATCATCAGGTTTGAGAGAACGGACAACGGCAACCTTCGCGTTAGGGTAAGCGGCGGAGGCGCCAAAGTCGATATACTGTGCGAGGCCATCAGCGAAAAGGTACCGGGAACAGCGGCCACAGGAAGCCGGGCGTAACCCTTCATAAATGGACCTCATAAATAACATCAGAAAAAGAGGTTGAGGCAGCCATCAACGCAGTAATCAAGAATAAGGAGCAATATAGGGTAGAGGAACCTAGACCAGCCCGAACCGCTACCAAAAACATTAGAAAGGTGTCGCCGGCCTCACCGCAGCAAGATATAGTGCAGAGCAACATGGCTGCGGCCGCTGCTCGCTGGATGCTCACATGAATGCAGTCGAGAGGACCGACGAAACCTGTGCCTGAGGTGTGGCAAGGAAAGGCACCAGGCAAGCTACTGCAAGAGGCAGATAGTCTTTTACGCTCTATGAAATGCAGAGGGACACAACGCGGGAGACCTTCGATGCCCAATTAAGAGGAAGGCTCAGGACGAGGCGAAGGACAGACCAGAGGAGACGGTGGGCGGGGTCGTGACCGCGACATCGACCGTATAGGTGAAGGCAGAACGACACCCAAAATGCGACACGTCATCCCAAGACCCAACTGGATAGTACATACACAGGACGCGAAGAAAGGAAATATGCCACATACCAACGTAACGTAATAACCACGACCAGAACAATAGGCAGGCGACAAACAACCCTGACAACCCGGGATCCCAGCCCTAGGCCAAGGCAGCGTGGGGGAGCTTAATGTGCCTTGAAGAAGGTTTAGTCGGTAGGTGCCCTGCCGGAAGCGGGGTGAATCCGACACTGCTCATACTCAACAATAAGAGCATGGGCATCTATAGAAGATTCCTCCAAACTCTCCGAGAAAAAGTACATTTTAACAAGAGGTAGGATGGGAGGACCAAATACCAATAGCCCAAAGGAAGATTGTCCTCCCAAAAGGAAGACGGTTGGCAATCCTATATCTAAGTCAAGCACAAAATCCAAATAATTGGTTAATTTCTTTAAGTAATTTAACTGATAACATTAAGTTTATTTAATATAAATAACTATGTGTTGCAATAGAATATGTATTTATTTAACATATTTTATCCAAATTTTATCAATATTATTTTGTTCTAAAATATACGATAGCCTAGACAAAAACGAAATTAATTTACAGCTGGAGTTTATTATTATTAGTTATATAAAATTACTGACATAACATTGGAATAGGTAATAAATTATGTATTACACACAAAGAGATGTGTCTCTGCAAAAATCGTTGAAAATTAAATTCTAATTAATCCAGCCTTATAAGCACCAAAGTAGTACAATTGATACCAATTTTCATAACAAGGAAGCAGAGGGTGTTTGTTATCCGCCCGTGCTTATTAAAGTTTACAAATCCAGTTTAATGGTTTCATTAAAAAATACGGCAGCAGTGAGATATTTGAAATCCCAAACAACGGCTTATTAGGACTGAAATATAGCCTGGAGGGCGAAAATTACATTTTCTATGGTAACATACAATCGTGGGTACCATCTGCCGTTGGGATACAATTAACGATAGGGACGATTTTCTGAAGTAGTATACGGCAGATGGACTCGAAAGTCGATAGCCGGTTATAAAATGTATGAAATACAGTAACCACTACTATTACAATCGTCACCTTTAATAAAACCTACAAGATTCATGTCGATAAAATTTTAAACGTGCGGTTTTATATAAAACGGATTTTCCGTTTTAAAATTCACGATGCGACATTGAATTATCGTTGCATCGTTAAAATAATAGCGCGCCCGGGATATGAATTCAATTATGCAATTTGAATATGAAAGACCGGATGAATATGTAAATTGAAAGCCGCTTTATCCCTAATAAGCAATAAAACTTACGTTATTTTAATTAAATTATCGTTTTAAATATTTTAACTTAAAGTTTTGCATAATTCGTAGTCAAGTGGTTTAGTCGAAAGTTCGGTTTCATGCATAAGTAAGGTGAAGTTTCGTGGCCGCCTAGTAGAATCGGTGTTTTGCGAATATTAATAAATAATGACTTGAAAGTTGCTATGTCATCTCTAACTATGTCGGATTTGTCAACTTTAGATAACGGTATTATCCGGCTGAATTCAATTAAACTGAGCGCTCGTAATAAAAGTGGCTAAGATTGTTAAGAGTGTAATGTTTGCATTATGCATGCGTATACGTCTTTGGGTTGATTTTATACAAATGCTTCAGGCGGTGCAGGTTCTTGAATAAATGTTCATCCGGATATTCTCAAGTGCACATCACTGTCGGCAATTTGAGACGAAAAATGGGTAATCTTAGTCGACTTCGCAGTTTGCATCTCGGCAGACACAAGCTACAGGCACGGATTCTGCTGAGTATGTTGTTCAATACACATTTTAATAAGCAACTACATTTTTAATGATGTCGTGTTTATGTACGAGCCATGTTTGATATAATTTAAAATGAGTAGTAGGTAGGTAATTGATATTTGCGTTTCAAACAATATAATAATGTTGTTAAAATTATAGGAATAACTATCTACTAATTACATTTTTACTTTATCTTACGAAGTATGGATAAAGGTAGCCGATAATCGTACATTTTTTTAAATACTTTAGTGTTTATATAATGTTCCATAATTATTTTAAGATAATCTTTAGAAAATGCGTCCGTCCATGATAGATGTGTTCCGGAAATGATTTAAATAAATCGGACTCTTGGCCAATATACATTACTTTATCATACATATCATAATAATTAAAATAGATTTAATTTTTGTAAGAATATTTTGTAAGAACTTTTATTTTTTATATTTTTTCCGAGATTATTATGCAAATCTATATACATTTCTATATTTTTAATTCAAAATAATTTATTTTATATATATTCTTGATATTTTCAAGAGAAAATATACTTTACCTGAATCAAATGTAAGTGTTTATGTCAGAGATACGTTTTCATTTATAATATAACACACGAAATAATAAATAAGATTTGTGTACAATATTTCGTAACACGTGGAGGAAAAATTTATCACGCATAGATATTTTATGAGACGTAATAAAAAAGATTTAACTAAAAATGATGAATTAAACATTTTGTTTTCGCACGGTTACAATACTTTATACGTACCTTATATGATAAAGTAAAAAGTTTTCTAAATGCTATATGTTTGCGTATATGTAGCCTCATTGTGTGACTCGAAGGTTTGTGTTCATCTACAATTTTAATTTCAAGATAAACATATTACTACCAAAATTTAATATTTTCTACATTGTAATATATACTTCGATGATATTTATTTTATATTTGTTCCAATTACATTTTCATTCCATTTACACGTACTTGTCTGCAGATACAATATCTATACTACAGGGCGCATCTGTCGATCTAATAAATTGCAATATACTCCACGAGTACTTTTATTATAACGTTATTGAATTCTTTGAAAATTTTAAAGTATATCTCTCGAGTGCAGCTTCTCCCCACTTGCACCCGATCAATATTATTATTGAATCTCGTAATGGTTGCCTTGAGCTTGGTTCTTTCCAGTTCTTAGGATTTCAAGTCAATATCTTAATTAAATTGGCTCCAGTTCAAACGTTCGCTGGTTAAGAGGATACTGAGACCGCGTTCTGAATTGACTATTGGCATAAATTGCAAAACAAGCAGTTTCAACGGGCTTTAAATCAGAATTATTAATTGGACCGGAATAGCAGTTCCATAACTGAGCGCAATAGATTTTTGAAATTATCCCATAAATTCAGGAATGTCAGCGGGGATAGTTAAAAAGTTGAAAGTAGCACACAGTTTTACAATTGTTAGATCCACATAAAAAAATATTCCACGCATTGTGGGTATCACGATTCAGAATATAAAATCTGTATTGATTTCACGATATTTGATAAAAGGAGTAACATTTTCTACGCTTTTTAAAACGACTTCATCTCCAGTCGTATTAAGACAGATGATGCTTTAATGTGATCTCATAATATCATCTGGATTTGACAGAATAACGTATATAACAGAATGTAATGCGTTTCATTCATTTGAATTGAAACTTCTCGGGAGAGACAATAAACTTTTGAATAAAATCGGGGTTTATACCGAATATATGCTGAGTTATTCCATTTTCCTCCCTCGCTTGCTGGCGCGGCTTTAAGGGGAAGCACGTGGCGCACGCGGAATTCTAGAGGGTGAATAACCTTATTCGAAGTTTCGACAAAGTAGGTCTTTGCACAGCGTTCGGGAATCAATTTAAAGGGTCACCGCCACGCATATAGATGAAACAATGTGGATGGAAAGAACTGATGAAATACTGAAAACGTATTTCTGTCATATATATATATATATATATATATATATATATATATATATATATATATATATATATATATATATTACCATTTCATTTGAATTTAATCTCTGTTTAGACATTCAAGGCAACACTGTGTATTTGTCATGTTGTAGTTCGAGACCCATGTCAGTTTGTTTTTATTTAATAATATTCAATTTACATAAATGTGAGTTAGTATTCCAATATATTAGGCGCTTTCGTTTAGCATGATTTAGCATTGCTAGTCGCCTCCGTGGCGTGCAGTATCGCTCAGGTCTTGCGGTCGTGCGCCGCCGGTTGTAAGGGCTGTAGTAGAATTATGCGTATCAGAATCGTCAAATAGAACAAGAGACAATAAGCCCGTATAAGCCCAGAGTGATAAACGAAAACGGCTATTACATATTTTATTGAATTACTACCCAGATCCTCCACCATAATTTGCATTAATGAAATTATTTTCCGAGTCATATGTTCATTCCATGTCAGTATCTTTTGCTTAAATAATAAATCGTCCCTAAAAATCGGCACCCGGCAACGCATGGAATAGTGTCGAATGTAGAACATTTAATTTTTTAATTTTTCTAGCGTGAATATTCAACAAAACAAAACTTAAATAAAAGGTATAATTTTATAGCAATGCCGAATATATATATATATATATATATATATATATATATATATATATATATATATATATATATATCCTTCACACAGGGATGCACTGTGCGATGGTTAATGTTAATGGGATTAGATCAATTCAAAGACACGGTTCGAATGTATATTCTTTTATTAATAAGACAGTAGCGTTGTACGTTATACAAAGTACACTAAAGATAGAAATGGATTTAACGAATTTTAAAATGTTATTTAATCTTGATCTTGAAAATACAACTTATTTTATTTAGCATATGGTGTCTCTTCAGTAATGTCTCAGTTGATCTGTCGAGGGGTTTCACAGTTACACTCAGGGCGCCGTGCAGGTTGTTTGCGCATATGCCGTTATTTCCCTAATACTGTTTAGTATTCCCCATATTTTGCCTATGGAGTATTTCCTTGCGGTATCCTCTGAGAATTGTTTCTTTTACTCTACTGGTCCAACATTTTAGTTGTAATTTTGGCATTTTGGTGGTATCCATCCCAAATGCGTATCCAGTTTCTCGGTAAATCCAGTCCAGTCAGCCCTTTTAAAATTCCATCTTGGACGAGGAAAGGGTCGTATAATTGATATATTGGAGCCATATTTTGCCAGTATGTTTGCAGTTCATTTTATTATGCGCGTGATTATTTTCATTGTTTGATTTAGTCATCAGCAAACTTCGTGTTTTTCTGTTTAGCTAGACTGAGGGGCGTATTCTGCTGCTGAGTATACAAGTTTAAGGGCTGTGTATCCAAGCCTTGTCATTTCTTGTGTTTTTCTGCTGCTTTTAGGCTGTGCAGTAAATCGTTCGCAACTTCCGGATCCTGGCTCTCGGTAACTCTTTATGGAGTCTTTCCTTGCGGTATCCTCTGAGAATTGTTTCTTTTACTCTACTGGTCCAACATTTTAGTTGTACTTTTAGCATTTTGGTGGTATCCATCCCAAATGCGTATCCAGTTTCTCGGTAAATCCAGTCCAGTCAGCCCTTTTAAAATTCCATCTTGGTCGAGGAAAGGGTCGTATAATTGGTATATTGGAGCCGACTTAGAAATACTCTTGTCTCTAAGAAGCTGCACATCGAAAAGTTCCTCGGTCTTTGGCGTCCATTAGGTAGGTGTTGGATTCTACACTCTAGTTTATCAGCTCTTGCGGTTCTGATCGTTCTGTCTATATTTCTATAGTAAGTGGTGGCTATTACAATTTCCAACATAGATTGCTGGATGGGGATTCGCTTTGAGACCTCGGGCGGGCTATGGGCCTCCCGGGGGCTTACATATGTTTATCACATATGTCACGACCATATGAATAGTTACTTCGTGTATGGTGTTGTATGTCGTTACCGAGTTTACGCACGCATTTTCTATTATATTTCGTACGTAGATGGCAACTCCGTATGGCTGGTAGTAAATGACTCCTAGTAGGTTGTATCCATGTATTCTTCCTCTGGAGAGGATTGGACATCGTTTTCCTATATGGCAACTATATCAACAGGGTGAGGGTGAGGGTCTTTTGGGTCTATTCGCATTTATTTCTTCTTATACCTTCTATATTTATGTGGCAGATTCGGAGGCTTGTTCCTAATGCACGGTTAGGCTTTGGAAGGTCCATTTGTTTTGTTTATGTTTATAGGTATTTCACGATCCATACTTTCTTAGTCTGTTGTGTATCTGGCCAGAAGATCCGATCTCTGATTGTCTGACTGCGTTTTATGCTCTGGATAGCTCTGGATTGTTGGTTGGAGGGTAGCATAGCTACAGACACTTAGGCCTCAAAATGGGCCCATTGTGAAACCTCGCTTTAAAGCTACTCACTCGTCCCACCGGTCAATTCTGCGTGCAAGCTGCAGAACCCTGGGGGGTGAGAAGTTGCCAATGCTGGCCATACTAGGCCAGTACTCCCCTAGTTCTAGCTACATAGTGTTTACTAGAGCTGGGCAGAGGCATATTACCTGCTCTGCTGTTTCTAGTTCTTCATTGCACCCTCTACATGACGGGCTGTCTACCAGACCCATCGTGTGTAGGTGTTTAGCCGACTGGGGCCAGTTCGGATGTTGGCCAATACTATTAGTACTAGATAGTTAAGGTGGGCCATGGCTGTAATTTTACATAGTTGCCTAATGGCTTTCTTTCATTGCTTGCGGCCCGGCGTTTCTCGCCATCTTACCTGGTGAAGAGCAAGTGTACTATGCTGTACCTGCAGAAAGTATTTCATTGTCTGTATAGCTAGCTCTTCTGCTATTTCGTTACCCTTGCTGCCACTATGTCCTTTGATCCAGCAGCGTTCTAATTTGTTATGTTTAGCTAGCTCCTCCAGGGTGTGTAGACATGAATATAGCTCTTTCGACATAATTTTTTTTGCATTTAGTTCGTTTAGAGCTGCTTTGCTGTCGGTGAATATTTGAATATGTTTATCCTTAATATTCCGTTCAGCTAAACTTTTAACACACTTAAGTATTCCTGTTAGTTTAGCTTGGAAGACTGACGTGAGTCTTCCAAGTGGTGCACTTATCTTGACATCGAGTTCTTGCGACAATATTCCATAGCCGTCTTAGTTTTGTTTGTTGGACATAACTGTATTTGAGTAGAATTCTGTCGCACTTACCTTCTATCAGGGCTAGATCCCCTTTGATAGCTTCACTCAGTAAGCTCTTGTGTCCAATGATTCTACCTTAATCATGCCACAGGTTAAGTGAAGATTGCCTTAAGGTTGTTTTTACTGCAGTCTTTTTTATAAGGAAGTCAAGTGGTTGTAGGCATAACAGTGCTTCAAGAGCTGCTGTGGGTGTTGTTTTCATAGCGCCGGTGATGGCAAAAATGCTTTCCGCTGGATGTGTGATAGCTTTAAGATTGTTGTGGTTTGTTTTTCGACCACCAGACTATTGCTCTATATGCGATAGTTGGTCGTATGATCACGGTGTATATCCATTGGGTGATCTTGGGAGATAGGTCCCATGTTTTACCAACTGCCGTGCGGAATAGCTTTGTATCCATGATCAATTCTAGATATTTCAATTCATCTTTGAGTGTCAGAGGGACATTAAAGAGAGTTGGCATGTTTACGAGCTCGAGTTTTCTTTTCCTCGTAAACATTATCATCTTTTTTGGATTTTAGCGAATGGATATCGCACCAGTTCTTAACAATGTTTAGGGCACTCGTGCAGAGTTCTAAACTGCCGTTTATCAGAATCACTATGTCGTCTGCATAGCCAACGGCATGATAACCTGAGTTGTTTAATTCCAGGAGAATACAAGGTCCCACAAAAGAGGACTCCACCTTCAGGATAGCCTCTTCCTGCAACTTTTTTTGATGTTACGTCATCTAGTGTTACCTGGATTGTTCTTAGACCAAGCATATTTTTTATCCAGCCCCTCATAGTGTGGTGAATCCCGTGAGCATTATCAATACTCAGAGGGTGTAGGAGTGTACCTATAACTTTAGAAGAGGGGGTTTAACATAGAGTTTTAGTGTTATTATTCTATCGCTTATATTATTGTATCCTACCATGCATTTACTCATCACAATGCAATTGCGACACCATTCCTACCGCTATCGTTACTACTGGCGAACATAATTGTATTGTTATTGTTGGTAATGAAGTGGCCTTTGCCTCTCTTCTTTCAACAAGGTTCGCTATGAGTATACTACATCGTTGTAGTTCTTTTTCAACCATTTGGAGTTTTTCCAAATGCCAATTTAAATTATAGATTTTCTTTTTAGTGAATCTGTACCATCTCTTAAAGATATTATTTTTAATTTCCTAGTAAAGAGGCATTTACTTAATTCTATTCGTTCTTGTCGATACTTTGGCAATTCCCTTTGTTTTACTATACAAGTTATTTTATGTATTCTCGTGCATCCTGATCCAAATATATTTTCTGTCTCTGAATGTCCTATTGTGCATATGGGCATAATAGCCAGTATGGATTTTGGCATTATTTTTCCTCTCTTGATAGGTTTGGTTATAACTACTATTTTATCACTTCCACATTTTCTTTTAGTTTCCTTTTGTGCTACTTGTATTCCAAATTATTTATATATTGCGCTCATTAGATACCCGTTTCCACATTTTTAATTTCTGTCGATTTTTTTAATCCCTTATTTTCCGTACTTTTTAATTTGACTATTTTATCGTCTTTATTTCTTGTTCTCATTAATTTCAATCAGTTTAGTTTTCCTACTCCGTGTCTGTTTGCTTTGCCTGGTCAAGTATGTCAGTTCATCAAATTAAAAATAAAATGGTATAAAATACTATTTTCCATTAAACTGTTTATGGAGGCACTATAAAAAAATCAAATTTAATAAGGAAACGGAGCTAACAAACTAGCGAGCTGAAACGTATAATAATTTGATACAATCAAAACAAACAAGTTACAGTTTACAGTTACTAATACGTATTCTTATTTAAAACAATCCAAAATAATCCTTAATTCATATTTATTATTTTATTCTAGCATAAACCCACCTTTATGGTCCTTAAAATACAGTGTATTATATTATTTTGTATTTTATTGAAATGATGCTTGAACATGTTAATATTTGAATGTATTTATTGTATTATATCCTAATATATATTTTACTTTTAATCATTGACAAATATTACTTCTCACAATTGAATTATTTCCATTAGAATAATAAAAGTTGCAAAGGCGACAATTTTAATAATAAATATAACATGGATGAGTCAGCAAATTAATGTTGTTTTATAGCATTTTATTTTGTTTTCCTACCGAATTATAAAGCATTCCGTGCTATCCGGAAATTGTACTGCACACATCAATATAGAAAATGCTTCCGCATTTATCGCACATTCTAAAGCTGTATGGCGCTATTATTAAATTGTGTGTACATTTTTTTACGCGTGTATGCTCCTATCGGAAATCAATATCTCTTTGATATGATTTGATAAAAATAATCCTGCTTTCACATGCGTTAAAAATAACGTTTCTCCAACACACAACTTATCTACCCGGATACAATAGCTTACACACAATAAAAATAATCCTCAATAGCACGTTTTTATGCTCAAAAATAACGCACTGAAGTAGAAATAAACATATAAACTCGTATATAAATATAGTAGTCCATTCATAGATAATGTCTATATCTATGATCAATGATTAGATTAATTTTTATTGTTATCTTTTTATAATTGAAGTGGTCAGTGCAAAATGTTCATCACTCGTGTTAAGAGTGCTAATTATACTAAACAATGTATACAAAATGGAGTTTATAATAATGAATATATAGTCTTAATTTAACTAGTCTAAAATAAATATTGATCGGTAAGTTCTATTTTGTTTCATTATCGTAACTTTATTAACTATATCACTAAACATTTTTTAAGATAACATTGTATCATTCTGAGAATATTTCCACTAAGAAACTATTAGTGTATATACTAATATAGTAGTAAAAGTAATTATTCTACATTGCAGAATTCATATGTGAGTTAATTTTTCAAAATTTAAAGTTTATATATATATATATATATATATATATATATATATATATATATATATATATATATTCTTGTTTACATAACAGTAACTTCTTTACATTTCACTGCGAGGGACGATTTTAATTATATCTTCTATGTACTATGAATTATTTTCAAGTTTTCTGTTTTCTGCGAGTCTCTTTGCTTTCTCTTTGGGGTGGTAAATCTGTTTGTAAATAAGTTCATAGCGATCCATATTTGTTAATATATTTCTATGTTTCTATTAACACGGGTTCTAGCTTCCCATATTATTTGTGTTGTGCGTCTTTACATTTCTGTTGTTAAAAAGACACAGATAAAACATTATTTGGCAGATACCTAGTCTTCCATACATCATTCAAGTATAAAGGAAGGATGTATGAAAGACCACAACAAAGACTACCCCTCTTTCTCGTCCACACTATCCGCACCAGTCTTTTCTCGCCCAACAGCCTTTGCTCAAACTGTACCACCCACCCACACGTCTACCACCACATACTCATTCGGTTAGTCTCTTGCAGTAGGACCGGTAAAGGGGTCGACATTTCCGGCTCCAGCTGCTTTTTTCAAAAACTATCCCTGCTCTATTTCTTCTAAATTCCACTCTCTTAGACTCTTCCATTCCGCATAGCAATATGGACTTCACGCACGCATCCCAGATCTTACATGTAATTCCTATATTTCCGTCATATCTTTTTCCCATTTTTTCCTTCCTAACCCCCACGCCGATCTTGTCTTTGCTTACATTCACTCCAAACCTTTCGTCTACCCACCGCTGCAGTCAAACCAAAAACCTACATATTTAAAACTATCCACTCTCACAGAATCGTTTTTTTCATTTCATTTCACTTCCACTCTAGCCCTCCTCCCCTATTTCTATACAACAACCATTTGGTTTTGTCCACAGTTACAACCAACCTCCTTTTATTATGATACTTGTCCATTTTCTCCAACATCTACTGCATTTCTTCCACTTTCTTGACCACAAGTACTACATCTTCCGCATACGCCAGCATCCACACCACTCCATCCATTTCCACCTCCACTAGTGACTCTTTCAGCTCCTTTAAGGTTTCTCCCTTTTGATTATATTCCAATCTCGTAATACCGACACTTCTCATCCATACAACAATATTGGCTTCACACGCACATGACACATCTTAGACGCTATTATCAGGTCCCATCACCTTTCCCGTTTTCTCTTGGCTATACCCCTAGCCATTCTCGTGTTTGCTTGCACCCACTTCAAATGCTTCCTAAACCTACCTCTGCAGTCAAACCGAAAGCCCAAATACTTAAAACAAGTCAATCTCTCAATCATTATTCCGTTCCGTTTTAACTCTTCCGCTCTGCCCTTACTTCTAAACACCATCCATTTATTTTTTCAAAATTCACTGAACGTTGTCATACTTTTTAAGATCTCTTACACCAGTACCACTCTCTTAGCCACAACCACTACATCCGCATATGGTAACATCCATACCTTAGTTCTTCCTATCACGTTATCACGACTCCTCCCGCTTGCTCTCTTCTTAAAAGCTTCTTCAACTCACAGATTCTACCGCTTCTTCTTCCGTTCCTATCCTTTCCATGCACTCTACTAGCTTACCTCTAGGAACTGAGTTATATGCTTTCAGATCCACGAATATCGCATTCATTCTTACTTTGCACTTGATTTTTGTTTCTTATATCGTTATTTGTTAGTCTGTCTAATCGTGTTAATCCTTTAACAGCTTAACAGTTAATCTCTGCAGTCTTCTTTTTTCTATTTTGCATTCCCTAGAGAGTATAGGGGGTTGGGGGTGGTGCGTGCAGAGGGCCCAACCAACTATGGAATTGGGGTGGCAAAAACTACTACCGAATTTTTATTATGGTTTTTAGAAATACCCTCAGGGAGCAACTACGTTCCATATTGTGTGATTATATCGCTTCAGTTAGCACCGTTTTTAGACTGAATTTCAAATGTGGATTCTCAAAAATGTGCAGTGCACGGTCAAAGAGTCATAAATATATAGTTTATTGTTATATACGTCCCTAATACTAGAAATAGTCCATGCCAAAATATAAATTAAATAAACCATCAACTTCAATCGTTGTAACGATCATATTTAATGATTTAATAATTTATGACAAATATAAATTAACGTAACTACATAATTGGAATTATTATGGGTCATTAACCCATAAACTACTATTTACTAGGTCTGTACTTCCCAGTTCGTGAGAGTATATCTTTTAGTATTTATTAATTTCAAATATTTCAAAACTAAATAGAAGTACAAAATGATGGCGTGAAGGCAAGAACATACCTCCTATAAAAAAAATAGTGAATTCATTCTGTAATAGAAAATTAGCTTACATAATTAATCGTTCGTTAGTTATTCATTATTCTGTTATCTACTACGGTTGTCGCTCAGACTCTGCTTTGCACGGTTAGGTAATCGACTAAAGTAATTGCTTTGTAATTGAGAAACTGCTATACCGTACAAGGCGAACGATATCGTTGATTTCAATAGGATTGACTGGTTTAATTAAAATTCTATTAATCGATGCTCTCGTCCTGTATCCAGTTAGAATGTCTAGAGGTTGTTGTTGATTATATTAAGGCAGGTGCTTCAAATATACTGCAGTATTGCGTCGTTTGGGTATGCTTATGTAAACGTATCACGTTGGAATCAACGAATTATAAGCTTATAGAACGTCTTTCGTACGAGTTGGGCTATTTAAAGACTGATATATTGGAGTTCAGAAATTGTTTATATTTGTTTGCATCCCTAGTATCCGAATAAATTATTTACAACAACATATGGATATGTAATATATAGTAAAACAGTTTTGGATATTCATATACAGATGTGATTGCATTGTATTGTTTTTAGGTAATACTAATTTACTTATATTCTTATAAATAACCGAAGTGCTATTAGGCGTTTTAAGTCCGTGAGACATTATCTAGTTTCTTATATCGTTGTCGATGCAGACACAAACTACATAGTGTCATACACACATGTAGAAAATGATATAGCGGCGGAATAAAAATAAATTCATTTAACAATAACAACACCGTAATACACAATATTAAATTTTTCATTTTGAAATAGTTATACAGTTTAATATATCAATTCTTATATATAAAACAATATAGGAAACTAGATAATGTCATACGGGCTTTAGAAAACGAGTATTATCGTTTTACAAATCGCTTAGTCACTTGGTAAATTAATTGTCACGAATTTTCCCGATTATAGATAATTAGATTGTTTTTATTCTATGGATTCTATGGATATTTCGAAATGGTCTCTACTTCAATCATTCTTAGTATCTTCTTCTTATAGGTAGGCTCTCTATTACTGGATCTTAGCCATAATTTTGGCAAATTCATATCTGTCATGGATGTTATGGAATATTAGGATGCTGTCAACCCCGCCTAGTTTCTGATGTTCTGTAGCCGAAAAGATATCTCATTGCTACCCCTTTTTTCCTTCTATTCTTCTCTGCATTATTAGTTGAATTAGTGTATATGTCCTTTTTCTCATGACGTATCCCAGACATAATGTTTTCCTGGCCTTTATTACCTTCAGAATGTATCTTTCAGTTCCTATGCGTCTGAGCACAGCCGTTTGTTGTGTGCTCTGTCCATTATATTATGATTATACATTTCTAAGCCTTCCAATTTATTGATAGTGCGTATTTTTAAAATCCATGGGTCAGTGCCATTTAATAGTATTAAGCATATGTAACAATTCACTTAGTTCAGGAGTCTGTGATTTTTTTTCACACATCTCTACAACAGAGGAGTTTCTTCATTTTCATAAATCTAGATCTCGTGGTTTCTATTCTGGTGTTGATTTCTGTGTCTTCATCGAGATATTGTGCTAGCCAAGTTCCAAGATATTTTGTACCTGCCGATTTTTGTCTCTTTCTATTAACACGTAACAGTAGATAGAGGCTAGGTCTAGTACGCCGCGTATAATCATTTGACTACACACATTGTTTTCCGTATTGCATATTTACGACCCTGATTTACTTTATTTCGCTGAAAACATATCTTACGCTACATGTATGTAATAGCCACACAGAAGTAATAGGAAGAACAATTGCAAAACAATACCAAATTATAGTATTGTAGGTCTGGTGACATCATTTTGTTAAAAATAACGTGGCCCGCGGTATCCTTTTCCAAAAATGACCGCAGCAGTTAACATGTTAATAGATTTACTTTTATATCTTTGTCTCTAATTACTATGGTTTTTGTTTTGTTTTTATTTATGCCAAATCCCATTTCTTTGCTATCTACCCTGTTTATTATTTTTTGAAATCGTTCTTGATTATCTGCCAGCACGGCTATGTCGTCGGCGTAACGGATGTTGTTTACGAGGTGGCCATTGATCTTTATTTCATCCTTTGCGATTTCTAGCACCTTTTCGAACATGTATTCTGTACAAATGACTATAGAGAACAGGATACATCATTGCCACTCTATTCTTTTGATGTATGTCTGGTTGGTATTGCCGTCGCTTAGTCGTATCGATGCCTTTTGTAGAGTAGAGGTACTTGATAATATTTAGTTCGGTAGTATCTAGGTTTATGTTGTTTAGTCAACAAAGCATATGTAGACGCTCTTACATCTCTACGAGTTTGTAGTATCATATTTAAACTCCTTAAACTCATTAGCGCTTCTCTGGTTCTGAGCTTGTCTCTGAATAATCAGTAAGGTTTTGTACATCAGTAATTCCCATCATGATTTTAACTTGATATACCCATGTAGGTCTTTAATGAAGTGGTGTCCTGTTGCCTTCTTCATATCACTGCCGTTGGCTACGTCTAGTTCTTTCACCTTTGAGGTTGATCTCTGGAGTACCCTATATCAGCTTACTCGTCCACGCTTTAAAGAGACTGTGGGTAATGCTGAGGGGATCAGCTTATCTCGGCGGATACTCAGACGTCAGAGCCTTATTAGTTGTATAGGAAGGTGTTGCGGCAACAGGAAGAGGTTGACATTTGAGCTGGACATATCTCGAACCATACCTTACAGCCCCACGTTCTTACTATAACTATTCAAAATAAGACTTGTAAGAGAGCACCCGTGTTTTCAAACGGACTGATTAATTTTTGCAGTTATTTTATTTTACTTGTTTTCCCGGATTATTTAAACACTTATTACAACGTACTGGAGAGTATTTCTGCTAGCCCGGTTACACTATGTCGGTGTTAAAAATAAGCTGGTAATATTCTACTGCTGAAAGCATATCAAAATCATGCTCTGTCATAAATACAATGATAGGTTTACTATGCCAATCTAGGAATCCGTTTAATTTTAATTTAATTAAAAGTCAATTTAGTGCTAATAGTATATGATATTTTCAGAAAATACGCGTATCAAACTATTAATTACATAATATATCTAAAATATTTGATTACATTTGACATTTATGTAAAATGCTAGAGTCGTAAAAACTACTTAGTTATCCAATGAACATTATATGATCATCGTTTATTACATTAATTCTGTCTTTATCCTAAAGACTCGCTAGAAGCTCTTTTGTGAGGCCTTGCATTTTTAATGTCCTTTGAAACGACATCTTCCACCTTTATATTTTTAATAGTTCCTAACGTCCCTAATTACTCACTGTTTAATTAAAATTTTACGCTTTCAGCATCCCGTCTCGTTTTACATCGCGTTCCGTGACCAAATTAAGCTGGCTTCAATTTGGCTAATGCCCCGGTACGGTTTTAATATTTAACGGCCCCCCGTCCTTGGTGAGCATTATAACGTGCGAAACGTAGCGCCGAGGTTTGCACCGGGGCGCGGCACGTGTTTACAACTGAATGAATAATTTAATGTATGAATAACTTGGTGCGTACTCACATTGTCTTGTCACTCCTGTATTTTATTTGAATTGCAAATCTGAGCTGCTCCAAACAGAGCATCCGCGCAACTATTTCCTCAATTCTTTTTGCGCGCACGTCCTGGAGCGCTTCTTAAAGGAGCACTGGATCATCTTTCGTTGCATTGTAACGAAGTCGCCGGAAACCATGTCGAGAATTTACAGAGGCATTCATATAATATTATATTTCAATTGTAGAATGTATTTTATTCATATCATGGGTAGATTTTCTAATGAATGTAGTACATAATTACTTCCTGTTAACTATTTTCTAAATTTCTATATATTGTGAACCGAATTTCTCTATGATAGTGTAAAAAACGTTACCTACCTATTATTTTCCCGTCAAAATGTAGTATAGTTGGAATTGAAAACAGTTTTACTGATTTACATACTACATACAGTAACAATGTACTACCAAACCCAATAAAATGTCGTACATACTGTATGTGATCAAATATCCACAAATTAAAATTATCAGTTATGTGATGCAGACATTTGTTGCAAGTTACTGTGCTAGCAACTTTGGACGTTCAGTAAATTTAAAAAAATATATATTGAGTTCAATCGTGATGCTTTTCCGCCAGTGTATTAATTTACATAAAAGAAATAATTTTAAATATCATAATACATACATATTTGAGTGTTAAACTGCGGCATATTAAAAGTGAAGTTTTATTTACTTTTTAAACTGACAAACATCAGTTGTTACGTTGACAGATAACAGCCCGTTACAAAAATTACACAATGTAAAACATTGTTTGTTTGACTTTATGGTACTTTAGTAGTATGTTTAACACTGTTTAACATAAAATACGATGTCAATGTAATAGCGTATACTGCATATAACATGAATACCAATAAAAATTTCCCATGAAACAATTTCAGTCAATAATATTAATTAATACTTTGTTAAAATTATAATAACTCACCAGGTCGGCAAACTAATTTGGAAGACAATTAACAATGTTTTTATTTTTCGAATAATAACGTAGTTTGTTGATCGGACCATTATACATTTAGTGAACTATTAATTCATAATTTAATCATTATATTATTTCATATGATATTCTTCTTTCTATACATTATATTAAGGTATTGCATATCACTATATGTTGTATATTCCGCTTTATTGAGACACATCAGGCCCAACGCATTGGTACTTACGGTATATGTTTTATTACCTTTTTATTTGGCTTTGTCAATAATCACATCACACATCAATGTGAGAGTTTTTTACTTAATAGTTTATATTCATTATTAAACATACGAAATGGAATAATGTAGCTTTCTCTTTCCCAACTATAATTAAGGGAGTAACTTAATAATAATGTAACAGATACCTTTATTAGGCATAGTCAACAATTCTACAAAATCACCCCACATAAATATGCAAATAAAAATAAAATATACATTCCCTTACATAATATTGTATGCCCTCGCCAATTTCCTCTCCCACGTCAGTCTTTTGCAGATTTTCATGCCTTTCCCATTATCTCCTAACAATTCACCTTTCTGCAGTCTCCAACCCACTCTGCCTTTACACCGTCACATTCAATGCTAAGGTACCACCACGTGTTTCTTTCCTTACTACACAGCACACACGCAGTGTATCCCAGCCCCTTCCACACTTTTCTTCCTCTCTCTTCTGACCCATACCTCGTTCTTGCCATACACACTTTGTCCTCTCTGATCCACTCTCGCCTGGCTAAGTAGCTCGAGAATTTCCTACGCGCTTTTCACTCTACACAGCCAGGGTTGTATCAGCTCTCAGCCATTCTCACCTGCATCTCTTGCCACTCAATATCCCTCATTATCACCCTTAGCCCAGTACCTATGTTACCCCTTTCTATCAAAATTTCTTCAATCCACATCATCGACATACCCACCCTTTCATACATCTTTCCTCTATTCTTTTTCCATTCACTGTATGTCCTACTCCTACACCTCATCCGTATTTAAGCACCAGTCTTTCCTCGCCCAACTTCTGTAATCTTTCTTTAAACTTCACCACCCTCACATACGACTTCCACCACATGTAAATTCGGGTCGTCTCTTCTAACAGCACCGCTCTCGGTGTTGATCTTTCGAGATCTATTAGACTCTTCAGGGACAACCATTGTTCCCTTTCCATTACATCCCACTCTCGCGATTCTCACACTTCCATTACATACAACAATATTGGCTTTATACACGCATTCCGAATCTTGTACGCCATTACGAGGTTACCGCCACATAAACTCTCTCATCTTCGCTACCCCCAAGGCTATCGCTTTCGCCTGCATACACTCTACGTGCATTCTAAACCCTCCACCAAATTCAATCCGAAACCCCAAATATTTAAAGCTATTTACACTTCCTTTCCATTTCAGCTCTTCCACTGTGCATTATATATATATATATATATATATATATATATATATATATATATATATATATTGTATCAATTATTGTTGTTTATTTATTTATTAACTTTGATAGCATACTTACTTACTTTTAAATATGGCAGCGTAGATTTGTGTCAAAGTTGTCAAAAATTGTGAAGTTACACATTGGATATTACGTTATAAAATATATCTTCTTTTTAACAAGTCTAACCATGATTTACCTTGATACTAATCAAAATTCAGAAGTTACAAACAAAATTCCACATGATTAAAATTATGTGATTTTCTTTGTTTTCATTATTCTGTGCCTTCATATATGTCAGTTTATGATTTATTTAGCACGCTTTATTTTAATAACATTTCCATCCTGCTTACATATGACTGATTCAGTAATAAGCTACGGCGAGATATTCGTTTTGTTTTGAATTTCGTTTACCAACACAATACATTGCCGATGTAAATTAATTAGTCAGCTTAAAATTGAAAAGATTGCGAGATAGCACAAAATAACTAATAACTTAAATTGCCTGGTTACTTCATGTATAATTTAATGTACGTGTATGGTTATTACAGTTCTATTATATTATATAATATTCTATATTATTGTTTAATGTCTCTTCCAGACTCTTATTCTGTCGCGCTTGCATTTTCTTGTTCTCTTTCCTCGTTGTATTTATTCTTGATCCTTCCTCCAGCTTCTTGACTCGCATTTTTATGTTTCCATCCTTATTTCTTATTTCCGTAATTAGATTCATTAATTCTTCCCTCAACCTTAGGTCTATCTGCTTCTTTTTATTCCGATCTCTTGTAGCTTCCACAGATTATAACTAAAAGTTCATAACATCAATAAATAAGTAATAATAATTGTTTAATCATATTTACACAAAGGAAAGCCTATCTACTTCCACTTTTATTAGAAATATTATAATATTACAAATCACTTCATTTGAATTTTTCATTTATTGTTATGCTTTTGCGTCATGTAACATAAATTGTATCTATTCCTTGTGAGTAGACATAAATATTAATGTGTTATTTTACCCTGTTGTATTTGAACAAGATACAAGTATATTGAATTTCACAAATCTTAAAATCCTCTCCCGCAGGTAACGTCAACAGGATTTTCCACCGGTGCAGAAGGTAAACTTTCTATCAACGCAACCAATAAGAAATTCGATACATAAACATTTTTATAAGAAAATAGACATCGCCACCATTTTTACATCCAGGCTACGTTTTCTTTATTTATACCGCAGATACAATAAAAACATCTACCGCCATTCATTTTAGTTCATTGTAACACGGTTTGGAATCGAACGTATGATAAAATACATTTATCTCATCGAATACATAATGCAAGCACAAATACACTTGAAACATTTATAGCTACAAAGTAAATCGACGGAGTGCCGGGTCGACGGCTATAAAGGAAAACACAAACGTCTCGGGCGAGAGATATAATGCCGCACCGCCTCCGGGGCCTTCCATTAAACGCCTATCTGGTACGCCACAGAGTAAAATCGAAATTTAACTTCGCCGAGCGGTAATGGAAGACATTAAAAACTTTTCAAATTTGTAATTAATTAATCCAGACCGCACTGTCCTGCTACTGGAGTACATAAATTAATTTTATTGGTCCCTACGAGATTTATTTGTGGTGACAAAATTAATTGGACTTTTATACCACTTTCAAATTCCTGATTAAAACCACACAAGCTGTTTTATTTAAAATCCGCAGCTAATATTTAACTAATATATAACACCGCTATTTGCTAACATTCCAGACATGACACAAACAGAATTGAATTATAATGGAAATATAAACCTGGGTAACATGAATTTACACTCGGCTAATTATTCATTTAATCCGCGTAATCCACACGCCCAACATCTCGACTAATTACAGAAATTAAAACAGCCATGCGGAAAAAAACACCACCACCGCCCCCCTGCCATCCTTGAAATATGACGTGGCAAATATTTGCCCGCAATGTTGTAAATATTTGCGCGCGGGCCACCGCACCGCCGTGCATGAAATAAATTAAACGTTGCAACATTCTGAATGGACCTATTTTTATCCGGCCATCGATCGTAAAGCTCGCAGACTGCGATTTAACGTTAATGAATCCCTCTGCGAGCGGGGAAACATCAAAATAGTTAGGGCTATTTAAGCAAATCTCCGAAGCCGCCGCCGCATGTGCTCTAACTTTCAGCATTAAAACGTGCGACTCGGGGTGGCATCTCCAAACCGCAAAGTTTACTGCGGGATGGGTCGTTATTGTTCGTCACACATACACGACTGGAGTTACAGTAAAAATAGAGAAATGTCAAACAAACATTAGTGGAAATGTTATTCGGTGAGATTATGTAAACAGTTGGTTTGTTGGCGTGAACTATGAAGTGCACTTAAATATATGAATTACTGTTTGTATTACTGTAAATAGTAGTGAATCATTTTTATACAGTAGTGTATTATCGGCTGAACAAGTCGTTGAGGCTAACCAGCTTGCTAGCCGGGCACATCAACCTTATACGGACCAAAGCTGTGAAAACTATCATCATAGAACAGGGGCAAAGAGCTTTGTAAATATCAATTGGTGTTTGTACGATTGTTTTCAATAATTGAATATATTTCACTAAGTATTGATTAATCTATGAATTTAAGTAATAATAGACTATGAGCTCAGGAGATATTTCGGTTGGCAACCGTGCACTTGCATGTATTTGCAGTCATATCTACTGTAATCCTATTTCTTTACCCTGCCGGTTACTCTGACGTCTAACCTAATATAACTGATATGTTTCCGTCTCCACTTCATTTATAGCTTGCAATATTCTGTTATTAGACAGAACTAGAGCTATGTTTGTAAGGCTGGAATCATTTTAAAGAAATACATTTGTCAGGTTAAGAAGTCGCAGTACAGGGAAAACAAAACAGTATTAAGACAATTAAGATCTACAAATTCACACATTAGAGTACGATATGTATCGAAATTCTGGGTTCCTTATTTTTTTTAGAACATGATGTACATGAATTCACTTTATCAAAGACTCTGACTTGACCAAACCGTGTAAAATATTGAATGAAATTGTACAGGATAGGAATCCCTTATTATGTTGTAAAGATACTATGCCCAGATAAACACTGGATTCCGATGGTAAAAAATGTAGTTTAAATAACACCAATTGACAAAATTTGAATTTGTACGCTTTTAGCATAACTACGTGTATCACATAGACGTTGGTGTCACATTAACAACAATCGCGGTCCATTGCATTCGATCATTCGATCAGCAATCGCTATGAGGGTGGTAGAACGTTGGAAAGATGTTACGTAGAGAAAAATAGGTCGGTTATTGCAGCTTCGGTGGTAAAGCGGTAGAACAAGGGAAAACGGGAAATATCAAATGCATCTTAGAGAAAAATGCAGTCTTTTTTGTCCGCGCTAAAAATGTGCAAAAAATATTAAGAAATATCTACCAGTGTGAGTGTACTCCCAGAAAATTGCAATAAATACATTAAGTGTTTCCAATAAAATCCAGTTTGGGCTCATCTGACATGATATATATATATATATATATATATATATATATATATATATATATATATATATCATGTCAGATGAGCCCAAACTGGATTTTATTGGAAACACTTAATGTATTTATTGCACAAATTCAAGATATCAACAAATTTCCGTAATTGTCACGTCAAAATTGGGACCTGGCACTGAAAGTAATGTCATTTGGTTGAAATTATAGTCTGTTTTATATTGAACTAAAAAAACTACAGCATAATTTTTGAAACTTTTAATTGTATGATAGAAAGTTCTGTTATTTATTTTGTAGTTCATTTAATTTCAAAGAAAATGATACAAAAATATTGTTATAAAAACTGTACCATTACGGCGGTAAAGTCTTGAAACCAATTTGATAATTGAAGATAATTGAAGAATCTGAAGACATTAAAATGGACGATACGAATGCAGTTCATAAGATTTTATCGGGTGATAAACAGATGACATTGACACTCTGCGTCCTGCATCTTCCATCCAGTCTATCGCAATTGAGCGAGTTGTTGAGTTTGAAAAATTTTCTCTTGTGGGAGAAAGTCTTAAACGGTGTCCTTCGCGGTCTGTCACCTGGGGACGTCAATAAACAACTTGTGTGTGTTGGTTTTTTTATGAAATAGAGTATATTAGTAAATGCTGTTAGCCCTTGTTTTCTGTTTCTCTAATAGTGTTTCCCATAACTTCTGCATTCTCTTACCACATGTCTCTTATTGTTTTTATCTCTCTTAGTATGCATTATGTGAGCTTCTAAATGTTTCATACTCTTCGTGGATTCGTTGTGTAAACGTTGAATTGTATGTATGTTACTCTTCTCATTATTTCATCTCGATCCATGAGTTTTACTAGTCTTGTTTTAGTTATTCTGTTTCCAAAATTCTATTCCTTTACGAGTTTTATGTTTATTGGTTTCCTATCGCTTCTTCTGGTTTATTTCTTCTCATGGCTTCATCAGCTCATTCAATCTACGATTTTCATCCTCCTTCTTTATTGACTTTAAATCTCTTCTTATTATATTTTGTAGGCACTTTTACTTAAGGTTATAATTAACCTTATTTTGAGAGCGGTTTTCGTTTAAAACGTCAGCTAACACATTTATTTCAAACGCGGTGGCATTCTCTGTTAGCGATATTGTATGGGCAGCGAACATCTTAATATTGCAGCCATTATTGACAAGCCTACTAGCTGACCACTGTTCAATAAGCACCTGCACAAAATGGGGCTCGCCGACAATCCATTATGTAAACGGTGTAATAAAGAACCGAAAACGGTAGAGTATATATGCCGTTTTGCTCTTGTCCAGGACATCCGCCTGATATGGTAGAGCCACCATTGGCAACTCCCCACCGTCCCAAGTCCTACAGCTGGTACGTGGGATACATTCGGAGATGCCTTAAGGCGAATCTCGGAAAATGAAATACGGTTCAATGTTGACCTAATCGCGCGGTCTTCTCTAGTCAACATTTTATAATTTTCTGAAAATATGTTTGGATATTTCTCCAATCTAAGGATGATTTGATACTTTGTTAGGACGAAAAAGTTAATTTTTTGTCTCGAAATAGTTGTAAAAAATATGCATAAGTAGTCAATATTTGCATCAGAAAAGTATATATTTACTCCGAATTGTAATCAAAATTCAAAAGAAATTCCTCTAAGAGAATACAGTTTCATATTAGTTTTGATAAATACAATCTGATAATGCTTAAGTACAGTAGTATAGTTTATAGACATCCGCGCAATTATCACAAAATGCTTCATTATTTCGAAATAAATTTATTTCTCGGTGCGCACCCCTCCAGTTTTTCCTGGGACCACGGTTTATACACTCCGCAAAAGAAGTAGCAGCAGTTCCGTTAGTCTCACAAAGATTCGCCTTAAATGGAGGTTTCACAAGGGCCCACTCTGTCGCCTGGTGTACTTGTAGTTAGAGCGTAGCCAATCATCCACAAATATCGAAAACGTCCATTGCGTTCAAGTGAATATTAAGGTTATTTCTATAGCTAATTGATTCCTAAGTTTTAACAAAACTAAATTTAATATTTCTACTCTTATATTGCCGCTTGCATAATTTTGAATTGCCCTTATTGGTTTGACATAATTTTCTTTCATTCGGTCATGTCACTTATTAAATTAAATTTTGAAAGATAATTATGGTCTTAAGGTGGTCCGTGGCGTAGTGGTCTAAGGCGATGGTCTGAAGCCATTGGAAATAGCTAGCCGGGAAATTTTTCCACAAAGAATGAACCCGGCTAGCATATCATGGATATTGTATGAGGAACAAGAGGTCCGTGAAGGGCCGCAGTGCATACAGCCCAGGGGCGGGGACTGTACTCACGGTAAAAAAATGGTCCTAATCAATATTATAAAGTTGTATTGTATTACATAGTATGGCAGTGTTGGTTGAATTTGATTGAATTAACATTGAAAAACTAGAAACTATATCTAACTATATTTACATTTATTTTGTGAATTTTATTCAATACTTGTACTAATATAGATTTCTTTTGTTTTAGGTAAGATTTCCTTGTGTTTCTTCTCCACCATTGACACTGACTGTAGCAGGTATATTTAAATATTAGTAATATTTAACACTTCAGTGTGTTATGTATTTCGAGGGCAATCCATTAAGTGGTGGTGAGGTGAGTTAATCTACATTTGTATGCCTACTTATTTGTCTTTTGCACATACGAGCTCAATCGCGTAGAGGTTTTATATTTATATGTAATTGAACCTTATGATTTTGATGCACAATTCGGCACGTGGATGATACAACAGGGACGTGTGGAACATAAGAAACCTGCTCTGAAAAATCAAACCGTCGTCAGATTAGAGTTATGGAGCGCTGTTCTAGCATATCGGTTAATTTAGTTCTCCTTGTTATAATAAAAATACAAGATGACTCAACAAATTTAGTATGAATTCGCCATACGAATATAATCATGATTTAAGATGATATTTTCAGATGATTTACTCTGTCTTTTACGAAACTATGAAGATATACGAACTCGCAAAATAATGATTTTCTATTATATCATGCATAAATGTTTCCGCACTTAATTTCACCAGGTTCAATTTAACATAAGTGTGCGGAGTGATGGTTGTTTTGAGAGACTTTACCGCTGGTAAAGGGAGAAGCTTAGAGGAATTTAATTTTTATTCCTTATACCTTCACTTCAGAGAAAACCTCTGAAAACTGTGAAAGGTGATTCACTGGGGTTTGAGCCTTCGTTCCCCAATGATGGCGAGTGGCGTCTCTAACCACTAGGCTACTGAGCTGAGCGTATTTAATAGTATATTATGTACAATGATGATTTTCAAGGATCTATAAATTCAGTTTATTAGTTAATTACGGCTCGATAGTAATATAGTTGTGTTAATGGGTGAAAACTATCACTAAACTAGTTAAGAGGTGTTCCGTGGTGCAGTGGTCTAAGGCGACTCCACACTCGTATGCCTCCATCTCTCAAATGGAGCCTGGTAACATTGAGCTTTTCCGTTTCCATTTATCGTTTGGGAACTGTTTCGGACTGTTCGTCTCGTGTTCGATTATCCGTACAAGCTGCTCCTGGTATTCATGGTTTTACACCGTCCCTTACCACGGTTGCGCCTACTTTTGGTATGCGACAACGGGCATGCACAATACGAGTTCATGAAAATAAATAATTACAACGTCTTTAAATTTACAATTTTATGAAGCTTACTTCAACTTGTATATTATTTTATACAATGAAAATTTCCAAAAAATCACAGTTGTTGTGTGAGCGTTCTTGTACTGTCCGCGATGAGTAGCTCTGGTGCGAACCGTTCGGGACAGCTAGAAAAGATAAAGAAAAGCAGCTTGGTGATATTCAGGCAGAATATTTAAACCAAATACCGAGAATCATGAAGGCTCGGTATTTATTCTAAATATAACTTTAACTAACATCATCTTATAATACAAAGTCAAACTTTGTACTGTTTTGCGTGTAAAATATTACATTACAATTTAATTGGAACATGATCTTACCGAAGCGATTATAAGTTTTCCGTTACAATGTAGTTAGATTTCTATATTAAACCACTCAGTATTTTTCTTTCAATTATATATCAGCAATTTAAGAACTCTCATAAGTACAATATTTATATTTGAAACATTATTACTGAGAAAATCTATTTATAACTCACTCACACATATTATGCAAATATGCACCGCTGCAGACGACTGTTGACACCATTGTAATGTTATTTTTAGAGTTTCCTCGGCATGAATGAAACTATGCCCACCCACAACCAGCACGAAAAGTAAACAAAACAAATCCAGGTGTTAAAATTACAAACGATATAAGCCGATCAGCGCAGCACCAGCAGCACTATACATTTTATTTATAAAAGCTCTTTGCGCGGAAAGCATTCATTACCATTTCATTTGCATGTTGAAATAATATAAATATTTATTAATAGAATAATGCTGTTATTAAATAAAGTAGAATCATGTTTTTTTAAGTAGCCTAGTATACTTTAAACTATTTATTTTATAAATTTTCACAGTCCTATGAATTAAAATGTATTTCAATGCGTATTTACTTATTTATATTAATGCTAATTTATAAAAACCGCAACCAGAGTTTGTTTACGATTCCAGTTAATATGATCGATTAGGTTGTATTCGATTAATCTGAATAAATAGTTGTGGCATCCGATAGGTTCAAATACATTTATTCATAACTGAAAACATCCATAATTTCGATTTATATTTCAGCTCCTCGTTGGAGTTCGCGATCGGCACTATAGAATGTACGGTAGTATCGGAAATTAATATTATTTATATAATTAATAAATTGATATCTATCGAGTAACAAGTATTCATAACAACTATCGATTAAAATTGTTAGTTAAATATAGAGAAAAAAAACTATAAATTGTCCGATATAGATGAGAAACAAACGATAGTCGGATACGAAACTTGGCATAGCTTCCTAGTTTTAATCTGTAGCGATTAGGACACTGACGCTTAAAGTACGTGTTTTGCTTAGCTAAGCTTTGCACTATAGCCGGTGTAGATTTTGGAAATATATTTTGTTCAATTTGGGCTTTTCTATATTTACCCGATATTTTGCGGCAATACCGTAAGAGATAGCAGAAAATATACAAAACCAAAAAGGCGCTGGTCAGGCTTAAAATTCTCTCTTTTCTTTTTCGTACTTCCTTTTTACAGAGGAGGCATGATCATGGCTTTGATAAAGCGGTCATCGATTTGTTGTGGCACTTTCAATGATATTACGTCACCTATTTTTGCTGTGCGATCGTATTACTGTCGAACCCTGACTTCTTTAACTTGTTTTGCTAATCTTTCTCTAGACCTTGATAAGGTAGAGTCGAGGTCTCTGCCTTACACAATGAGTCGCTCTAAAGTTTCACCTCATCTTCGCTCAATGTAACCGAATCCATTAGTAAACGATTTGAAATACACGTCATGGTTTGTCAATTACAGCTAAGAGGGAAGCATTCGTTCTTCCCGTCGTCCTAGGTATTCTCCAGTACCTGTTTTCGAAGGTGGCCACCTTTCTTCCATCTTATGCCTTCATTGCCCGGAGTTATGCTGGACGCGGCGCCGGTTCAAGTTCTCAGTGAATGTCGCGCAGTCACCTCAGAAAGCCTAGCTACGGTTGGCACCCCTAGTCTAGACCAGCGCACGCTAAGCGTCATCCCTGCAAGTGTCATTTTCACAACTGGGATGGAGTGCCTGAATTGTCAACTGGGGGATTCACAAAGATCCCACACAGGTTTACTAAGTGCAGTCTGCAGATGAGTCCCCAGCAACTCTTTTGTTATTTCAAATCATCATCATCCACTCCAACCCCTATAGAATAACGTGAAACACTTCCTTTTTTTATGATTTGCTTAGGTTGTTTAGGGTAATGTTATAGTCTATTCATGTTTTCTGCAGGTTCTTCGCTGCACATCAGGCGATCTAGCATCTACTTTTGATTTCTTAAGTGTATCCTCCCTCCGTAGATATTAGTGCCTCGAGAAAGATTTCTGACTGTTCGGCATTAGACTCTGGCAGACGGACCATGTCTCCGGCGTATCGAATGTTGGTGAGTTTCATGCACAATTTCTTCTTTATCTTCTTCGCCATTTCGATTAGATCCTTTGTGTTGTGATTAGTATGCTAGTGAGCTATTCGGAAAATGTCCAACAAGTAACTTTTTATCTCTTCTCCACATTTGACGAGTCTCCCTATTAATTTTTGAGTATTGTAGATATTTCTCCTACTATTAATCTGGAGTTCTGTATTCTTTCTTTATGCCCATGATGTGTAGGGTATGCTGTCTGTATATTGTTTAGTCAGCTTCTAGGAAGTTCTTTTAATATGTTAATAATGATGCCATTTATTTCTTCATTAGGTTTTCGGATGACAGGTTCTTTGAGTTTCGAACTGAGTCAGGTTACTTATAGTAATAGTTCTTCGTCCATGATCTGTGGAATTCTTGAGTTCTGTATTCTTTCTCTATGCCCATGGTGTGTAGGGTATGCTGTCTGTATATTGTTTAGTCAGCTTCTAGGAAGTTCTTTTAATATGTTAGTAATGATGCCATTTATTTCTTCATATAGGTTTTCGGATGACAGGTTCTTTGAGTTTCGAACTGAGTCAGGTTACTTATAGTAATAGTTCTTCGTCCATGATCTGTGGATTTCTTAGAGGTGTCAGGCTATGTGGTTTCTTCAACTTTTTCTATCACCATACGCCATAATCGGCTTCAGCGAGCGTCTTTCTGTTTTACTGATATCTTCCCTCGTTCACGTATAATGATATTGTCTATTTGATTTCTATAGTTTCTGTTCGTAGATCTCCTTGTAAAGAGTTATCGTAGCGATGATTGGGACATGGTATTGATGATTGCAAACCTGTTTTCTAAGCAGTAGCTTATGAGGCTATTAACTCATTCTTTACTTGTGCCAGTGTCATTCTTCCCGACTGCAATGCTGATGTGGTCGTCGGGTATTTTCCACTTTGGCATCAAAATTTTCCTTCATTATGACAAGCTCCCTGCCAGGAATTTAGCCGAGAGCTCCATGTAAAGCTCTGTAAAAGTCCTAGATTTCATCGTCGTCGGTAGGTGCAATGGTTTGGGTTTAACAAGGAGTTAATACAATGCGGCACCATTTCTGCTGACGATAACGTCATTAAAGATGAAAATAATTGTATTGCCATTGCTGGTGATAAAATGGCCTTTGTCTCCCTAACGCATTTTAACAATGTCTGCTATGGGTATTCTACATCGTTTCCGATCTGACGCAGACCTCTCAGGTTACAAGTGCCAATTCGAATTATAGATTTTCTTTTAAGTGAATCTGCAGCGTCTCAAAGCTGCCCCTTCCCGAGATCTGATTGGAGGACTATGTTGACCACTCGATTTTTGAGTGAAGCCATCATTTTCTTGAGAACGATATTTTTTTGCTTGTACAGTGCCAAACTGAATACGAGCGCGCATAAGGCAAAGGGTTATGTGACAACATATAATTGAAATGGTCGTAGGCCGTACAAAATGTGTCCAATAGAATTTGTTAATTATATTATTATATATTTTTGATCGTTTATTTCTTCATATTAAACCAATATTTTTTTTAAATAGTGTCCCTCATTGTAGTTTTATTCCTAATTCTTGAATAAATGTTAGAGAACAACAATCAGTAAACAGGTATACGAATTGCGTGAGGACTGTAAGTTTTTTGGTGCTATTATTTTTTTTGCGGAGATTATCTCCACACTTCGTTCAATCGCTGAGCATTACGGAGTTTTTTCTTACTTTCGTATTTTCTACTCGTTTTTGTAAAAACACAAACAAATAATAGAAATAATAATAACCATATTTTTTTATTATATATAAATATAATTTACATTATTTTCTGTATATTAAATGTTTGTAACAAAATGTTATGAGTATATTCTTTTTTACACAAGACTAACGACTAGCAACTAGTTTACTGCCCAGGTAAAATGAACTTAATATTAAAACAAGAAAAATGTGGAAGCAAATTGGCCGATTAAAGAGTGTAAAATTCTTTTATTAGATGTTGATATGGCATAAGATTTTGCCGAATTGTTCTATGTTATTTTTGATGATTGATGTGTTTAACAGAGATTATAGTTTGTTATATAGGAATTCAACAATGTAACAATCAGAAATAGATATAACAATAATAATGGATTTATTAAATGCAAATAGGCATACAAAAACATAAATAAATTATTAGAGCAAAGATACAGAGAAATTTAAATATTTGCAATTAAAAACAAGTGCTAATATGTTCACGGAAAATCCAAGTAAAATAACATTTCGGTTTGTGTTTGTTTCTCTTGTAGATTACACAAAATATGTCGTAAAGAACAAAAATACGAATAAACAAAATTATCAGTCCGTAAAATATGTTGACAAGTAGCATATATAACGTCATATTTCAAACGTATACCATGAAATATAAGTTACTGCCATGTCGTAAAAGTAAATATATCATACGGTATATTTAAAGTAGACAATAATGGATAATAAATGCATTTTAATTCACAGGCACTTATTTGTTATGTAATAATATTTTCTTGTTGAGTTGTAGTATGTAGCGCATATGTAAATTCATAATAGCAGGGAGAGGGATATATCCGATATCTTTTGTTAGTAAAATACTGATACTTCAATAATGTACAGAATGACTAATTAATAGTATAATTATATATACATACATATATATATATATATATATATATATATATATATATATATATATATATATATATATAGAAAATAAATAGAAGGAACAAGGTGTCCAGGTTTTGACTTTCCATTTTCCATTGTCATTTTGTTAAATCTTAAATTCCAATTTTCTTCGGCCATCTGGTGCACTGATATGTTCTGCACTAAGATCAGTAAAAAAATTAAACAAAATATGTAGCATGCTTTTCTTATCGACCCACCCACTAAAATCGAGATATGAGCGGAAAAGTTAAAAATAAATAATAAATAGAAGGAACAAGTTGTCCATATTGAGACTTTCCATTTTCCATTGTCATTTTGTTAAATCTTGTGTAATTTTTTCAAATCAATTGTATGATCGCGGGCTGTTTAACAATAATAATAATGAAATGTGTTAGACTTGGTCGCCGAACCAAAAATAATAAAAAAAATCCAATTTTCTTCGCCCATCTGGTGCACTGATATGTTCTGCACTAAGATCAGTAAAAAATTAAACAAAATATGTAGCATGATTTTCTTATCGACCCACCCACTAAAATCGAGATAGGAGCGGAAAAGTTAAAAATAAATAATAAATAGAAGGAACAAGTTATCCATATTGAGACTTTCCATTTTCCATTGTCATTTTGTTATAAACATTGTGTAATTTTTTCAAATCAATTTTATGAACGCGGGCTGGTAAAAATAATAATTTACGTAACAACAGCGCCTATAAAAATAATTAATAAAAATATATAACTATATATTATGGTCAGCAAGACATATATAAAAGATTCCTCAAAATTTGGATTTTATTGGTCACCCCAACTGGTCAGTACAGACCCGCAAATAATCCGACGTACGCGGTGTCCGCGGCGCCGCGCTGTATAGAGGCTGGGATCTTAAGGATATCTTCACACCGGTTCGACTCACTATGTAGAGGATGCAACCCACAGGAAGAGATACCGGTGCATATACTCTGTAGATTTTACCTCCCATGGATTAACTACGTTTGGCATTCCCAGCCTAGGCACGGTAAGCGTCATCCCTCTAAAGAACATGCTGCATTTGTTCACCACTGTGTGCAGCTGGAGGAGCGATAGCTAGCATGCTAACTGGGCGATGCTCAAAGATCCCATGCAAGTGGACTAAGAGTCAGTTGTTCAACAGTACAAACTCAGTTTAAAGTCACGTGTCAATACGCTATCTAGTTTAACCTACTATTGAACAACTTGACCTTACTGTGTCTGCACATGAGCTCCCAGCAACATTCTGTCAGTTTAAATCAATCAAATCATAATGTCGGTTTTAGTAGAATTAGGGTTTAAGTCAGGGGTGGCCAAAGCGTTGATCGCGGTCGACCAGAGTAGCCCGCGTAACTATTCCTAGTCACCCGCCTGTTTAATATGTACACATACATGTTTTATTAATAAACTAATTAGAGTGTGAGAAGAAATCATTATTTTCTCTTATTAAAATAACTTTGTTTATTTTAAATTTAAACTTATGTTTGGCTTTAAATGACTACTTTTCTTAGATCACTTAAAACATATGATGTTGGTAGACCGCAGCCTACAGTTTTAAAAACACGTCGCCCACAGTGATCAAAAGTTTGGCCACCTCTAGTTTAAATCTTTGTCATAAAAAAATAAACGTGACTTCAGTTAACGGAACCAACTAAAAAAATGTGCCGAATGCAAACAATAGGGAAATATAACAAGTAAATTAAACTTTCACAAATACCAGTAAAGAACTATGAAATATTTCTCAACTTACTTACGCTATGAATTCTGTGACAATAAAAGCGCGCGACGGCTGCTGCATCGTTCCTTCCAACAAAGCTCCACGGTTTGTCTAACCGGAGCAGTGTCAAGTTTTGCAGTTTTTAATTAGAGGAGAGGCCCTTCTTTTGTCATTTCTGCTCGTTAAATACAATAGCGGAGTTTCTAGTAATGTGGGTCAAACGATCGCTGCTTGGAGGTCGCATCCGAATATAAAACGCTGATATTAAGGGAATGCGCTATACGCGACTAGGGTTTTTATATTAAGATCAGTGCCGAGAGATGCGAGCGCAGACATCAGGAATATAAACGACGTAATTAACGTCCTTCCGTTTGCGACGGCGACGACGCCGAATTTACGCTACAGCCGACCGCGGGGGACAGGGTAATTAAAATATTATCATATTTCATTTTGGAGTAATTAAAACCTGAGAATAATTAATAATTATTTGATAAAGAGGGGAAATGTCAGAAAGTATTCATCGCGAGTTTAAGAAAAATAATTACATTTGCTGTTGTTTATTATGCACTGAAAGAAACAGTCAGATATTAAATACACTGAGAATGAAATATTTCTATATATTTTTATTTACAATTTTCTTTTAAAGGAATCAAAGATTATATTCAAGACAAAAGGACGACATATTTTGACTATGTGAACAAGATTAACTTATAGACACCCTTACATGGTCAAAAATACTGTCTATATTCTAAAATACTGATAGTGTATCGTAAAAGGTATAGTAATGATGAAATGAAGAGAATAATAATGTTTATCCCGGATAATTGATAAATATTGAAGAAGGATTAAAGCAAATCCTGACAGTATTAGGAATGACAATATAATTGACCATGTCTTTGTAAGTTATTCTCGTCCACGTACTCAAAACATATATTTTTTCCTCGGTTCGTCTAAAGTGAATACATATGAATTTTTATTATACCATGTACAGCCCGTTTACCACAGCATTTGAATTGGCGAGTATGTCAAGTCTCGCACGGTTACAGAAAACTAGGTAACACTCATCGGTTCTTGTCTTCTTCGTGTTTAGAGTTCCCGTTAGTTGTCGCTAAAAATGGCACGAATTATAAAAGCATTTTCTTTTCGAGACTCCGCCTGTATAGTATCGTTGTGAATATTGTTAATAGGTCAGTAGAGATACGTCATCGCAAAAGGAGTTACTAGCCAAATTACGCTACCAAATCCATCAACTGGCCAAACCACACGCAGTGGGAATGTTTCTTAATATTGCCTTATCTGTCGAGCTTATAAAACGGGTTCCCAAGGGACGAGACAAAATAATTTGAATACATACACTGCCCCTGAAAAAAGAACCCACCCAGATAGAGTTATCGTACGGCTCTGAAACTTTCAAGTTCAATATAATAAATAAATAACGATTAACAATTAAAGTAAATTGAAAATCAGGGTGTACCACCAAATTAATAATTTTTCTCTCATGCTTATATACTCCGCCACACGTCGAAGCATGCTGGATATGTGTTCGTGGTTGAACTTGTCTCACGAAATCTGAACTTGCTGTCTAACTTCGTCTAAAATGTTTGGGGATGCTATGACATTGCAATCTCCACTCTATCATAGGGTCTAAATGAGGGGATCTGTCGGGCTAAGGCAAAACATGCACATTATATGTTTGAAGAAATTCTTCAGACATTATTGCAGTATGTGGCCACGAATTATCTTGCTGAAAATACCAGGATGCCGTGAATATATGTTAATGTAATATTTTCCAAAATTAGAACCATGTCAGGACGAGCATTCGAACTGCCTTCATATCATTAAAACGTTAATTCCAAACGGCATTTTCAGATATTTTCAAGTGAAGATATATTGTAGCTATGGTATGATGAAATGTTGGCTATTGCCAATAAAGGTATATTGGGTATATGCACTGTATGGAAAGTGAATCATGTTATAACGTGTGCATTCTATTTTTGGTATTGAACTCATGTATGCCGATGCCACTTCGCCGTCATGAATAGGTCCAAAATTAACCAAGTTTTTGTTATTGAATAATTTAAATTTTCGTTGATAATTTGTTCTAACCGTGTATTTTTCCTATAGTGTGGGCGCTTTCCGTAAGAGTCACGTATCGTAAAACCTATTACCCAAATAGTAATCTATTCTACAAAATACATTATAACCATATGCAAATTTGAATGTTGGGCCTTTTGAAGAGTTGCATGCTAGCGTAAAAAGCTCAATATTGTAACTGTTATCAAAGCTCAATGTCAAAATTTGTATTATAAGCTTTCACTGATATTTGTTGCAAGCAGCTTCTTCATGTAACCCTTTACTGCGTATAGTGTGATATATAACACATACCAGATAATATTTATTCTGTCCCTTATAAAATGATTAAAAACTGCATGGTGTGACACTAATAAATAAATAATTAGTCTGAGGTGTGACATATTTGGGAAAGAGTCATAAACGCATGCAAGCAAAATCGCAGCTACAACCAGAACAAACACGTAGTTGTGATGTATGTAACTTATTGCTGGTCCGATTTGCATCTTAAGGATGATGTGATTTCGCGCGTTATTATAACATTAAATTCTTTTTTAATGGATCAAAAGAATAGTGGTATGTAGTGTATTTCTTGAGTTAAATAAAGATAGAAGTTATTTGTACGCTTTCATAGAAATTGAAGATATGTTTGTTGTATTTACACATACTGTATATCATATATGATACGTACCATTTTTGCAACTTTTTCGCTAACATTTAAAAATATATTTCTTTAATATTTTTCCACTAATTCGTATATATTTATATATCTTGTCAATTTTTGCGCCTAAAATAAAAAATCGTGCAGTAAAGGCTTAATAGATGCAATGAAAATAGAAAGCGGTAAAGATTCATTAGAATACACGTCCAAATAGCTATTAAATAATTTTAAAAAAATTAAAAATTATTATGATTATAATGTTTTTTTCATACTCCAATTTAAATAATAGAAATCAGATGTTTGTGAATATGTCGTTTCTTAGGGTCATAATATAACACACACCAGTTATATTATGACCCTAATAAATCTCTTGAAAGTGTATTAATTTTCATCTCCGAGATTTCTCTTTCCGCGCTCTGTACGTAATACACTATTCACTAATCTCGACAACAAAATTAAATAATTAGATTACTTTCAAATAATTACTATAAATATAATTAATAATTAGTACCTTCATCTGACATAGAGCTGATCGTTCTATAATGCATACATCCTGAAACATTTTATGTTTTATTTGCACTGGCATTGTAAAAACCTTCCATATCCGACAGGATCGAATTGGGCAGTATATCATGTTTTGTAAACGTGGTAATCCACTGAAAACCTCGGTTGATTGTTTTAAGCTTGATTTATTACTTGATCAATATCGTCGTTTCTTTCAATAGTAGCCAGCTTCTCGCTCATTCCGCAGGGATTAAGTTTCAATAGTATAGCAATTAAACAGTAGTTTATCAAATCCAAATTAATTCTAGAGAGTGAAGATACGGAGGTGGATTTTTTTAAGAACCGGCGAAGAGCTGTGATAGAAATAGGTTTCACTAAACTTCTAATACACCCTATTTTTATCCTATATAGCAGTGTTGGCCAACATGTCGATCGCTGAGCCAATTATGGTCGATCGCTCGCGACATCTTAACTACTTACGGTAGTTAGGTGTGTTTGAACATATATTTCGCTTATATACAAATAGTTCTTACTGAACACACAGTGTATTAACATAGTATTTATTTTACATCTCCGCCACCCTACTTAGACGACGCCTATGTTGGCCACCCCTGCTTTAAATAATCAAAGGGAGTGGGGCTACGGACGGAAAGAACTAAAGGGGGATCACTGTTATGAGTGCTGAATATAAGATTATGATGACAATGGTAAGAACAGAATGGATAGTGAAGTGTAAAGAAACGGGCTGCCGCTGGAATCCCAGCGTGGGTTCAGAAATGGAAGAGGAACGAGGGGGCAGATTTTCGCCCAGCGGTGTTTGTGCATCTAAAAGCGGAGTATGACACATATCCTAGGAGGAAACTTTTGGAGTGTATGAGAAAGGCGTGGTGGAAGTGAGAAGGTTGTATAATGAGTCGTAGGCAAAAGTAAGAGTGAATGGTTAAATATAGAAGAAATTTAGGGTTAATATGGTAGTAAGGCAGGTGTGCCCGCTAAACCCCCTTCTGTTCAATCTGTACACGAGCTTGTTGGAGGAGGTGCTGAAGAGGAGTTGTGGTTGGTAGAACCAGTTATGGATGTTGGCATATGCAGATGACGTAGTGCTGGTGGCCATGAGAGTGAAAGAGATGCAAAATATGCTGGAAAGATTGGGAATCTACCTAGTTGGGAGTCTACCTAAAGACCAACTGGATGATGTATAAGAATAGGGATAGTAGGGGTATAGTGGAAGAGTTGAAATGGAAGGAGAAAATAATCGAAAGAGTAAATGGTATTAAATATTTGGGATTCCGGTTTGACTATGCAGAAGGGTTCAGAATGCATGTGGAGTGTTTGCAGGTGAAAGCGAGAATAGCTTGGGGAATAGCGATATTAAAATGGGGTATTTGTGGGGCGGTAACCTCGTAATGGCGTTCAAGATCTGGGATGCATGTGTAAAAACTATACTGTTGTATGGAGTGGTCTTGTGGGGAATGCATGATTGAAATGTAATAGAAAGGAAGCAAGGTTGGTTCCTGAAGAGTCTGCTAGGTCTTGAAGGACGATATCTAGAGCAGTGCTGTTGCAGGAGACGAATCGGATGAGCATGTGGTGGGAGTCGTTTGTAGGCGTTGTGAAGTTTGAAAAAAGATTGCAGAATTTGGGTGAGGAAAGACTGGTGTGGGAGGTATGGATTAGGTGTAGGAGTTGGACAGAGGGTGAATGGTAAAAGAATAAAGGAAGGATGTAGCAAAGAGTGGGCATGTCTGAAGTGTGAGGAGTGTGTGTAGAGGAGAAGCTTGAAGAAAGGTGACGGTTGCAAGGGAGGGATTGATGGATATTAAATGGCAAGAACGGCAGATAAGAATGGCTGAGAGCTCTTACGATCCTGGCTACGTAGAATGGCAAACTCGAGATACTAAGCCAGGGGATAGTGGAACAGGGAGTACAAATTGTGCATGGCAAGAGTGAGGTGGTGAATGGTGAATGAATTGTTAAGAGAGGATAGGAAAGGCGAATGTGTACTGCCTTATACACCAACGAAACAAATTACAAGAGCTGGCGATTTGAGTTACTTAATAGTAAAATCAGAAAAACTACTGTTTTACTACTTTCATTAATATTCTAAGCCGATAGTCTTAGACCTGTAAAATTCAGAATGACTTTAGTTTTAAAATGACAATTAAACTCTGAATTAAAAGCTTATATTAATCCTGGATTTATTATTTCGAGCTAAATGACGACTAGTGAAATCGCGAACTAAAACATCTGTATTTATCCGACGATGTCAAACAACCTTGCGCGTTTTTATCTGACGAGATATGTATAATAATTTAGTTTCCCACAAATATATTATTTATATATAAAGAAACCTTTAAAAACATATATCAAATTCTTATTGGGAGCGAAAAAGCACCACAAAGAACACGACATAAAAGAATAACATAAATACAAAGCACTTTGCTCGTCATAAACCTTCGCCACTCAGGCTACCTAAAACATTGTGTGCATTTTTTGTTGAGCAGAATATTTCATCAATATTTCATAGCAAAATGAATTTATATTCATATAAATAGTATTTTAGTTTCTGTGAAGTTAAGGTATATACCGGGCTTCTACACTCTGAGCTTCTACCTTTACCAGCACTCGGACTGATAGCTATACAGATTTTTTTAGTATTTAAATAACTATATATTTTCAATTTTTGCCGATAGGCCTGTGGCCAATTATCCTAATAAAGTTTTTATAGATTATTTCTATATAGTTCCTAATGGCGAATTATAAACAATATTTTGAAGAACAAAATGCGGCATAATTAGCAACTAAGTGAAATTTATTAATTTTTATTAATCACTTAATTCGAATATATAGAGAAATTATTTGGAAAATAATATAGTCAAATACTTTGATATATAAATATATATATATATATATATATATATATATATATATATATATATATATATATATATATATATATATATATACGCGAATGAAAGAGTATTTGACGAAGAGATTTACAATCGTTTTTTTTTATGGGAAGAAGATACATTTTTATATTTTGTTTTTCCAAATAATAAGTACATATTCTACACAATTATCATGAAGATTGTCGGCTTTTGTGATATATTTTTTTCGGAACAGCCTGCTATACACATTTTGCAGCCGTTTTCACAAACTCTAAAAGGGTTTCGACGAAACTACTTTCGGCAATTATTATATTATGCATAAATATAAATACTTTATCTTGACGATAAATCAAAAATGCTACAGCGTACATGCGTATCCTAAATTTACTACTCATGTATATTTATGTCACTGCAGCAGATACAAACACACGAATTCTTCACTAATTGTATTGTAGTAGATTGTGGTAAATATAGACCTTTGCATTTAATACCAAATTTCAATCATATCACTCTTTTGTTACTAGAGTTATAATTATGATGGCTGACAACTAGTTTCGTAAAGCATGTCACGCATATGTAAATCCGAAATTGGATAGTAATTTAAAATCCATCAAGTTGCTTAATATAATATTTAATTCATATAAATTCCAGTATGAGAATTAAGCAATTATTTTTATGTTATTAAACTGCAATAAGTTATAATTTTGCTTCTATTATAAATACAGCGCTTACAGAAGAGTACTAAATGTTCATTTCACTTTTGATTATAAAAATTCCGAAAATTGTACATAGAATAATCAATATTTGTAGCTATAGGCTTTGAGTAATTTAACTTGGTAGGGAAAATCGCACAATTTAAATAAAGCACGCCGCACAAATGAGCAATGTTGTTGGAAAGCATGCGATCAATAGCTGGTGAGTAAGCAAAATGGTCCCGCAGCTATAGCTATTTATCACTGTCTGGGGGAACATGCACCGCAGCAGTAAAATAAGACGTTTGTTTTTATCGAAGCGAAAGAATTCGTGCCAAGCAGGACGCTCTTAAAATTTTAACAGCTCGTATAGCCATATACCACGACACTGCTAAAGAGCTAAAAAAAAAGTTTTATGCTGAAACGGATAAACATAATTGTAATTTCATTTGAAAATTAAAGGATTTTTATTAGTACATAAATAGAGAAGGACGTGTAAAATTGTAATTTTCTGGGTTAGGGATCGCAAACCTTTAGAGTCGGAAGAGCCAACATACTTTTGTAAAACGTCATATATTATGTTTATTATACATAATATCAAGCATTCATAACTGTTAATTATTGCAATTGCGTACGTGTTTATGAATTTTTGCCAAATGTTAAATTTAATATTTGATATTTTCTGGATATTTATCATTAGAAAATGGCCATGTGCGCAGCAGCCAAGGATGTTTACACATTTTTAAACAATATGGCTGAGGGCTGTTTTATTATTTTCAGAACATACCTTAATGTAGTATAGATTATACTTTTACCCCTATTATTAATCTATACACGTTTTGTTCAAATGGATCGTTACAACAAGATCATATATAGTAGCACTGGCAATAATTGTATTTAGCAACAACAAAAAAAAACCTGACAGTGTCTCCGGGTTTCTTATTCTATGCGTTGAAATATGTGCTATCTAATACTAATCTATACACGTTTTGTTCAAATGGATCGTTAAATCAAAAACAGATCATATATAGTAGCACTGGCAATAATTGTATTTAGCAACAACGAAAAAAAAACCTGACAGTGTCCCCTGATTTCTTATTCTATGCGTTGAAATATGTGAAATCTAGTTCTTGGCATATATCACCTATGAGCCTATAACCGTAGCATTATAGACTTATTTTTACACACATTGTACCGGTTAATAGTGGATTCATTAATAACCTGGGACAACAATAAACCATCAGTTGTGAAGATATTCAAATTTGGAAATATCACTTATATAAAACATCAAATAGTATAGTCCTTAATAGCTTGAAGAAGGCGCATGTGTCACAGAAATAATTTATTTGCTACAACGTAAGGAAAGCCTCCGTCAGAAATATAAGTAAACAGGGTATAATGACCTGAACAAGAATTGAAAAATTCAGAGACTATTGTTACTGTCCCACGGTGTGTGCATGGGAACCGTAAGACAAATCGTTCCCTACCTAATTATTTAGAAATATTTATTGCTATTTCAAGTGGGCACATACCATGGGTTTTCTCGAAGAGAGTGTGCAATGCATACAAGCCATGCTGTTGTATGACGTCTAAGAGCATGCTTCCTCTGGGAGTTCTGATTCTGTAGCCAATCGCTGGTTCATTTCCGTCTTCTCTACAACCTACCATTAAAGTAATGAGGAATATATATATATATATATATATATATATATATATATATATATATATATATATCTGAAACACATGGCAAATCCACAGCGTAATATATATATATATATATATATATATATATATATATATATATCGCTGTGAATTTGCCATGTATTTCAGATATATCTTTTTAGAAACATTCTACTTCCTTATCTGGATGGCTAGTTGTTGGTGCATATGCTTGTACAAGTACAAAAAACAAGAATTGAATTTCATTATTAAACATATTACTCTCGATTTGGACAATGTTCTTTTTATGTCTTTGATAGATCACAAGGCCGACTCCGTGCACCAACGTATCTTCTTCAGCACTAGAACAGGTGCGCTGGCGTCAGGATGAGTTGAACCTCTCCTGCGTTGTCTTATTTCGTTTAGGCTGATAACGTCCCACTTTATGCTATTTTGCTCTTTTAGGTCATATAGTTTGTAGTCACATAGCAAGGCATACCAAAATGTTGTGTCGTTGTCTACGATAGCCTGCGATCTGAAGATTGTTCGCACCCTCTGTTTGCATTTTTTCACGATCGATGCCTTGATCGGGCATCTGCTAACCGCCGGGCACTGATGGCATTTCTTGTAGTTGGAGATTTTAGCTTTCCTCCAATCATGCTCTCTAATACGGGTTGATATGGTATGAGAGGTTCATTTCCTTATTTCACAGTGGGATGGTTAATCCGTCATGAGCCTCGTTAGTTTTTCTAGGTTCTAGGTTTCTCATTTCTGGCGTACCACGTGTAGGTGGTGATGGCATTTGGGTTGATATGTTGTTGCATCAGCCCCTTATAAACTAGAATACGTTTCTCTAATTTCGTACGCTCTGTGTTGTAACTACAATAATATTAGTAATTGTATGGGTATTGATATATTTCACGTTTTGTTCGTAAAAATGGTAGGCAATGTAGTGTTAAGTTAATATAGGCGTTACATTATTATTATTATGACTGATTCAGCATTAAGGTACTTTTTTCTTCATATTTTATATATTGTTCTATAAATGGATGAAAGCTTTTATAAATGCTTACCAAATTATTCGAACTATTCGCGCGCGGCAATTTAAATCATTAAATCTTAAGGTGCCCATACACTATCACTCCATCCGTCCGAATGGAGCGATATCACTCCAATATCTGACAGTAAACGTGGAAAACCAGGTGAATGATGTGGAGCGACAGGATAATTTGGATATCCATTGGTCAGTTTAAAATCCATCTTTTTGTACCATCATCCATTCAATCCAACTGATGGTGTATGGGGAAAACCACGCGGAGTAACATCACGCCATCGTTCCAATCGTATGACACCAAACGATGGAACGATGGCGTGATGTCACTCCGTGTGATGATAACGTGATTAAAACAGGTCTCATTCTGCCCGCGACCGCCTACCCTAACCAATTTATATTATAATATAATGTCGAGTGGACACGAATCTGTATTAGAAGTTATTAACAAATATCAAGATTTGCCATGTTTATGGCAAGTTACAAACCCATCATGATAAGATTTAAAGGAATTTGGGAATTGACCAATTAGTAGTATTATTTAATGGTAAAGACTTTAATGAAAATGGGCACGCAGCCTTGAAGAAAAAAATCTTTTGACCATTAAGTCCTCTGTTTCTCCTCTTCACCATTAAGCAAGCGGCGGCAAAAGCAATTCTTTTTCATCTGTGGAAAATGTAAACAAGACTGCGTGGATGATTGGAGTCATGATGTATGTGCTGTGTTTTGGATATCGTCCATTTGTACGTTAACCAAATGGATGGCATCCGTATGGAACGAATGGTGTGATGATAATGGCCAGCTTTAGACACTCGAATTTGTCAATTTTATTAATGGAAAAATCATCAAAAGTTTCAGCAAGAATTTTAAAAACAAATATTGAATAAAAAGATAATAATTTAATGTTTTATTTACATTATTTCTTGATATGTACTGAGGAGTAATGACATTTACACATGAAACAAAATATCGGTTAAATGGCCACCGTTGCTCGATTCGCAGGAATGCAATCATTTTATGAAATTTTGCAAGGGCGCCTGGATTTCACGAACATGGCCCGGCGACGATTGCCGTCGACAGTCACGGTAACACCTTTATCATTTAAAACAAAAGTACGGTCTGATTATCCCTCCTGCCCAAATGGAACACCAAACTGTGACTTTTTGAGGATGTACGGATGTTCTTGAAAGGTATGTGGGTTTCATCTTCCATCCGAGAATTCTGGTTGTTATCGAAGCCGTTAAGGTGGAAATGAGCCTCGTCACTAAAGATGATTTTGTTGTAGAATTCATAGTTAGTTTGTAGTTGTTCTAACATCCAGTTGGTAAAGATTCTGCGCTCTCTATGGTCGTTAGGCTGCATCGGTTGATCGTGTAAGCCAGAGTATAAATCTTTTCTCAAAATTCGATAAAGACTGGAGCCATCGAGGTTTAATTCCTGGGAACGATGGCGGATAGAGGTGTTTGACCGTTCTGTCACACTGACACTCACAGCTGAGATGTTTCTACCCATCTTTTGGGCCGATGACGGATAATTATTCTTTCATCTTTCAATGACGCCCGCTTAAATTTCTGTCGGTCGATTATGCACGGCGAAATTATCACGTAATATGTGGTCTATTGCTTGTTATAATGGTTTCAAGGTAATTGAAGGGCATACCATGTTTGACGCTCTGATGGTAATCGGCGAGCTTACATCAGTGCGGGTCAAGATATGGCGAGGGACTGCATTTTGGCCACAGATACCTGCATGTTGAACCTTGGCTCAGTTTATTTCAACTTGTAAAGGAGTATTTGGAGAATATTCTAAAGGGAACAACTTCCTCCCCAATGATCATTATGATGATTTATTGATACTATAGATAAGGGGCCAATTCCACTATAGTTCGATAGGCCCCATGTAATTTCTTTTCTAATATTGGTATAGTTATACTGTATCTTCACTCCGTTGGTATATTCTTGCTGTACAGTATGTTGTTATATGGGACATGACCTTTTCTATGTAGAGGATACCAATCAACCGAAGGAGACACCGGTTCATGTACTCTGTGAGAATGTCCCGCAGTCAACTGTGCAAAGTTAGATAAGCTTATTCCATGTAATTGATTTTAATCTGTACTGTAGGCATGACTTTCGGTTTTCTTCAGCCCTAAGCACAGATTTATATATGGATTTTACACCCCTTTCCCATCTTCTTCCGAATGAGTTCCCGCGGCTTTTATTAAATTGGATTTTAGTGTTTTCCAAGCGGTGTCTAGTTCTTCTTGTATTTTGGATGCCCTAATGTTTTCTTCCAGTCTTAGTTGGTATACATATCTTTTTGGGTCCTCAGAGTACACATTTAGTTTGTCTAAAGGAATCTACGGAAATCTTTCTCGTTTCTCTGCCGAGTGGCTTTGATTATCGCTAGTACAAGGTTTTGGTTGGTTGCGGCATTTACTGACATAACTACAGATCACTTAATATGTATGAATTAAGACTAATGGATATAGTCTTTTTAGTCAGTGGGTACTTTCGCTGGTGTCTAAGAGATTGATAGCTAGGGTGTTCGGGTGTTGCTCAAGTCTGGAAAGATACTTTTCCCGAATGCTTTTTGGAGAATAAATGGGATGTTCAGGTCATGGTGAAGGGTTTCATTACTGCCGAACCAGGGTGCATCAGTGATAGTCCGTAGAGTTTTGGATTGAAACTGTTGTAATTTTTAAATGTGTACAGTCGCGTACCACACAGTTGTATTCCGTATTGGTTTTAAGATAATTTTATACACAGTTAACTTATTATTTAGTGAACGTGTTGATTTGCGTTCGATTAACCATTGAAGTTTAAAGTACTTAACGTTTAATTGTTTTTTTTTGACAATGTGTTCTTCCCAGGTGAGTCGTCTATCTAAATAAATTCCAAGGTTTTTACATTGTTGCTTTGGGAAAGTTGTGTCCTATTTAGAATTACATTCGAACACCTCACTTCTTAGGGTGAAAGGTGACATGTTACTTACACTCATTAGCTTTAATCCTTCATTTTATTAACCAGCTCTCGATGTTGATGAAGGCATTCTGTAGTTTCTCAGATGTATATCTTTGAATTTTGCCAGTTGCGAGGATAGCGGTATTAGCTTTAATTATTCTGCTAATATCATTATACTGATACTTCTGCCATCATAGCCTAAGATTTCGATTTCATCAGTGTTGATTGTCTTGTCAGCTGTGGGATGCAAGTTTTAAACTCGGAAGCTACGGTCTTGCTTTAACTAGTAGCTGTGATGTTTAGCATCACTCTGTTTAAATTATTATATAGTAGTTCTGTATGCTGAAATATCTTTTGTTATGAGTTTAATTTGATCATGATTCTTGTTTTTGAAAGTGAATTTATCTTTAATATTTGTATTATTATTGAGGATCTGAATCAATTTTTTTATTTTGGCCACACCTGAAATGAAAATGGGTTTTCATGATGTTTGGCTGTAGTGGAGCCTTCCTTTTCTTTGGACCAGTCTACAGTTTCTGGTACATTCTCTAAATACTGGAATCTGTTTTTTGGATTTATTAAAGTAGTGTCGTAATTGGTAATTAGTCGTTGCCTTATATTTCTAGGCCTGGACTATGTTGAGTCTCGTTCCTTTTTATGCGATTTTCAATTTATATTCATCAGTTCTTTAGCTCGTGCTTCAATTTTAGCTTCCAAGGATTCTTATTCCTATGTTCGTAGTATCAGAGGTGCCCGCTAGGATAATATTTTGCGGCGGCGGAATTTGTGATAGTAGTTTTTGTTCGGCCCGTTTATCTGGCTCTGAATGCACGTTCATGCAGCATTGGTCCGTGAAATTTTACAATTTGAGTCAAATTTTCAGTCTTTTTGTAAAACGTCAAATAACTTTCCCTATATCAATTCATATTCATAAAATTGCAATAATGATTTGTAAAATTACATTCCACTTTGCATCAGTATTATTTGCAATCCAGCAAACATGTGTCTTACCCAACTCGAAGTCTGTTTTTGAAAATATTTATAATAGCACTGTATATTATAAGTTGTGCCTATTTGCGAGCTAATATATTCTTGTGGTTTTATTTTATAATATATTTATTTATTTACTTAAATCTTATAATGACAAATAATCTAGAAATATCAATTCAGTCTTTATAATAAAAATATTTTGTAACAATTATTAAATGTATATACATATCCAATATCACAATTACATGTTTATTTAGCGGCTCGTTTTATCAAGCGTATATTGATTCCGTTAATAGAGTCCAATACGCCGTAATTGCTGAGCACTGGTTGAATGTGAGGTTCCGGCAGATGTACTTCGTACTCCCTTATAATTTTCACGACAGCTGCTTTGATGGAAATCATTGCATATTTTTGTCCTAAAACCCATAATTGTACATTAATCTATATAATTATATGCTAGATTATGTACCGATACAGTTTCTGGGGCCAGCACTGAAAGGTATATACGAATATGGATGACGACCAATACAGTTTTCTGGTAGAAACCTTTCTGGATCAAATATTTCCGGATCCGGAAAATATTTCTCATTCCGGTGTAGATGGTAAATCATGATTTGAATAACTGTACCTTTGGGAATTCGTAAGCCATCTGTAATTTCAAAATGCGTATTGCATAGTTATCAACATACATCGTAATGGATTAAAATATACTAATAATTCTGTTACTAAATTTGTTTTCTGTTTCATTTAGTTCTGTTGTCTTTTATTGGTGTTGTTTATTTGTTATATATTCATTAATTTGGAAGTATACTCAAATAGAGAAATGTATAATGATGTAATAATCCAGCACACACTACTGTATGGATTAAGAAAAGTAAATAGTTCGACACTCGACGATTTTACAAGCAACAATTTTCCATTGATTGAAGATCGTTTGAAATTACGTAATGACGACTAAGAGCCAGTTGTTCAATAGTCAGGTAACTATCTTAAAGGCACCTTACACGGTCAATAATACTGTCAATCCTAGTACTGTCAGTATTTGCTTCAATCCTCCTTCAATATTTATCAAGTAATCAATTATCCGGATAAACATCAGTATTCTATTCATTCCAGCATTACTATACCTTACACGATCAGTAATACTGTCAATATTTTAGAAACATTAAAATTTTAAACATTTTATCGTACAGTAATACGGTCATTATTCTAAAATATTGACAGTAATATTGACCGTGTAAGGTGCCTTATAAACCCACTTTAACGCATCACGTATTGATGCGCTTTAAACTGTAGTTAACCGACTATTGAACTACTGGCTCTAAAATAGTTTGCTAGTTCAAACCCAACATATTACCCAAGAAAAGTCAAATATCTATGAATTTGTAAAAAGATGTTGAAAATCCAGCACACATCACCCGAAAATGAAAAAGAGAATATCATAAATATAGTAGATCTTCTGCATTCTATAACTACGTATTACAGTCATAAATTCCTACTAAATAAGGTGCAGAGCCAACAACAAATTATATTTATTTGTCATTTTGCATATATTCCAACGTCTAGTTTTTACTAAAAGTTCAATAAAATCTCAGAATTCATTTCAGAAGAAACATATAGAGCCAATTAAATTCTTAAATATGTATTAGTAATATATTTCGAGCAATATGCATTTATTCATATACTATTTTAATTACGATATAGAATAACCAAACTAAATTAATTGGATTTGTTCGCCTCAGCATATCTAACTAATTCTACTCTAATATTGAACATCTGCTATAAATTAATTAGTAGCAACATGTCTGAATTAATCTCTAAGATTAATTTTCGAAGAATTATAAAAAAACTTCTATCTTTATAGGGCTATCCGCCTTTCTGCCTGTAAAGGAAGCTCAGAGCTGATTTCATGCGGTATTTATTTTAACTTCACAGAAAACGTCTGAAATACTTTGAAAGGTGATTTACGAAACTTCGCCCCGATGGGGTTAGAACTCACGCTCCCTAAAGCTCAGTACGAGACGCCTGTATTGTCTCTTGTTCTATTGACGCTCCCGATGCGCGCAATTGTATCTCGTCCCGTACAACCGGTGCACGACTAATACAGAAAGCCACATGACGGTTAGACGAAAGCACCTGAAGTATTCTAATACATGGCGTTGTATGAAACATAAATTGCACAAGCATTACTGGGTAACGCAGCCCGAATTAATGACTTATCTGTCTGCAAGAAATAATTTTACCCAAATGTATATCATCTTCTGTTTCTCTTTCTATATGTGGCACAGCTGGATGTATCCTCAATGACTCTTTTATAACCATTTCCAAGTATTTTAAACCATTAATATCATTAAGAGTAACATCTGTGGCTAGCCCGTTCCCTATAACATCATAAGATTCCTCCAAAACTTTCATCTGTATTTCGGCATGTCTAGCCAAATTATACAGACAGAAACTAATCGCAGAAGATACAGTGTCATGTCCCTAAAATTAAATATGTAGAAATAATGTACAATAATAAATTACATATTAAATTACAGCAAACATAAAAGTATCAACTTCCTCCCTAAGTTCCTCATCTGTGAACATATTGCCATCTTTCTCTAATTCCAGAAGCGCATCCAAAAACGCAGTCTTTCTCTTCCTCCCGCAATCATCATCAATCACGTCGTTACGATTATTACCCCAGCTCGCTTTGCGATCCTTAATCACTCCCATTGTAAAACTATGCAACGTATCGACGTACGCCAGCTGCCGCTTGTAATCACTGGTCAATTTGAACAATACATCATACTGTGCGATAAATGAAAACCATCGTTTGAAAAGTATGTTCATGTAACCTTTCACCGCCAGCACGTAGTCGCAGTTCGCGTTTGCTTGCGCGTTAACCTTCGTGCACATAGCCGTTTCTACGATATGTATCAATCACTTATAGTACCCTTGATAGTGAAGCCCCCCCTAGCAAATGCTTACCACTGATAACGTCCAGAGCATACAAGTTTATAAACGGGTATATATTGATTGATTCCTTTCCCGTCTGCTTGCTCAGCTTTTGCATTAATATTTTAGCGTTAGTGTTCATGAATTCTGTGGAGCTTTCCAAGATTTTAAAATGAAACGTAGGTGTGATTAGTTTCCTGTGCTTTCTCCAGTGGCTACCTAAATGATAATATAAAAACTGTTTGAAAGATAGTATGTGTTTAAAGTTAATCGTCGCTTCCGTTTATATGGCAGTATAAAACCAAGTCAAATAAATGAGTAGAGTGAAATATAGTTACTTTCGTAAATATATCAGCATATCACGTTATCGCTTATTTATTTGGGGCTATACAAGTTTATATTATTTTGTTTTCATATAAAATTAATTTCTTGTAAAAGCGGAAATGCAGACAAAGACCATTATATTGAAGTCAGTCAACGTTCAACTTATTCACTAATTACATTTGAGGAATAAGTGCTATTTACTACACTCTTTTATTTCACTAAATAATATATGGACGGCCTAAAAAGTATTAACATTATCATAGCCGACCATGACCGATTATATGACGACGTATATGGACGTAATTAAAGTACCTACGTAAATTAACTGTTCGGCTATATTATTGGCAATGCCTGAAAGTTAAATTTTATTGTCGGTATCAAATCCCGTAATTTACTCATTTTTATTAGGCTTGTACAGCCGTATATACGTATTTCGTACTGTTGCGATTTTAATTTTTAATTTTATTTATAAAATACATACGTCAGTGAAAAGTCGGGGACGATTGTCTGAAGGGAGAAAGTATTAAATTAACACTCACATACATATACACTAACACATGGCAGAAGGACCCGTATATCGATAGTAAATTACAGAATTGCAACAAATAGAGTAACTAATAATAATACTACTATTTTTTATTCCGCAAATATCGTTCCGCTCAATATTACATATTATCTATTTTCATTATAGTACTTTCATTTTCTAATTTATATAAAATTTGCTCAGAAGTATTCGCTTTCGCTATTGAATTATTTCTTATATCTTTTATTTTTTTTCTTTAGTATTAATACACTTAAATAATTCTGTTTTCTAATATTTGGTTGGCTTTAGTTTTATTATTATTATTATTCCTTCCCCACCCCGTCGGCGCCGAAAGTTCGTTAACAGTATCTTGTAAGACGTAGTGTTGAAATTAATAAAAAATGTGATTCGAATCATCATTTATTAACATTATTTTTAACTATTCATTAATTAAAAATAAATTATCGTAGGGAATGACCTTGTATTCCCTACGATAATTCTAGAGCATCGGATACAATTGCCAAAGTGACTATATATTTTCATAGTTAATTCATGTTGAACTTTGAATCCAAATGAGCACAATATTTTTATTTTTGTAAATGCACTGTAAACAAAATTATTTGTTTAAATCAAATGTTAAAAACAGTGAATTAATATACAGTAACTCATGTATTTTTTTAGGTTACTTTAAGTAGTTAGCTAGTTAGTTTTAAGTAGTTACTTACCTGCACTATTTATGAGTCCATTTCCCAACCACATTATTAATGAATCGTAAGCGAACGATTTTTTCGTGTGTTTATTGGACTTTAAAAAGATTTCAATCTTCTCAGCATCCGACAACATGATCTTTAACCTACCACCAATCCAAAGTCTCACCACTGGCCCATGAATCTTGAAAAGGCGAGTTTTATTCCACAAAATCTCTGTAATGAAATATAATAAAATTTAATTCTCTTAAGTGGTTTTCTTTGAAAGTACTTTGTACGGAATTATTCAGCATTTTATATTGTGTAAAATTATTCTCCACATAAAACATATAAAACTTTTAAGATTTTTAAACGTTTTTTTGTTAAAGTGAGCGCTTTGACATATTAAGCTCAGGGTACTAGAGTTGAGACCCTTTGATATGAGAACTGACATCGTATTGCTGTTTAATTATGTTTTATTGCTATTTTTTGTATGTAAAAAATATGTATAAGTCCAATGAAAGAGATGCGTATTCAATTTTAGTCATTGTTTAAAATACATTGCTAAAATATAAGTCCTACCAGAATTGACTGTTGACAATATGTGTTATTAATATTTTTTATCTATTAAATTTATAAGTTCATTCTGATTCTGTATTTTTAGAGTTTTGCGGGAAGCAAATGGCAACTGATATAAAGTGGAATGTAGAAAATGTAAATATTGAATCGATGACTATTGTATGAAACGATTACAGCGGAACATTTGGGAGTGAATTAATTTGATATTTGCCTCTTTAAACATATTATATGTTTTGCATATTAGTATCGGAGGTATGATTAATGAACAAAAATTGTTTGGTTAATTGTCTTTTAGCATTGATTAATTATCACCTAGATGTTCAACGTCTGTTAAAGTCATGGTGTTTGCGGTGCTGATTTGATACAAATGTTGACTTTAACATATCTAACGAAAACTAGGATTAATTTACATAAAATATTTGCATACATTATAGTATATTTCCTATTTTTTATGAGCTCCCAGTTAACTACATTCTCCTCTTGCTGACTGCTTTCACCCATTCTAATTCTCTTCCATCCTCATGCAATATTATCTCTCTAAATTCACTACTTTCTTTCAGCTCTGGACACTCATGCAGTATGTGGTTTAACGATTCCTTTTCCACACATTCTACATGCTTTCGTTTCTTCATTCTTCCAAACCCTATTCTCCCTCTCCTCATTCCGACATCTAAATCTTGCAATAATTTTTGTTTCACATAGTGTCTTTAGTATCCTTTTAACAAGGTTCTTAATAAATCAAAACTTAGTATAACCACAAAACAAATAATGGAGACACGTAGAAAACATGAAATGCAAATACAATACGAAAGTATAAAAACTAAGTGAACTAAACAAAAAGATATCGACATGAATTAGGCAGAACATACGGAAATATAATACACACTGGACAACTAAAGTAATAGACAACAACAAAAGTGTAAAGGTGCTGGAGAAAAAACTTAGTATTGGAAAACAACAAATGCATAAACTTGAGAGAGTAGACGGGCAAACTACTACAAATAAGCTAGACATATTAAAGATCGCGGAAGATTTCTATGCGAATCTCTACAAGGACAATACCAAAAGAGGAAAAGAAGACCGATAGCGCTAAATCAAGGATTCGAAGACATACCGGATATTACTACAGAAGAAGGGAAAGCCTCACTATCTGAAATGAAGAACAATAAAGCACCGAGGGACGATACAGTTGTTATCGAAGCGATTAAGGAAGGTGGAGATGTATTGCTATCAAAAATTGTTTTGCTATTCAACATGTGCATTAAGAAGGAAAAACACTATCTTCTTGGAATAAGGCTAATATTAATATAATAAATAAGAAAGTAACATCACGGACCTCGGTCTATAGTTCGACCGATTAGCTTACTGCCGCCTCTTTATAAAAATCTAAGACAAAGATCGTAACAAAACGTCTTAAACCAAAATTCAAATTCTATTAGCTTCAAGAACAGGATTTAGAACAGGTTTAAGTACTAATGATCACCTACAGGTTATTAAGATACTTATTGAGAAATGTATTGAATACAATAAGTCGTTATAAGCCTGCGTACAGCTCCACGAAAACACTGACGCCTTTAAAATAGAAAGAGGAGTACGCCATGGAGACACTATCTCGCTCAAATTATTCATAACAATCTTGGAATACATGTTCAAAAAAGTCGATTGGCAAAACATGGGTGTATATATATATATAATATATATATATATATATATATATATATATATATATAAACATGTTGCTCACTATAAATTGCTTGAAAGAGGCGCAATAAATGCTGAAAAGACTCAACTATGCCTCTCAACAAATAGGATTATACATCAATATATCCACAACTCAGCTTATGACTAACCTCGTTACCAGCAACAACCTTACAATAGGAGATACGCCCATTAGCCAAGTTACAACTTATGAAAATAATGAATGTGACCATAACTGTACATGGCAATCGTTACGGGGCCATGTTGACTGATTTTATTTGGAACAATGGACTTTGAAAAGGATGGTGCTAACTGTCACACCGCACGCGAAACAATGACGATATTGCAAACCAAGTTTCCAGGTCGTGTCATCAAAACTGGCCACCAAGAAGTTGCGATGTAATTCCTCTGGATTATTTTCTCTCGGATTTATTGAAAATGCGATTCACCCTGAGACAACTCAGGAACTCAAACAAGAATATACATGCCAAATTCGTGTAATCCAGCAGCCCTTACTGCAAAATTTCAATAAAAAAAAGCAAAGAAATTTTGCAACAGATCAACGGTGGCCATTTAACCGATATTTGGTTCCATGTGTAAATGTTATTACTAACTTAGAAAAAAAGAAATTCTATAAACCATTATATTAAAATATTTTTTTAAATAGCATAAATACAAAAAACACAAATTGAGAAATGACCAAGAAGAAAAAATCTAAGCAATAAAAACAGGAAGCTGAAGAAATAGAATATATATAAAAGCCAACAAACAATGAAGCAGAAAAACAATGACCAAATACCGATGGAAAAATGGAACACCAACAACAATTTTATGTATCCTTTCCATTATTGAACATTTTATATATATATATATATATATATATCCTTCCGTAAGGTGTAGGCGTCATATACAGATACTAATACTAGGTATAAAGGTATAATAATAAATACTTTGTTTTATTCATACTACCAAGTTATTAAGTAATTGTCCTTCGAGTTTATTCATAATTATTTAAAACAAAAATGTATCCGTTTCATGATATCTCAATAGTATATGTCAAATAGCAATTACTCTATTTAATATTGTTATGTCGTGTCAATCATACTTAATTTATATAATGCCGCATTTGTTACAACGGCCCACTCTCCAGCTTAAATATTTGTAACTGTGCTACCCTCCAACCGACTATCCAATACCTCATGTTTTATGTAATAGAAATATCGTATATATTTTATATTTACCAACGAGATCGTTTCCAAATTCAAACACATTTCCAAATATAGGGAGAGGTTTAGGTCCCGGCAACTTGTTAGCGTCTCTATATTTTCGAACGTTCTCATAGTACATAAATAAAATGAAGAAACAAGCAAACACGAGTAATAATAACAGGGCGTCCATGTTTCTACTGCCGAAACTATTTTTAAATTTACAATAAAAAGTAAAGAAGAAAGCCGAAACGAATTCTACGTTTTTATAACAATTTTGTAGGTTTATTGTAGATCAAATTTTCATAAGTGGTTGCCTATATCAATTGTTTAAAATGTAGATGGCTGCTATACTAGAGTTTGATACAGCTTTCGCACAGCAATGTATTCCTCATTAATATATAAACAGTTAACATCAATAGTTTAGTATCGGTAACATGCGATAATTATCCCGAAAATAAATATTGGATATACAATCTAACGATATTATTTTTGAATATTTTAATAGCTTCGGTGATCAATGACCAAATTTGATTACAATTAATAATATATTAGATTTTACATGGTTAAAAAATCATCCAGACGATCATTTATGGGTTGATACTTTGGGGAGGAACAAATAAAAAATACTAAAACATTATTTTAACTTACATTATAGATGTTTTGATGTACCTTAAGACCAACTCGATGTTATCAAGTCCTTAAGTTCTGTATATTGCTACTAGATAGTATTAATAACGACGGAGAATTTATACAAAAAAAACTATAGTTGAAGCAATTTCCATATTTAATCAAGATGGTGTTTGCAATACTCATAATATTCATAATTGGTATAAACAAAATTCTCGAACAACGAGATTTCTAAGACGATAGTCAATAAACATTTGGACTGGCTTACTAAATAACCACAGTATAGGTCCACATATGTTGCCAAGAATTCGGTAACATAAAACTTTAGAATCAAATTATGATTTTGTAAATGACACCGTCATTCAAGTTTTTTTTTGGGACTGCGCGAGCCGGTTAGAGTTGAAAATCTTACATAAGACGACTTCTGAAGGAAGATTGCAGGGGAGTGCTTTTTTAGTCAGTATGAATCTGACACTTCTTACTGACTAAGAAAAGAACTCCGCTGCAATATAGTGAAACAATTCATTTTATATATAGCCTGACTTTCAGTAAAAACGCAACACATAGAAGTTTTTGATTCATTTTAATAAAATTTGTGATAAAACAAACAAATGATTAAAATTAGAAAACAAAATAACAGAAACAAGAAAAGGTTTTTTTCAATCATGAGTTACTCCACCACGATTTGTTATGCACTCATTTAAACGGCGGGCATACTGTCAATCAAGCGATCGATTTTTTCCTGCGGTATATTATTCCAAGCTTGCTGAATCCGCATTCGAAGATAATGTATGTGGTTTGGTGGATGTGGTATAATTTACCGATCATATCCCAAACATGTTCAATGGGTTACAAATCTGACGATCGAGCAGTCCATGGGAAAACAACAATGTTTGCTTCTTGCAAACGTAGTCTTGTAATACTTGCCATACGAAAGCGTGCGTTATCCTCTTATAAAATCGGATTTCAACTGTCGAAGAACTAGAAGTGCAACAGGCTCCAGCACGTTGGCAATGTAACTATCTGCATTTAAGTTATCTATTGCAATTGACCGAGTTTTTAAATCTGTCTCTTATTGCCAAAGGTCTTAAACGGCGTTGTAACGATCCGTGGTCAACCATGAACGTCCAGATCCAGAGCGCCGTTGTCATCGGACTATCTGGATTTACACGGCTATATCTCTAAACGAAAGTACCGCCTCTCTCATACCAATAATACGGCCACGTTAAAAATCATTTCATTATAATAATTTGCACGTTGACTTTTGGTAGTCTTAAATTTTCACAACGCAATAGTGGACAAATTAATAGAACAATTGACAGCTATTAACACTAATAGCTTGCTTAATACAATTAATTGATACTATGTGCCCTTTCTTTGTTGTAAGAAATGGCACCAGAAGATACAAAAAAGGATGTATAGATTTTATTTACTTTAATAATAATAATAATCAGTACTTTGCTTCGCCAAGCTTTGACAATTTTAATAAAATCGATCAACAAGTTCTGTGTGTTGCGTTTTTTTATGAAATACAGTATATGTCAAACTGTGTGTGGGTTAAATTTGCGGGATGATAATTTGTGGAATTTCCATGTGGCCAGCCTATTCAGCGATCAATTAATTTAGGCCTATGGCTCTGGATATTTCTGGATAGTTGACGGAGCTGCAAAACTCTGGCGGGTGAGGAGTTGCCAATGCTGACCATACTAGGCCAGCACTCCCCTAGTATTAGATGCCTAGTGTTTACTAGAGCTGGGCAGAGGCATATTACATGCTCTGCTGTTTCTACTTCTTCATTGCACTCTCTACATAACGGGCTGTCCACCAGACCCATCATGTGTAGATATTTGTTAAGCAGGAAGTGGCCATTTGGGATGTTTGTCAATAATTTCAGATTAGTTCTAGATAAGTTAAGACGGGCCGTGCCTGCAATTTTACAAGGTTACTTAATTGCTACCTTTGATTGCTTGCAGCCCGGCGTTTCTCACCATCTTATCTTGTGAAGATCATGTGTCCTATTCCGTAAGGTGTAGGCGTCATATACATATACTAATACTAGGTATAATAATCAATACTTTGCTTTATTCATACTACCAAGTAATTAAGTAATATTCCTTTGAGTTTATTCATAATTATTTAAAGCAAAAATTTATCCGTTTCATGATATCTCAATAGTAAATGTCAAATAGCAATTACTCTATTTAATAATGTTATGTCATGTCAATCATACTTAATTTATACAATGCCGCATTTATTACAACGGCCCACTCTCCAGTTTAAATATTTGTAACTGTGCTACCCTCCAACCGACTATCCAATACCTCATTCTTTATGTAATAGAAATATCGTATTTTTTTTATTGCTTGCAGGCCGGCGTTTCTCACCACCTTATCTTGTGAAGAGCATATGTCCTATGCTCTATTATTTTTTTCAGAGTACCTGCAGAAAGTATTTCATCCTCTTGGGTTGTTAGAGGATGTAAGGATACCTTCCTGGCAAGTTCATCTGCTATTTCGTTCCCCTTGATGTCACTATGTCTTTTGATCCAGCAGAGTTCTAGTTTGTTATGTTTAGCTAGCTCCTCCAGGCTGTGTAGACATGAATATAGCTCTTTCGACACAAATGTGTTGGCATTTAGTACATTTAGAGCTGCTTTGCTGTCAGTGACTATTTGGATATGTTTATCCTTAATATTCCGTTCAGCTAAAATTTGAACACAATTTAGTATTCCTGTTAATTCAGCTTTGAAGACTGACGTGCATCTTCCAAGTGGTGCACTTATCTTGAGTTCGAGTTCTGATGAGAATATTCCATAGCCAGCTCTCGTCTTAGTTTTGGATCCATCAGTATACATGGTTATGTTGGCGCCTTGTGGGATACCATTCATTGTGATGATGGTCTGAAAGTGTTTGACAAAACGATATTTGGGTATAATTCTGTCGCACTTACCTTCTATGAGGGGGTCTAGTTTGATTGCTTCACTCAGTATGCTCCTGTGTCCAATGATTCTACCTTTATCATGCCACAGGTTGAGTGAAGATAGCCTTAATGCTGTTTTTACTGCAGTCTCCCTTATAAGAAGGTCGAGTGGTTGTAGACATAACAGTGCTTCAAGAGCTGCTGTGGGCGTTCTTCTCATAGCGCCGGTGATGGCAAGACATGCCATCCGCTGGATGTATGATAGCTTTGAGATTGTTGTAACTTGTTTGGTTTTCGACCACCAGACTATTGCACCATATGCGATAGTTGGTCTTATGATCGCGGTATATATCCATTGGGTGATCTTGGGAGACAGGCCCCATGTTTTACCAACCGCCTGCGGCATTGCCAGAATGAGATGCAAGCCTTTTGCAGCTTGGATGTTATATGCTCATTCCAGTTCAGTTTTGTATCCATGATTAATCCTAGATATTTTACTTTATCTGTGAGAGTCAGAGGGACCTTAAAAAGAGTTGGCATGTTCATGAGCTTGAGATTCCTCTTCCTCGTAAACAATATCAGCTCTGTCTTTTTTGGGTTAACTGTTAGCGAATGGCTATCGCACCAGTTCTCAACAATCTGTAGAGCACTCTGCATGAGATTACAGAGTACACCTTCAAAACTGCCATTTATCATGATCACTATGTCGTCGGCATAGCCAACGGCATAGTATCCTGAGTTGTTTAATTCCAGGAGGAGGCTATCAATTACAAGGTCCCATAAAAGGGGTGAGAGGACTCCACCTTGAGGACAGCCTCTTCCTGCAACTTTTTTTGATGTTACGTCATCTAGTGTTACTTGGATTGTTAGACCAAGCATAATTTTTATCCAGCCCCTAATAGTGGGGTGAATCCCGTGAGATGTTAGAGCATTATCAATACTCTTAAATGTTGTTTTGTCAAAAGCACCTTCAATATCAATGAAGGTGGCAAGCAACGAACTTTTATGCTCTAGTGTTTCCTCTATCTTAGAGGTCACCAGATGTAGGGCTGATTCCGTTGAGCGTCCTGGTTGGTAGGCATGCTGTTTCGGATGTATGGGGTACGTTTTCAAAGGCCCGTCCCTGATTTCACGATCACAAAGCCTTTCCAACGTCTTCAGTAGAAATGAGGGTAGGCCGATGGGCCTGAATGACTTGGCAAGTGTGTAATCTACTTTGCCTGGTTTGGGTATAAAGGTCACTTTGACCTCTCTCCATGTATTGGGTATGTACCTAAAAGCAATGCAACCTTTAAATATATACACCAGTGTGTTTATAAAGTAGGTTAACCCCCATTGAAGTAGTGCTGGGAATATTCCATCTAGTCCTGGGGACTTAAAAGATGAAAAGCTTGATATTGCCCATTCTATTTTAGTTATACTTATCATTTGGTCAGCTAGCAGCCAATCTTCCTCATCAGGTAGATGAGGATCAGTTGCCACGTTGAGACCTCCAGGTTGATTGCCAGGAAAGTGGGTGTCTAGGAGTACCTCGATAGTTTGGGAGGGTGTTACCGTGAAGGTGCCATCCTCCCGTTTTAGCGAGTTAAGTTGTTGTACAGGGTCTTTTGAGATTACTCTCTTCAGACGAGCAGCTGCTGCTGTGGATTCATTGCCATTGCAGTAGGCTCTCCATGTATTTCTTTGTCGCTTCCTGACTTCACTTTTGAATTGTCTACGGGCTTCCCTAAAATCTTCCCATAGAACTGTATCATTTCTATTTTTGGCCTTGTTGAAAGTTTTTCTGGCCTTAGATCGGAAACAGTTGATCTCTGCACTCCACCAAGGAGGTGCAGAGGCTCTCAAGCCCGCCTTTCTTATGGGACAGGAGTCCTCATATGATGAAATCAGTGATTTTTGGAGGTGTTTCACACAGGCCTCCAAGTCGTCCACTGATTCTGGAATTTTGTCTACTGCTTGATACTCCATCCTATCCGATAGATATCAGCAAAATAGTTGTTTATTAGTTTTATGTGGATTTCTGTACGACTGTACTTCACATGGTACAAAGTCTAGGCCGTAGCGTATCAGTCGGTGATCAGACATGGATATCTGATTTGATACGTGCCAGTTTTTTATTTTGCTTGAGATATTGCCCAGTGTTAGACTGATGTCTATCACCTCGGCTCGTTTTTGTGTTACGAACGTTGATTCGCACCCTCTGTTCAATATCTCTATTTTTGTACTGGTTGTGTACTCAATTATAGCCTTTCCTCCGCTGTTGATGTTTCTGCTGCCCTACACCACATGGTGAGCATTAGCATCACATGTGATGATGAGGTCAATCTTTAGTTTTTCACAGTGTTCCACCAAGTTTTCCAGTTCTGGGCTGAGAGGTGGTTGGGCTGCGTCGTACGGTAGATACGCAGAGACTATGTAGATCTCTGCGTCGTCGACTGTTTTCAGTCTGACAACTGTGAGGTCTGCAGAGCTGAATTGGTGTAGGAGTGTACCTGTAACTTTAGAAGGTGTTAAGATGCATGTCCTAGGTTTGTTTCCAGCAGCACTGAATAGCAGGTTGCTGTTATTGTCGCTGAGTCCGGATACCCTGTTTTTAACAATCCAGGTTTCTTGGATCAAGCTATATTGCGTATTCTGTAGATGACAACTTAAATTTGTTGCCACCTTAGAATGGTGCAAATTTACTTGGGTGATTTATAGAACCAAGCCCATTTTATAATTTTGGCAATGGAGGAGATGGATCTGTATCCAGGTTAGCATTGCCTGTCTCAGCTGTCGCTTCAACAGAGTCTGCCAGCCCAGAGTTTTCCTCTCCGCCTATGGCTCACTCAAGGAGCTAAGGACAGGAGAAACTCACTGTTATGTTATACTTAAGCGACGCCCCACTGTCTGGGCAAATAAGCCAATGGGTCGTTAAGTAACAACGAACCCACCAACCTTTTGTCGACGGGTCCTTACTAATCGAAAACGTGATCAGAAGGACATTAGTAAAAGCGCAGCTTACACATAAGAATTAGATGAAGAAGCACAGTGACAATAAATAGTACTCCCATGTTAGTTCTCAGTTAGTGATGTAGTGGCTGCGAAGCATTAATTTTTGTTAAAAATTCAGATTAGCCCTTATTGCCTTACACAGTTCTCACTGTTACTGTCAGCAACATATTTAATTACGAAATCCAAATAGTCTTTGACTTCACTAAGTTTCGGCTTGGACCTGTTAGTTTCGTCTGCTTCATCATGGTCATCTTCATCTCCGTCAAAGCTTTCGGCTATAATTAAACTTTCAACGATCTCCTGCTATGTGAGCAATTGGTAGCCTGGATCTTGGTCGTCTACTTCTTACCACAACTCACTAGCACGTAACAAAACTGCATAGTTTACAGCGTCGCATTTCAATTATTGTCCGGGTCTGTCCGGATTAAACGAAGTCCAATTTAACGGGGGCCGCATTAATAAGGTACTACTTTATATTTTAATGATGACCAATAGTAATAAATCGATTCAAATACATATATTTTTAAAATTCTTAACGGAATAATAATAATATTATTGGATATGGTTTATTATGTTTTTGTATTGGCTTCATTGTGTAAAAGTAGCAATACAATGTCACTTTTTATTAACTCTGCTCTGTACTAAAACACAAAACATAACTTTCATGGTAACTAATTATAACATAAACTGATTTTAGCGTGCAATTCGCGAAAATCCAATTTATCGCGAGAATTCATCGAATGAAATTGGGTTTAGTTCAATACAAGTTGGAGTGCGTCCAAATATATTTCATCTCATATTTATTTGTTTACGTATTTTCACAGCGATGTTGTAACCCGTTTAATGTTTGACAAACAGTTACTGCCGCTAATTAATTTTCATTATAAATAAACACCACCACATAAATACATGGCGAAAGCGCGTCACTACAATTTTACAAATTGAACGAATTTATAAAATCGTGTTGATTTAAACTCCTCGTAAATCATCACGAAAATGTGAAAAATATTACGTTTGGCGCTGTTAAGTATGTTTAAAAAAATGATATGAGAGGAAATATTTAGCTACAATATAATACATGATGAGTGCATATAACCGTGCTCGTATCAATCACCAAAATATATATGTTTATATACCAACAACAACAGCAATAACTACTTCACACCGCGCAGTATATTATTGTATAAATAAAATATAAATGTTGGAATTAAAAAAACCGTACATTGTTATTATCTGTCATAAGTCTCGATTAGTTAAGAAATAATAAATACATAGGACAAATCAGTGGAAACAAGGATTATTCTGGATTATTAATTGTCCTAAACATTTGGTGATGACATAAAATAAGAAATTTTAAATGTAATATAAAATAAGCAATAGTAGTATATTTATTGAAAGCACATATTGTATAAATAAAATATAAATGTTGGAATTAAAAAAACCGTACATTGTTATTATCTGTCATAAGTCTCGATTAGTTAAGAAATAATAAATACATAGGACAAATCAGTGGAAACAAGGATTATTCTGGATTATTAATTATCCTAAACATTTGGTGATGACATAAAATAAGAAATTTTAAATGTAATATAAAATAAGCAATAGTAGTATATTTATTGAAAGCACAATTATGTGCGTACATTATAAACATATATTGGCCAAATACATAAATCAGATCAAATGTTATAACAAAAGTAAGTCTACACATTAAAATATACAGCATAATACAATGTCTTAATCGCTAACAAATAGAATAATTAAAATAATTACAAAAATAAGAATAAAATAAGAAAAAATGCGCTTACAAAATAAAAATACATAGTTCTTATTACTAATTTTGTTTATATAAATGATATAATAAAAAATAAAAAATGGAAAAAATCCCTCTAAAATTAATTACTCTTCTATTCTCGATATCTTATTTTATTTGAGCACACATGTTTTGTTCTTATAACATATTTTGTCATAACAAGCAATAATATTTTTTATTTTAATTGTTTTTTTATTTTATTATTATACTAATAATGTCTTTTATTTTCAGGTAAGCACCTACATCTCGCTTTGTATTATTATTTAATAACTAGTGGTAAGTTTCTTCGCATATAATTGAAAGTACTTACAAGTATATTGATTTACTGATATTAGGCGATGATTATTTGGGGGATAGCGAAGACAAAATGGAAGAGATGGTGGGGTGCTAACCTAGTAATAGCAGGGTAATAGCGTCTAAGATCAGGAATGCGTGTGGAGTATCAAGTGCGGGGTAATATATTACCAGGGGAGGGTAGAGCAGGGAGGACAAAGTATGTAATGTATAGCAAGAGCGCGGTGTGAGATGGAAGAGAGAAGAAGGAAAGTGAGGATGGGGCAAGGATACACTGCGTGTATACTGTGGAGTAAGGGTAGAGATACGTGGTGGCACAGACGACGAATGTGAGGCAGTGGAAGCAGAGTGGGTGGGGTATTGATGTACGGTGAATAATTTAGAGATGATGGGAAAGGCGAATATCAACAAAGGGCTGGCGTGATAAAGAAAGTACGTGAGACATAAGACATAATGACAAAATTAAATTTGCGTCAAAGAATGTCTATTGTAAAATAGTTTTATAATTATAAAAGCAACAACACAGACAATTCGAATTACAATATTGAAATTAATTAATAAATTTGAAACCCATGACAAAGTTAAGGATAAAAAACGTATGGTCTTACTATGGAGAATGCTGCTGATGTACACAATATTCTTCTAGAAGAACTAGGTACTTCACAGCGCCAAATGTCAAGCAAATGTGAAATTTCACTAGGATCTATTAATCGAATAATCAAAAATTATTTTAAAATGTTGTCGGCCTTGATTAATCTATGCCTCCAACGCCGACGGTCCAGATAGAAGATTAAAGTTTTGTAACGTCTTTTCTGATCTTCTGGCACAAGAAGTAAATTTCAATGATTCCCTAGATCGAAAAATATAGACGGATGAGATAAATTCCACATTAACGGACGAGTTAATCGCCATAACTGTGTATATTACTGTGATGTAGTTATGGAGATAAATGTTCGATCACCGGGAATAAACGCTTGAGCAGGCATTTGAAATGGAGGAATAATTGGGCCTTATTTCATTGAAGATAATATTAATGGTGAAGTATATTTGGATCTTATACGAGTAATTTTTAGGAACATGTCTTCTTTTTCAACAAGATGTAGCTTCACCTCACTACACATTGCAGATACGCCAATTTCTAGATAAGCATTTCCATTAAGCTGGTCTTGGAAGAAGAGGGCCTCCTAGATTCTGTGATTTAACACCACCTGTTTTTGTAGTATGGGACCGTATACATGATTTGGTTTATATTTAACAACATCAAGATATTAGAACATTGTGCGTATTTATTCGGGAAGCATTGAAAACGTCCACCCCGGAAATGTTTATGAACATGTGTAGAAGTGTTGAATCTCGAATTGGTCAAACAGGTTTAGTACCTAATGTAATCTGAAACTCTCCCGTATACTTGAAAATTACAACAATTTCAATATCGTCATTCTAAACTATGCTGTTTTTTATAAACTTGTATCAACTTCTGTTGTACCAAAATTATAGCTAAGTTGTATGTGTTGTTATATTTATAAATCCATTTTAAATTCTCTATATGCCAACGGTATATTAAATATTGGATATTATATATAAATAAATAAAATAATAATTTTCAAGGTGGCACTACTGACATTTCATTATTTCCTTTCTGTTATGTATGAACTAATGTTCTGGTTGTCAGCTCAGCATTTCTATTTTCACCATAATATAGCGCCCTCTGTATTCAGACAACAACTAAATTGCGATCGACAGTTTTGGAACGCTTAGTATATGATAAAAAACACAAAAATGGCTTGCAATTCTAGATTCATATTAATATATTTGTATTAATAAATAAATAAACCTAGCTCAGTAGCCCTGTGATTAGAGTTGTCCGTCTCGTACTGAGCATTGGGGAGTCGGAGTTCTAACTCAAATCGAGGCGAATGTGCGCGAATCACCTTCCATAGTCTTTCAAAAGTTGCCTGTGAAGTTAAGAGAAACACCGGGTGTAACTTCTCTGAGCTTCTTTCTTTGCCGGCGGCAAAGCCTCACGGCCGATAGCCCTAGAAGGTTTTTTAACTAAATAAAGTAGCAGTATCTTTATACTTCCCCGGTAATTTTTTATTATATATTTCACAAATTTTCTACCTTGCCACTTTTATAATTTTCAGTCTACATTGGACGAAAAGTCTATTTCATAATAGGAATTTTTTTAACATTAATAAATCATGTAGTACTCTATCACAGACACCCGTCGCCTACTGTAATTAGAAATCGTATATTATAAAAATACAAATTAATTTAAAAATTTTCATTAATAATTCCAAATAATTTTATCTCATTTTAAGTTGCACATTGATTCCATTTTCTGACTCCAAAACTGCATTACTCAGTAACTTTGGTTTGCTGTGAGGTTCCGCTGGAAGAATTTCGAAGTTTCTCACTATTTTACTAATTGCCAGTTTTGCGGAAATCATAGCATATTTTTGACCTGAAATGCAAATTTATTAGATAGGAATTTATAGCACTACCTTTACAAATTACCTATACAATTACGTGGACCTGCACTGAAGGGAATATAAGCATATGGGTGACGACCCTTGCTGTTTTCTGGAAGGAAGCGTTCGGGGTCGAATTTTAAAGGTTCCGCGTATATTTTCTCATTTCGATGCATGTCGTATGCGCTTATTGATATCAATGTTCCCTTTGGTATTGACAGGCCATCTAAAAGGATACGAAAACATTTATATGTACGTACATTATAAAAATATATTAATCAAATACATAAGTCACATATAATTAAAAAAGAAAATTAAGTTTACACATTCAACTTATATAAGTGTTATCTATCATAAAAGAGAACTCTTGTACAGATATTAGATAACACCAATGGATGTTATCACTGCTTGTGGTACGGCACGGTTCTCAATTCAAATTCGTCTGATTTAATTTCAGCAGCTTATTATTAACATTGTTTTCGTGTCATTTGATAATATATGTTTTTCTTGCTATTTTTTTTCTTCATAATACACTTCTAATTTGTTGAATATTAGTTGAAATGATATAAGTATAATATAACTCATACTATTATTTCAAATGTAATTTTGAAAGTTATAAGTTTTACTATGCGTTAATTTTGTTTATTTGAATTATCCTTCGCATACTTATCAAAATGAAATGATGAATGCGTTTTAATATGATGAAAAATAACTTCAAAAGTTTTGTGAAATTGTATATTTAAAGACGTTGAAATTGTTTATTTGGATGAAATCCCCTTGCCCGTTCTGGCGTACCAAGTATTTGGTAGGTGTAAGCACGGTGAGAGATGAGGTAACATTGTGCTTTCCAGGAGCGACTTGCACGGATAATCGCACACGAGCCCGCAACAGCTCCCGAATGATAAAAAGCGGCTTAAATCATATGATAGAATATACAATAATGTTATTTGACTGACTAGCATTTAATTATACGTACCAAGCATTATATCTTCTTCCAATTCGCGTTCAAATTGAGGGACAGGTGCATGTAACCGCATTGACTCTTTAATAACAATCTCTAAATATTTTAGCTCATTTATATGAGTTAAAGTTATTTCAGCGTCTTTATCAGTGCCAATTACGTCATGTGATTCCTTTAGTACCTTTTCTTGAACATCTGGATGTTGAGATAAACTTAGTATGCAGAAGCTTAATGCTGATGATATTGTGTCATGGCCCTGAAATAAATAAATAAATATATTATAATTTCATATTGTAAAAAGTTTGTAAGTAAAAGTATCTGCACATCTATGTGTAATAAGTGCAAGGCTTGCTATGTATGTATTGAGAATTAGTGTTTCTAGGTGCCATCCGACTGCGTCATCGCCCAGTTTGACGTTTTTGATAGTATACCTAATTAGAAAATTTTCTCATACATACGGTATTTGTATTGTTAACAGTGAATTGAAAATTGTATCAAAAAAATGGATTTGAATCGTGAACCTTTTCGTGCAATGATTTTTTACGATTTTCGGCGTAGAAATCAAGGGTGTCCCAAAATTAACGCAATATTTGAATTAAATAGAAAACACAATTTTGGCCATTAACAAAGCCATCAAGGTGTAAATGTGTTTAATCGCTTAGGATGATTTTGCTCGTGTTGATGTTCAATAATTCATTCACCGAGGAGGCTATTTGTCCGATGTGTTATTCCATAAATAACCCTATCCTATGTACTTTATGATTCAATAAAAATAACAATCTAAAGACTAAAACCTGTGTTTTCTATTTAATTCAAGTCTTGCGTTAATTTTGGGACACCATTTATATAGATGCTTGGATAACAAACAGCAATAACCAGAAGATAGAAATCAAAAGAAGAAGGGATATGGCTAGAGCTGCCGTCCTTAAAATGAGGGAACTCTTCAGAAACCGAGATTTAATGTAGAAGCTTCGTGTCAGAATGGCGAGATGTGGGCAAATAAATCTCAGATGCCGAAGTTAACAAGAATGGGAAAGGAACTGGAGGTTATAGACACAATTAAAGCTAGAGAGCTAGAATAGCTAGGTCATACAATGCGGGTAGATAAGTACATGATCCTGCAGCTTATATATAGAAGGCAAATCTCAGAAAATAATTTTAATGCAAGTCATAAGATTTATTTGGAGATGAAGTATAAAAAATAGGTATAACGATTGCTAATCTACGGGTAGTTGATGGCACCTAAAAAATAAGTAGTTAATGACCCTCAGCCATATTTTTCTGGAAAACGATATTCAAGATATAGTCGCGAGCAAGTAAGCACATGCGTATTTTAATATTTATTAGGAAACTTACTGCAAACATAAATGTATCTACTTCTTCCCGCAGTTCTACATCCGAAAATTTGGTGCCTTCCTTTTCCAAATCTAACAGCAAGTCCAAAAATGCAACTCTTTTTTTAATTCCAAAATTTTCCTCTCCATTGGTTTCCGATATGGAAGAAACTCTTGTTGCTTTACGTGTTCTAATGACTTTTTCAGTGAAATCATGTAATGTTTTGATATGTTTTTGTCGCAGTTGGTAGTCGCTTGTGAATTGGAAATAAAAGTCGTATCGTTTCAAAAAGGAGAATGCTCTTCGGTAGAATATGTCTAAATATCCCTTGACTGCGCGGATGTATTCATTGTTGTCACCACTTTGAGCATTTAGTGAGATTCGCATCGCAGTTTCTACATTTAAAGACAATAGTTATTTAATATACCGCGGGTTTATAAATTCCGGTTTTTGGTTTGAATTTAATGCGCTTTGTTAGTGTGAATGACCTATTCTGGAATTTGCTTACAACTGATTGTTGCTCAAAATTTTGAGAAGAATATTACCATAAACTACTTCACCTCCATTAAATCTACATAAAAACCTATTTTTTACAGAACCCGTGAGGTGTAGGCAGGTTATAAACTGATTTAGCGCACTAAACTTAAACCATCAACTGGTGTTTATGGAAGCGTGGTAACTATCCAGTAATTGAAATAAAACTATTTATTTTCATGTGGTACAAATCTAAAAAGTTAATATTGTCTAGATCAGTGATTCTCGAACTGTCTGGTCCTTGCAGTAAAAAAGAGAGCGGAATAGGTATCTGTAGAAAAACATGGCGAATGTTCTATAATCAATTTGACTGAAAAACAAATTTTCACGGCCCCTACTTTGAGATTCACTGGTCTAGATTTCAAACAATGGAATCTGTAATCATTATTTTGGAGATTATTCTATAAGTATTGTTTTGTTTGTATTTTTCAGACTAGTAATATAAACATGTATATGTTTACAAACTATCGCCTAATTTAAAATTAAACATGACACGTCTAAGAATACATATTTCATTTCAGCAGAAGTAGTTATAGCAGATATAGATTTGACTATTGAATATTGTTACATGCCTAGTAGTCAGACTGTATAATAAGAGTTTAGTGGAGCTTTGCATCTCCGTGTCTTACTCTTCTAAAGTTGGGCACTTACCACATATAACGTCCAAGGAGTATAAATTGATAAAAGGATATACATTGAAGGACTTCTTGCCTACTTCTTTCTTTAGCTTCCCCAAGAGGATGACAGAATTTGAATTCATAAAATCCGTTGAGCTTTCCAGTATTTTGAAATGGAAGGTGGGTGTTATTATTTTTCTATGCTTTCTCCAATAATCACCTGCAATGAAAAAATAGTTTCTTTCGAATGCATTTTAAACAATAATGACTGCATGGGCATCCTTTTTATAGTGACGGAATAACGCGCTTCAAGCCGAGTACGCATTTAACTTCTATTGGTACGTTATTTCAAAATTTGGTTCCGATCTAAATTAGCACTTTAAAATTATTATTTTAGAGAATCACTGGTATTAGTATACAGCAGTTTAAAAAAATGGAGACAAAATATGATTGATTTACAAGTTCAGTAAATTGATAGTAAAAGTTAATTGAATAATAAATACAAAAGTATTGCAAGATATATGAAGATATATAAATATCATATAATATATTAATGAACGGGTTTCATAATTAGATTTTATCATAGGAGGCTAAGATTAGATCTCGACGCCAAGCATAGACCACGAACAGCGAATCGGGTGATGTTCTAAATGGCGAGAGCGTAAATACTATTAAATATTTAATAATATTTATTCACTTAAGATAGATAAACTATTAATAAAGGCATACAAGTAACGTGTGATCATAATGGGAGGAAAAAAAAATAATACATAATAATAATATATAAAGTAAAAAATATATACCTATAATGACCAGCGTTAATAGAAATCTAGAACATGTAGTGACCAACTGAATTAACGGATCTTAATATTAGTTTTCGTCAATATTTTTCTTAAAATTTGATAGTCTTCTCACTGAAAACAAAATGTTGACACTATCATATCAAATGGTTTTAAAACTATTAACTTGAAATTTTACACTCAGATCACTCAAATTCCACTCATTTGCATGATTTTTTAGACGTACCAACATAATAGCTAGTTATTTTATAAACACTACACTTCCCTCTATTCAAGGTTATCAGGACAACAAACCTACAGTTTTATAATACGTTTAGGTCTTTACTCGTTAATTTTCCTTATTTGAAACATTTGCATTGTTCGCAATATTATTTTCTATACTTGGTTTAATTGCCGTTTCTATTTTCTATTAATTTCCGGAACCTTGATAAGTATTTTTTTCTATTCTTTTTTCAATTATTCCCTTAATCCAATGTATGTAACTATAATACCTATTTTAGAATAGAACTACTTGTATATCATTAATTTCAAATATAGATATTCTCTTCCCCTGAAAATTCTTAATTTGTTGTTTATCGTTAATATTTATTTTTACTCTTATGCAGTTTAATTTTAAAATTATTTTCCTCGCCAGGAAATATTGTGTATATATATATATATATATATATATATATATATATATATATATATATATACTTTTTTATGACGAAAATTGTAAATTGTGGAAAGTAAAAGATACAGTTATATAGTAGTATTTTATAGGGTCTATAAGTATGAATATCAAACAATATTTCCTGGCGAGGAAAATAATTTTAAAATTAAACTGCATAAGAGTAAAAATAAATATTAACGATAAACAACAAATTAAGAATTTTCAGGGGAAGAGAATATCTATATTTGAAATTAATGATATACAAGCAGTTCTATTCTAAAATAGGTATTATGATTCCATATTTAACTCATTTTAGTTTAATGACTGTGAGAAGAAATAGATAAAATCCTCCTTAAAAGTAGTAAAACTTCAGTACAATTACATAATTCACGCGATACAAAAAATATAGACATCACACCCTTAACTGCATTAATATCTCACCAAAATAGACAAAGCATTTTACATACCGTCAAGAAAAGAACGTTTTATTTAAGTGTCCTAGAAATTAAATTTGCTTGAATAAAGGTGAGAATAGTTCTACAGAATACGTACTTTGGTAAGATTGGTAAGACATAAGTGTAGAACGGTTATTTTTACATACCTGTACTATTCAAAAGCCCATCTGCTAACCATGGCTTCATGTAATCGTATAAATATGATTTCTTTATATGTCTTGAAGAACTTAAAAAGAATTCAGCTTTTACAGGGTCGGCTATCAGTAATTTTAATGAATTTCCAAGCCATATACGCAAAAAAGGTCCATATGTTCGATAGAGTCTTTGCTGGTTATCAAATATATCTGAAAATATAAACATAGTAATCTAACCGTGCGTACAGAAACTAGAATGTAGAGGTACATATAAAATAATATACTAAATACATTTCTGTTATGATTTACTAGAAGAAAAAAAAAAACTCACAATCAAATTATCTACACATTCAAGGTATTTTCTTTTTACTATTAATATATTCGATTAAATAAACAAAATAGAACTATTATGAAGATATAAAATGTATTTAAAAACAGTGTCCTGAGATTTTTTTTAAGTAAAAAGTACCTTGAGAAATTAAGAGAAAAAACCACCTTAAAAATAATTAACAACAATCATATAATACATATTACGTGAGCATATAACAAGCCCAAACATACGCCACTAGCGGACCGCTAAGTTTTTATAGGTACTAATTACCGTAAAGTCCAGATTTATTATAAAAATAAATATATAAATTATTTCTTAATTGTAATGAAAAAGCCATGAAATTTTGATTATAGTGTATCTCGTTTGTAATGATATTTTCGTTTTTACACTATTTTAATATAATATATATATATATATATATATATATATATATATATATATATATATATATATATATATATATATATGCTTCATTAAAGAAACCCTTAACTTCACATGGTATTATGCAATGTATTAGTATATGTAATTTATGAATTATGTTTTTATGTTTACGAATAAAACTAAACCCAATTCTAGTATAAATTTTACCTTCGCCTGTCAGGCCGAATAAAATTATAATAAAATAAGTTAAATGTCGATTATTTATACTTATTTATTTATAATAAAACTTAACAAAACGTTTTACTAAAGAACTTATTACTACATAAATATAATTTACTAGACTTGTTATAGCAGATGCAGAGCAGTAGGAACGCCATTCAAAATCACCATATATAATAGAAATTGAATGGTTTTGGCGTCTACTACGTGGCAATTCATTTTCAATAAAGGAGATGAATAAAACTACTATGTTTTTTACCACTTATTTAATTGTTTAAAACAACTAGTTTCGCCTAAGCTCTAGGCATTGTCAAGTTTTACCCGATGACTGAAGGTAAAAATGAACGAGCGCGCTTATATAAGTTTACAAACATCAATAAACAGTATACAATTGAACAGCAATAAAAAAATAAAATTAAAAAAAATAAAAATAACCTAAAAGAAAAAATATATACACATGTAAGACCAAAGAAGGAGGAAAACCCACCCTCGGGGATTACCCTGTAAACACTAATGGTTACAAACTAATTCCCGCAGCGGATTTTCCAATTTTTAAGGTTTAAAAGACTATATAAAAATGAAATACCAATATATAAAAGAACACAAGATGCTATAAAAAACAAAACAAAAAAAAAATATATGATACCTGATATATATATATATATATATATATATATATACATACACATATACATATATATACATATATACATATATATATACACATACACATACACACACATACACACATATATAAATACACATATACATATATATACATACACACACATATATATATATATATATATATATATATATATATATATATATAAACAAAATAATAATAATAATAAATACAAATCAAACAGTGATATAAGAAAAGCGGGAAATAAATTAATGAACATTTTTTTTTTTTTTTGATAATAACAATAGTAATAATTTATAGCTGATTACAATTCTATACTGACGGGATACATTTAAATAGTGGTGTATATACTAGGTCGAGCTGGTCATTAAGAATCTCCAAATTGTTTTGCTGACGTAATTTATAAATTTCCAGTGATTCTAATAGTGTTAATTTTCTCCCTTTCTCTGCGATGTGCAAGATCTGAAGAGAATCAAAATTTGGAAATGGGTGGTCGGTATTTAAACAATGGTTCGCGAAAGTTGAGGAAGTGTTGCCGAGTCTAAATGAGGAATAATGTTCGTTATATCGTTTTTCAAAATTACGACCAGTTTGACCCACATATACACCAGTACACTCGGAACATTTCAATTGATAAACTCCTGATTTTGAAGAAGAGGGCTGGTGGTGTATCCCGTCAGTATAGAATTGTAATCAGCTATAAATTATTACTATTGTTATTATCAAAAAAAAAAAATGTTCATTAATTTATTTCCCGCTTTTCTTATATCACTGTTTGATTTGTATTTATTATTATTATTATTTTGTTTATATATATATATATATATATATATATATATGTGTGTGTGTATGTATATATATGTATATGTGTATTTATATATGTGTGTATGTGTATGTGTATATATATGTATATGTGTATGTATATATATATATATATATATATATATCAGGTATCATATATTTTTTGTTTGTTTTGTTTTTTATAGCATCTTGTGTTCTTTTATATATTGGTATTTCATTTTTATATAGTCTTTTAAACCTTAAAAGTTGGAAAATCCGCTGCGGGAATTAGTTTGTACCCATTAGTGTTTACAGGGTAATCCCCGAGGGTGGGTTTTCCTCCTTCTTTGGTCTTACATGTGTATATATTTTTTCTTTTAGGTTATTTTTATTTTTTTTTATTTTATTTTTTTATTGCTGTTCAATTGTATACTGTTTATTGATGTTTGTAAACTTATATAAGCGCGCTCGTTCATTTTTACCTTCAGTCATCGGGTAAAACTTGACAATGCCTAGAGCTTAGGCGAAACTAGTTGTTTTAAACAATTAAATAAGTGGTAAAAAACATAGTAGTTTTATTCATCTCCTTTATTGAAAATGAATTGCCACGTAGTAGACACCAAAACCATTCAATTTCTGAAAGAAGCCAGTACGGCAGAACAGGCGAAATTATATTTTCGATTGATGAAGAAAGAAAAAGTGAATGCGCAAAATATCTGGTTTATACAAGAATGTCTTCGGAGGAATCTTACACCCAACTTCATAACAATTAGAACTAGCTCGACTACATCATCTGCAAAGAAGGCCTTAGACGCAGCACGGAAAATTTGGATGAAGGAGGAAGTGAGATTCCTTTACCGCCGGAGATGTGTCCTGCAACATTATTTAAAGGTAGTACACTCTGAACTTTCATTTAAACTCCATGCCCTCGAATTTGACGCCCTAGACGACTCCATCAGAGACGCTATCAGTAGACTTATCTATAAAAAGTATCAGACTCAATCCAAAAAACTCCTTAATCTGACACACTCCAAACATACACTCGCCGTACCGACGGAAAGATATGCAACATTTAATAATGACACCCCCTTAGTTAACAATTTATCTACAACAAATTTCACCGAAAAAGAAATGTCACTACTATCTAAAGGCCCAAACTACTCCCCTCATATTACTCACAATAATATTCATGAAAACCTCATTGTTGAATCGGAAATAGCTTTAAATAAAATACCAGACAATTTGATCCCCAAGAATGACATTATAAAAATACTAAAACATACATCAATCCCCAGCGACATCTCAGATCAAAAAACCATTAGGTCCTTAAGACACAAAATCTCAGTAAATGATCTCGTTTTCACAAGAGCAGATAAATCGAATATCGTGGTAATTCTGCCAAAAACAGTATACACTGATAAAATAAACGATTTTATTACCTCGGAAGACCTTACCGAAATCAATGACCCCACATTCGAATTTCAAAAGAACGTAAGAGATTTTCTCAAACACCCTTCATCGATATTCGATAAATCTGATCTTTGGAGACTTACCACTATGAATCCACGTGCACCCCGATTATATGGGTTAATCAAAACTCATAAAGAAAACCTCCCGATAAGACCGGTTGTATCCTATATCAATTCACCAATTCGGCAATTTGCAATCAAAACCAACGCTATTTTTAATCAGTTAATTAAGTTTAACTCTCCATACAGTATCAAAAATTCACACTCACTAATCACCAAACTCAATACGCTCGCTGCCCCCAAAAACTTTAAATTAGTCTCATTTGATGTCACAAGCATGTTTTCAAAAATTCCATGTGACGAATGCCTTACTATCATTCGGGACTTAATGGATACAACCACCATACACCCAGTAACCAGATCAGAACTTCAGTCAGCCTTTGAAATGTGTGTTGCACAAAATTATTTCCAATTTGACAATAAATTCTATTTTCAAAACTCTGGTCTCCCCATGGGCTCACCCCTCAGCCCACTGTTAGCTGACATCTTTATGTCCCACCTGGAGAAACAAATTTTCAAGTCGAAACTTACAGACATACACATTAAATTTTGGTACAGATATGTAGATGACATTCTTGCCGGTTTTCTCGGTACCCCACGACAGTTAGAAATGTTCCTAAACTTTATAAACTCCATTCACCCTAAAATTAAATTCACCGTTGAAATAGAAAAGAACAATACAATAAACTTCCTAGATCTAGCAATCACAAGAACGCCATCAACATTCGCATTTAACATATATCGAAAGCCCACATACTCTGGCATTACTATACCTAATAATTCCCACCATCCATTATCTCACAAACTAGCGGCATATAATTCAATGGTTCATAGAGCCCTAACAGTACCACTTTCCGAAACAGATCTCGAGTCTGAAATTAAAAATATCAAAACCATCGCCGTGAATAACGGATTCTACACAAACCAAATTGACAAAATCATTCATCGGAAATATAGACAGTTAGCAATTAAAATGATCTACCCCGTTATACCCGCACCAACACCTATCTTTGCCTCGTTAACCTTTTTCGGACCAATTTCAGTAAAAATAGGAAATATTCTCACATCAAACAATCTTAAAGTAGCCTTCCGAGCCCCCTCAAAATTATCTACTATATTGTTCAACTCTAAAGACCACCAGCCCTCTTCTTCAAAATCAGGAGTTTATCAATTGAAATGTGTACTGGTGTATATGTGGGTCAAACTGGTCGTAATTTTGAAAAACGATATAACGAACATTATTCCTCATTTAGACTCGGCAACACTTCCTCAACTTTCGCGAACCATTGTTTAAATACCGACCACCCGTTTCCAAATTTTGATTCTCTTCAGATCTTGCACATCGCAGAGAAAGGGAGAAAATTAACACTATTAGAATCACTGGAAATTTATAAATTACGTCAGCAAAACAATTTGGAGATTCTTAATGACCAGCTCGACCTAGTATATACACCACTATTTAAATGTATCCCGTCAGTATAGAATTGTAATCAGCTATAAATTATTACTATTGTTATTATCAAAAAAAAAAATGTTCATTAATTTATTTCCCGCTTTTCTTATATCACTGTTTGATTTGTATTTATTATTATTATTATTTTGTTTATATATATATATATATATATATATATATATATATATATATATATATGTGTGTATGTATATATATGTATATGTGTATTTATATATGTGTGTATGTGTGTGTATGTGTATGTGTATATATATGTATATATGTATATATATGTATATATAATATGTGATACCTACACGCTACCTCCCATATATATTTTGGGCCTTCATGCTACCGTAGCATGTAGGCCCGGCTATAAGTATTCGGTCGGCTATAAGTATTTGAGGTGCGCGCGCACTGCCAATTCTTATAGACCGCGCGGCTAGGAAAACGCAGTCGAATCGCTGTCTACTGGCCCTGCGAGTAGTTTGAATTTTTATAACAGCGGCATTGCTGCATTTAAATGAAGCAAGCAATTAACAATTAACAGTACGTGAATTTTCCCGGCTCTCTTTATTAGCAACAATTTAGTTTTCCATTTTATTAGGGCACCAGTTGTCTGATTTATGTGTATTAACAAAACAGAATCCTAAAACGACTTTGAATAGATGCTATTATTTGATTTTAATTATTGTGTTACTGATCCCTTCCCTTGCACACTTTTAAATTTGTGTGTGCTTCTTATATTCTTGGTACCACAGAACATGAACATTGAGCATATTTTCATAAATATGAGCAAATTTATAGTGAGACATTTGCCAGTAGTTTTGCATAGGTACGGGGCGATAATAATAAGCGGCCCCAATCCACACCGAGTTCATAAACTTGAACAAGCACCGAACGCCATATCGTATTTATACAACACTAGCGTTATTATATTTAAATGAAAGAAACAAATCAATAAACAATCCCTTAAACGCCTGTAGTGTTACTATCAGGGGTCCATTTCGTTCCGACCGTATTAGTTTAATTGTCAAAACTTTAATTTATTAATGTTTTTAAAGAATAGTAAACCAAATTTCAGCGTCGTCCTATATGTACACATTGCATTTGTTTGCTAGTTGAAGTAATTGATGAGAACTCAATGTTGCTGTAGCTATTTAATAACCAGCAGTTTCCACCGAATAATTCCTAGTAATCCCCTGCCACCTCCAATCGGGCGAAGTGTTTATAAATTTCAATTGATATTAGAATCTTCTTCTCCGTTTCTGGTGGTTACTATTTCGCATAGTGTTCGCACTAGTTGAAACAACTGTTAATAACACAATATTTCTGTAACTATTTAATAACCGGCAGTTTCCACTGAGAGATTCCTAGTAATTCCCTGCCACTTTCAATCGGAGGAAGTGGCCTTAAATGTCATAGCAGACAACTACCAGGTTGTAACATTATATGGTTTGTCAGTTTCTATTTGCAACAGCTTATTCTTTCTAATTTTCAATTGATACTAGAGTCTGTTTCCCCGTTTCTAAGGGTTACGATCTTGCATAGCGTTTTATGGCCCTTGGCCGTCTATAGTCTATAACAAATAGAACTGCGCCTTCCAAAATAAAGCCATGTAATTTGTTTGCTAGCTTGAACAATTCTTCATAATAAAAGTATGCTGTAGTCTACAACAAATTGAACAGCGCCGTCCAAACTGAATACAGGGAAATTGTTTGCTAGTTTGAACAATTGTTTACAATACAAGTTTGATGTAGCTATGTAATAAGCAGCAGTTTCCCTCGAGTGATTCCTAGTAGTCCGCTGCCACTTCCAATATGGCAAAGAGGCCTTAAATGTCATATCACACAACTACCAGTTGTACCATTATATGTTTTGTCAGTTTCTATATGCAACGGCCTAGTGCTTATAATTTTCAATTGTCAATAGAGTATGTTTCCTCGTTTATAGTGGTTATGACCTCGCATAGCGTTTTTTGGCCCTCGACCGCCTATAGTTTATAACAAATAGAACTGCACCGTCCAATATTATTACAGGGCATTTGATTGCTAGTTTGAACAATTGTTGACAAGACAAGTTTGATGTAACTATGTAATAACCAGTAGTTTCCCTGGAGTGATTCGTAGTAATCCCCTGCCACTTCCAATGATGTGAAATGGCCCTGAATGTCATACCAAACAACTACCAGTTGTACCATTATATGTTTTGTCAGTTTCTATATGCAACGGCCTATTGTTTATAATTTTCAATTGTCATTAGAGTCTGTTTCCTCGTTTTTATGGGTTTTGATCTCGCATAGTATTTTATGGCCCTTGACCGCCTATAGATTATAACAAATAGAAATAGGCCGTCCAAAATGAGTAGCATTTGTTTGCTAGTTTAAATAATTGTTGACAACACAAGTTTGATGTGGCTATGTAATAACCAGCAGTTTCCCTCGAGTGATTCCTAGTAATCCCCTGCAACTTCCAATGATGTGAAGTGGCCTTCAATGTCATAACAAACAACAAAAAGTTGTACCATTGTATGTTTTGTCAGTTTCTATATGCATCGGTATATTGTTTGTAATTTTCAATTGTAATTAGAGTCTGTTTCATCGTTTTTAGAGGTTTCCATCTCGCATCGAATTATATGGCCCTTGACCGCTTATAGTTTATAACAAATACAACTGCGTCGTCCAAAATGAGTACAGGACATTTGTTTGCTAGTTTGAACAATTGTTGACAACACAAGTTTGATGTAGCTATGTAATAACTAGCAGCGTCTCTCGAGTGATTCCTAGTAATCCCCTGCCACTTCCAATGATGTGAAGTGGCATTAAATGTCATATCAAACAACTACTAGTTGCACCATTATATGTTTTGTCAGTTTCTATATGCATCTGCCTATTGTTTATAATTTTCAATTGTCATTAAAGTCTGTTTCCCCGATTTTAGGGGTTTCGATCTCGCATAGTATTTTGGGGCCCTTGACTGTCTATAGTCTATAACAAATACAACTACGCCGTCCATAATGAGTACAGGGCATTTGGTTGCTAGTTTGAACAATTGTTGACAACACAAATTTGATGTAGCTATGTAATAAACAGCAGTTTCCCTCGAGTGATTCCTAGTAATCCCCTGCCATTTCCAATGATGTGAAGTGGTCTTAAATGTCATATCAAACAACTACCAGTTGTACCATTATATGTTTTCTCAGTTTCTATATGCATCGGCCTATTGTTTATAATTTTCAATTGTAATTCGAGTGTGTTTCCTCGTTTTTAGAGGTTTCCATCTCGCATAGTATTTTATGGCCCTTGACCGCCTATAGTTTATAACAAATAGAAATGCGCCGTCCAAAATGAGTACAGGACATTTGTTTGCTTGTTTAAACAATTGTTGACAACACAAGTTTGATGTAGCTATATAATAACCAGCAGTTTCCCTCGAGTGATTCCTAGTAATCCCCTGCCACTTCCAATGATGTGAAGTGACCTTAAATGTCATATCAAACAACTACCAGTTGTACCATTATATGTTTTGTCAGTTTCTATATGCATCGGCGTATTGTCAATAATTTTCAATTGTCATTAGAGTCTCTTTCACCGTTTTTAGAGTTTTCCATCTAGCATAGTATTTTATGGCCCTTAACCGTCTATAGTCTGTAACAAATTGAACTGCTGTGTCCAAAATGAGTACAGGACATTTGTTTGCTAGTTTGAACAATTGTTGACAACACAAGTTTGATTTAGCTGTATAATAACCAGCAGTTTCCCTCGAGTGATTCCTAGTAATACCCTGCCACTTCCAATGATGTGAAGCGGCCTTAAATGTCATATCAAACAACTACCAGTTGTACCATTATATGTTTTGTCAGTTTCTATATGCATCGGCGTATTGTTTATAATTTTCAATAGTCATTAGAGTCTCTTTCCCCATTTTAAGAGGTTTCCATCTCGCATAGTATTTTATGGACCTTGACCGCCTAAAGTCTATAACAAATAAAACTGCTCCGTCCAAAATGAGTACAGGACATTTATATGCTAGTTTGAACAATTGTTGACAACACAAGTTTGATGTAGCTATGTAATAACCAGTAGTTTCCCTGGAGTCTTTCGAAATAATCCCCTACCACTTCCAATGATGTGAAATGGCCCTAAATGTCATACCAAACAACTACCAGTTGCACTATTATATGTTTTGTCAGTTTCTATATGTTTATAATTTTCAATTGTCATTAGAGTCTCTTTTCCCATTTTAAGAGGTTTCCATCTCGCATAGTATTTTATGGACCTTGACCGCCTAAAGTCTATAACAAATAGAACTGCGCCGTCCAAAATGAGTACAGGACATTTGTTTGCTAGTTTGAACAATTGTTAACAACACTAGTTTGATGTACCTATGTAATAACCAGTAGTTTCCCTGGAGTGATTCGTAGTAATCCCCTGCCACTTCCAATTATGTGAAATGGCCCTAAATGTCATACCAAACAACTACCAGTTGTACCATTATATGTTTTGTCAATTTCTATATGCATCGGCGTATTGTTTATAATTTTCAATTGTTATTAGAGTCTCTTTCCCCATTTTTAGCGGTTTCCATCTAGCATAGTATTTTATGGCCATTGACCGTCTATAATCTATAACAAATTAAAGTGCTCTGTCCAAAATGAGAACAGGACATTAGTTTGCTAGTTTGAACAATTGCTGACAACACAAGTTTGATGTAGCTATATAATAACCAGCAGTTTCCCTCGAGTCATTCCTAGTAATCCCCTGCCACTTCTAATGATGTGAAATGGCCCTAAATGTCATACCAACAACTACCAATTGTACCATTATATGCTTTGTCAGTTTCTATATACATCGGCTTATTGTTTATAATTTTCAATGGTGATTAGAGTCTCTTTCCCCGTTTTTAGAGGTTTCCATCTAGCATAGTATTTTATGGCCCTTGACCGTCTATAGTCTATAACAATTTAAACTGCTTTGTCCAAAATGAGTACAGGACATTTGTTTGTTAGATTGAACAATTGTTGACAACACAAGTTTGATATAGCTATATAATAACCAGCAGTTTCCCTCGAGTGATTCGTAGTAATCCCCTGCCACTTCCAATGATGTGAAATGGCCCTAAATGTCATACCAAACAACTACCAGTTGTACCATTATATGTTTTGTCAGTTTCTATATGCATCGGCCTAATGTTTATTGTTTTGAATTGTCATTGGAGTCTCTTACCCCAATTTTAGAGGTTTCCATCTCGCATAGTATTTTAAGGCCCTTGACCGCCTATAGTTTATAACAAATAGAACTGCGCCGTCCAAAATGAGTACAGGACATTTGTTTGCTAGTTTGAACAATTGTTGACAACACAAGTTTGATGTAGCTATGTAATAACCAGTAGTTTCCCTGAAGTGATTCGTAGTAATCCCCTGCCACTTCCAATGATGTGAAATGGCCCTAAATGTCATACCAAACAACTACCAGTTGTACCATTATATGTTTTGTTAGTTTCTATATGCATCGGCCTAATGTTTATAGTTTTGAATTGTCATTGGAGTCTCTTTCCCCATTTTTAGAGGTTTCCATCTCGCATAGTATTTTAAGGACCTTGACCGCCTAAAGTCTATAACAAATAGAACTGCTCCTTCCAAAATGACTACAGGACATTTGTTTGCTAGTTTGAACAATTGTTGACAACAAAAGTTTGACGTAGCTATGTAATAACGAGTAGTTTCCCTGGAGTGATTCGAAATAATCCCCTACCACTTCCAATGATGTGAAATGGCCCTAAATGTCATACCAAACAACTACCATTTGTACCATTATATGTTTTGTCAATTTCTATATGCATCAGCGTATTGTTTATAACTTTCGATTGTCATTAGAGTCTCTTTCCCCGTTTTTAGAGGTTTCCATCTCGCATAGAATTTTATGGCCCTTGACTGCCTATAGTTTATAACAATTAGAACTGCGCCGTCCAAAATGAGTACAGGACATTTGTTTGCTAGTTTGAAGAATTGTTGACAACACAAGTTTGATGTAGCTATATAATAACCAGCAGTTTCCCTCGAGTGATTCCTAGTAATCCCCTGCCACTTCCAATGATGTGAAGTGACCTTAAATGTCATATCAAACAACTACCAGTTGTACCATTATATGTTTTGTCAGTTTCTATATGCATTGGCGTATTGTTTATAATTTTCAATTGTCATTAGAGTCTCTTTCCCCGTTTTTAGAGGTTTCCGTCTAGCATAGTATTTTATGGCCCTTGACCGTCTATAGTTTATAACAAATTGAACTGCTCTGTCCAAAATGAGGACAGGAAATTTGTTTGCTAGTTTGAACAATTGTTGACAACACAAGTTTGATGTAGCTATATAATAACCAGCAGTTTCCCTCGAGTGATTCCTAGTAATCCACTGCCACTTCCAATGATGTGAAGTGGCATTAAATGTCATATCAAACAACTACTAGTTGCATCATTATATGTTTTGTCAGTTTCTATATACATCGCCCTAATGTTTATAGTTTTCAATTGTCATTAGAGTCTCTTTCCCCGTTTTTAGAGGTTTCCATCTAGCATAGTATTTTATGACACTTGAACGTCTATAGTCTATAAAAAATTAAACTGCTCTGTCCAAAATGAGGACAGGAAATTTGTTTGCTAGTTTGAACAATTGTTGACAACACAAGCTTGATGTAGCTATATAATAACCTGCAGTTTCCCACGAGTGATTCCTAGTAATCCCCTGCCACTTCCAATGATGTGAAGTGACCTTAAATGTCATATCAAACAACTACTAGTTGCACCATTATATGTTTTGTCAGTTTCTATATGCATCTGCCTATTGTTTATAGTTTTCAATTGTCATTAAAGTCTGTTTCCTCGATTTTAGGGGTTTCGATCGCATAGTATTTCGGGGCTCTTGACTGTCTATAGTCTATAACAAATAGAACTACGCCGTCCATAATGAGTACAGGGCATTTGGTTGCTAGTTTGAACAATTGTTGACAACACAAATTTGATGTAGCTATGTAATAAACAGCAGTTTCCCTCGAGTGATTCCTAGTAATCCCCTGCCACTTCCAATGATGTGAAGTGACCTTAAATGTCATATCAAACAACTACCAGTTGTACCATTATATGTTTTGTCAGTTTCTATATGCATCGGCGTATTGTTTATAATTTTCAATTGTCATTAGAGTCTCTTTCCTCATTTTAAGAGGTTTCCGTCTCGCATAGTATTTTATGGACCTTGGCCGCCTAAAGTCTATAACAAATAGAACTGCTCCGTCCAAACTGAGTACAGGACATTTATTTGCTAGTTTGAACAATTGTTTACAACACAAGTTTGATGTAGCTATGTAATAACCAGTAGTTTCCCTGGAGTGATTCGTAGTAATCCCCTGCCACTTCCAATGATGTGAAATGGCCCTAAATGTCATACCAAACAACTACCAGTTGTACTATTATATGGTTTGTCAGTTTCTATATGCATCGGCGTATTGTTTATAATTTTCAATTGTCATTAGAGTCTCTTTCCCCATTTTAAAAGGTTTCCATCTCGCATAGTATTTTATGGACCTTGACCGCCTAAAGTCTATAACAAATAGAACTGCTCCGTCCAAAATGAGTACAGGACATTTATTTGCTAGTTTGAACAGTTGTTGACAACACAAGTTTGATGTACCTATGTAATAACCAGTAGTTTCCCTGGAGTGATTCGAAATAATCCCCTACCACTTCCAATGATGTGAAATGGCCCTAAATGTCATACCAAACAACTACCATTTGTACCATTATATGTTTTGTCAGTTTCTATATGCATCGGGGTATTGTTTATAATTTTCAATAGTCATTAGAGTCTCTTTCCCCATTTTAAAAGGTTTCCATCTCGCATAGTATTTTATGGACCTTGACCGCCTAAAGTCTATAACAAATAAAACTGCTCCGTCCAAAATGAGTTAAGGACATTTATTTGCTAGTTTGAACAATTGTTGACAACACAAGTTTGATGTAGCTATGTAATAACCAGTAGTTTCCCTGGAGTGATTCGAAATAATCCCCTACCACTTCCAATGATGTGAAATGGCCCTAAATGTCATTCCAAACAACTACCATTTGTAGCATTATATGTTTTGTCAGTTTCTATATGCAACGGGGTATTGTTTATAATTTTCAATTGTCATTAGAGTCTCTTTCCCCGTTTTTAGAGGTTTCCATCTCGCATAGTATTTTAATGGCCCTTGACCGCCTATAGTTTTTAACAAATAGAAATGCGCCGTCGAAAATGAGTACAGAACATTTGCCTATAGTTTATAACAAATAGGACTGCGCCGTCCAAAATGAGTACAGGACATTTGTTTGCTAGTTTGAACAATTGTTGACAACACAAGATTGATGTAGCTATGTAATAACCAGTAGTTTCCCTGAAGTGATTCGTAGTAATCCCCTGCCACTTCCAATGATGTGAAATGGCTCTAAATGTCATACCAAACAACTACCAGTTGTGCCATTATATGTTTTGTTAGTTTCTATATGCATTGGCCTAATGTTTATAGTTTTGAATTGTCATTGGAGTCTCTTTCCCCATTTTTAGAGGTTTCCATCTCGCATAGTATTTTATGGACCTTGACCGCCTAAAGTCTATAACAAATAGAACTGCTGCTTCCAAAATGACTACAGGACATTTGTTTGCTAGTTTGAACAATTGTTGACAACAAAAGTTTGACGTAGCTATGTAATAACCAGTAGTTTCCCTGGAGTGATTCGAAATAATCCCCTACCACTTCCAATGATGTGAAATGACCCTAAATGTCAAACCAAACAACTACCATTTGTACCATTATATGTTTTGTCAATTTCTATATGCATCAGCGTATTGTTTATAACTTTCGATTGTCATTAGAGTCTCTTTCCCCGTTTTTTAGAGGTTTCCATCTCGCATAGAATTTTATGGCCCTTGACCGCCAATAGTTTATAACAAATAGAAATGCGACGTCCATAATGAGTACAGGGCATTTGGTTGCTAGTTTGAACAATTGTTGACAACACAAATTTGATGTAGCTATGTAATAAACAGCAGTTTCCCTCGAGTGATTCCTAGTAATCCCCTGCCACTTCCAATGATGTGAAGTGGTCTTAAATGTCATATCAAACAACTACCAGTTGTACCATTATATGTTTTGTCAGTTTCTATATGCACCGGCGTATTGTTTATAATTTTCAATTGTCATTAGAGTCTCTTTCCCCGTTTTTAGAGGTTTCCATCTAGCATAGTATTTTATGACACTTGAACGTCTATAGTCTATAAAAAATTAAACTGCTCTGTCCAAAATGAAGACAGGAAATTTGTTTGCTAGTTTGAACAATTGTTGACAACACAAGCTTGATGTAGCTATATAATAACCTGCAGTTTCCCTCGAGTGATTCCTAGTAATCCCCTGCCACTTCCAATGATGTGAAGTGGCATTAAATGTCATATCAAACAACTACTAGTTGCACCATTATATGTTTTGTCAGTTTCTATATGCATCTGCCTATTGTTTATAATTTTCAATTGTCATTAAAGTCTGTTTCCCCGATTTTAGGGGTTTCGATCTCGCATAGTATTTTGGGGCCCTTGACTGTCTATAGTCTATAACAAATAGAACTACGCCGTCCGTAATGAGTACAGGGCATTTGGTTGCTAGTTTGAACAATTGTTGACAACACAAATTTGATGTAGCTATGTAATAAACAGCAGTTTCCCTCGAGTGATTCCTAGTAATCCCCTGCCATTTCCAATGATGTGAAGTGGTCTTGAATGTCATATCAAACAACTACCAGTTGTACCATTATATGTTTTGTCAGTTTCTATATGCATCGGCGTATTGTTTATAATTTTCAATTGTCATTAGAGTCTCTTTCCTCATTTTAAGAGGTTTCCGTCTCGCATAGTATTTTATGGACCTTGGCCGCCTAAAGTCTATAACAAATAGAACTGCTCCGTCCAAACTGAGTACAGGACATTTATTTGCTAGTTTGAACAGTTGTTGACAACACAAGTTTGATGTACCTATGTAATAACCAGTAGTTTCCCTGGAGTGATTCGAAATAATCCCCTACCACTTCCAATGATGTGAAATGGCCCTAAATGTCATACCAAACAACTACCAGTTGTACCATTATATGTTTTGTTAGTTTCTATATGCAACGGGGTATTGTTTATAATTTTCAATTGTCATTAGAGTCTCTTTCCCCGTTTATAGAGGTTTCCATCTCTCATAGTATTTTAATGGCCCTTGACCGCCTATAGTTTTTAACAAATAGAAATGCGCCGTCGAAAATGAGTACAGAATATTTGTTTGCTAGTTTGAACAATTGTTGACAACACAAGTTTGATGTAGCTATGTAATAACCAGTAGTTTCCCTGGAGTGTTTCGAAATAATCCCCTACCACTTCCAATGATGTGAAATGGCCCTAAATGTCATACCAAACAACTACCAGTTGTACCATTATATGTTTTGTTAGTTTCTATATGCATTGGCCTAATGTTTATAGTTTTGAATTGTCATTGGAGTCTCTTTCCCCATTTTTAGAGGTTTCCATCTCGCATAGTATTTTATGGACCTTGACCGCCTAAAGTCTATAACAAATAGAACTGCTGCTTCCAAAATGACTACAGGACATTTGTTTGCTAGTTTGAACAATTGTTGACAACAAAAGTTTGACGTAGCTATGTAATAACCAGTAGTTTCCCTGGAGTGATTCGAAATAATCCCCTACCACTTCCAATGATGTGAAATGACCCTAAATGTCAAACCAAACAACTACCATTTGTACCATTATATGTTTTGTCAATTTCTATATGCATCAGCGTATTGTTTATAACTTTCGATTGTCATTAGAGTCTCTTTCCCCGTTTTTAGAGGTTTCCATCTAGCATAGTATTTTATGGCCCTTGACCGTCTATAGTTTATAACAAATTGAACTGCTCTGTCCAAAATGAGTACAGGACATTTGTTTGCTAGGTTGAACAATTGTTGACAACACAAGTTTGATGTAGCTATGTAATAAACAGCAGTTTCCCTCGAGTGATTCCTAGTAATCCCCTGCCATTTCCAATGATGTGAAGTGGTCTTGAATGTCATATCAAACAACTACCAGTTGTACCATTATATGTTTTGTCAGTTTCTATATGCATCGGCCTATTGTTTATAATTTTCAATTGTAATTAGAGTCTGTTTCCTCGTTTCTGGAGGTTTCCATCTCGCATAGTATTTTATGGCCCTTGACCGCCTATAGTTTATAACAAATAGAAATGCGCCGTCCAAAATGAGTACAGGACATTTGTTTGCTAGTTTGAACAATTGTTGAAAACACAAGTTTGATGTAGCTATATAATAACCAGCAGTTTCCCTCGAGTGATTCCTAGTAATCCCCTGCCACTTCCAATGATGTGAAGTGACCTTAAATGTCATATCCAACAACTACCAGTTGTACCATTATATGTTTTGTCAGTTTCTATATGCATCGGCCTATTGTTTATAATTTTCAATTGTAATTAGAGTCTGTTTCCTCGTTTCTAGAGGTTTCCATCTCGCATAGTATTTTATGGCCCTTGACCGCCTATAGTTTATAACAAATAGAAATGCGCCGTCCAAAATGAGTACAGGACATTTGTTTGCTAGTTTGAACAATTGTTGAAAACACAAGTTTGATGTAGCTATATAATAACCAGCAGTTTCCCTCGAGTGATTCCTAGTAATCCCCTGCCACTTCCAATGATGTGAAGTGGCATTAAATGTCATATCAAACAACTACTAGTTGCACCATTATATGTTTTGTCAGTTTCTATATGCATCGGCGTATTGTTTATAATTTTCAATTGTCATTAGAGTCTCTTTCCCCGTTTTTAGAGGTTTCCATCTAGCATAGTATTTTATGGCCCTTGACCGTCTATAGTTTATAACAAATTGAACTGCTCTGTCCAAAATGAGGACAGGAAATTTGTTTACTAGTTTGAACAATTGTTGACAACACAAGTTTGATGTAGCTATATAATATCCAGCAGTTTCCCTCGAGTGATTCCTAGTAATCCCCTGCCACTTCCAATGATGTGAAGTGGCATTAAATGTCATATCAAACAACTACCAGTTGCACCATTATATGTTTTGTCAGTTTCTATATGCATCGGCGTATTGTTTATAATTTTCAATTGTCATTAGAGTCTCTTTCCCCGTTTTTAGAGGTTTCCATCTAGCATAGTATTTTATGGCCCTTGACCGTCTATAGTTTATAACAAATTGAACTGCTCTGTCCAAAATCAGTACAGGACATTTGTTTGCTAGGTTGAACAATTGTTGACAACACAAGTTTGATCTAGCTATATAATAACCAGCAGTTTCCCTCGAGTGATTCCTAGTAATCCCCTGCCACTTCCAATGATGTGAAGTGGGCCTAAATGTCATATCAAACAACTACCAGTTGTACCATTATATGTTTTGTCAGTTTCTATATGCATCGGCGTATTGTTTATAATTTTCAATTGTCATTAGAGTCTCTTTCCCCGTTTTTAGAGGTTTCCATCTAGCATAGTATTTTATGGCCCTTGACCGTCTATAGTTTATAACAAATTGAACTGCTCTGTCCAAAATGAGGACAGGAAATTTGTTTGCTAGTTTGAACAATTGTTGACAACACAAGTTTGATGTAGCTATATAATATCCAGCAGTTTCCCTCGAGTGATTCCTAGTAATCCCCTGCCACTTCCAATGATGTGAAGTGGCATTAAATGTCATATCAAACAACTACTAGTTGCACCATTATATGTTTTGTCAGTTTCTATATGCATCTGCCTATTGTTTATAATTTTCAATTGTCATTAAAGTCTGTTTCCCCGATTTTAGGGGTTTCGATCTCGCATAGTATTTTGGGGCCCTTGACTGTCTATAGTCTATAACAAATAGAACTACGCCGTCCATAATGAGTACAGGGCATTTGGTTGCTAGTTTGAACAATTGTTGACAACACAAATTTGATGTAGCTATGTAATAAACAGCAGTTTCCTTCGAGTGATTCCTAGTAATCCCCTGCCATTTCCAATGATGTGAAGTGGTCTTAAATGTCATATCAAACAACTACCAGTTGTACCATTATATGTTTTGTCAGTTTCTATATGCATCGGCCTATTGTTTATAATTTTCAATTGTAATTAGAGTTTGTTTCCCCGTTTTTAGAGGTTTCCATCTCGCATAGTATTTTATGGCCCTTGACCGCCAATAGTTTATAACAAATAGAAATGCGCCGTCCAAAATGAGTACAGGACATTTGTTTGCTAGTTTGAACAATTGTTGACAACACAAGTTTGATGTAGCTATATAATAACCAGCAGTTTCCCTCGAGTGATTCCTAGTAATCCCCTGCCACTTCCAATGATGTGAAGTGGGCCTAAATGTCATATCAAACAACTACCAGTTGTACCATTATATGTTTTGTCAGTTTCTATATGCATCGGCGTATTGTTTATAATTTTCAATTGTCATTAGAGTCTCTTTCCCCGTTTTTAGAGGTTTCCATCTAGCATAGTATTTTATGGCCCTTGACCGTCTATAGTTTATAACAAATTGAACTGCTCTGTCCAAAATCAGTACAGGACATTTGTTTGCTAGGTTGAACAATTGTTGACAACACAAGTTTGATGTAGCTATATAATAACCAGCAGTTTCCCTCGAGTGATTCCTAGTAATCCCCTGCCACTTCCAATGATGTGAAGTGACCTTAAATGTCATATCCAACAACTACCAGTTGTACCATTATATGTTTTGTCAGTTTCTATATGCATCGGCGTATTGTTTATAATTTTCAATTGTCATTAGAGTCTCTTTCCCCGTTTTTAGAGGTTTCCATCTAGCATAGTATTTTATGGCCCTTGACCGTCTATAGTTTATAACAAATTGAACTGCTCTGTCCAAAATGAGGACAGGAAATTTGGTTGCTAGTTTGAACAATTGTTGACAACACAAGTTTGATGTAGCTATATAATATCCAGCAGTTTCCCTCGAGTGATTCCTAGTAATCCACTGCCACTTCCAATGATGTGAAGTGGCATTAAATGTCATATCAAACAACTACTAGTTGCATCATTATATGTTTTGTCAGTTTCTATATGCATCGGCGTATTGTTTATAATTTTCAATTGTCATTAGAGTCTCTTTCCCCGTTTTTAGAGGTTTCCATCTAGCATAGTATTTTATGGCCCTTGACCGTCTATAGTTTATAACAAATTGAACTGCTCTGTCCAAAATCAGTACAGGACATTTGTTTGCTAGGTTGAACAATTGTTGACAACACAAGTTTGATGTAGCTATATAATAACCAGCAGTTTCCCTCGAGTGATTCCTAGTAATCCCCTGCCACTTCCAATGATGTGAAGTGGCATTAAATGTCATATCAAACAACTACTAGTTGCACCATTATATGTTTTGTCAGTTTCTATATGCATCGGCCTATTGTTTATAAATTTCAATTGTAATTAGAGTTTGTTTCCCCGTTTTTAGAGGTTTCCATCTCGCATAGTATTTTATGGCCCTTGACCGCCAATAGTTTATAACAAATAGAAATGCGCCGTCCAAAATGAGTACAGGACATTTGTTTGCTAGTTTGAACAATTGTTGACAACACAAGTTTGATGTAGCTATATAATAACCAGCAGTTTCCCTCGAGTGATTCCTAGTAATCCCCTGCCACTTCCAATGATGTGAAGTGGGCCTAAATGTCATATCAAACAACTACCAGTTGTACCATTATATGTTTTGTCAGTTTCTATATGCATCGGCGTATTGTTTATAATTTTCAATTGTCATTAGAGTCTCTTTCCCCGTTTTTAGAGGTTTCCATCTAGCATAGTATTTTATGACACTTGAACGTCTATAGTCTATAAAAAATTAAACTGCTATGTCCAAAATGAGGACAGGAAATTTGTTTGCTAGTTTGAACAATTGTAGACAACACAAGCTTGATGTAGCTATATAATAACCTGCAGTTTCCCTCGAGTGATTCCTAGTAATCCCCTGCCACTTCCAATGATGTGAAGTGGCATTAAATGTCATATCAAACAACTACTAGTTGCACCATTATATGTTTTGTCAGTTTCTATATGCATCGGCCTATTGTTTATAAATTTCAATTGTAATTAGAGTTTGTTTCCCCGTTTTTAGAGGTTTCCATCTCGCATAGTATTTTATGGCCCTTGACCGCCAATAGTTTATAACAAATAGCAATGCGCCGTCCAAAATGAGTACAGGACATTTGTTTGCTAGTTTGAACAATTGTTGACAACACAAGTTTGATGTAGCTATATAATAACCAGCAGTTTCCCTCGAGTGATTCCTAGTAATCCCCTGCCACTTCCAATGATGTGAAGTGACCTTAAATGTCATATCAAACAACTACCAGTTGTACCATTATATGTTTTGTCAGTTTCTATATGCATCGGCGTATTGTTTATAATTTTCAATTGTCATTAGAGTCTCTTTCCCGATTTTAAGAGGTTTCCATCTCGCATAGTATTTTATGGACCTTGACCGCCTAAAGTCTATAACAAATAGAACTGCTCCGTCCAAACTGAGTACAGGACATTTATTTGCTAGTTTGAACAATTGTTTACAACACAAGTTTGATGTAGCTATGTAATAACCAGTAGTTTCCCTGGAGTGATTCGTAGTAATCCCCTGCCACTTCCAATGATGTGAAATGGCCCTAAATGTCATACCAAACAACTACCAGTTGTACTATTATATGGTTTGTCAGTTTCTATATGCATCGGCGTATTGTTTATAATTTTCAATTGTCATTAGAGTCTCTTTCCCGATTTTAAGAGGTTTCCATCTCGCATAGTATTTTATGGACCTTGACCGCCTAAAGTCTATAACAAATAGAACTGCTCCGTCCAAAATGAGTACAGGACATTTATTTGCTAGTTTGAACAATTGTTGACAACACAAGTTTGATGTAGCTATGTAATAACCAGTAGTTTCCCTGAAGTGATTCGTAGTAATCCCCTGCCACTTCCAATGATGTGAAATGACCCTAAATGTCAAACCAAACAACTACCATTTGTACCATTATATGTTTTGTCAATTTCTATATGCATCAGCGTATTGTTTATAACTTTCGATTGTCATTAGAGTCTCTTTCCCCGTTTTTTAGAGGTTTCCATCTCGCATAGAATTTTATGGCCCTTGACCGCCAATAGTTTATAACAAATAGAAATGCGCCGTCCATAATGAGTACAGGGCATTTGGTTGCTAGTTTGAACAATTGTTGACAACACAAATTTGATGTAGCTATGTAATAAACAGCAGTTTCCCTCGAGTGATTCCTAGTAATCCCCTGCCACTTCCAATGATGTGAAGTGACCTTAAATGTCATATCCAACAACTACCAGTTGTACCATTATATGTTTTGTCAGTTTCTATATGCATCGGCGTATTGTTTATAATTTTCAATTGTCATTAGAGTCTCTTTCCCCATTTTTAGAGGTTTCCATCTCGCATAGTATTTTATGGACCTTGACCGCCTAAAGTCTATAACAAATAGAACTGCTGCTTCCAAAATGACTACAGGACATTTGTTTGCTAGTTTGAACAATTGTTGACAACAAAAGTTTGACGTAGCTATGTAATAACCAGTAGTTTCCCTAGAGTGATTCGAAATAATCCCCTACCACTTCCAATGATGTGAAATGACCCTAAATGTCAAACCAAACAACTACCATTTGTACCATTATATGTTTTGTCAATTTCTATATGCATCAGCGTATTGTTTATAACTTTCGATTGTCATTAGAGTCTCTTTCCCCGTTTTTAGAGGTTTCCATCTAGCATAGTATTTTATGGCCCTTGACCGTCTATAGTTTATAACAAATTGAACTGCTCTGTCCAAAATGAGTACAGGACATTTGTTTGCTAGGTTGAACAATTGTTGACAACACAAGTTTGATGTAGCTATATAATAACCAGCAGTTTCCCTCGAGTGATTCCTAGTAATCCCCTGCCACTTCCAATGATGTGAAGTGGCATTAAATGTCATATCAAACAACTACTAGTTGCACCATTATATGTTTTGTCAGTTTCTATATGCATCTGCCTATTGTTTATAATTTTCAATTGTCATTAAAGTCTGTTTCCCCGATTTTAGGGGTTTCGATCTCGCATAGTATTTTGGGGCCCTTGACTGTCTATAGTCTATAACAAATAGAACTACGCCGTCCATAATGAGTACAGGGCATTTGGTTGCTAGTTTGAACAATTGTTGACAACACAAGTTTGATGTAGCTATATAATAACCAGCAGTTTCCCTCGAGTGATTCCTAGTAATCCCCTGCCACTTCCAATGATGTGAAGTGACCTTAAATGTCATATCCAACAACTACCAGTTGTACCATTATATGTTTTGTCAGTTTCTATATGCATCGGCGTATTGTTTATAATTTTCAATTGTCATTAGAGTCTCTTTCCCCGTTTTTAGAGGTTTCCATCAAGCATAGTATTTTATGGCCCTTGACCGTCTATAGTTTATAACAAATTGAACTGCTCTGTCCAAAATGAGGACAGGAAATTTGTTTGCTAGTTTGAACAATTGTTGACAACACAAGTTTGATGTAGCTATATAATATCCAGCAGTTTCCCTCGAGTGATTCCTAGTAATCCCCTGCCACTTCCAATGATGTGAAGTGGCATTAAATGTCATATCAAACAACTACTAGTTGCACCATTATATGTTTTGTCAGTTTCTATATGCATCTGCCTATTGTTTATAATTTTCAATTGTCATTAAAGTCTGTTTCCCCGATTTTAGGGGTTTCGATCTCGCATAGTATTTTGGGGCCCTTGACTGTCTATAGTCTATAACAAATAGAACTACGCCGTCCATAATGAGTACAGGGCATTTGGTTGCTAGTTTGAACAATTGTTGACAACACAAATTTGATGTAGCTATGTAATAAACAGCAGTTTCCTTCGAGTGATTCCTAGTAATCCCCTGCCATTTCCAATGATGTGAAGTGGTCTTAAATGTCATATCAAACAACTACCAGTTGTACCATTATATGTTTTGTCAGTTTCTATATGCATCGGCCTATTGTTTATAATTTTCAATTGTAATTAGAGTTTGTTTCCCCGTTTTTTAGAGGTTTCCATCTCGCATAGTATTTTATGGCCCTTGACCGCCAATAGTTTATAACAAATAGAAATGCGCCGTCCAAAATGAGTACAGGACATTTGTTTGCTAGTTTGAACAATTGTTGACAACACAAGTTTGATGTAGCTATATAATATCCAGCAGTTTCCCTCGAGTGATTCCTAGTAATCCCCTGCCACTTCCAATGATGTGAAGTGGCATTAAATGTCATATCAAACAACTACTAGTTGCACCATTATATGTTTTGTCAGTTTCTATATGCATCGGCGTATTGTTTATAATTTTCAATTGTCATTAGAGTCTCTTTCCCCGTTTTTAGAGGTTTCCATCTAGCATAGTATTTTATGGCCCTTGACCGTCTATAGTTTATAACAAATTGAACTGCTCTGTCCAAAATGAGGACAGGAAATTTGTTTGCTAGTTTGAACAATTGTTGACAACACAAGTTTGATGTAGCTATATAATATCCAGCAGTTTCCCTCGAGTGATTCCTAGTAATCCCCTGCCACTTCCAATGATGTGAAGTGGCATTAAATGTCATATCAAACAACTACTAGTTGCACCATTATATGTTTTGTCAGTTTCTATATGCATCGGCGTATTGTTTATAATTTTCAATTGTCATTAGAGTCTCTTTCCCCGTTTTTAGAGGTTTCCATCTAGCATAGTATTTTATGGCCCTTGACCGTCTATAGTTTATAACAAATTGAACTGCTCTGTCCAAAATGAGTACAGGACATTTGTTTGCTAGGTTGAACAATTGTTGACAACACAAGTTTGATGTAGCTATATAATAACCAGCAGTTTCCCTCGAGTGATTCCTAGTAATCCCCTGCCACTTCCAATGATGTGAAGTGGCATTAAATGTCATATCAAACAACTACTAGTTGCACCATTATATGTTTTGTCAGTTTCTATATGCATCTGCCTATTGTTTATAATTTTCAATTGTCATTAAAGTCTGTTTCCCCGATTTTAGGGGTTTCGATCTCGCATAGTATTTTGGAGCCCTTGACTGTCTATAGTCTATAACAAATAGAACTACGCCGTCCATAATGAGTACAGGGCATTTGGTTGCTAGTTTGAACAATTGTTGACAACACAAATTTGATGTAGCTATGTAATAAACAGCAGTTTCCTTCGAGTGATTCCTAGTAATCCCCTGCCATTTCCAATGATGTGAAGTGGTCTTAAATGTCATATCAAACAACTACCAGTTGTACCATTATATGTTTTGTCAGTTTCTATATGCATCGGCCTATTGTTTATAATTTTCAATTGTAATTAGAGTCTGTTTCCTCGTTTCTAGAGGTTTCCATCTCGCATAGTATTTTATGGCCCTTGACCGCCTATAGTTTATAACAAATAGAAATGCGCCGTCCAAAATGAGTACAAGACATTTGTTTGCTAGTTTGAACAATTGTTGACAACACAAGTTTGATGTAGGTATATAATAACCAGCAGTTTCCCTCGAGTGATTCCTAGTAATCCCCTGCCACTTCCAATGATGTGAAGTGACCTTAAATGTCATATCAAACAACTACCAGTTGTACCATTATATGTTTTGTCAGTTTCTATATGCATCGGCGTATTGTTTATAATTTTCAATTGTCATTAGAGTCTCTTTCCCCGTTTTTAGAGGTTTCCATCTAGCATAGTATTTTATGGCCCTTGACCGTCTATAGTTTATAACAAATTGAACTGCTCTGTCCAAAATGAGGACAGGAAATTTGTTTGCTAGTTTGAACAATTGTTGACAACACAAGTTTGATGTAGCTATATAATATCCAGCAGTTTCCCTCGAGTGATTCCTAGTAATCCCCTGCCACTTCCAATGATGTGAAGTGGCATTAAATGTCATATCAAACAACTACTAGTTGCACCATTATATGTTTTGTCAGTTTCTATATGCATCGGCGTATTGTTTATAATTTTCAATTGTCATTAGAGTCTCTTTCCCCGTTTTTAGAGGTTTCCATCTAGCATAGTATTTTATGGCCCTTGACCGTCTATAGTTTATAACAAATTGAACTGCTCTGTCCAAAATGAGTACAGGACATTTGTTTGCTAGGTTGAACAATTGCTGACAACACAAGTTTGATGTAGCTATATAATAACCAGCAGTTTCCCTCGAGTGATTCCTAGTAATCCCCTGCCACTTCCAATGATGTGAAGTGGCATTAAATGTCATATCAAACAACTACTAGTTGCACCATTATATGTTTTGTCAGTTTCTATATGCATCTGCCTATTGTTTATAATTTTCAATTGTCATTAAAGTCTGTTTCCCCGATTTTAGGGGTTTCGATCTCGCATAGTATTTTGGGGCTTTTGACTGTCTATAGTCTATAACAAATAGAACTACGCCGTCCATAATGTGTACAGGGCATTTGATTGCTAGTTTGAACAATTGTTGACAACACAAATTTGATGTAGCTATGTAATAAACAGCAGTGTCCCTCGAGTGATTCCTAGTAATCCCCTGCCATTTCCAATGATGTGAAGTGGTCTTAAATGTCATATCAAACAACTACCAGTTGTACCATTATATGTTTTGTCAGTTTCTATATGCATCGGCCTATTGTTTATAATTTTCAATTGTAATTAGAGTCTGTTTCCTCGTTTCTAGAGGTTTCCATCTCGCATAGTATTTTATGGCCCTTGACCGCCTATAGTTTATAACAAATAGAAATGCGCCGTCCAAAATGAGTACAGGACATTTGTTTGCTAGTTTGAACAATTGTTGACAACACAAGTTTGATGTAGCTATATAATAACCAGCAGTTTCCCTCGAGTGATTCCTAGTAATCCCCTGCCACTTCCAATGATGTGAAGTGACCTTAAATGTCATATCAAACAACTACCAGTTGTACCATTATATGTTTTGTCAGTTTCTATATGCATCGGCGTATTGTTTATAATTTTCAATTGTCATTAGAGTCTCTTTCCCCATTTTAATAGGTTTCCATCTCGCATAGTATTTTATGGTCCTTGACCGCCTAAAGTCTATAACAAATAGAACTGCTGCGTCCAAAATGAGTACAAGACATTTGTTTGCTAGTTTGAACAATTGTTGACAACACAAGTTTGATGTAGCTATGTAATATCCAGTAGTTTCCCTGGAGTGATTCGTAGTAATCCCCTGCCACTTCCAATGATGTGAAATGGCCCTAAATGTCATACCAAACAACTACCAGTTGCACTATTATATGTTTTGTCAGTTTCTATATGTTTATAATTTTCAATTGTCATTAGAGTCTCTTTCCCCATTTTAAGAGGTTTCCATCTCGCATAGTATTTTATGGACCTTGACCGCCTATAGTTTATAACAAATAGAACTGCTCCGTCCAAAATGAGTACAGGACATTTATTTGCTAGTTTGAACAATTGTTGACAACACAAGTTTGATGTAGCTATGTAATAACCAGTAGTTTCCCTGGAGTGATTCGAAATAATCCCCTACCACTTCCAATGATGTGAAATGGCCCTAAATGTCATACCAAACAACTACCATTTGTAGCATTATATGTTTTGTCAGTTTCTATATGCAACGGGGTATTGTTTATAATTTTCAATTGTCATTAGAGTCTCTTTCCCCGTTTTTAGAGGTTTCCATCTCGCATAGTATTTTAATGGCCCTTGACCGCCTATAGTTTTTAACAAATAGAAATGCGCCGTCGAAAATGAGTACAGAACATTTGTTTGCTAGTTTGAACAATTGTTGACAACACAAGTTTGATGTAGCTATGTAATAACCAGTAGTTTCCCTGGAGTGATTCATAGTAATCCCCTGCCACTTCCAATGATGTGAAATGGCCCTAAATGTCATACCAAACAACTAGCAGTTGTACCATTATATGTTTTGTCAGTTTCTATATACATCGGCCTTTTGTTTATAATTTTCAATTGTCATTAGAGTCTGTTTCCCCGTTTTTAGAGGTTTCCATCTCGCATAGTATTTTAATGGCCCTTGACCGCCTATAGTTTCTAACAAATAGAAATGCGCCGTCAAAAATGAGTACAGGACATTTGTTTGCTAGTTTGAACAATTGTTGACAACACAAGTTTGATGTAGCTATATAATAACCAGCAGTTTCCCTCGAGTGATTCCTAGTAATCCCCTGCCACTTCCAATGATGTGAAATGGCCCTAAATGTCATACCAAACAAGTACCAGTTGTACCATTATATGTTTTGTCAGTTTCTATATGCATCGGCCTAATGTTTATAGTTTTCAATTGTCATTAGAGTCTCTTTCCCCGTATTTAGAGGTTTCCATCTCGCATAGTATTTTAATGGCCCTTGACCGCCTATAGTTTTTAACAAATAGAAATTTGCCGTCAAAAATGAGTACAGGACATTTGTTTGCTAGTTTGAATAATTGTTGACAACACAAGTTTGATGTACCTATGTAATAACCAGTAGTTTCCCTGGAGTGATTCGTAGTAATCCCCTGCAACTTCCAATTATGTGAAATGGCCCTAAATGTCATACCAACCAACTACCAGTTGTACCATTATATGTTTTGTCAGTTTCTATATGCATCGGCCTAATGTTTATAGTTTTTAATTGTCATTGGAGTCTCTTTACCCATTTTTAGAGGTTTCAATCTCGCATAGTATTTTATGGACCTTGGCCGCCTAAAGTCTATAACAAATAGAACAGTTCCTTCCAAAATGAGTACAGGACATTTGTTTGCTAGTTTGAACAATTGTTGACAAGACAAGTTTGATGTAGCTATGTAATAACCAGTAGTTTCCCTGGAGTGATTCGTAATAATCCCCTGCCACTTCCAATGATGTGAAACGGCACTAAATGTCATACCAAACAATTACCAGTTGTACCATTATATGTTTTGTCAGTTTCTATATCCATCGGCCTAATGTTTATAGTTTTCAATTGTCATTAGAGTCTCTTTCCCCATTTTTAGAGGTTTCCATCTCGCATAGTATTTTATGGACCTTGACCGCCTAAAGTCTATAACAAATACAACTGCTGTGTCCAAAATGAGTACAAGACATTTGTTTGCTAGTTTGAACAATTGTTGACAACACAAGTTTGATGTAGCTATGTAATATCCAGTAGTTTCCCTGGAGTGATTCGTAGTAATCCCCTGCCACTTCCAATGATGTGAAATGGCCCTAAATGTCATACCAAACAACTACCAGTTGTACCATTATATGTTTTGTCAGTTTCTATATACATCGCCCTAATGTTTATAGTTTTCAATTGTCATTAGAGTCTCTTTCCCCGCTTTTAGAGGTTTCCATCTCACATAGTATTTTAATGGCCCTTGACCGCCTATAGTTTTTAACAAATAGAAATGCGCCGTCGAAAATGAGTACAGGACATTTGTTTGCTAGTTTGAACAAGTGTTGACAACACAAGTTTGATGTAGCTATGTAATAACCAGTAGTTTCCCTGGAGTGATTCGTAGTAATTCCCTGCCACTTCCAATGATGTGAAATGGCCCTAAATGTCATACCAAACAAATACCAGTTGTACCATTATATGTTTTGTCAGTTTTCATATGCATCGGCGTCTTGTTTATAATTTTCAATTGTCATTAGAGTCTGTCTCCCCGTTTTTAGAGGTTTCCATCTCGCATAGTATTTTAAGGCCCTTGACCGTTTATAGTTTATATCAAATAGAACTGCGCCGTCCAAAATGAGTACAGGACATTTGTTTGCTAGTTTGAACAATTGTTGACTACACAAGTTTGATGTAACTATGTAATAACCAGCAGTTTCCCTCGAATTATTTCTTACTAGAAAGTATTACCCTGCCTCCTCCAACGAGACGAAGTGCCCTAAAGTATTATACTAAACCACTACAAATTATACCATTAGATAGTTTGTTACTATTTGCATCGGCTAATTGTTTATAATTAAAATTGCGATTAGAATGTTCATTAAACTGTCCGGGGATAGTAAGTAGCAAGTATATAAATAAACTAAAAGTAAATATGGACAATATTAGTCCTATATATAAGGAAATCTAGTATTGATTGATTGATTTGATTTATAAACAGCAGCGTGCCTAGCAGCCATGCCCGGGCCGGATTATTTGGACTAACGCACTGAAGATATCCCGCGTCCGAATGTGCGGCGGCTATGTGTAGGTTGCCAGTCGCGCTTTCGAACCCCCGTTGGATCGTCAGACGGAGTGGGGGCCCACTCCGCCCGATGAGCGCGATTCTACCCGAATTAACCAGGTAGCTTGTGGGTATCACAATTTCGATATGGATATATGTGTATGTATATATATATATATATATATATCAGGTATCATATATTTTTTGTTTGTTTTGTTTTTTATAGCATCTTGTGTTCTTTTATATATTGGTATTTCATTTTTATATAGTCTTTTAAACCTTAAAAGTTGGAAAATCCGCTGCGGGAATTAGTTTGAAACCATTAGTGTTTACAGGGTAATCCCCGAGGGTGGGTTTTCCTCCTTCTTTGGTCTTACATGTGTATATATTTTTTCTTTTAGGTTATTTTTATTTTTTTTAATTTTATTTTTTTATTGCTGTTCAATTGTATACTGTTTATTGATGTTTGTAAACTTATATAAGCGCGCTCGTTCATTTTTACCTTCAGTCATCGGGTAAAACTTGACAATGCCTAGAGCTTAGGCGAAACTAGTTGTTTTAAACAATTAAATAAGTGGTAAAAAACATAGTAGTTTTATTCATCTCCTTTATTGACCATATATAATTTGTATTATTACCACATCAACTTGCCATACGAGAGAAGCTAGACAGTTCGTATGCAGAATATTTCTTTTGAAATGGAGATTCTTTACTAAATTGACAAATTAGGCCATGACATAGATATCTATCCTAATTTGTAAATTTAGTACATATATGATAGTAGTACCTGTCTATGAGCTTCTCTCGTATGCTAAGTTAATGTGGTAATAATTGCTTTAGAAACCATTTTCCAAAATTATGTTTACAGACACACAGACACATTGGCCACACATACTTTCTATTCAAACTATTCAGGATGTTCAAACTTGTGTTTGATGATTCATTTTTTTTCTTATATGTTTTCGCATGTCACGTGACAACATTGTTCCCGACTTTTTTGTTTACTAGTTTCGGATTCTCTTTTAGTGGTCTACATGATTCTTTATCGTATTATATTTTTATTAATTATTATAGCTGTGGGTAAAAAATATGTAAACAATACATAAATCACATGCACAGCACTAGAGCAAATGAAATGCTACGAAATGAAAAGAATCCACATTTTTCTCGATTACAATTCTTAAATAGCAAACATATTCTCACGGTGTTCATTTACTACTGACTCGCAGTATATTAACATATAGGATGATTTTGAACTAGTGCCAGGAAGACAAATTAATGTAAAAAGATCTTAATTGATTTATTTTTACATACAGCATTAAACGGCATTGAACTCAAAGCTAACACTAAAACAATACTATTGATAACTATGCGACAATGGTAAAGTACATTAAATAAGTAAATAAATAGCATTCGAGAATGGAACTGAATGTCAGTGCATATTAGTTATCATAATCTATCATAGAAGAGTTGCTATTTATGTATTAAAAATTAATAACCTAAACAATGATTGGGGTGTAGTAACTTCCTTATTGTTTTTCAAAATACTCAATACTCTAAATTTTAGATATACACGCTTTTACATTCGATTAAACCGATTGGCATTAAAGTTTCTCCACTCCGAAGTACGTACTTTAAAACAATATTTTTAATGCATCTTGTGGCGTCGAAAAGCGTTATCCGTGTACTTTGTTCTTCATATGACGGAACAAACACAAGTCATGGGTGCTAAATCAGGTCTGTACGGCGAATGACCCATCAATTCGACGTTTGGCTCAAATATCCGGCTGTTTCAGCCAATGTGTGTCATCGTGAAGAATGATCCTTCGTCGGCTGTACGTTTTCCTTATTTCACTGACATCTGGTAAATACATGGTTGTGTACAATTCTACATTGCTCCAAGCACGGTTACCACTTGACCATTTATACTGAAGAAACATGTCACCATTTCGAAGTGCTGGACGCACAAATTTATGTTAGATTTGGCTCATTTTGGAAGACCATACAATCGGCGCTTCTCACCATATAGTGTCAGACTCGCCTTGCAATTCAGTGTAAGGAATACCGGCTAAACCCTAAACCCGTGTTCACGACTATGGCGCTGGTCCACCTAATAGTCACTTAGCACTAAGTGTTGTCTGAGTTTTGCTAGGACCGCGAACGGTTCACTTCTCGACCATTTCTAACATGTGTGGCACCAGGCGGGCTGAGATGACCCTCTCTCCTAGTGTTCCCGTTAGCACATCCCTCTCCCTATTATCATCTCTCGCAGGTCTCCAGCGTATGTCACGCAGTCGTCTGGACCGCTTTCGCACTGCTAGATTTGGCTGACGGCTTCCTGTACGCTCGTCAGTCAGTGCCTACGTCCCGTTCGCAAATCCCACCGTTTCAGATTCCGAATGGGATTCGCAGTCTTAGGATCCCACCATAAACGATGTTCCAGAGAAGAGGTCCTAAGACTGAACCTTGTGGGATTTCTCTGGTCAATTAATTCCCCTGCCTTCCGGGGAACTGTGGCTTATTGTTCGGTCGTATAGATAGCTTGTCGTATGGCTTTGCGTCGGCGGTGGTCTGTCCAAAGCCCCAGCACTGTCATGATTTTGACCCAGGGGAGGGAGTTAAAGGCATTGCTGGCTAATGTTAGCATCAGACAATGTCTCCGCCTCCTCCGTTGAACCATGTTTACAGCCTCGACGTACTTCCTTACCGCATGTATGACGTCTACCGCCAAACGCCCCTTTCGGAAACCGTATTGTGTTGGTGCTAGCCTACCCTCGATTGTCCTCGATTGCCTCCTCTAGTCGATTTGCTACTACCTGTCCAGTATCTTCGCCAGTCTGTCGAGTAGGCATAGTGGCCCATACGACGCAGGTTCTGTCGTTGACTTGCACTTTTTGGATATCAGTATTAGTTTGGCTAATTTCCACCATGCTGGAACGTGCCCTCCGCAAGGCATTGATTGTATATGTTAACTGCTTAATATCCTAAGTTCGTGGCCGCCGCTCTTGTTACCTCGTTGTATAGTCAGTCCGAGCCGGATGTCTTTTTTCCCGGGAGGGTTTCAAGCATCCTCATCATTTCCTGTTCGCTCCATATCGTGTCCACCAGCGTGGCCCAGAGTTATGTCATAGTTTATTCTCGTTCTCATTGGGAAGAGCGTTGTTGTTACAGTCGCCGCTCCGTGAGGATCTTGTAGAGGAGACCCCAGTGATCACCATCCCCTATCTCGCGCAGGCAGCGCCAACTGCGGTTTTGGCTACGTTGGATAGCGGCTCGGAATTCATTCCTCTTAACTGTGCATGTTGCTAGAAGTGTAAGGGACGGCCAGTCCCACCGCTTTTGCCCGCTGGGTTTCTCTGCGCACCTTGTCGTCTCTTTTTCCTCGCACCACCAGTATGCGGGTCGCTTGTGTCCTCGCACCGTGCCGCCTGGATTACGGCGTCAGAGAGCTCCTGTATTTTTGTTACCAGTTTGTCTGCCATTTACTCCGCACTCCCATGGGTTATCTTCGATATGAAGCAATACTCTGCCAGCTTCCTCTGAAACTCCCGGTGCCTGGACGGCGAATTACAGCCGGTTGTTGCTGACTGCTAGTTCCCGAAGGTGGCAGAGCCCGTCGTACAGCATGCCCCTTGTTTCATCCTGGTTCTCCCCCTCTGACATGTATTTCTTCCGACTCTTCCGTAGTCCTTTCATGTATGTTACTTAGACTTTCCTGGGGGCGAGCTCCTCCTCGTCCAGGTCGGGAATAGCTCGTCTCGCTCAACGGTCTTTGCTCACTAAGACTTGGTCGGCCCCAATCAGCCCTGCCTGGTTCAATTCAGCTGGCACGCTTCCGGCCTCTCCTTATACAATTTTGTTGTTTATATAGGTCTCCGGTGGCCACTTCTAGGTTACTGTTAGTTTTTCCTGCTCTTACCGCAACTAAATTATTTTGTTGCATCCATAAATTAAAAAATTAACGTCTGACGCTACTGAGTTTGATTAAGATCTATATATGTAGATCAGTGTCAGATTTGTATCATGGCAATGTGATTATTTTATGTATACAAAATCTGAAGCAAACTCTGAATGGTCTACTTAGATGACCTCCAGTTACCAAACAAAGACGAAATTGCACATAAAAAAATCGAATCTTTGCAAGATTAACTCATTTCTACCACCACTTAATCGATTGCCCTCCAATTACATAACATCCTATACATATGACAAAGATAAGTTTTTTTAAATTTTGATTTTTGTTTTAAATAAAATATTTAGCTTTAATTTTCGATTATTTTTACGATATTGCATAAAATTATATATATATATATATATATATATATATATATATATATATATATATATATATATATATATATATACATATAATTACTTATTATTTATTTTTAAAGCATTTACATGCATCGAATTGGGTTTTAAATAAAAATAAATATACATTAGTTGTTCCCAGACGCTACAGTCAAATTTGACAGGCACCTTTTAAACGTTCTTCTTTTCCTGTTCTTATAAAGAGTATTTCCGCTAGAATTAATAGTATGTATCAATATTTACAATATAACACGTATGATAAAGTAAAATAACAAAGAAGCAAAAAATGCGGATATGTAGTTCATAAAATTAAATAAACATGCTCTTAATAGGAGAGACACATGTTTGAAATTACTCTGTATATGAGATTTGTATGTATTTCATATTTATTCGGAATAATGCAGTAGTTAATAATTAAAATTTTAATATACATTTTATATTCCTTCGATTTCACTTATAGTAAATCAGGGTCAGTGTGTTGTGCTTATGCCAGAATAAATTAGTTCGTTTGGCATTGACCTTACCTCTTGATTTTTTAGGAAGAATCTATTAATAAATCATTTGGGATAATATCCTTCACCACACACTTTTTCGTGAACATAAAAACAAACTAATTAACTAAAGTCAAGGTATTGCGTAAATTGTTTTTATATACGTATAAAAATTTGAAACTTGTATGTCTTCTAGCTCGAATACATTAAATTGATATCTCCGATCTTACAAGGAAAGCATGTATTATGAAATGTATATGAAAGAAAGTATACATATTAGAAACGTTGGTATTATTTCCAGAATAAAGCCAGGAAATACTTATGTGTTCGTGTAAGTACGAGTAATTATCATATGCAAACAAAAGCCGAGTAATTATTAAATCCAAACAAACGCCGTTTTTCTTTTGCATTAACCATGAAAACCTGCAATTTGAGTAATTAATTCTAGTTTCTAAAATTTATGAAATCTATATTTTGATACTAAAGTTTATAATCTAGTTACAATTTTCACTTTGCCTAAACGCAAAAAAATTATCTGAAACAAAAATATTCCTGTACTGATATTTTTAGCTCTCAGATGTCGCTCCAATTCTACTGGGTCTATCCTGTACTGATAACAAACTATTTCTAAATTTGAAACCAACCACACATACGTTGGCCCATTCACGCATACACACATACATATATATTTATGTTATCATGAAAAACTGATAATAAGTTTCATTCTTAGTATTATCAGTTTTTCGTGATAACAAAACTTTTCTTATTCAAGCATGGGCACTAGACTTTCCGAAAAAAATTGGTTTTTTTAAAAATTCAGGCTCGAACCCATGTCTCTGGCATTCGCAGTTGTCATGCTTACCCACCCGGGGTGTGAATTTTTTAGAAAAACATAAAATAAATTTGGTCAGAAAGTAAAAAAAAAACTCTCAAAATTAGTAATTTTCGAATTGTATTCAAAATTATATAATTATTTCTGTGTTGGAACCAAAAACTGACCCAAATAAAAGATGTGCAACAAAAATATAGTGAATATAAATTTGTAACATTTTCTTATAAATCAGCGTTACAAAATTATTTTCAAAACAACCAATATATTATTTCAAATGTGTCCTATATTAGGCATATCCGTACAGAATTTTCAAACTTGTTATTTCGAACTTTCCCTATAAAAATACTTTACTTATTTAATTTCATCGACACATTCACTTTTTCGTAATTATTATTAAAATGTCTTTAAGTTATTTAGTTTGATACAAATGTTTTAATTTTTGAATTATAACACAAATGTTTAGAAATTACACTACAAATTAATGTAAAAAGTTATAAGTTTATTCTCGTTTGGACTAATTTCAATTAAGTGTACTAGTATTTAGCTTGTTATATTGAAATAAAGAATCTTTCTATACAGTACAGTTGTATTCGAAAGTATTAATATAAAACTAAAAGTGTTATTTTAATTGTATAACAAAATAACTTTAATCAATTAATTAATCTTTTAAGTGATAAGTATTATAAAGTAATATGGAGTCTAAATCTTTTATTTTTTTAGTCATCATAATAAATTACGACCAAAATATGAAATACTCATAATTTCAAGAATAATATGATCAGGCCTCCATTTGTGCATATATAAGTTTATAGTAATAACAATACAGTAAGAATATTATAGTAAAGTTACACTGAGCATTTGATATGATCTAATTATTATTTCGAGGCTGTTTTAGATTAGATATTGATTGTCCTAACGATCTATAAATAAAACTCAGTATTTTTCAAGTTCATTAATTAAATGCGGTTAATTCTGTTATGACAGCTTCAAATGTTTTAATCAATCAAAACAGTTCTTACAAATAATATAGAAATTAAAAACGTAAATTAAATTTCGGCACTACTAAAAGTCGATTAGCTCGGGGTTTCTGCTCATATCATCATATCATATCTCTGTATATATTTTATATTTAACAATTATTTGTATTTCAAATTATATTTAACTGTGTTCACATGTTTTATTTGTTTACCTGCAATTGTCGTGCCGAATTCCAATACGTTTCCCAACACTGGAAGAGGTTTAGGTCCCGGTATCTTCTCAATGTCCCTATACTTCCTATTATTCGCAATTTTCTTAAAGACAAGGAAAGTAATACACAGCACAACGAATAATACTTCCATAGCCGCCATCGTAAATCATCAAACTGGTTACCGTAAAATGTTTAAATTTAACGATACCTCTCCATACAATATATGATTTCGCTATCCCCACTATAACCTTGTTTCTCATGTAGGTGCTCAGTCTGCTTTTTGTGCCATAACATATTTTTATTTACTAATTACCGCTTTTATTTACAATGATAAGTTGTAAACTGATTATTATTTCTCTAGGCTACGGTGACACTAAAAAAATGTTTTATTTACGTTTGTAATAAAATATTTTTTACACAACACGATATTTTATCTTTTTTATTCGGTAGACTATTTATATCGAAATCTTTTATGACCCACAGTTTAAATATGATCTCTGCGGAATTTTTACAATAATAAATTGTATGTTTAGATTAGATTAATAAAACATTAAATTTTGAACAATGGGTGAGGCTTTGCCATAGTTTCGAAATTCAAATTTAATAATCTCATATACAGGGTGTTCTACAGCAATGGAACCAATATGAAAATTAAGGTATACAATTTAACTCTAAAACGAAAATTAGGTATAGCTTTTTTCCGATCGGCCAAGTTTTTTACTACTGGGGCTACATAAAGCAACTTGTTTATGTAGAGGAAATTCATACTGACCAGCAATTACTAGAGACAATTTTGAATGCTGCTATTCAAATCTAAAATCAGCAAGATTTAGATGAAATTTATAACTCCGATTTTACGTTGCCGCTGGCGGATCACCCCTGTGTATACATCAATAAGGATACTGTATAAAAATGTTCCCTGCGGTAACTTTGGCGTGGGCCATCCTGGCCATCTGGTTTTGAGACATTTCGAATTCTGTAACAATAATGTTTTGATATACCTATTAAATATTCCTTGAAACTAAGCATGTTCACCTTGCAGAACAACTACCTCACTTATATAAGAGAAAACGTAATTAAGAAGGTAACTGTAGAGACAACAAAATTAAAATTTATTTGTTTATACAAATTAGACAAATATACACTATCGAATAATATTACATAACACCAGAACTAAACATTACGAAAATGATAACAATTTATTAATGTATACAAAATTTAAAAAAAATATATAAAAAATATATGAAATTTATATAACAGAAATAAATACACCCGTACCAAACCTGACCATTATAGGAATTGAAGACTGAAAAAAGAAACAACCAAATATGTAGAAAAAGTAATACTAAATTAAACGATGTTTGACAATATATAAAATAACTAAAATTCACGTCGTTAATTAAAATTTATTTTTAATTTTTTTTTTTTAATTTTTTTTTTAATAGGTTTGGCTAAAAATACAGTGAAATAAATAAAAAGCAACAAAAAACTTCGATAAATACCAATGGCCTGAGTCAACAGATCCCAAAGAGAAAAAGAAGGGAAAAGATAATTTACAATATCATCTATATGCTTAAAATAATTAGGGGAACATTCATTTGTATGTTGTAGAAAAAAAAAATGATTTGCAGATAAAATACACAAAGACACACATTGTATTCTAATACATTAACAAAAACAAAATAAAAATCATCTACTCTTAAAATAGGACGAACATCTTTAAAAAATGCAAGAAATGGAGCAGAGAATAAAACATTCTGCCTGTAAAACGTTGCTCAATTTGTAAAAATACGGGGTTCAGTACCTCGTGTGAGCATGAATCTCGACACCTCCGTGAAATGCTTTGCACGAGCGCTCGAAGGACTTCTTGTGGTATACGATGCCATTTTTAGGGCTTCTATGCTCCCGAACACGTCCATCTAAAATATCCCATAAGTATTCGATAGGATTTAGGTAGACCAATTCATGGTTCGAATTTGATGTTCTTGCAGAAAGTTTTTTTGCGACGTGTGCTGTATGCTGCCTTGTGTTATTGTGCATACAGATACAATTTGGATCTAGACTATACGCAGCAGGAGTAGAGCCTGACTGCCTCAGAGGCACATTGAGCTCTCTCGCATGCCTTGCGATCGGCCGGTTTACTGGCACCTTAGCAGTGTGTGCTTGTGTGGGCCAGAATAGCAATCATCGGATCGTGGTGTCGTTACACCCCGGCCTGTTCTTGCAGCTGATTCTGATTCCTTAGTGTTTTGAGTTTGTTAGGTTGACTTACTGCAGGATGCGTAGTACGGTTTCCATGATGATAATGGTCATCGCCCGCCCCATGTCGTTTCTAGGACCGGCCACCAAGGCAATGTCACTCCCGCAGGCATTGCTAGTCTTAGGGCCCCGTCGTATGCAATATTCCAGAACAGGAGCCCCAGGCATAGCGAACACCTGGTTGCCAATGGTTCCCTCGTAGGTTACTTGGCGTCCGCCCAGGTACGCCCTGATCAGGTCTATCATCTGACCTAGGATCCTCCGCTCATTCAGGGACTCTATGATGCAACTCGAGGGGATGGTGTTAAAGGTATTATGGCCATCAGGCACTGCTTTCTTCTCCTCCGTGGGCCGCTGTTGCACTCCTCTGTGATTGATCTTGCCACCAGGATTGCGACCCTTACGGAATCACATCACCACTAACTTCGCCCTGCTTCGTAGCTGTGGGATGCTGCCTTCTCCCAAGCACCTGTTGGTCATTTACGTCAGGGTCAATATGTGTTGACGCTGCCTTGAGTAGGTCATTATGAATGCCATCCGGGCTCGGGCCCTTCCTGTCTCTTGCCTCCGCCATCTCATCGACACTGTGGAGTGTGGGTGGGCCGCTATTCTTCTGTGTTCATTTATTTTAGTGACAACCTGGAGAGGGGAGGGGTGTTGCAACCGTCTGTTTCCCTCCCTGCGACTGGATGGTGTACCTGATGTACCTATGGTCGCTGAGCGTCTCCTGCGCAATGATGATCCAGTCACTTCCCTAGGTTGGCCGACACCATTTACCAAGGCACCTATAAACACATATTCGACCATCCCACCGTGTGAGACTTTCAACAGTACCGGTCTTGTAGTTGTTAAGCTGAGTGTTCATGACCAAGTGATACACACATATTTTGTGGCACCGCCTTAAAATTGGGGTTTGAACTAGTATTCTTGGCCTTATGTTAGCTTCTCTTATGATCATATAGCTCGTTTGCTGTAGAGATACCACTATGCAAGACAGAAAGGACTAACAATCGTTCCTGATTTAGGATTGTTTTTCTTCTAGAACCTTGCCCAATATGTCTCATACCTGTCTCTCTATGGCGATTCTACAAACGCCGAATGACAGATGAGCTAACATTTCTTGCTACTAGTCGTATACTCGTTCCATTTTTGATCTAAGCTACAGCATAAACCTGCCTCATTTTGACTTAGCTTATTAATACTAATATTTGTCAGTGTTTCTAGGCCAACAATATAGCTAGAGTAAAAAAAGTGTGCTACATTCATTTTATTTTTCGAAATATCATGAATATGGCCGTTAGTTCTTAACAGTAGTAGACGATTATAATTTTGTTTTAATCAATTTCCTATAAAAACAATTTTACCAAATTTAAAATTTGTATATTCCCAACATTTGTAACTAAAAAGTTATGTACTTCAAATAAGCGGACCCATGTTTGTTACAACACATAAACGCAAGAATCCTCTATTAACCTCTCGTATTGTCTTTCCTGATTTCCCACACTCGCAGTATCGTACTAGTTCATGAAAATAGGCTCTTATTCAAACATGCCCGCGGCCAAGATGGAACTTTAAGAAAGCAAACTGGAGCTCATTTGCCGAAGTCCTTAACAAACTCATGAGCTGTATACCTCCAACCTATAATAACTATAAGATTCACATCTCCAATCATTAAATAAAAAAAACGACGACATTCCTTCAGAGGTTCAGAACAGAGTACGTACCAGCTTGGAACGAATATAACGAGCAGCTCTGTAACCAGTCCATAGAAAATGGAGATAGAGACATAGGAGACGAACTTCTACACAGCATGGATGTTTCAAGTCGGACGCTGTTGGACACGGTTGAGAAAATTAATGTCACTAAATCAGGCAGACAGGCATGGTCCGTATTTAAAAATTTGGGAGGCGGTAACCAAATTAAGCCAGAGAACACGCCAATCTCTCCTAACCTTATTGCCAACTACATCGTATCGAGACCTCCAGCTGATAGATACCACACTATCAAAATTCAACGAGATAATAAGAACTTTCAAACTAAAGCTAACAATAATACACCCTTCGGCCCACCGAAGAAATAAACAGTAAAAGAAATAAAGCCCGGAAAAGTACTTCTCCTTGATCGGGTACACTTAGAATTTCTTATCCATTGTGGAAATACGCGAAGATTTGACGTTTTTACTCTGACATAATATGAACGTTCCTTGCCTGAAAAAAGCAAAAGTAGTCATGTAATCCCAGTGACTCACCTCAAAGCTACCGACCGCTCACGTTAGTTAGTATATTATAGCTTGTGGAAAGAACTATATACAACCGGATAGGCCCTGAAATCCTAGCCAGCCGAACGACAGGCTTCCGACAAAACAGGAACTGCAGCGATCAGGTCTTTTCTCTGACATCCCATATACAAGGAGGATTCTAGAACAACTGAAGACATCTACGGCGTTCATCGATATTATCGCAGCTTATGGCACTCTCTGGAGGTAGGGTCTCCTAACTGACAAACTCCTAAATATAATTCCACGCCAAAAAAACATAAAACATAATAAATCAGATGCTTACCAACAGATCCTTCGAAATTATCTTGGGCAATACATAGAGTAGAAAAATTAAACTAAACAACGGACTCCCCCAGGGGTCTACATTGTAGACATGCCCCCGACTAAATTTAGAAAATTCGGCTTCACGGGCCCTCACGGCCCAACATAAAAGCATGGAAACGACAAAGTAAATTCTGTCTAGACAACATCTTGGGAAGATATTTCAAAGCAGGGAAGAAGAGAATGGAAACTGCAACAAAATCCATCTATGATAGAGGTTACATATTTCCATTTAAATAACAAAATGGCTGAAAAAGATATCAGTATACCGTGTGTTCCCGGATTCGGTTGCAAAGAGGGAAAACAATTTATTTATCATTTTAGAGCAAAATGCAACAGGAACTATCTTCTCCGCTTTATTAGTAAATATGATTCCAACTGTTTGGTTTCAAATGTAACTTCGCAGTTCGCAGTAACATTTTTTAAATTTCTAAAATAAAAATCGCATCACAAAATTATAATTAACCTCGTAATAAATATTTTGTCTCTGCACTAAAAAGCAGCTCTGGCAATTAATTTTATTTGAAAATCAACTATTCAGTTGTATCTCCACCACGTAAAATACATAATTCTAGGCGCGTATGAAGCTAGTTAAAAGAGTTTTGAATTTCTTCTATCGTGATCGATCGAATGGCATCTTCAATTCATTTTTTCAATATATTTACATTATTTGGAATGGGAGTACTGTAAATAATTTGTTTTAACGGGCTCCACACATAAAAATCCTAAATCAAGCTGCTGAATGGACGAAGGATGACTGTCCTTCCTGCTGAAAATATGCTTCAGCTTGATAATTTAACGGAAAATTATTCATTTTCTCGTAGAAGAAGCTGTTAAACATTCGCAGATATGATGCTTGATTCACAGTTCCCACAAAAAGAATGGCCCTATTACGCCATGGTAGTCCCTGATGGTAGGTAACATCGCACCAAACGTTAACTTTAACGTAGTACTGGCAATTTGCGGTTTCTCTGAAACCCGGATTTATAAAGCTCCAGTGTCCCGTTGGAATTAAATGTCCCTTTATCAAAATATATGATGTACCAATGAAACGGATATTTTCAAAAGTACGGTATCCAAAGACAAAAGTAAAGACGCTTTACGTCATCACCTTCTTCTAACGTGTGAATTATTTCTGCTTTGTATTGATGATATGGGTGTGTATTAGTTCTTGATCACTAATAAAATCTATTTTAATAAATACATTAAAACGATTAGCTCAATTTTCTACTTAAAAAATATCATGGGTATCATTTGTGATTATTATCAATAACTTCATAATATATTAATACAAAAAAGCCCTAAAACACCAATCTAAATCTCTTAGCAGTTGATTGTATCTCAAATAGAATACAGCATGTGTACCATAACAATACTATCTCTACTAGCTCTACTTAATACCAATTCTTATCCCTTTGAAAGGCCGCATATATAAGTCTAAAGGTCGTTTGTTCAAGAAATGAATTCATATATCCTCCTCCCATACAATTTGTCCTTGACAAATAGAACGCGTTATAGGTTTCCATACGATCCGCCATCCAATTCAATATTTCAAATAATTTACTGTATTATACGAGACAATTTAGATTGTCTCGCATCTTGACTAACTTTTGAGTCAAGAAATTGTCTTGTCTAAAACAACCTTAAGGCGACTTTATCGGTTAGTTGTAATATATTATTTGTAGGCATATTTACCAATTTAATACAATGTTGATGTTTATCAAGAAAAATGTTCACCCAAAAATTAAGCAAAGTAATATTTTTATCGTGTGTGGAGAGATATGGTACACACTTGTGAAATAACCTTAATATATTTAAGTGATAACAAAATGGTGCTCCGTTATAATAAAAGTATAACCTTGAATTTTGGATCCCCGAAAAAATTATACAATACATCTCACAAATATGTATTTAAATAATTTTTTTTTCTGGGAATCCAACATTCAAGGCTATACTTTTATTATAACGGAGCATCATTTTGTTATCACTTAAATATATCGATATGTTTGTTACACATTTTGCATTGAAAGATTCCATTCATCATTAATTTTAATTTTTACAATTTAACTGTTCACGTTAAATTAGCCTGGTCTGCCACTAATCAAATCATTAAATGTCGAACAAACAATACTGATACAGCAAGATAAATTATGAATAACGGTCATGCCGAAACTGAATGTTAAGTTTGGTAATGATGAGCATCATCAAAAAGAAAAAATATCGATATATGTATGGTCGGAATATCGATGGTTTAAAACAATTGAAATTATCGATAAAATAGTTCGTTACAAGGGTAATGGGGTAAATAGACAACTAAAAAATTGCTACTTAAGCTTGGATTCAATGGTGCGGAATGCGGCCTAAAATAATTAGGTCATTTATTTGAAACCATGCATAACTTTTTCTAAAAAGCTTTATCCTTAATTGGGAGAAAAGTTACTTTTTAGAGGTCACTAAATTACGGGGGATATGAATACATATATATATATATATATATATATATATATATATATATATATATAAAATTAAAGGGCGGTAACGATTTCCGAAATTTCCTAATATATATATATATATATATTAGGAAATTTCGGAAATCGTTACCGCCCTTTAATTTAACCGAAGAAACAATACTTTTAATACTGTTTCAATTACTTACTGTTTCAACGCTGCAGTAACTCTTGTCCGTGATAGTATCGATCCATTGATACTTTTCATGTCATATCTGACTATTGATACATTTTAATCAATGGTAATCAATCTATAGCTTTTAATGAATTAACATCAATAGTACGGATCATTCTATGACCAACACTAGTTTTAGGTTTTATCATTGTTAATTCATATAATTAATAGCAAACCTATAAATTATTATTCTATGAGTGCGGTAGTTGGAATTTATTATATATTACATGTCTCTTTTGTTGGGTTCGTAACAAAATACCAACACAAACCAAGTCGCGAACAGCAAAATAAATTGACAATTTATATGATCTATGTTCGCCGTCTATCACTAATCTGTCACATTTCTTCTTAACGTTATTGCAAAATCTACATACCCAATTTTCCATGTGACTACTATATCACGTTATTTAGTTTTGATTCGTATTTTTGTCAAAATCTGAAAAGTCTAAGCTTACCAACTGCAATTTTTTGATAAAAAATATGTTAAAAATGTTTTATTAGTTATTTAGTGTGTTTTATTATAAAGAAAAAGGAACTTTACAGCGCTGATAGAAATTACACTTTACATGTGCCCTTTCTCAAAAATATATTATTAATGCATGTATAAGATTATGTTTTTGAATGTTATATTGTTTTCCCTATCTATAAAAAATCATTGAAAATACACCAGTGGGCCGGCTTATAAAATTTAAAAAAAAATGGTATTAAATGCAAATTAATTTGGTTTCGAGAAAGGGAGAAACAGTAGATGCAGCATTATCTCTACCTAATTATGTATGGGATGCACTAATTGATGGAGGAGACGACTGCGAAGCATTGCTGTGCAATCTAAGCAAAGATTTTTATTGCATGCTCCATAACTTATTTCTGTCAAAGATTGAATTCTATTACATTCGAGGTATTCCATTCAAACTATTCGCATATTATTTCCAATGTAGAAAGCATTTTAATAACACTCAAACGCGCTTACTAGATTTTATATGTTGTAATACCTAATGCTCAAAATTATTATTTCGCCAGCTTTATAAATAATTTGCCTGCAAACTCGTTAATATTTTCTGTTATATACGTCGATGATACGAATTTGATTACACCAGGTAAAGGGCAACATCTTCAAACGCAGATAGAAAATGGTGAAGCAGAAGCATTAGCATGGTTTTCTTCAAATCAATCACACAAATGAAGCAAAATCGGAGCATATTCTTTTCATCAATAATTTTAGACATAAAGGGGAGAATTTCTTGCTATATTGGACTGAATAGTAGATTAACGTGGCAACATAATATCTAAAAACTCTCTGGAGCACTTTCTAAATCAATATATGTCATAAATCGAATACGAGATATTATCGATGACGGAGCACCACTGACCGAAAATTACGCTCTGTTTCAGTCAAAGTTAAGCTATGGTGTATTAATTTGGAGGGAAACGGCTAAGGTGAATCATTTGTTTATTCTTCTAAAACGTGCATAGTATTAAACTATACTAAGTTGACACACTGTACACCTCTGTTTAAGTATTTAAAGATTACGGCTGTGGCCTCAGTATACCTTTACAACTAGCTCGGGAAGAACTACTTCAACTAAAGACAAGAAGGGAAACTATGGCTAAAATGCTAATGCGAGGAATCCCGGGACATAGAACGACCACTACAGCAGCCCACCACCGACACCTTCGTCTAATTAATAATTAGCCACCAAAATGGAGAACCAAAAATGTATAAACTGGAAATCAAAGAGTACCTAACTAATAAAGCATTCTACATGTCCAGGAATTCATAGAGTCGTAAATTTCTCTGTCTACTTAAGGCTATTACCTACAAACCTGTATATATTTATATTTTATTTCATACATTGTTTTCCTTTTGATACAATATATGTAATATTATTGTTACTTTCGGAGGTTATTTTGCGTATGATTGCATTTATGATAAGGATAAACATATACCAGCACAATTTGAACTCAGTTATTTGTACAGACATATAAATTTGATATAATTATTAAAATTATATCTTATGGTTACTTGCAATAATAGTTATAATAAATAAATCTAACCTTTGTTACGTGATGTTCTATTGTCTATAGTTTCATGCAACGAAAAACCCCGGGCGTGATGCCAGCTCATTCATTTTTATTCTTGCCAAGCTCCTTTTAATGCAGTCCATATGAATATTAAAGCGCTATAGTGGTTGCAGGCCTGCACTTTTGTTCGCTACTACCACTGTTAATATCGTTGTTTTTAAAGTGCATGTTATATATCATCCAAATAAATAAAATTTTAAACATACACACTAAAGTAATGAACACACAGCGATATGAAAATGTACTGTATTGTTTCAGCAAATATAATTCAATGTACTCCATTTCGATATTCATAAACATATTCATACAGAGTAATATTTTTATTTCTACAAACACTATTGAGGTAGGCTTTATTATGTTTACTTAAATTATAAAAATACAATTTATTTAAATTTTAGCGAAAGGTTAGTGTAAAATTTGCATCGACGAAGCAACAATTCTTTAATACGGTTTATACTAATAGGATAATTTCTATTATATATTAGCATCATCGCACCTTGTATTCTCTGTACTAATTGTTGGCGACTATTAATTTCAATATTCGTAGCCTATTTACTCCCAGAGAAAAACATCCAAGCAATTGAAATCAACGGATCGCGCTGGCCAATATATAGGACCTCTGTTAACAATTCTGAATAGTGTGTAGTGGTACGTTATTAACTAAATCAAAAAGTGCTCATTCATTTTTATTTTCGCCAAGCTCCTTTCAATTCAGTCCATTTGAATATTAAAGCGCCGTACTGGTAGCAGGCCTACACTAGTGTTACCTACTACCACTCTTAATATAATTGTGTTTCAAGTGTATGTATCCGGACAAATAAAAATTTGAAATATACATACTAAAGTAATGAGAAAACAGCGCTATGTAAATCTACTCAGTATTGTTGCAGTAAATATAATTTACTGTGCTCCATTTCGATATTCATAAACATATTCATAGGGAGTATTATTAGTTATTATTATTAGTTAAATAAAAAATCCAATTTATTTCAATTAATGTTAATTGTAATATTTGAATAAATTGAAAATAAGACCGAGCTCAGTGGGCTAGTGGTTAACGGCGCTGTCCGTCTTGGGCATTGGAGAGCGAGTTCATACCCCTTGAAGTCTCCTAAAAGAAGCACTGAACACTTTACTTAGAGCGACTTGACAGTTACACGAATACCTTACTAAGTACTAATTATTAAGTTTAACCTTGGAAATATTAATATTAATTATATCATTATTATAATTGTATATCTGCATAATAGACAAATAAAATTGCGGACATATAGAAAAAACGTGTACATGGGAAATGCTTTTTATGCCGACGTTATTCATAACGCAATGCGAAAAAAAAGTAATGTGGCACGTGACATCACTGCACGATAATGGGTATTGGGGGCGGTTGGCAGCGGTCCAGGAATTGAGAGCATAGGCGAGCACGATAATGTATGATAACAAAATTCCTTTATCACGCGCGCACATATCTTATGATAAATTTACGCGAGCTTTTAAGCTCAGCGCACTAAAAAGCAGCGATACGCCAAACGCTTTATGCAGTCTATTACTTACTGTTGTTGATTGTAAAGTATTTTTATTAATGAAAACAGACCTTAGGTGGGCCATAGAATATGTATCAAAGCATGCCAAATGTTTTATTAAGCACTCGAACCAACTTTACATAAATCTATCGATAACTATTGAAACCAAAAAGAGTATCATCAGTAATTATAGCAAGAACAAATAAATTTTAGCATTATTATGTGTTTCCTTATCTAGATATATTTTTTTTAAATTAGAAAATTTGAGTTGTACCAAAAAATAATAATATTCCATATTCGTAGCAGCAAACTATAGCATTAATGGACAAATGGAGAAGCAGCAGAGCAGTATCGAGAAAATACTGCACGTTATATAGCTAATACAAGGCAGTATTTGCTCGTTGGACTTGACAACCAAGAAACCTTCATATCTGCGAAAGATTAACGCCTGTAAATAGCCACTTCCGTGTATCGTTTGAGAGCTATTCCAGACTGTTCTAAGCCAACTAAGATCAGACCAGAACAGCTCCCGAACGATAATTGCAGGTAGTCCTAGACACAAAGTTATGTGTCTTATCTCGGAGACCTACTGCACAAGCCAAACATTTATAAAATTTCATGGCTATAAAATCTACCTCACCATTTAACCGGACAACAAGAAATGTGGAAGTACTGTATTAATTAAAAAAAATATTCAACACTATGAAGAACCAAATTATGCAACCATAAAAATGCAACTGTAAACATCAAAACAAAAAACGTCTCCATGACCGTCTCTGGAATATATTGTCCACCGCCACACCAAATACAGAAAGACAAATATATGGACCTACATAGAAGACTGGGCAGAAAGTGCAAGATAGGCGAAGATTTCAAAGCTAAATAAAAACAATGGGGGTTCTCGACTTACAAATCTAAAAGGCAAAACACTACTCAACGCAATAAACGAACATACATTTGAAGCTATATAAATAAGGTACCGGACCTGAATGACTTATTTGTAGTAAAAAATATATCGTCAAGCCACATTCCTATAGACGAATGTAAGGATTTAGTTCTGATCACTTTGCGATAATAATAACTCTTACTGAGACGATCGCAGGATAAAGTGACCAACCAGGAGGGTAGAGAATGGATCCAATGAGTGAGAAAGTCGGGGTGGGATGTACTGAATGGCTGCTGCGAAGGGGACTGGGAAGGGAAGAAGACGTTCTGTGGACACGGAGGAGGTTCGGTTTTGGACTATGTGGTGGTGAAAGGTATCGGAAGGGAGGAGTTGGAGTGCTTCAAGGTGGAACATGTGGGGGGGTCGGACCATGTGCCGGTGGAAGTGGTCTTGAGAAGGACTAAAGGTTTGAAGAGGGAGGATAAAAAGGGACAGCAAGGGTTTGGATGGAGCGAAGTAGAAATTGCGGTGTATGAGAAAAACCTAACGGGCGTGAAGTGGGAGGAGGTGCAGTCGATGTTACAGTTGGAGAGAGTGATGGCGGCTGCGTTGGTGGTGAGGAAGAAGAGTGGACGCCAGAGGGAATGTTGGTTCGACGAGGAGTGTAAGATAAAGAAGACGGGGTAGCGGAGGGAAATGGCGAATTGTAGGTACGGCAGATGTGCAGTAGAAAGGGTTAATCAGACGAAGAGGGAGTTCGAGAGTACGTGCGAGAGGGAAAAAATTGAGTTGCAGAAAGTGTAAAAGAGGATGTGGGAGATCTTAAACGGAAGGGAGAATCAGGGTAAAGTGAACATAGAGCTAGCAGAGTGGGACAGGAGTTGTAAACACATGGCGGGGTCTGAGGTGGAGCTGGGCAGTTCGAGTGCGAGATAGGTAGTACGAAGGGAGGAGTTTTCGCGGAAAGAGATGGAGGTGGCCCTGGCACAGTTAAAACTAGGAAAGGCAGCGGGGGAAGATGGGCTGAAGGCAGAGGCTTTCAAAAAGTTACCGGAGGAAGGAAGGGAGAAGGTGCGGCAGAGTATTAACAAGGTGTAGAGTGGAGAGGAGGAAGTGCCGGAAAAGTGGCGTGTGGGGGTGGTGGTCCGGGTGCACAAAGGAGGAGAGGCCTCGGACGTAAAAAACTATAGGCGGATCACCATTATGAGTGCCGGTAATAAATTGATGATGACTATGGTGAAAAATAGAATGGATAGAGAAGTGGAACAAAAAGGGCTGCTGCCGGAATGTCAGGGTGGGTTCAGAAGGGGAAGAGGGACGAGGGAGCAGATTTTCACGCTGGCGAGAATGGCGGAGGAAGCGCTGGAATGTAAAGGGAGAATGTTTGTGGATTTAAAAGCTGCGTATGACTCAGTTCCTAGGGGGAAACTGGTGGAATGCATGTATAGATTGGATATGGAAGAGGAAGGAGTGGAGTGGGTGAGAAGGGTGAATAAAGAGTCATGGGCGAAAGCAAGAGTGAATGGAGGAATATCTGAGAAATTTAGGGTGAATATGGGAGTACGGCAGGGGTGCCCGCTGAGCCCCCTCCTGTTTAATCTGTACACGAGCGAGTTGGAAGAGGTGTTGATGAGAGGACAGGCAGGAGGGGTTGTGGTGGGTAGATCCAAAGTGTGGATGTTGGCGTATGCAGATGACGTGGTGCTGGTGGCCAAGAGAGTGGAAGAGATGCAAGAGATGTTGGATAGAATGGGTAGATACCTAGATAAGAGGGGGCTAGTGGTGAATGTGGAAAAGACCAAATTGATGTTGTTTAGGAATAGGGGCAGGAGGAGTAAGGACGAAGGGCTGAAATGGAAGGAAAGGCTGATTGAGAGAGTGAATAGCTTTAAATATTTGGGCTTTTGGTTTGACTGTGTAGGAGGGCTTAGGATGCATGTGGAGTGTATGCAGGCGAAAGCAAGAATGGCTTGGGGGATTGCGTGCAGTAAATGGGGGAGTTTGTGGGGTGGTAACCTCGTAATGGCGTGCAAGATATGGAAGGCGTGTGTAAAACCTATATTGTTGTACGGAGTGGAAGTGTGGATTGCATGAATGGGAGGTAATAGAAAGGGAGCAAGGTTGGTTTCTGAAAAATCTGCTAGGGCTCGAAACGTCGACACCGAGGGCAGTGCTGTTGCAGGAGACAAATGGTATGAGTATGTTGTGAGAGTCGTGTGTGAGGGTTGTGAAGTTTGAGGAAAGATTGCAGGATTTGGGCGAGGAAAGACTGGTACGGGAGGTATGGATGAGGTGTAAGAGTAGAACAGAGAGTAGATAGAGGAAGGATAGAGAAAGGATGTATGAAAGAGTGGGTATGTCTGAGGTGTGTGTAGAGGAGAAGCTGAGAGAAAAGGGTAGCCTAGGAACTGAGATACGGGAGAGATTGAGGGATATTGAGTGGCAAGAAAGGCAAGTGTGAATGTCTGAGAGCTCATACAACCCTGGCTACGTAGAGTGGCAAGTGCAGGGGAAACTCCCGAGGTACTTAGCCAGGGGAGAGTGAAGCAGAGAGGACAAAGTATACATGGCAAGAGAGAGGTGTGGTTCAGAAGAGCGAGGAAAAAAAGTGTGGATGAGGCTGGGGTTCACCGCGTGTGTGCTGTTTAGGAAGGGGAGTGACACCTTAGCAAAGAATGTGAGGGAGTGAAAGAAGAGTGGGTTGGAGAGTGCAGAAAGCTGAACGAATGGTTAGGAGAGGATGGGAAAGGCGTGAAAATCTGCAGGAGGTTGACGTGGGAAAGGAAATTGGCGAGGGCAGAGGGGGTTTATTTTAATGAATAGAAAAATGTATTTTATGTTAATTTGTATTCTTTTTTTGTGTCTTTTTTTATTTCTTTCTGTGAAAGTACGGTTTGGGAATGTGTGTAAAAGGGAAGGGTTGGGCTGATATGCCAAATAAAGGTCTTTTTTTTACTGATACTATCATCCAAATGAAGAAACTCTTGCTAGTAAATAAGCACACGGACTGGGTAAGATTAAAAAAATCACTAGATGAAAAAATAATATTAGACGTACCACTCAAAGCTGAGGAACAATTATACACGGTGGAAAATTCTATATAACAAACAGCCTAGGAATACACACCAGAAATTAAAACAATAATAAAAGGTAGCAACTATCCAAAAGAGATACGAAATCGAAATCTAAACAGTATTAAACGAAAGTGCTTGTTCACTCATTTGTCGTATTATAAAAATTAATCCTGCGTGCTTCTTTTCTCTTCTGAGTCCGCCCTGTATGTCATCGATTCTTTCTTCTATCTTCTCTTTCATTCGTTTTTCGATATACGTGTTAGAATCTTTCTTAGAATACAAACAGCAATTGTTTGTATCCCACTATAAGTACTGCACGTTCTCTTATCTCCTTTCTTGGATATGGACAATATTATTACTATATTCCATTCATTTAATATTTTTATTTTTTGTACTGTCATTCATACGCTGTGTCAGTTGTTTTGTTCCTTCTTTGTCCATGCACTTTATCATCTCAGGTGTTATGTTATCTATCCCGGGTGTTTTCCATTATAATTTTCCATAAAATAGTTTTTGATCGTCTCTAAAATTTCCTGTCATCATTTACCCAAATTGTGTCCATGATACTTGTTTCGCTTTCTTTATTTCTATCTTCATCCCTTATCTTTAATCTTTTTAAACTATTTCCATTTGTCTTTTTATCTTTAATTTTTAATTGTATTTGTTTAGTTGGAGTTTCTCTAGAATTCTTCTCTCATTCGTCCGTTGGTGGATCTTAAAACGTTCACTTTTTTCATGAGATAATACGTTTCTTTTTGTTTTTGAAACAATACAAACAAATGAATTAACCCACATATGTCTCTAAAATAATTCAATTCTACGCGTCCTGAAATATTTTTTTTAGATCTTTCTGAGGAAGATGCTAACCCCATGTCCGTAAAAGACTGATAAAATCGTTATGGTACACAGGCTTTTATGGGACCAGTTTGCTATACTGCTACGCAACAATTTGGCGCAACCAGATCAACATTTTTGACTACCACCGAAACGGCTCTATGCATGGTGGAACGATTCCTCCCCATATAATTTTAGGACTGTTTGGGACGTTATTTTTCATACATGCACCTGGGATGTGTTAAAGCAAGGCTTTGGTCCCTACAATTCTGCCATTATTGGTTTACTACACACGGTAAGGCGAGAATATGAAAAACTTTTTTATTTGAAAATTTTAAAGGAAAATCGAGATGTTTCTATGTCTGCTATCACTGATAAGTCGCGTCCAGTTTAACTTTATAATACTCGTCATTTATCGTTCGTCCTTTTTTAAAGTCAATGGGAATGTATCCGTGTGCATCCTGACAAATCGTGGCCGCTATCTTGCTTGCCGATTGACGATCTGTCGCGTTTTTGGGATTGGGATTACTTCCAAAAATTGCTGTTGATTTGTTTCTGTAGTAACGTGACGGATGTCCATCAACGGTTATGTATCGACGCAGAAACTATTCAGAATTGCAACTGAATAGCTCCATGTCAGTCATTAAATCGACAACACGATTCCGTCACCCGGCGTTTGCGGGAAAATTAACCTCTATCTTTTTCATAATCAATTTTTAGAACAAAATTAATACTACTGAGTCATGTGATTTGCCAATGATTCTAGTCTAGTCACCTCAAGTGCACCACTCGAACGATGTTGATCACGTATGGCTGTCCACATTAAAATTCATACACGTAAACAGTCTTAAATGCCACTGCATATGATTATTTTCATTGATTTTTTTTGGCCTCAATATAGTATCCATATTTTCTTCAGTCCGTCCTCAAATAACGTAGGCTGAAGGTAATCCCTATCGTATATGGGCATTACATATGGCAGTCCATTGGTTCATCCTGCCGCAATCGATCGTGTAAACCCTTCGCGACAAGCGTCTCATAGGCACAAACATTATCCATGTTGCTGCGCTGAGAGCATTACTAAACTGACAGAAGTGTGTCAATTGAACTGAACTGTATGTGGCCGCTTATGAATTCGGGATTTCACGTGTGCCGTCTTCTGATATTTCTACTGAAGAAAATACTGATCGTGTATGGGCTACTTTAGATCGTACATATATTTCATATCTACATTATTTTTAAATTGTAAACAGTATTTAATGTGTATATATTTATATTACAGTTCATTAACATTATTTTATAATAATTAAAAACAAACATTCGCAAAACAAATATTTATAATTAACAAGCGAATATCAGTTTTGTAAACTAACATTTTTTAAATAGTAATACGCATTCGTGCATGTTTGTGTTCTGTTTAATTACTCGGTTTACACACGAGTGGTTATAAATGTTTCTAATGTAATAATAAAATTTCGATCAGGGTAAATTGCAAAGTTTACATACTGTACAATAACAGTCATCACAATCTACTTTATTACTATTTTCACATAAAGACGCTGGTATGCGATATGGGTACTGATTTTAAATTGGTGGGGTATCTCGATATGAATGCTCGCATTTTCTAGATACTTTATGTGAAAGTAGTCTTAATCTAACTAAAATATAAATATAATTAAATAAAACTATGGTAGCCAAATATATATAATAAACTTTTATTGGCATTAACAATCCTCTACACAGTATATAGTAAGCTTAAAATAAACAAAAAATATATATTGTTTTGTATCCTTATAGCAATATAATATAATAATCCACCATTAGCCATTCGATTACAGAAAAACAAAACAAAACTGACAGTCACTGGTATACCTGGATTTGCTTGTATCTCTCATATCTACTGATTTCAATACTATTCTGCCTCTCTTGTGCTTCTACTTCCAGAAGCCTGTTCTTTACCCGAACATCCAGCATGGCGCCACTGTGCTTAAGTGTTTCCACTTCTTCCAAGGACATTTCTACTCTTTCATACATTTGCTTTCTCTCTATCTCCCATTTGCCCATTACTCCCTTCTTTTTGGCTGTTTCACTACATAGCTAGGAGTAATACTTAGAAGTTTAAGCATGCGATTCAACCAATACACTTGAAACTTCTCGACCTTAGGCCACTCCCTGCCACCCCATACTTCAGCACCGTACATACATATAGTCCTCACACATACATCCCAAATAGTCTTTTTTATACAAAATGCATCGTAGAATCGATTCCTCCATTCATTCCACAAACTCTGTGCTGCTGCCTTCTTGCATACATATCTGATGTGTTCATTCATACTGTCATTACTTGAGAACATAACTCCCAGATATTTATATTTATTGACAATTTCTAGTTTTTCTTCTCCCCACATAAGTGTTGGCTGGGAAGCTCTCCTTCCTTTGTTTTTAAAAATGACTACTTTTGTTTTACTTATGTTTACTTCAAGTATTCTTTTGATAAAATATCTACTTAACGTCTTGATCATGACTTTCATTTCTCTTTGAGTTCTGGCGAGTTCTACCAGGTCATCAGCATATGCTAACGCCCATATTTTTATTCCCCCCACTACTACTCCACCAGAATGTGCCTTTTGTAGTATTGTTTCTATGTCCGCAATAAACACATTAAATAGGGTGGGGCTAAGCGGACAGCCTTGTGGTAAACCTGTTTTTACCCTGAACACATCAGATTCCCTGTCTCCTACCTTCACTCGCGCCCATGTCTCATTGTACATTCTTCTAATATTCTCGCATATTTGCTCAGACACTCCCCATTTATACAAACATCCGACCATCCTCTCACGATTCACTCTGTCGTACTCCGCCTTGAGATCATTAAATACTGCAAACAATTTACCTCCTTTATGTTTTAACTCAAACCGGCCAATCAGATATTTTAGCGTTAATATATGTTCAACTGTACTTCGTCCCTTTCTGAATCCAGCCTGCATACTCGGCACCACGCGTCTCTCCTCCAGTTCTTCTTCTAGGCACTTTAGTAATAGACTGGCGTATATCTTGTAAATAGAATCCATTAGTATTATTCCTTGGTAATTGCTGACGTCATCCTTGTTTCCGCTTTTGAAAATGGGTATTATATTACCAATTATCCAGCTGTCAGGGAAACTAGTACTACGTCCATAGTAGATTTATAAACTCTGTTATAGTAGCCAAGTATTTATTCGTATTAAATAAGGACCTCATTTACTATAACAAAAGCAATCTATTCAGCGGTTACGCTAAATACGTAAGATGAGCGAAGATACATTTGTAGAATGATAAACCAAAAATCTTCTGAAGATTCCAGATAATAGGCTAGTTTAGTAGAATTGTTTTTTGGTCAGACCACATATCACACCACATATCACTTTAAAGAACTTGTGTTTTCCTCAGTAATATAGATAAAGACACATACAAAAAAATATAACAAGTAATAAGGAGACGTAAGGAAATGGAAGCTTTAGCATTGGCTTCATTTAAACTACATAAAAAGGTATTTGCCGGCATAGGAAGGAAAACACAAAATGGCTTAATAAGGATTAGCAATGGAAAGATTATAATGGACATTCAGGAAAAAACAAAAGATGGGAATAATACATACAACTGCTGTTTGAGGACAATAGCAATGACGTAGTAATAAAACAAGCGATGAATGTACCTATGATAACAATTGAGGAAGTATAGACGCTGTCAAAAATTCAAAAGATAGAAAGGCAGTAGGACCAGACGAAATAGATGTTCTCAAACTCATCGAATAAGGCAAAATTAACATTTTGGTAAACCTGTACAACACCATTTACAATGTTGTAACTATACCAAAAGAATGGGTGACATAAACATTCATTTCAATACCAAAAAATATAATTAAGGTCATCGGATTTCAGAACCATTAGTCTGACAAGTCATAGAATGAACGTATTCTTCCAAGTAATTCACAATCGTATATAAATACAAACTGGGAGCAGATATCAGTGAAACTCAGTTGAGTTTCCAAGTAATCTGGGTACAAGAGAAGCATTGTTTGGGATGGATGTCATAATAGAACACTGCCTAGATATAAATGTAGACCTATACATTGGCTTCATCGATTACAAGAAAGCTTTAGACATCGTTAGTCATGAACATCAGCTGAAAATAGTACAGAAGAAAGGTATGGACAATGATATTTGAATAATAAAATACTTATATTGGAATCAGAATACCCAAATAAAAGTAGGACTAGACACAAATGAGCTAGAAATTCGTCGTTGGGTTAGACAGGGCTGCATATTGTAACCGGTTCTCCTTAATATGTATTCAGAGAGCATTTATAGGGAATCTATTAATGTAGACTCTGGGGGAGTTGTTATACACTAGAGAGTCATCAATATATACACTACGCGGATGATACTGCAGTAATAGCGACAAACACCATTGATATTCAAAGCATGTTGCAGAATATATGAACAGTCAGTCAATACTATGAAGTAGACATGAATTTTAATAAAACCACAATAAAAACAGTGACTAGTTAGTAAAACTTGGGGACAATAATAGAAGAGAGTGGAGATCAGACCATGGAGGTTAACAAGCTCATTAAAATTGCAAGATGAAGAAGTTTCTGGTTGACAGAAAGCTCACTCTAACATTGCGAGTTCGACTGGTGCGCTGTTATATATGCTCGACACTGTTATACGGCGTATATTCATGTACGTTTAAGAAAGCAAATATGGATAAGTTTCAGTCCTTCGAAATGTGGATAAACGGCCGCATGTTGAAGATACTATGGACCAACTTTGTAACACATGCAGATGTCATACATAGAATGGGTAAACAGAATGAACGTACAAGAACAACAAAAGCTAGAATATGTGACATTATTCGAGGAGATAGATACACAACCCTGCAATTAACTATGCAGGGCGAAATAATGGTAAAAAATCTATGAGGCGACGTAGCACATCTTGGCTGAGGAACCTGCGAGAATGATATGGCAAAACATCGAACGAACTTTTCAGGTCCGAATTACAATGATAATTGCCAACCTATCATACGCTACATAAAAAAGATTATAACTATAAGAACATTCTTAGTACTCACGAGATTATTGCTAGAATAATCTTGACCACCATACTTCAACTTCATATACAAAAGTTCGTTAGGGCTGAAAAGTTTAGTCATTAATAATTTGCAAGAATTTGATGTTAAAACACCAACGCATGCATCAATAAAATAAGTTTTTTACCAACAATTTAAATTAGTCATTTATGATTACATGGCAGTATTTGCCTTATAGTTAATAATTATTTATATTAGTTCAATTAAATGATTTACATTTAAATCTATTATTTTAATTAATTTTTATTATGACATTTTTATTTCATTTTAACTATCGTTTCTATAATATATCTCTAATTGAGTTGAGCAATTATGTTGAATTATATGAATAGTTATAAATGGTTATTATTAAACGGTAATGATCTTATTTTGTTGCTATTATAAAAATAAGTGTTGAATAAAATTCATTTTTTCTTTTCTATTCTAGGAAGAATACTATAATATTCTGTTAAACGGTGGGGCATAAACCATCACAATTCATAACAGCACATCTCTGGTTTACTACTTATAATATACATACGGCTACCCACTCCGTACTTAATTCCAAATTGTGCAGTTTCCAGTTGTCTGTTTTGTATCATTTTTAAAAACACTATAATAGATAGAAGGTGGGTTATGGGTCTTCTTGTTCCGACTTTGTTGCATCATTGGATGCTACCTTTTTGGTATAGTACAAATTCATATTCCAGCCATTGTCGTGGAATATCACCGGTACGGTAGAAATTCTTCAGTATTTGGCTTTGCCATTTAATTAATTCGTTCATTAGATACATGAATTCGTGCTGGAATCTAGTCCTAAGTATTAAGTATTTTCGGCTGTTAAGGTGCCTGGTCCTATAATCGTTGTTCGTTGCATGTATTATTCTTCTATGACATAGACCAGTAGTTCTTAACCGATGCTCCACTGAACACTGGTGCTCCTCGAGCTCGTTGCAAGAGCTCAGCGAAATTATGAAATCTGAAATTTAATGTTGGCTCATCTCAAGGACTGTATATAAAAGGACCTCGCATGTTCCGTCCACCGCATCGACGAAGGAAAACATTTGTCGTCATCGAACTTGCGATAAGGCAAGATCGGGATTGTATATTGGCGATGATTGAAGTATTTCAACAAACGATATTAGACAGCACGATACGGTCGGATGGGGAATTAGTGGCGAATTTAAATGTACTGTTGGGTTGGTTATATGCCAAGACCAATAACTGTAATTTATTAAATACACATCTAACTTACATTTCTTTCCACAAACGCAAATTTGTGCAAAAGACATGTAATTTGCATGTAGATTTTTGCTATATATATATATATATATATATATATATATATATATATATATATAAAAGATCAAAATATAAATCTATGGTCGTTACTATAAAGTAGTATCAGAAAAATTTTAATTTAAATAAAAAATAATCTAATACCTAAAAATATACACCACTTAAATCACTTTGGTATAATACGTTTAATCGATCCGCAGAATGATTATTATTTATATAGAGTACTTAATGCGTTTAGTCCTATTAGCTAGCAGTGGGAGTAAATTGATTAGAGAAGTGGGAAAGTAGATTTACTGAAAGGATACAGCTGGTGGTTTATACATAAAGCTCTGGGGAGGAAATGGGAAAAGTATGTTTCTTAATGACGGATATTGGTGGTATGTATAGTATGGTTTGCCGTTATTAAGAGGTTTATATCGAATTTAATTATAACTACTATATGGATTTATGCACGCTGTATGATAAACCGAAAAATACACAAAGATAATAGTGCGTTTAAACTAATAATAATAGTAATAAAGTTTATATTTATTATATTAATGTATTCTATGCCTCAAAATTAATATTTTACTTTACGGTTGACCATGCGCTGTTAGGAATGTATCTTTACTCATAATTAATAGTATTAGATATAACTTACGATCTTCGCAATTGTATTATAAAGATTACACTGTCAACTTTTGGGATTTTCTAATGTTTTTGTTATTTTGACTATTATGACAGTTTTTTACTTTTTTTACATTTTTTTCTGTTTTTTTTTTTGACGTTTTCGACATTTTTTGACATATTTAATATTGTTGACACATTGTTTACATTTTTGTACTTTTTTGACTCTTTTGTTAGTTTTTTAGGCTTTTTTAATATGTTTGGCTTCTTTTCAGATTTTTGACTTTGTTGACTTTTTGACGTTTTTTTGACAGTTTTAATTTATTTTTTTTTACTTTTTTTGACTTTTTGACTTTTTTGACATTTCAGATTTATCTTTTGCTTTCTTTGAAATTTTTGACACGTGAGATTTTGACATTTTCACGTTTTGACATTTTGATTTTTTATCTTTTTGGCATTCTGACATTTTAACATATTGACATTCTGACATTTTAACATTTTGGCATTCTAACAATTTACATTTTGAAATTTTGACATATTTACATTTAGGCATTTTCACATTTTCTAATGTACAGTTTCGCATGAAAATGTAATTTAATTATATTTTCAATTCTTTACTACATTTAAGATGCGACAAGTTTCGCTAATTTCGCGCTTGATTTCGCTGACGTCACGCGACGTCACGTATAGTATTCATTATTTGTGATATGCGCAATAGGAAATCGCTATTATTGAGAAATCTTCTGTTTTTGTGAACCGATCTTACTCAAATTTTACAGGGTCGCCGGAACGCGGGCTCTCACCCGATTTCCAAATTTGGTCGCGATCTGTTGTGCCATTTTCCCACCGTGAGCGTTAAATGGTCCGGCACAGCGCCTAATTATGCTCCGCGCGTCGTGTTGATTGTGATTCCTTCGCTGTTAGTGAACCGATTGTGCTCAAATTTTCACTGGATCGTCCTGGATAGTCAGATATTTGCCAAATTTGGTCACAATCTGTTGTGTCGTTTTCCCGGAATTTTGTTCACAGACAGACAGACAGACAGACTGACAGACTGACAGGCATACATACCACACGCAGACATCGCAAAAATCGGGTTTATTTCGACTATTTTGGGTATAAAACGTAACGAAAATTAAAATGAAGATTTTATTTTAAGTAATGAAGAAGTAGAGCTACAGTATTTTTATAGAATAACAAAAGATAGTCAACAACTACTCTCCAAAAGCAAAACTGTGTTATGAGCCAATTTATGATTCAGTAAAGCCCTGGTTTCGTACGAATCTCACTCTTGAGAAATGTGCGATATTTGACATAAGCCGTAATACTGGCTTATGTCAAACTGCATTACGTATCCCTCTCATGTACAGTCATTTGAATTGCGGATTAATAACTGTATTGAAGTCGAAGGCCAACATTTTCAGGACATACTTTAATTGAAAGTAGAAAAGATAAATAAAAAAAGAAAAGATAATAATTCAATTTTGAATTACAGCACCATATATCATGAATCGAAAAAATGTTTCAGACGAATCCATTGTACTTTTAGCCCTAAAATACGAATCCCCCATAACACATGGTGGCTCCCATTTAAGGTTTCAAAGTTACCTCTTCCCTACCTTCAGCCCCTGGGGTGGGGAACTAATTTTGTAGCTAATGTATTTCCCACTCAGAATCTTTCAATTTTGATAACTGAAATTTGTTTTGTAGAGTGCTTATTTTTCGAGATATTTGAAAATATTAGTTTAAAAGACTCAACCGGCGTATTAATCTGATTAGTCGTTCAAAACCCTTGTTGTTAAAAACAAACATAATTATAAGGTTTATAGACCCTCTACAGTAGTGGTCCTTGTGGAACTCTAAATTTAATTTACAGGGAATTTGAATCCACCATCAAGTCGTCAAACATTTGTTAATGTTGTTAAACTCATCATTGACAATTCGGTGTTATTTATTTTTACAAAATCCATTACAATATTTTCCAACAGTTCATGCAACAAAGCAATTAAAAATTGAGTAAAGATGATCGCTTGCTCTACTATTTAATAATACGTATAATTACGTAAAGAATTTATAATTTTCTATACACTTTTTTTCCTTGTTCACCTTGTTCGAATTGTAATTTAATTAAACAATCTAGATGCGTGAACAAGATTATTAGGAAGGTCTACTGATACTGATGTAAAGATAAAAACAATAGGCATATAAATCGAGTATGTGATAAGATATATTGCGCTATATAGACTGACGATTCGATCAAAATCTCGATAAGTAGAATGGATTGATTTATTGTGTGACTCTCGGGTTGCGCGCATGGCTAGACGATTTAGTCTTTCACGAATCAGTACTGTAGATCTATTCTGTAAATATTCTATTACAGGATATCAATATTTGGCATGTTATGTTTATCAATATTTCGGAGCTTTGAGGATTTTATAAATTGTATATTTTACCTCTTTAAACATGTAGTAACACATCTGAGGAAGATTATTTGCATGAAGAAATAAATATGACTATGACTATGACTAAGTTCAGGATGGTATGTTACTCATGGCAACCAAATGAACAACTATTGGTATCCCATGCGTTTTGTAAACGATAATGTAATACCATTGATTAATCATGATCTAGATGTTCAACGTCTGTCAACGTCATGCTGTTTGCGGTGGCGACCTACCGATGGCTCTGTCGGTCAATTTATGTCGTATCTATTATAATTGGGATAAGTACTAATAAAAGGGATCACGCGTGTAACATTGGGCAACTAATTACCAATCGACGTTTCGTAGGCGGTATCCGCAATTTTATATTTTATTTATATGATTTGGAAGTTTAATGCCAATGTCAGTGTCACTATGATAATCAACAATGAAATTTTTTAAAGTTAGTTCATGTTAATAAAATACACCCTCAAGGCATCTAATGCCCATGCACAAATCCTACTTTAATAACTAGGGTAGAGTGTTGGTAGTAACGCCTAAATATTTCATACGTTTGTCGCATATCGAAATGGGCAACAGTTGACCGACAGAGCCATCGGTAGGTCGCCACCGCAAACAGCAGGACGTTGACAGACGTTGAACATCTATGTGATGATTAATCAATGGTAATACCGCCTTATGTCAAATGTCACAAATTTGTCAAGAGTGATAGAATAATAACCTATTTCACTATCTTATCAATTTTAACAAATTTGTGACATTTGACATAAGGTAGTATTATAGTGGCGTTCGCAGAGCGTAGGACATACCAACAGTTGTTTATTTATTTGCCATGGCTAACAGACCTGTCGGGACTTGAACAGAATAGATTCCCAGACCTCGAAGAGTCTACTCTTCGAGGGCATAATCGACTGACTCCATATTTCATTCTCGACTTATTAGGTGAATTACTAGCGTAGCTCTCAGTCCGCTAAATGAAAGATTACACATACACTGCGCGTAACTTATAAAATTTACACCATATTTTAATGGTATATTGTTAATATTTTATCGAGGTCATTTTTAACGGCTCTAGCTATTGTTTCGCGAAATTTATGTGACTACGCTTCAGAATCAAGAACATGATAAATTTGCAAGAACGCGGTTCAAGTAATGATTGAAATTGTCATTTTGTTGATTCGAAAGCTTATTGGTAACATACATTGAGTGGAAAAATAGCTAGAGCCCTAAAAAAGACTTATTATCACGTTCCCAAACAATTTCCCCACTCTTTTAGACTGGGTTTACCACTGACAAGTTATTTTGACAAGTTATTTTGACAGATTAGTAGAGAAATATCAAAATTCCATGAACTACATTATTCTTTCATGAGTGTCACCGTGTATTTATCACTGTGGAAAAGCTACAGTAGCTTCTTATCGATAGCTGGTACATACTTACTCTCTCTGTTGGTTCAGACTAAATGATCGAATCTTAGAAATTATACGAATTTCAAATCTATAATACAAACATTTTTTGCGCTGTCATAGAAGGAAGTGAAGGGAAGGTTTATAGACTCTTCAATAGTAGGTTGGTCCTTGTTTCGGATTTCAAATCTCTAATACGAAATAATTATAGTTTTCTAATAGATGGATTGGCATAGTACAAGACCCAATGAAAAAGTTCGGAATTGTGCCCCGAGATAAGGTTCCTGATTGCAAATCGATTATTTGTGGGTCGAGAACTTAAGGGCAGCCGGTAGTGTTCAGCTGTGAGTTGCTGTGAGTTCATCCGTCTCGCTTGGAATGTAAGCCCTTTGGGCAAAATACTCTTGGTCAAGGCCGTGAGGAGGATGAGGAGATTCTTAAAATTCCTCCACCCCTTCAAAATATACCTATATAAACGGTAAATTTAAAAAATATTGACTGCAATGTCACTAGTCAAAGGGGCCGATTCTATAACATCTCGCATGGCCTTGAAAATCGATTCTGGAATTCTGACCTACAGGCAGTTCAAGAAGCAGGAGTTTCTCAAGGTCGGGAGGAGGTTCTGGAATCGGCTTGGGAACCCTGCTGGTCACAGCCCAAGTTTCCACGGGAGTTTTGCGGGCAACGTTCCCCGGACTCTCATCTCTATTCAAAGCTGAGGTTTTTAAACATCCTGCAAACTTGCTTCCGCTGAAGAATATTATTCGGAAGGAAATAGCCCGAATTCCGATAGACATGTTGCAATGAGTAGAGAGAAACATAATATAATTCTATTTTCAGCAACAGTTTTTCTTTTATTCGATATTGACAGGAAGTTTCTGCGACCCACCCTGTATAGTATTGTGTGTATTATGATCTATAAAATTTTAAGTGAAAGCACACTTATCCAATGTCACGTTTTACAATTTGTCCTCATTACATTTTATTTTCTTTGCAGAAATCTGAAGGAGTAACCATCGACACCACTGAACAAAACGCAATGTACATCAAGATGGTTGGTAAGTGGTTTTCTGTTGTTTTTTTTTACTAATCACGACATGAATTGTAGAATTACTTATGGCGCTACAGGCGAAAGAGATACATTTGGAAAGCTGCACAAATTTGCATAAATAAGTCTCATATCACAAACTTGGATGGATCTAGTTCATTAGACCTTTATCCTAAATGTCCATGATTATTTAAGCTACCATTGTACTGCGTACTCTAAAAAACGTATATCGAATATAACCATCTATGCTTCATTGAAGATATAGACCAGGGGTGGCCAAACTTTTGATCGCTTTGGGCGATCTGTTTTTTTTAAATTGTACGCGGCAGTCTACCAACATCGTATATATTAAGTGATCGATGTGTGGGACGGGCATAGATCGCTCTAGATGTATACATATCAGATAGGCGGGTGAGTAGCAACGTTCCCAGATATCTACTTCTAAAATATCGTACCAACTGGACGAAAATTATCGTGCATTATAGTACAATGGCGCGAAATTCAATATTTTCTAAATAAAGTTTAAAATGAAATTAGATTTTTAATTTGATTGGAATCAATTGAAGATACAAATAAGTAAATAAGTGCATGATTACATAGCACATATACAAAAGCAGAGAAATATAAAATAAAATAAACTTAATATTTTGACTAACTTAAGAACACTTTTAACATTTTTTAAAACATCAGTAGAAAATGTTCAATCACTAACGGGAGATTCAGAATCATCACGGTATAATTAAGAATATGTGACTGAATTTGTTTTGGTGGGGTATTCCCCATATGTTGAAATTGTTCTAAACTTTAAATAATATAAGTTATGATGGAATTAAAATTCTATATAGTATTATACGTGGGTTTATGCTCACCAAATAAGAAATAAAAACTAATGTTTTTAACAATGCAATGTAAACACAGATGATGTACCACTAAACACTTATAAAACAAATAACAAAATGGCAGATTATCAACTGACTGTCGATAATAAAGTTGTAAATTATCTAGCGCCACTAAAAACAATACTAATTTTTTGTATTTATTAAATGAAAATATGGTATAAATATCCTACATGTCTTCAAAATATCATATAATTGCATACGATAATAATTTATTATCGCTTATCGTACATCGGTGATTTTTATGCAACATTATCGTACATGTACGATCATTATCGTACTTCGGGCACCATTGGTGATTAGGAATAGTTATGCGGTCGACCGCAATCAACGCTTTGGCCACCCTGGATATAGACTAACTATATTTTAATCCCACCCAAGATGTTCTTAAAAGCATGTTATGGGCTAAATAACGTTAAATATAAATAGTTTCCAAGAATAGTGTTAATGCTTTTGTTCAGTAGCGCATTTCCATTCATAAACACTGTAAATAATACCTTAGCTCAGATCAATTTTAACATCACGTATGTGCATATCATTTTTATATTTATTCTAATTAATTGAACTTATTTTTTACGTATCAGTATTATCAAAACAAAACTACACTGTATCAAGTTGCTTAAATATCTCACACACATGGCAATCAAATTTCGCATGGAAAAAGTTTGCAGAGGATAGACAACACAGGTTATGCATTGCTGAAAATGGCTGCACCAGAAATCCCGCCCTACCCTCAGCTTTTGTCTCCGGAATAATCGGTTGGCCGCAGAACTCTGACTCTGCATTCTGTTTGAATATCAATATAACATATCTGTGCAATCCAGTACCATATATTGGCGCCGCACCAATATATTCCACCATTGTTTTGCCTTTGCTCAAATCCTTTCCCGGCACATTTCCGATCAACCAGTGCAGCCAGTTCCTGCATTTCGGGTTACTCCTGCACGGGAAATCCGGGTCTAGCATCATAATCGTGTGGATGTCATGGTTGGCGCATGTCCAATCAAGCTTTGGTTGGCATTTCACTAACCTTGGCGGTAGCTCACAACCTGGATTAACACATAAATTACCGTATTTTACATTTGCTTGGTATGCAGGGGGGCACGTTATCACATCCGGTATGATTTCACATGTTCTGAGGAGTTTGTTAATATCTGAAATTCTTCGAAATAATATGCTGAATGTCAGACTGTAGATTACATGCAGTTGCGGTTGTACTCGCTGCAGCATTGCCATGGCTTGAATGTGTTAGTTCTCACGAAGTAATTTTGAGGCTGACATTTATTTTGATGTCAAATTTTTAGAATTTGTCAAAATGATACTTGGATTATGACGAACTTCATTAAACGAATCAGCGTCACTTAAACTTTGGATGCCAACTTTTTCACTTATTATCTCGTAGATCGTTTGCTAACCAGTAGCCCTATTAACCCTAGTATCTTTTTAGATATTGATTCAAGGATATATGGTTATATATATATATATATATATATATATATATATATATATATATATATATATATATATATATATATATTTCGTTGAGAATAGATATAGATGTATTAGCTCAACTGCTGTAGGCTACATAATACTGGCAGTGTATAACGTCTTAGCTCCTACAGCTTTTCAAAGTAAGCCGCTGTTTATTATTGACAATAGATTATCTAGCGTTACAAATCACAAATATTGTAAAATACTTATAATAATATTGACTACAAATTATAATCGCAATCTTCCTATTTACTATCGCATTAAATTTGACCTATGCACCAAATGTTAATTCATTAATGGAGATTATTTAGTCGCAAAACACATGAAACATGATTACAATAAAATCTTTTTAATTAATACAACAGACACAACATTAGAGATTTAAATTGAATACAAGACTAATAAGAGAACGAAAAAAAAACGGTAGGAAACGATAAAAAATTTATTATTATATAGATACAAATAATGGCCCATTTAGGAAGATAGGTATGTTCAGTAGCAAATCCATAAAAAATAGGTTATCTATGTGTTAAATAAATATTTGGGAATGGTTATTTTTCTTCATATTGGTTATTTCGATTAAAAAATAGACATTGCTGAAATTTATTATACTCACTTTATATTTTGTATCTTTATAATTTACCATTTCGTTGTTAATGTTCGTATAAAACAATATATATTTAAGGTACTAAAATCACTCAGTTTGTATGATCATTATTCAATTCTATACAGAGTGAGTACAAATTGGCCCATTTGATTATCTGAAGTTGTAGGGGATTGTTCATTAAGTCCAAAAAAACAGTAAACAAATCCACACCTTCAACGTACGGAGATATGAAAAAGTAAAATTGAAAATGTTACTTACTTGTTTTCTTGTTTTTTTTTAGCAAAACGTCATTTTATGTTCACACTGTATATAAAAAACAAAACAATAAATTTTAAACTTGTCTTAATACAAACTTTGTTTAAATCATAATTATCAAATATATTAATCTCTTATTTTCAATTGTACTCTAAGGCCATTACTGGATTCTAAAACAGCCTTGTTACATAAAATAGGCGCAAAAGCTGGCTCGGCCGGCAGCAGCTGGAAATTTCTTAAAATCTTTATGACCGCCGCTTTTGTAGAAAGCATTGCATATTTTTGACCTAAAACATAAGAAATGTTACAAAAATAACTCAGTATATAATCAAGTTAAATAGCCATACAACTATTAATAAATAATATTACTATCTAATATGTCCGATGGAGAATGATTTTTAATTACAAAAAAATATAAAATTGATTGAATCATAAAATATTTCTGAAAATGCTATAGTATAAAGTTCAAGTCGTTTACAAACACAAATGTTTGGTTGGTCTTGAAGCACTCGCCCACCTACAATTAGAAGTGTCGCCCGACACTTCTAATCGTGTTGTTAATAGATCTTTTAGTTGAAACTTGAAAAAATCCAATACTTCCATAGTAAAATTAGTAATTAATAGTTTTATGTAAGCAAATCCAATCTTTAAATATTTCAATAGGATTATCCTTATATTTACCGATGCAATTGCGAGGACCAGCACTGAAAGGTATATATGCGAACGGATGTCGCCCCTTGCAATTTTCCGGTAAAAATCGTTCTGGATCGAATTTATCAGGCTCTGGGAAATACTTTTCCATCCTATGTAACGCATACGGTACAACTTGCAGTGTCGTTCCCTTCGGCAAACAAATTCCATCTGAAATCAAAGAAACTCCAATCTTCTGCTCACATTTATAAGATTATATTACCTAACATAACATCAGACTGAAGTTCACGCTCAATGAACGGCACAGTCGCGTGATACCGAAGACTCTCCTTCACAACAAGATCCAAATATTTCAAATTCTGTATCGTCTGTAACGTAATTTCCACGTCCTTCTCGTCGCCCAAGATCGTATTAGATTCCTCTACTAATCGCTCCTGTATCTCCGGCCGTTTCGACAACTCGTATAAGCAAAAGCACGTCGTGGATGAAACAGTATCATGGCCCTGGAATTTAATGGTCCTATAAAACTTAATCGATTGAAAGCGCTGTGCTATAATATGTGCTCTTAGTATGTTACGTAGGCATTCCAAAAAGTTTCGCCATATTTCTCGAAGCAGACCGCTTGCCACTTTATTATTCATTGCCGCAGCAGGTTAGTCTAAGCGCCTCAATTTAAAACTTCAAGCACACAACAACTATAACACAACTCTTTGCGGGAAAGCCGCCGCGCATTATCAAAGTTTGCCAGCCAATCGCAGAAAACGCGAGCTGATCCCTCTCGGGGAAACTTTATGCATCCTTTATGCACGCTTTATTTATTTGCAGGCTTGCATTAAGTATAACTTTCACGGTTTATAAACGAACATCACTGTGAATAAAATAATAGTGGCATTATAAATATTTTATACTGTAAGTTCTGGAAAGTTTACTTACGGAAGCACCTGGTTTCTAGAAATTTATAATCTAACATTTAAAAGTGGAACAATACACGATGCGAAAACAAACTTTATGGATATTTTGTTTATGCAATAGGAATGACATTTCAGAGATATTGATTTGATACTACATAAAGAAATATATAAGTTATTCTTTATGTACTATCAAATCAATATCTCTGAAATGTCATTCCTATTGCATAAACAAAATATCCATTAGTCTTATTATTTTGTTTTTAAGAATAAGGGTGCGTTTATTTCTTTCAACTAATATGATAAATGTGCACTGGCTATATCATATTTTTGTTAGATAGATAGATTAGATATACTGTTAATGAATTTCTATTAGTATGGTGTAACTACGTTGGGTACAAGGTTGGAATTTTAAAATTTAGTTTTCGTAAAATAAAAAAAAATGTAAAATATTAATGAAATAGTGCTCGTAAATATACAATAAGTCCGCTATTTTATACAACACACATTGTTCGTGCAGCGTTGAACAATGGCAATCAACAATATGATAAACCCTAAGTACTTTTGTATGAGTTTGAATATTGTTTATTCGAAAATCAGTTGTAGTGGAGTTGAGTGAACATAAACTAGCTAGTTATAGCCAAACTACAAGTGTAATTTAGGGATATACAGACTAATACAATTGTCTATGATGTTTTAAAGACATACGTTTGATGGACACAGGGTATGAGTAATAGTTATAGCTTAATCTTTTAGAATAGTATGTATAGCGTTATACGTAAAATACATAAACAATAAATAATAGCTTACCGCAAACATGAAAGTATCAACTTCCTCCCTAATGTCGTCATCGCTCAGAGAGTTCTCTCCGTCACCTTGGAGATCAAGAAGCATATCCAGAAATGCCACCCTTTTCTTAATGCCAAAGTTATCAACCTCTGATGTATCTATATTTTTGTTGGCATTTCTTTCTGCTTTTCGCTTTTTTATAACATCAGCTGTGAAACTTTGAAGGGTTTCGACATATTTTTGCTGAAGTCTATATTCGGGCGTCAGTCTAAAGAGGAATTCGTACTGCTTATACATCGAAAAGAACCTGGAGATATAAATTTGTAGGTACCCGGCTAGTGCTTCCTCATATTCTGATTTTGGTTGAAGCTGAGCATTCACTTTCGTCCTCATAGCGGTTTCTAAAATTTAATGAAGCAACTAACATATGATTTCTTTTGTTGCATGTAAAAAGGTTTATCGTCTGAAGATAATCGTTCCATTAAATAACTTTTATTAAAATAACAGACTTAGAAACGTATTCATAAGTGAAAGGTAAAAAATAGCACACCCTTAAATGTAACATGGATCGTTTTGACAACTGATATAAGGTTATTTTGCACCCATTAAATCTTTATTCGGCAGAAATCAGGAGATACTATTTGTAACCACGGATTAGGGATATATGGCGTTTCGATGTAGAGCTAGCACCTTTCAATCCCGGCTGACCACACCAAGTGTCGTATACAGGAGGTAGGTGGAGATGACTAGCCCTCACAGGGTTCCCAGCTTCTAGGGCCTTACACTGGGCAACTGCATTGACCTGCAGACAAAAATAAAATAGGAGAGGGTAGCCAGATATGGTGAACACAAAAGCAGCGTCTGATCCATAATGGGCTGCTGCAAATAGGACACTTTCTTGCCCTAAAATCCAGAGCTGGCTGTAAAGGATCATGGACCGTAAGAGGGTGGTCACGGCATCGTGATACAGATAGCAACGGAAAACTGCCGTATTAAAGGTTCGCAAGAACATTCCTAGTTGTATAGACGGCTTTAATGTTCAATATTAAAATAGACTCCGGAATAATTCCTCCAATCGGAAATCGAGAGAAATCTAGTAGGACCCAGCAGCTCCAACATACATAGACACACAGAAGAAGAAGGATAGCACCTGGAATACCCGAAGTATATATCAAGCTGGAAAAGTTCATAATATAATCGCTGTAATGAAAAGACTTAAGTTCGAAATTTTGGGAACGAAATGAGATGGACTGGTGAAGGTCACTGTGAAATAGACGCATTCTAATGGAGTCATATTCATCATGAACCAATAGGTAAAGAATGCAGTTAAGAATTGCATATCAATATCAGGTAGGGCAATACTGTTAACACTACTGACGCATGTAATTCAGGTATATGCGTCAGATGACGTTGTGGATGCATCTTATAAGGACATAAATGAGCCTTAAATTTTACCAAATCGGTCATACTCAACATGATCTGGGGGACTTCAACGTCAAGGTCGGAAAACGTAGAACACTGGTGGCGACCTCTACTCAGACCATAACCCATTCGTTTCTACCACGAAACCTTGAGCTGAAGATGTGTACATAGAATAATAATAATTCTCGAATAAATATGAGATTATTGAAAGAACCGAAAATACGAGAAGGACTCGCAATAGAGTTTAATGAAAAACTGGCAAACAGTAACACAAATACAGACACAGTAGACATAATTGGCAAACGGCAATATAATGAGGCAATATGTGAGGTAATCGAGAACAAACTAAAAGAAAACACTAAAAGAATACCGATAAAGTGAATGAAATGAAGAAATTTTCCAATTAATGGAAAATAGAAGAACTTACAGTAACAGACACAAATAAGTACTAACATCTGGAGAGAGAAATTCGATCCAAGAAGAGTACTTGGCCATAGAGTGCAAAGAAATAGATCACCTACAGTTCACAACAACACGATCCCTTCAACCTATACAAAATGTAAAAAACGCCGCTCGTATACATTATTCAAGGATAAATAGTACACTTTTAGTAAACTGGACTAGTACTAGAATGGAAAGATCACATACATCGAACAACTCTTCTAGGAGTCTAGGAGTATCGGAATTCAATGCCTAACACTGAAGAGTAAGCATCACCAGGTCAGAAGTGCAATACGCCATCAGAAGGATGGGAAGATGCAGGCCCAGATCGCGTATAAGTCTAGGTCTTAAAAATACCGGAATAAGAAGAAGACTCCTTATCGCAGCGAGCAGACATTTTCAACAGCATATATATGGCTCCATGCCAATAGCCTGGTTAACGTCCATCTTTATCATTACCTACCCAAAAAGGCTAAATTATAAAATATGTAGAGATCACAGAATCATAATTCTGATGAGCCATGTCTTCATGGTACTTCTAAATGTCACCCATTGAAGGCTATAGCAAATTCGAGAAATATGTCTGTGATTCACAATTTTCACTTCGTTGATTGCCGAACTGCCCACTGTAGAACTTAAAATCATATATCAAAACTGCACAGTTAATTTTTCATTTAACGAAGCTATTGTTTAACAAATGAATACGCTAACTAGTTGTTACACTAATAACATGTTGGGTATACGTTTACATTAACTTACTTACCACTTATGACATCTAAATTGTAGCTATTTATAAACGGATGTAAATCTACAGATTTGTTTACAATTTGTTCCTTTAATTTTGCCATTAATATCTTTGAATTTGAATTTATGTAGTCTGTAAATTGTTCCAGTATTTTAAAATGAAATGTTGGTGTGATGATTTTGCGATGCTTCCTCCAATGGTTACCTAAAAGAGAAAGTTATCCCTTATGCGTTTAGTTAATTGGTACATCAAAATCGTCAATGCAATCATTCAATTTATTAGTAATTGGCTTACTAATAGCGAGCAATAGAAATTCAAATAAAATATAATAGGATAATACAAAATGACTGTGTTTGCGAATATAAAATCACGTTTTCTGTTTTTGACGGAATACAGAAAACACAAGTGCATTTGTATAAATGTTTTTATACAATTATACAAGTATGTATTAAATAGATGTTTTTATGGATGTTTAAATGATTGCGGGCAAATGTTTATAGAACTTTTCTAGGCTTATAAAATACTTCTTGATCTTATTATTATTAGATTCTATCGTTTTAGGTAATATTCATTAATCAGCCATGCAAATATTATACATTAACTATCGCAAAATTAATCATTAATCAATCAACTAAGGCTAGTAAACTTAAGTTATAAACATATACAATAATTTACCAGCACTGTTGATGAGTCCGTTTCCAAGCCACAATTTAAAACCATCATATCCAGTGGACTTGTTGATGTGTTCATTGGAGCTTAAGAAATATTCCAGTTTGTCAGGATCTGATACGATGACGACTAATTTGGAACCCATCCAAACTCTTATAAGTGACCCATATTCTCTAATGAGTTGCATGTGATTTTGAAAAATTTCTAAAATAAAAAAAAACACTTATCTTTATCATTATTGTTTATTGATATTATATTCAAGTCTATATAAATATATCGTTATGCTGTGCATACAATATTTAATGATTATTCACTATCAAAACGCCAACGGTTTTTGTTATTGTAGTCGATGAACATATGATCTTTGTTATAGTTAGATGACCTATTTACATAAAATATACTCGATTTCGGCCACTTCAATAATAAAGCGTGATTGCTAAAAAACTTTTAATATGTAAATAGTAAGATCTTGTTATATAGTACATAGATTTGCCGATAACCCGAGTGTCAATATTGAGATTAACTACTAAGATGTTAATTTGTAGAAATTATATTTCTTACACCCTGTTCGCGGTGGGCAAGCGTATATAATACTTAAAATATACAATCGTTAAATATTATTTTTCTTTAAGATATTGTCAACTTTCTTCTTCGGATGCCATCTCTCTGTGAAGAATCGCATTCCAACTGGCTATTATGGTGAGCCTGAAGCTCTAAAAATGTTGATAGATGTCCTTTTGTATCATCGACCAACGTCCTTAAGCCATGAGTTCTGCTTTCTTCCTATAGATCTTCTTCCCTCGATCTTCTCTTCGATGATGAACCGAAGAATTAGTGCACTACCTCATGATAGTGGTCAACAGATGTGTTATTTTCTCCGTCCGTCTAAATACTTCTTCTTTAGTTTCACTCTCCACCCAGGAAATATGGATAATCAGTCGATAAAGATACAACTCGCTCAAATGTGTCTATCCGTTTATCAAGTGATGGTGTGAGTGTCCAGTTCGACACCAAAGAGAATAACTGGGAAGATGTAGCATGTTAGCATGCGGATCCAGAGCTGAATGCTTAGGTCTGGGTTGAAAAAGAGAGATGAACGATTTTCGGGCCTGCTCCATTCGTACGTTGATTTCCTTTTGGGGTCGCTCTCCTCGTTCATAAGGATTTTGAGATTTTATGGATTACACTTGTTCTATGGATTCATTGTTTATACGAAATACGACCCGTCTTGGTGTCGTGGAGAATATAATCAGTTTTGTTTTTGCAACATTCATATGTAAATTGTATTGCGCGTTCTTCTCTACAATGAGATTCATCATTTTCTGAGGGTGTGGAAGATTGTTGGCGAGTACGACCATATCATCAGCGAAGCGTATGTTATTAATGAGTATGCCATTAACTTTGACGGCTTTCCTCGTATGCTGAAGTGCCTCCTTAACCACTACCGGGAAAAGAATGTTGAAAAGGCCCGGAGACAAGACACAAGCCTGATATTGCTTCTATTATAGCTGTGTGCACAGATCTGCTGTATCGATACGGGTAGACATGAGAATATAGCAAACTTTTCGTGTGAGAAGCAGTCGAGAGCCTTTCTAAAATATGTATCCCTACGTAAGTACATTATGTACTTCGTATATAGATCTAAACAATGATGTCAGTATCTTGAAGCCCTTCCCATCGCTTCGGCAATCGGTAATGTTAATGTTCCTGTGTGTATCCCGTTTGCTCCTAAGGTTTTCTCTATTTTCTAGAGTCTTATAGAGCGCTTCACTTTCTCTGTTGTTATATCAGTCCTGCCCTCATTTAGATTGTCACCTAGGGGTGGTTAGTCAGGCCTCGTGTCGTTATCAGCTTATCCTCAGTGCCCATCAATATTTTGTTGTTGGCATCTTTCAATACATCTTAGATCCGATTGCGTTGGTTATTTGTAAGCTCCTTAATGCTTTTATGGAGAAGTCGTGCTTGTTTTGGGGCGCCTCTATTTTGCTTCACTTTTAACTAACCAGTACTCCTTTGCCTTGCGGCCCCTCTTACGGCCCTGTTTAATTATTTGTATCGGTCACTATTTCTGGATTTCAGTTTACTTCTCTCATTCATAAGCTGTGGTATCTCATCCAGCTTCCGCCGGAAATTCTGTTTGAAGAAAGTATTTGCGGCGAAGAGGTGGTCTGCGATGAACAGAATTGTACCTAGCGTTCTCCATAGTGTCTCGAAACTTCCGATTTTTGTTCACATCACTTTCTGTACCTATTATAATTGCGATAAGTACTAATAAAACGGTCGGAGGTGTAAAACTAATTACCAATGGACGTTCCACAAAAGCGGGTTGCGCCATTTTATATTGTATTTGCATGACTTGGAAGTTTAACGCCAATGTCAGTGTGACTATGGTCCAAGAATTACAGATTCTTGCTATTTTTAAGCTTAATGTTAATAAAATAATACAGCCCTAAGACATTTAACGCACATGCATAATTGCAAGTCCATGTGGAAATGGGCAAAAGTAAACCTCCATCGATAGGTCAGCACCGCAAACGCCATGACGTTGAACATCTTGCCGATGCTTTATCAATGCTATAATTTCAAAAATTAGTAACCCAAATCAATTAAAAAAGGCACTATGCTCGATAATTCGAACCCACGATGCTCACTCTTGTCATGACGCCATACATTAGAGGTCCCATGGCTGCAAAACATTGACTTGGCTTTGATATATAAAATATCGTATTAATTATATATTTACCATTGAAATTCACTATTATCTCGACTTCTCTACTCTTATTTGTATAATTCTAATTAAGAAATGTAATTAATTTGAAACTTATATAATATGTGCCAGTTGTATCGAATAATTTATTTTTAAGGGTGGGATTTTTTGATTAGGCAACTTGTGATGCACATGTAATACATATGCGAAATGCGTATAAGAAATACGCACCGTTCTCTTTAACTACAACATAAATTGAGTTGCAAAAATACGTATACAAAAGAATAATGTTGCACGTATTTCGTAGTCTAGGTGGGAATGTCCAAAAATTATTTTTAATATGATAAAAAAAAACATATAGTGTAAAGAATTCTACGCAACGTTTGCGAATATGACCCTTATCGACATTTAATTATATTCCAATCTTTCCAGCATTAAAAATGAAGGAGATATTTATTTGCGCAGCAATTTTTCAAATATTATAATACTTATGGATGTACAGGGCATGATTATCTTGAATTTTCGATATATGATTATTTAATATGTATGGGAGTGATTAAACTACTAGGTTGCTACCTGCTATACAGTCGAATCTTTAACATGCTATAACGACAAATTTTAGTCATCAATACTTGCAAACTAAGTTTCAATACCAAGGATGAAGTGTTTTTATTGACTTGCATAAATTGTATGCCATTCCATGGCGTAGTTTTGTCTAAAAGCTGGAAACAATTACACAAGTTTCGCCATAAGGAAAGTATAGGCTAAATCCCAGCCTTAAGTTGATTGTTGATATTTAATTGGTATATTGAATACAAAAACAATCATTTATCTCAAATAATATCATGCATGTCTAGCCTATATAGATATTACTAGGTCAACAAAAATTCACAATACTTTTCGCAACTCATGTAATGAATAATATTGTGTTTCTATATTTAGAGTGTAATTTAATAGTAAAGTGGCTTTCTTAAAATTAATTGCAATGAAAATTGATGATTGCATCATATTCACTTGTATACTATTATTTGAATGTAATAGTGATAAGAAAATATTTAGTGAGATAAGCATGATGAGAAGCAATTTATTGAAGTGTCATCTAATAACAAAAGGGTAAAATTCCGTTGAATTTGAACATGAATTCCCCGAAAACGCTTAAGATAACATGGCAAACCGTGTATTTCTAAACGAAAGAGCAATTGGGCCGTCAATGTTCATACGCCATTATTAGTATATATGGTGAGTATAAAATAGGGCATTTCCTTTGAGTACAGTTTAGGAGAACTTTCATAGACATAGTAAAAATGCATTTTCCTTTAATATTGAGTAAATGATAATACACAAAATTATGAAATCAAATTGTAAATTTGGCTGTAGCCAGTTTATGTACACGTTACTTTTATTATTGAACTATGTTAACGTTAAGGTACTTGTGAATACCTGTTTTTATAATGAAAAATTGATGCTAGATTAGTTTTAACAGTACATAGATTGAACAAAAAATCGATTTTTAAATTAAAATAAAATTGCACGTTTTCTATTGGAAATAATAGAAGAAACATAACTCTTTAAAAAATGGCGTTTAGATAAAATATTATAATGTACCTGTTCATATCTCGGTAAGCTTTTGAATATATTGTTGATATTATTTTTTCCAAACTTTTGATTCCCAAACATTGATAGTTTTCTTTCTTGATCAGAAAATGAGCTATTGTATACTGACGGTGTATATACATAATTATTAAATTAATGTTGTTTTTAAATCTTGTAAATAGCAGCAGTACTTTTTGTCTCTTAAATAACATTTTCGTGCAGTTTTGTGCGAAAACGGTAAGCCCCATCGAATAATTTTATTTATTTTGTTATGTCGGTCGACATTTCTCCACATTTTTCTAGCGTTTCCATTTCATAGCCTGTACCTCTGTGAATAAATGGCAACGTCGCATTATATATCAAAGTTGCTATTCATGATTAGAAATTAACTCGAGAGGTTTATGCTTTATACAACCGAGCCTAAAAGTAAAATTTTTGGCTTTAAAATTTTACACTTTTTGTCATTGGAATGATCATTCTAGCAATTGATTATTTAATATCGAAAACATTAATGGAATGTATAATTATGAATAATTGCTGTACTGAAACCGCACGAGTGCATGTTCGAAACGTGTGATAGCACTGCTATGCATATAATACGGCTAAATAATAAATGGACAAACGATTCCAATGATAATTATTACAAAAAGAATTTAGAAAAAAATCAGGTCCGTCTTTAGTATATAATTTTCGTACAATGGACCGTTACATCAAGTAAGAATTTTTGAAAATTTATCGAAACAAGTTGCAGAATTTAACTAGTTATAAATCTATTAAAACTACAATTTTATTCATAGCCCTACGCAGTTTTTCTTTCTGAAAATAGTGTATTTCAAATTTCGTTACATGTATTTTCCTCATACAGCGGCTAGTATTTTTATAACTACCTCCCACTTTTGAATGTTTGTTGATAGTAAAACTTCCTTACCGTAACTTATTTTAGTGCAACTACAATCGTACATATTGATTAGAGGTTTAGTAAACATATGCAAATAAATGTATGTTTTCATTTATACGTTGAGTATGTCTATGATAACGGAAAATAGCTTTAGAATCGGATAAAACTCCTATCAACCGCCACGAAATCTTAAATTAAAATATCGGACGATTGAGACCAGGTTAACTATCCCTACTACAATAGGTGTGGAATGGACTATAATCACTATAAATTTCTTTTTTCCAATTGATGTATAAGTAATATTTTTTATATAATTATGGAATTCTAATGTTTCATTAACGGTTCCTTTTTCATTGACATTTAAATGTATAAATTACCTTCTTGAATACTAATATCACTATTTCGTATGATGGTGTCATATAAGAAATGCTTTGCAGGTTTAGCTCTTATGAAAGTGAGCTATACCTTGTCGCGCTGTAATATAATAAACTTTGCTCCAAACATCGAATATGTGTATGGTCCGTATACAGATCATTTTAACTCAAATCACGTAGCCGTAGCCCAAAAATCGTATACGTATCCACCGATCAGGGTACGTTGGCAGATATTCGGGGGGATTCGCTAATCCCTTACTCTAATAATAAATAACACGAAATCTCTGATATTACTAAGAATACTCAGACCACAAATATTGTGAGTAAGATTCTTTGATACAAAAACATCCTATTATATTAATAACGTCATGTCGATATTCTTAAATTTTGAGAATTATAATATTTAGATTTTAAATTTAATTCTTATTATATTTAAATAATAAAAAATCTACTCTAAGTTACGTCAGAACATCACCATATTTGAATTGTATATATATATATATATATATATATATATATATATATATATATATAAATATATAGTTATTCGTTTTTTTCTTAAATATGGATAATCAACATTAGAAACGATGAACATTGTTAATCAAGAAATAATACGACGTTTAATGATATTTGTATCTTTGTATATCAATAATCTTATTATTGTTACTTATAATAAATTATATTGTTTAGTTTAGTATTTAGAGTTACAAGTTTATTAACCTTATATCATATCTAAGATTTGATAAAAGGTTAAAGACTTTTAGCTATAATTTTTTTCCCTCTTATTTTATGTTATGTTAAACGGTTTTGATTTGTGTAAAATGGATTATATATATATATATATATATATATATATATATATATATATATATATTATATTATTTATTATATATTTATTATATTGACCTACCTGCTGGTGTTTTGCCAAATCCCAGACTATTTCCGAAAAACCAAACGGTGGGCGGCCCTGGAATTTTCTCAATATCCTTGTACTTTTTATTATCATTATATCTAGTCACAATTAAGTAAGTTAGCAACACAATTAAGCAAGTCACAAGTATGTACATCTTTCTAGCTGGTTATTCACGAACTGTTTGACTTTCCCACTTGAGACTGATTAAGTGCAATTATGCATAGAAGATAATAATGAAAGACGCGCGCACCACACGCACTTTATACACAGATAAACTTAGTATATCAGTTATTATTTAAAAATCATTAGATGGTTATGCAAGTATAAACTATCACTATGTACATTTGTTATGTGAATAAAATATATTATTATTTGAGGACGCTTACATGCAACGCGATCTGATGAAAATTGAGGATCCGGTTTGTAACCAGTTGAGTGTATTCAGTAGTTTGTTGAATCTGGAAGGGAAAATAAATAATATCAAATTTAATAAATATTTATTTTATATTTATTATATATGCAACTCTTAAATGTTACAAACAATAAATTAATTATTTTTGTGAGTAAGTAAATATCTTGAAAACATCTAAGCTATTGTCGGATTGCGTATTCATTAAGTTATATTTCAGGTAAGTACCACACAAGACATTTCATATAATTAAACCAGCAATTAATTGAAATTTTATAAGACAGTGAATGGAGAAATCGCAGTCCTAGAGACCAAATAGGGCTAGTATTTATGGCCCGTGGTATATTGTGTAAATTTCCAAAAAAATATTAGTCCAGTAACCTAGTACATCATAAATTGCATCAAGTGATGGTAGTTAGTTTCTTTTTCTTTTTTCTTGTATGGGATGTGCCTGAAATGAAAATACATGTTTTCTACCCCCGCAACCGTCCGGAACACTTTTAATTATCTCAAAACCTGTTAAATTGCTCCACTTTTTTCGGTTTCTTCCCATTTTGATCATGAAGCAATACGGTTTCGACAAAGACCATTCTATAGATTTTTAAACTAGATTTGCTACAATTTGAGGCCAGGATGGACTCAGTAGCCTTAATAGTTTCCGAGTTACACCTTTTCCAAGTTGGGCAAAATCTCCAAACTTGAAAATTTTATGCTAACTTTCATATTTTATCATAGACAATTATCTTTATATATTTAATAACCTGTCTATCATGAGTGAATGAAGTTAACATTTATTCAATTCAACATTTGTAGGAGGTATGGGAGAAGGGGGAGGGAAGTCTCTGTTCACAACCAAATGACTGACAAAATGACAAAATATATTTAACAGATATTTATAAAAAGTGTAAAAATAATATTAGTTAATGTTGTTTTGTCCTCTTTGAGTGACTAGCGCCAAGGACATCCGCCAAACCTTCTTCTTTATCGTCCTCAATCGTCTGAAATGAAATTAAAAAAATATATCTATATTAAATAATAAATAATGATAACTTTCAACAATACAAGTGTAACTATACCTGATGTTGTTCCTCGACTTCTTCAATGTCTCCGTCAAGTTGGCTGACTGTATCGTCAAGATACGACGAGATGGATAGGTTTCCATCTCGTCGCCCGTCCTCGAGGTCGTCCAATTCCACGGTATTGTCGTCCACGTATATCTTCATTTCCGGTAGGTTTTCGCAGGACTGGCCATTGCAGGTCCCGTAGACAACAGAATATTTCAAACCTGCTTTCCTGCAGCTGCAAGCATTCCTGCATCCTTTCTTGCAACTGCAGAAAATCATGTTCAGCAGGTTTGAAGGAGCTACTTCCCTCAACATCATCTTTGAAGAAAGGCCTTGGGCTGTAGCAACGCAACCACTGCTGCACCTAGTAGTACGTGCGAAATGAATCTAACTTCGCAGCATCTTGCGTGGGAGGAGGTCTGGCCAGGTTGAAGCTGCTTTCTCCAGTTGAATGAAGATTTTCTTCCCGGCTCCAGCTACTTGGGTAGGTGTCACAGCTGGATTACAAAATACTGCAGCTTTATCTTTAAAGTCTACATGCTTCTGTAGTATTTGAAGCAACTTGACTTTTCCGTGTTTTCCGTGGCCGAAGAGATACGAGGTGGAATCAGAGCCACTGATGACATGAGTGAACGTGAACACTGTAGAGTAAAGAAACGGTTGAGGTCAACTGGTTTACTGTTGGAAAGAATGCACACAACAAAATGAACAGAGCTCAAGGTCATTAGTCGTTTGGTTGTGAACTGTGATTTCCCTCCACCCATCCCACCTTTCCCCTCTATCCCACCTCCTTCAAAATGTTAAATTGAATAAATATTTACTTCACTGACTTATGTTAGACAAGTTATTGAAGATATAAAGACAATTGTATATGATGAAACATGAAAATTAGTATCAATTTTGGAGATTTTGTCAAATTTTGAAAAGCTGTTTCTGGGAAATTATTAGGGCTACCGAGCCCATTCTGGTTTCAAATAGTAGTATTTAGCATGTAGATATTTAATATACAATCTGTTTAAAAACGCATAGAATGGTATTTGTCGAAAACGTGCTCTTTCATGGTTAAAATGGGAAGAAACCAGAGATATTCAAAAGTGTTGCGAATGGCTGCCGAAAACATTATTTGTTTATTTATCATCTCAGACATATTCTATACAAGAAAAATACTAACTACCCCCACTTGATGCAACTTAGGGTCCCTATAACCATGACTAGGTTACTGGATTGTATGTCAAATGTAATCAAACATACAATATAGTTTAAATCATAGTTTAGTAAAATAGAACAATTCCTCTTTGAAGTTTTTTTTTAGTTTTTATAAGTGGTAGAAACTAACCTATAAACAGGACATATAATAGCGCAGGAAATATAAATTATAAATTTGTATATTAAAATAATATAATAAAAACATTATAATAATTTGCCGACATATTATTGCATCATAAAAATTACCGATTATAAAATATTTATTATCACATGTATTATCATATGTATTATCATATGTATTATCATATGTATTATCATATGTAACAAGTATTGTAATTCTTCACGAAAGTAATAATTTAAATTTTAGCGGAAATCATCTTTATAAAGACCTGGTTATTTTTATGCTGTGTCAAAATGTCTCTCTATGGTCTGTCCATCTATAACAAATTGTCGCCCCATGTTTTCAGAAAAACTACTTTATATTTTAAAGCCAAAGTTTGCATGTGGATAATATCTCCTATAATTTAATTTTACTTCATTTTTGGTGGAAATCTGTCGAAGGAAAACACAATGTTGTATAAAATGATTATTAATCATTTCTATTATTCTATAATATAAAATCTGATATACTTTATCATACGGATCAGATAAATTAAAGTTTTTTTAATTTTTCTAGAAATAATATTTTTAACAATTTTATAATTTTGATTAAAAAAATACCTTCATTGACATTTCCCTCACTGCCCTCCCACATCACCAACCACAACAAAAATATACAAAAATTAAAAATACAAATAGAAATAGAAATAAAGCCTCATCTATCACCGCTCCCTCTGCCCTCGCCACTTTCCTCTCCCACGTCAGCATCCTGCAGATTTTCACGCCTTCCCCATCCTCGCGTAACCATTCATTCGGCTTTCTGCAGTCTCCCACCCACTCTGCTTTCACACCCTCACATTCTTCGCTAAGGTGCCACCACGTGTCGCTTTCCTTATTACACAATATATAATATATAATATAATTTTGATAAAATTCTCCTTATTGTTAATAAAGAGCAGACTTTACCTGAATCGAATGTGAGTTTTTATAAAAAAATTACAAGTACATGTCATTTCTCTCATAGATACATTTTGTTTTAAAAAATACCCGAAATAATTAATTTTGTAGAAAATTTCGTAAACGTCTTGATATACATTTATTTTTTCAAAATTAGAAAATCGCTGCCGGTACACATGGTCCCCAGACCGTGAAAATTGCTAAAATAATGAACAATTGAGAAGCTGAAAAATTGTGTTTTTCTAAACAACATAATATTATGTTAGGTATGTTATACCATTGCCCACTGCATCAATGACAGCTTCGCTCTCATGAGAGCGAAGGTGTCATTGATGCAATTGGCAATGGTTATACTTATGTGCACAGCGCACATGAAATTTTTTTCGTATTCGTAAGTGGAGCCATCTAACGAACACATAACCAACACCACTAATACGCGGGATTACGAAATAATATGTTTTGGTGAGCATATATATTTCGTATGATAGAATTTACATATTATAATTACTCGTAGACATGTTTTTATAGTATCGATCAAATTACCGATTATAAAATAATTAGTTTGATTTGTTTATCACTACAAGCCATAAAATACGCTTGTAGTATAAACAAATTAAAAAATTAAAATAGAATCGATAGTTTAAGTACTATCAAAATATGTCTACGTGTAATTTCAGTATTTTAATTTATGATATAAACAAGGATTCAATTATTTCAATTCAATTCATATACATATGTCTATAGTCAATTATTTGATTATTTAAAGCCAAATCGTAAATCGATTTGAACCATCGGGGAGAGTTAATATGTAACAAAGCAATGTTGTCAGATTAGAATATATTTTCATGAGTAAAACCTTAACCTCAGTTTTAAAATTGAAATCTTTATTATATATAAAGAATGTTTAAGAATTAGGGCACTAACGTTTGGAATTATCTTACTCTTTACAATTTTTATATTCGGTATTCTTAAAATGAGATTTGTACTGTTGTGGTCTATGTATTCTAGGACAAAAACTGCAATAAATGACTCTGCCATTGCTTTTCCAATTCTGTGTTAACTTTCCGGGTTTCTAGTTATCGTTTTTTATTTAAATTGCTACTTGCTATGTTAATATAGAACCTACGTGACTAGAAATACATCGCGATTATTAACTTAACATGTGATACGAATAGCTGTGTAATGTTTAAAAATTATTAGGTAAGCGCACAGTATAACATGCAACAAACAATGCAATAACAATTTACTTGAACGTCACTATTAAAATCCATAAACAGAAGTAATTGCTTCTGTTTATGGATCGAGAATTATCAAATATATAAACGTATGGACAATTGAACAGTTAAAAATATTATTTCTAAAAACAAATTTAAAAAAGCTTTAATTATTCTGATACGTATGATATATTTTATTATCAGATTGTATATTATAGATAATAATTGTATGTACAATTTTATAAACACTGTGTTAACATCGCAGTTGGCGAACATGGACTTTCTCCTCAACAGATTTCCACTAAAAACGTATCAAGATTAAATTATGTGAGATATTATCCACATGCAAAATTTGGTTTTAAAATATAGCTTTTCTGAAAACTAGGGACCACCATTTGTCATGAAATGGATATACATAGTTTAATTATAACAGTTCTATGAAGTGTTGAATATCAACTCGAGCCAATTCCTAATGATTCATAATCCTGATTATTCAAATTATTTTCCAACCAAAAAAATCGAACGGAGCTACAATTTGATTACATGCCATAATAAAATTGTAGCTCCGTTCGACATTTTTTTTTTGTAAAATAATTTGAAAACTCTATATGGCGTTTTATTGGGGAATTGCAAAAATATGTGCGTTTAATGTTTGCTTTAGTTTAGGTGATTTTCAAGTTGATACAATTCTGTATTATTCTTCCATTGCGGAAATGAGAATCGTAAACACATCTTTTATTTGTAAAAGCTGATGTGATATTTTTTAGTGAAATAATGGAATTTCCCTCCGATAAGGAAACAATATTTTATTCTAGATATTTCCTATGAAAACTTGTGTATGCTCACCATCGAGAAAATCATTTTATTTTAATTAACTCAATTGAAATTTAAAATAACTCATTATCTGAATCTTTGCCTGTATTCAGAATTAGTTCGTGTAGATATGAATAAATCAGCTACAATTAAAACTATTTTGATCTCGAAGCCACAAATAAAACAGTATATTTCAGATCTATATATTTTATATTATTATAGTCATAGTGTTGGGTTTTTATTTATTCTTGGTTACATGTAACTAATAATATGTTGTTACCGGCGAATTAATGTCAATATGTCGCAAAAACGGTAATATAAAGCATTTTTAAAAGATATGTCACAGGCAATTTACGGATCCATTTCGGCTAAATCATGTTTTCATCTGTAGGTTACATTTTAAAAAATATCTCAAATATTATTGTTTATTTCATACGAAGATGAGTTATACTACGTTTTCTTAAAGCGAATTTATTGTCTCTAAATAGCTTTAAAAAAGCGATTTTGTTATTTTATTGCCTCTAAATAGCTTAAAAAATGCTGAAGTTGTCCAAATTTGTTAATTTTCAGTGCACTTTTACAACCATTTATAAGCAGTTTCTGTTTTAATTTATTATAATTTCTTCATGCTAAAGTAGTTTAATATTAGTCGATATGTGAATGTTATCCTTAAAAAATATCAACATAGGTTTATAATGATCATAATCAGTTGGAATGAATTGAACTATCGATAGTTTTTATTCGAAAATTTAAAAACTATAGTATAAATCCTATTAATAACATTCGATTTTGGTTTTACATTCGAGCAACTTACAAGAGCAACAAGAACAACCGCTGATATTTAACCTACGAAAGTAAACAAATAAAATTCTCCTCCACGTTTTTTAACAGCCCACAATACAGTAAATACCCAATATGGCTACTAATGTTAAATACGTCAGGGAGAAGTGTACCAACACAAGAAAAATTAGGACAATTAATTATATAGCGCCCGAAATTTAAAAATTCAACGAATTTTTTGATCAAACCTCGTATATGAATACCATGCAACTAAGTTATAACAATAAAACAAAAAATTCATATTGCAAACTTTATTGTTAAATTAAGCCTTATAAACCATTAAAGCTCAATACTATTACACAATCAACACAAGGCAAAATATTATAGGTCTATATATGTATAAGTAATAAATCTTATTTTCTTAGTTTCAATTGAACACTAATACCATTGTCTGAAACTAAAACAGTATTGTTGCTTAGTATTGGTTCAAATGCCGGATAGGCTGGTAATATTTCAAAATTTCTTACAACCTTAATTACTGTAGATTTGAAAGACAGCATTGCATATTTCTGACCTGTAAAACAATGAATTAATAAGTTAAAGATGTCTTTAATGTATTTAATATCAATTTGTAATGGTTTAATTTATTTACTGTGTCTCCGGATTAGTAACCGGAAGGGTGAAGGATGTTTTAATGTTTTGTAATTTTTTGTCTAGATATTCTCAATAAAATATTTATTACCATGGAAACATTTCAAATTATATTTGATTTTCGATTTAGTATTATAAGAAAATGTGAAAACGGTGAAGGAAGGAACTGTCCACTATTTTTAATTTTACAGTGATTTTTCAGACCAACATTTCAATTGTAATATTACTCTGCAATGCTAAACTCATAACATGATACCTGATATTTAGAAAATAATCAGTCCTATGCACATAATAATAATCAATAACTGTGATTATAGCAAAATAATCTTCAATTATTATTGAAGATTAAATATAGTAGACACTGCTCTTTTGTCGCAGCAGGGTAGACCAAAGCTGCTCTTTAAAAGAGCTATTTCTATTTTTATGTCTTTATTTGAGTAGTTAAATGGGTGTTCTTTTAGGATTTTGCAATATTTAATAAATAACTAATTTTTAAAACAAGCAACACTTATAATTAATTACCTTTCTACTAATATATAAAATAATAACGCAATCAGTAATCCGAAGACACATTGTATAAATATATATAAATATATATAAATTCCATTAATGTTTAAAAATATATATAAATTACCGATACAATTGCGAGGCCCTGCACTGAATGGTAAATAAGCAAATGGGTGCCGGCTATTGCAATTTTCCACCAAAAATCGATCGGGATCAAATTTCTCGGGCTCCGGGTAATATTTCTCTGATCGGTGCATTGCATACGTCAGAACTTGCAGTGTTGTTCCCTTCGGTATACAAATTCCATCTGAAAGCAAATAAATAAACTTCAGTACAGTGTAAACATTTATTGTATTATGTTACCCATAGTGACGTCAGATTCTAGATCCCGTTCAACAAATGGCACTATCGCATGGTACCGGAGACTTTCCTTCAGAACACGTTCCAAATATTTCAATTCATTGATATTCTTTAACGTTATTTCCACATCTTTATCATCTCCCAATACCTCATTTGATTCTGCTAATAAACGCTCTTGTATTTCAGGTCGTTTGGATAGTTCATATAAACAATAACTTGTCGCGGATGATACGGTGTCATGCCCCTGAAATTATGATGCATAGAACTAATTTTTTCGAACTATGTCTCCAGTGACGGATGTTAAATTCAAATAGCAAAAGATCTACTGTACAGTATCCTCTAAATGCTTTATGTAAAGTGGTTTAATTTATTATGTTGCAAGTTTATGAGTAATTAATGGGAGTTAATTTATAATTTATTTGCTCACCTTGTTTAAATACATTTTAATAGTGAAATCAAATACCGGTTGCTGCTTTTATTTAGAATTGACAACCACATTTTAAACAAACCATTCTAACGTAACCTGGTCGTTTAAGAGGGATTTACTAGTTAATGTTAAAAGCTGCTGCCATATAACATCTAACACGAATCTAATAACTTTAAAGAAAAAAATCTGATGTGAACTGTGCATATTAATTGTTCTAACTTAATTAAAGTCATAATAATTAAAATAGATGTTTTATGTAAAATAGAATCTTAGTTTTAAAAAGATATTTTAAGTTAATAGTACATAGTAGTTACTGTATTTGTTACAATTTGTAATCGTGTATCAACCTTCGGGTCCTCTTGCCATGTGTTAGTGTATGTGTGCTACTTCAGAAATTGATATATTCCAATTTTTTTTCGCGATTGTTATGCAAATCTGTATACATTCCTAATTTTTGATTCGAAATTATTTATTTTTGTAGTATATATCGATATTAAAACCATCGATAACTAAAAACACTCATGAATCGAATGTATTGAATATTTGAAAAAATGCATGTGTCATTTCTGTCAGAGTAGAATATTTTTCATTTTTAATAAAATATTCGAAATAAATAGCAAGAATTTTGTACCAAATTTGTTTTTTCCTAATCGGGAAATCGCACTTGCGAAACATAGACTTTACCCGTACGATTCCCACCAAAAACTAAAGACGATCCGTGAAATAATAGTCACATGTAAAATTGAGTTCGAAAATGTGAAGTAGTTATTGCAGTTAACATGGAGGAAAAATGTATCATAGACAGACGGTGGACGCAAGCACATACATTTTCCAGTGATGGTCTTAAAATGATCAGTGGAACTACTAAAGGTGATATCCGCAAAAATAAAATTACTCATAATTACAATACTTTATCCATACTTATGATATGTACGTTAAATTAATACTCTAATGCAAATAATAATTAAACTATTTTTATGACGATAAGAATATGATATGAGTGGTTATAGTGGACTTGATTGGCTTTGATTACAACTCTACTAATACCTGATAAAATAAGAAGGGGAGGGGAAAGAACGTCGCCCAGTTCCAAAGCAAAGATTGGCGACAATATGTTTAATTAGTAGTATTTTGTTCCACCGGAAATATACGGGATGTCCCTAAAGTATGGAATAAATTCAATAAAAGCTTTATTTATGATGTTTGCAAACATTTCTCAGGCACGTCCATTTTTATTTTTAAGTTGCTAATTTTTAAGGAAAGTGATCGACAATTTTTTCAAATGAAAAGCCTATTTTTTATTACGGATTCTGAAATGATTATTTTTCTGCGATCAGGGATATATTTTATGATATCAGTTACATAAGGAAATTTCCGTGAAAAATCATATCAAATGTCACAGTGAAACACGAAACTATATTTAATTAAACAAAAAATAATTCCTTACAGAATCCGTAATAAACTAAAGGGATTGTCATTTGAAAAACTGCACTATGACATCATTGCACATTCAATAATGGTTGAAAACATGGACCCTTTCATTAAAAATTGGCAATTTAATATTAAAAATCGATGATGTTCCAGCAGTTTTTTTCAAAAATCATAACTAAATATTTTATCGAATTTATTCCATACGTTAGGGATACCCTGTATGTATATAATAATTAACATACTGCAAACATAAACGTATCCACTTCCTCCCTAATATCCTCATCACTCAAACAATCGTCTCCTTCGCCTTGAAGATCTAACAGCATATCCAGAAATGCTACTCTTTTTTTGATACCGAAACTATCTTTCTCTGGATTTTCTTCTTTCTCCGAACGTCTTCTCTCTTCTTTTCGCTTCATTATTACTTTGGCCGTAAAATCTTTAAGTATCTTTATATATTCCTGCTGACGTTTATAGTCGGAAGTTAATTGAAAAAGAAAATCGATTTTCCTGAATAACGAAAAAGTTCGTAAGATGTGTATGTCCAAAAATCCACGCAATGCATCCACATATTCCTTGTTTTCGTTCACTTGGGCGTTTATTTTTGTCCTCATGGCAGTTTCTAAACATTTTTTTGTATTAAGAACATGTACTTTGAAATTAGATCAGTTAAGCATTCAAACAAATAACTGATGAACACGACATACATGTATTGTAATTTTAACTGACGTTTATTTATTTGTATAAACTTACCACTTATTACATCTAAACTGTACGAATTTATATAGGGATATATATCCACCGATTTCTGATTCAGTTGCTGCTTTAATATAGAAATTAATATTTTCGAGTTTGAATTGATATAGCTCGTAAATTGTTCGAGAATTTTAAAGTGAAATGCAGGCGTAATAATCTTCCTATGCTTTCTCCAATGGTTATCTGCAATGTATTAATATATTTTAGAATAGGTATATTTAAATAATTACAGTCATACCTCGACTATTAACAAGACCATTTCCAAGCCACATTTTAAATCCGTCGTAGTTTACTGATTTATTAATGTGCTCATTTGATGATAGAAGATATTCTAACTTGATAGGGTCTGATATAAGGATGACTAATTTTGGACCCATCCATATTCTTATAAACGAGCCATACTCTCTAGCGAGCCTCAACTGACTCTGGAATGCTTCTATAATAAAAATAGAAACAATTGTCTCAAAATCTTGCAGGGCGGTATATTCATTCCTAAACATATATAGCAACTTATATTCGGGAATGCATATACATATTCCCATCGCAAAGAGTTGCCTGTAGTGGTGTTATAGTTTCTAAATATATATTTAACAATTTTATTACTACCCTTATAAAATAACATATCACTACCGGCTTTTAGTAAGTCCGCCCGAGTTCAGAATTCTTCAATACCTGAATTCTAATCTTCCTGTAGCAGACATATCCCACGGGATTAATATTTCTTTTACGTTATGTTTAAATAATTAGTATATAATAATTATAAATAAGGCAAATCATATTATGTTCCTTAATTGGACATGGTTCGTGGCGATATGTGTGTATTATTATTTTATCAATCCAGCAATGCATATTTGTATTGTACACAGTTTAGAATTCGACTGAAGAAATAATAACTTTCAAGGGAGTCGAAATAGCAAAATGGTTGTTCTATTGTATAAGGTAATAATCAGTGCAGATTAAGTACTTAAAGCAGAAATCCGGTATCAACGCTTCATACCTGCGGTAGTTTTTCCGAAGCTGAATATATTTCCGAATAGCCAAACAGTCGGAGGTCCTGGAATTCTCTCGATGTCCTTATACTTTTTATTATTTTCATAATTCTTTACTATTAAATAAGTTAGGAACACAGCGAAGCACGCCACTAGAATATACATCTCTACGAGAACTTATACAAGACCAAACTATTCTTTTTTTTCAAATCAAGCTACGTGGGTGAATCAGAGTGTACGGTATACCCCCTTCTAAATGAAACAACATTATAAATAATTTCAAATGTAATTAATTGCATTTGGTTGATGTTTAATGACTATAACTAATTAGCTCTTTTGAATTAATTTAACATAAAAATAATAATTTTGTAACTTTTACTCAAACTACTGATAAATATTATAATTTGGCTTAAATGAAAGAATTTATAATTAGGCTGATTTTTTATTTAATTGATTTTCTCTTGAGCCATTGATTCAACAACAAAAATTAGAGAGTACATAAAACAATCATCATTAAATGTAATGTCTTTTTGATATGTCTTTAAAAATAAATATAAATAAAATACAGAAATTTAAAATTTAAAATAGAGATTACAAAATATATTTCTAAATACCATAAAATACGCAGAGTGTTCTATCTATATCAAGAGAACATTGAAATTCAGTTATAAAATTTGACAACCCTGTGGGAAAATATACAGAACAAATTATATGATGTGTTTCCATTATTTTACATTTTCCTCTATTTTGTTCCTCTTAGTATCAGTTTAGCTCATTTGTGGTCGTCCTGCGCTTCTTCTACTCCATGGTCTCCATCTAAATAATTTTCCCCTCCACTTATCTTGATTTCTAGCGACGTGTCTCGGCAGTTCCATTTGTGAATGGCGTCTTAAAGAAAGGTCTTTTTACCTTATTCGTGCTTTTGTTTTAAGGTCTTTTTATGAAAAACGGCCTTTATTTGGCATACCTCTCAAGAAATACAAACATCCCCCAATATACAATGCTCACCTCAACAGCTAGAGCAATTAAAAAAATACATACAAATAAAAAGGTAAAAGGTAACAATCGACAAGGTCCTTTAATGAAATACCTAGTATTCTTCTCTGAAGAGCTCTCTGATTGTGAACTTGTGAAGTATGACTTTCGGGCAGGTCCAAGTTGTAGCGATATGTAAGTAGTTACTAGCAATGGCAATGCATCATTGTATGATTTGGTTTTTATGTGGAGCGGGAGGTCCATAGCCGTGCCTTTTATTTTGCCATATTCCGCTAGGTTTGTTATATTCTCTCAATTAGATCCAGTTTTTTTATTGAATTTCTATATAGTTATTGTCCTAGGTATTTGTATGTACTTACTTTCAGGTTCATTTGATGATAGAAGATATTCTAACTTGATAGGGTCTGATACAAGTATGACTAATTTTGGACCCATCCATATTCTTATAAACGAACCATACTCTCTAGCGAGCCTTAACTGACTCTGGAATGCTTCTACAATATACAATAGAAATAGAAACAAGTGTCTCAAAATCTTGTAGGGCGGTATATTAATTCCTAAAAATATATAGCAACTTATATTCGGGAGTGCATGCACATATTCCTATCGCGAAGAGTTGCCTGTAGTGATGTTATATTCTCTAAATAGATATGGTTAATACTTATATTACTACCCTTATAAAATAACATATCACTACCGGTTTTAGTAACTCTTCCCGATTTCAGAATTCTTCAATACCTGAATTCTAGTCTTCCTGTAGCAGAAATTTCCAACGGGGTTCATGTGGACCATTTATTTTGAAAAAGGTCGATAAAAGTGTCTATTGGTGTTCGATGAAAAAAAGCAGAATTAAATGAGAATTTGAAATATAAAATAACTAAAAAAGGGTATTTGCTAATATTATGGAATTGCAATAATTATCGCAGAAAAATGTCAGATTCGCCTATATCACCAATCCATAATTGTTCCGAGTTCTTACTTGGTGCCAGATTTAATCACGTTAATAATTTATTACGAAAAACAAGAAATCGATTAAATGTATCAAGTCGTGATTGAAGATTGATATTTCATTATACATATGATATAAAAAGGACTATTATAAAACATAAACCACAGCCGTCGATTTTATTTTAAATTATATTAACTGGTATTGTTAGATACGCGATTAATATTTATTTTACGTTATGTTTAAATAATGAGTATATAATAATTATAAATAAAGCAAATAATGTTATGTTCCTTAATTGTACTTGGTTCGTGGCGATATGTGGGCATTATTATTCTATCAATCCAGCACTGCATATTTGTATTGTAAACAATTTACAACTCGATTGAAGAAATAATAATTTTCAAGGGAGTCGAAATAGCAAAATGGTTATTGTATAGTATAAGGTAATAATCAGAGCAGATTAAATACTTTAATTATTGTGTCTATACTGTTAATTAAAGCAGAAATCCGGTATGAATGCTTCATACCTGCGGTAGTTTTTCCGAAGCTGAATATATTTCCGAATAGCCAAACAGTCGGCGGCCCTGGAATTCTCTCGATGTCCTTATACTTTTTATTATTTTCATAATTCTTAACTATTAAATAAGTTACGAACACAGAGAAGCATGCCACAAGAATATACATCTCTACGAGAACTTGTACAAGACCAAACTGCTCTTGTTTTCAAGTCAAGTTATGTGGGGGAATTAGAAAGTGTCCGGTTTTCGATATTTCCCCTCCTAAACGAAACAAAATTGTAAACAATTGTAAATGTAATTATTTGCACTGCATTTAATTAAGTTTTTTTCAATGAATTTAACAGAAAAATAATAATTTTATGACTGTTACTCTACACCATAATCTCAAATTACGGAATTACAGATATAATAAACATTGTAATTTGTATATCAATGGCGTAATCTGCATCATGCATTGCAAAATGGCCTAAATTAAAGAATTTATAATTAGGCTAATTTTTTATTTAATTGATTTTTCTCGTGAGCCGACGATTCAGCAACAACAAAAATTAGAGAGTACGTAAAACAATCATCATTAAATGTAATGCCTTTTTGATATTGCTTTAAAAATAAAAATAAAATACAGAAATTTAAAATTTAAAATATAGTTTAAAAAATATATTTCTAAATACCATATAATACTGACTTTACACAGGTGTTCTATCTATATCCAGAGAACATTGAAATTCAGTTTTTCAGCGATTGGCCTTTCTATTATTCTATTAATTATGTACTGAATAATTTTTTCCTTATCTCGCTTATACTTATTACGATACAATTATACGCTTTACATTTCTGTTAAAGATCTGATTTTGTTCTTTGATGGTATTTCGTTTGATGTCCAGATATTCCATAACATATGAAACGCTTCTTGCGCTTTTTAAATAATTCTATTTATATCTTCTTCGCTTCCTTCCGTTTTGCTTATTATTCTGCCTAGATAGCAGAATTGCCATACCTTTTCTATCTCTTTTCTATTTGTTTTGATTGTTATATATTGGGTTTCATTTATTTATAGTACCTTGCACCCGTTTACACCTATTTTAGTTCCACGTTTTCTGCTATCTTTTTTAGTTTTTTATCTGCGGGTTGGAAATTCTCTTCTATTAGGCAAACACCGTCAACGAATGCTAGGTCTTCTAGTCTTTTGCAACATATTCAGCTTATACCGGTTTTATTATCTGCTTTGTTATTCATTTTATAGTCATGGCAAATAGGAAAACCAATGGTGATAGACTCAATCCTTGTCTGTATTTCATGTCTTGTGACGAACCTCGAGTGTTCTAGGTCCGCCTGTCGTAAAGACACACATGCGCGGCTAGCTACAATTTTAAGACACGAGGGACAGTGGGTGAGTTTAGCAGTTGAAGGCGCCATCGAACATACGTTGGCAAGGGTTAAGGGTTAATAAGCAGTAAACCAATATGCACTTACCTTTGATAAAGACACAATTATCTAAACGCAAAATCGGGTTGCAAAAGGCAAAATGAATCAAGAAAGCAGACAGTTAAAATACGTGTATTGGCAGACCAAAAAATAATGAAACGGTCGTCAACAATTAGATTAATAATTAGATTAACACGTGGCTGAGGAAGGTCCAAGGATACAATTATTGAATAAAAAAATAACACGTGGCTAACGGCCCAAAATCTAATTAAATTACATATTAGATCATATTAAGACAAATGGGAGACGGCTAACGGACGCCTACTACATACTCATTAGTGTGTTGCCGGAGTCCCAGAAGCGAAATCCAGGGCCATTGATAATATTTTCCACATCTCGTATTATACTCGTATGTACTGTTTACCTTATCGAAAGCTTTTTCGAAGTCTATAAAATCTACATTTATAGTTTTTTTGCCATTCTATAGTATTTTCAAGGTTTATGCGTAAACTACATATGTTATCTGAGCAGGAATTTCTAGGTCTAAACCCTGCTTGATTATTTCTTAGTATTCTTAATAGGACATTTTTGGTAGCATAATGATAATTCCTTTATTCCATTGGTAATTTTTCCTCTCTACATATTATATTTAATAACTCTTGCATCATTGCGATTGTTGTATCTCCTGCTCCTTTTAATGCTTCTGCTGGTAAGCCGTCCTGCTGCTATCCGACTTTTTAGTTTGTTAGCTTCCGTTTATATTGATGTTTTCGTTTGGTAGTTGCCTTCTTCCGTATTTTGGGGATTTTAGCTTTTATATATTTCTTTAAATAAATAATATTATTAGTTTTTCCTCAAATTTGAAATGGGTTTCTTCGTTGTTTACTGTATATTGTATGCGACTCTGTCCTGTTTGATTTGCTTATGGGTTGCTAGCATGATTCTTATTTTAGTTCTTACTAGAATGTGGAATGCAACACAAAATTGACGAATCTATTACAATGTAATTCACACATAAAGAGTGACGTTTTTTGACGTTGTCCTCGGTTGTTGAAGTGGTGGGCCGTCCAAGGCGCTCATCTTCTTCAACGTCTTCACGGCCCTCTCGAAAACGTTTGTACCATTTGTAAATGATTGTTTTATTCATACAAAACAAAGGCAATACTATACATATTCAATACGGTGCTACATTTTACTCCATTCTTAAATAAAGTATAAAATATATTGCAAAATGTATTGTAAAAGTACGCCATATAAGTCCTTAAAGTTCAATGTTATTTATGTCATAAGATATAACCGCGTGAACACTTAAGGCTGATAAATATGCTTTTTTAACTGCGAAAAAATAATAACATTCGTGGTACTTGACGCCAGCAATAAAGAAGAAATTGTGATATTGGAACAGGTTCAATTTGTTTTTAAAATAATAAAACATACAACACATGGTGCACTAAATATAATTCTATATTTGCATAAATAGTAAACCTTACTTTCTTAGTTTCAACTGAACACAAATACCATTATCTGAAACTAAAACAGAGTTGTTGCTTAGTATTGGTTCAAATGCTGGATAAGCTGGTAATATTTGGAAATTTCTTACAACGTTGATTACTGTACTTTTGAAAGACAGCATTGCATACTTCTGACCTATAAAACAATAAATTAATCAGTCAAAGTCATTCTCAATAAAATACGGCGACGGAGAAAAGTGTCCACAATTTTTAATTTTAAAGTGAGTTTTCTGTGAAGTTGAGGTAAACGCCGGATTATTACACCACCACCGCCATAAAGATATAAATGAGTTTTAATATATAAGGTTAAAACATAAATGTTTGAGCTGTGTTACCAATAACTTATTCTTCTAGCATATTGCTCTAAATTAAAAAATAAAGTAATTTGTGGCATCTTCTATTTTCATATCTTCTTAATGTAACACAAGCAAAACTATTTCTAAATAATTACCTTTCAACAAACAAATAAATTTAAAAACACAATCACTAATCCGTGAACCCATTGTTTAAATATATAATTCCGTTAATATTTAAAAATTTATGTATAAATTACCGATACAATTGCGAGGTCCTGCACTAAATGGTAAATAAGCAAATGGGTGCCGGCTACTGCAATTTTCTACCGAAAATCGATCGGGATCAAATTTCTCAGGCTCCGGGAAATATTTCTCTGATCGGTGCATTGCATACGTCAGAACTTGCACTGTTGTTCCCTTCGGTATACAAAGTCCATCTGAAAGCAAATAAATAAACTGCAGTACAGTGTAAATATTTATTGATTATGTTACCCATAGTGACGTCAGATTCTAGATCTCGTTCAAAAAATGGCACACTCGCATGGTACCGGAGACTTTCCTTCACAACACGTTCCAAATATTTCAATTCATTGATATTCTTTAGCGTTATTTCCACATCTTTATCATCTCCCAATACCTCATTTGATTCTGCTAATAAACGCTCTTGTATTTCAGGACGTTTGGATAGTTCATATAAACAATAACTTGTCGCGGATGATACGGTGTCGTGCCCCTGAAATTATGATGCATCGCATTAATTTTTTCGAACTATGTCTATGACATACATTCCTAGGATTTTAAATTCAAATAGCAAAAGATCTACTGTACTGTATCCTCTAAATGCTTTATGTAAAGTGGTTTAATTTATTATGTTGCAAGTTTATGCGTAATTAATGGGAGTTAATTTATAATTTATTTGCTCACCATTTTTAAATACATTTTAATAGTGAAATCAAATAAAGGTTGCTGCATTTATTTAGAATTGACAACCACATTTTAAACAAACCATTCTAACGTAACCTGGTCGTTTAAGAGGGATTTACTAGTTAATGTTAAAAGCTGCTGCCATATAACATCTAACACGAATCTAATAATAATAAAAAATCTGATGTGAACTGTGCATATTAATTGTTCTAACTTAATTAAAATAGATGTTTTATGTTAAATAGAATCTTAGTTTTAAAAAGATATTTTAAGTTAATAGTACATAGTAGTTACTGTATTTGTTACAATTTGTAATTGTGTATCAACCTTCGGGTCCTCTTGCCATGTGTGAGTGTATGTGTGCTAATTCAGAAATTGATATATTCCAATTTTTTTCGCGATTGTTATGCAAATCTGTATACATTCCTAATTTTTGATTCTAAATTATTTATTTTTGTAGTATATATCGATATTAAAACCATCGATAACTAAAAACACTCATGAATCGAATGTATTGAATATTTGAAAAAATGCATGTGTCATTTCTGTCAGAGTAGAATATTTTTCATTTTTAATAAAATATTCGAAATAAATAGCAAGAATTTTGTACCAAATTTGTTTTTTCCTAATCGGGAAATCGCACTTGCGAAACATAGACTTTACTCGTACGATTCCCACCAAAAACTAAAGACGATCCGTGAAATAATAGTCACATGTAAAATTGACTTCGAAAATGTGAAGTAGTTATTGCAGTTAACATGGAGGAAAAATGTATCATAGACAGACGGTGAACGCAAGCACATACATTTTCCAGTGATGGTCTTAAAATGATCAGTGGAACTACTAAAGGTGATATCCGCAAAAATGAAATTACTCATAATTACAATACTTTATCCATACTTATGATATGTACGTTAAATTAATACTCTAATGCAAATAATAATTAAACTATTTTTATGACGATAAGAATATGATATGAGTGGTTATAGTGGACTTGATTGGCTTTGATTACAACTCTACTAATACCTGATAAAATAAGAAGGGGAGGGGAAAGAACGTCGCCCAGTTCCAAAGCAAAGATTGGCGACAATATGTTCAATTAGTAGTATTTTGTTCCACCGGAAATATACGGGATGTCCCTAAAGTATGGAATAAATTCAATAAAAGCTTTATTTATGATGTTTGCAAAAATTTCTCAGGCACGTCCATTTTTATATTTAAGTTGCTAATTTTTAAGGAAAGTGAAATTTTTTCAAATGAAAAGCCTATTTTTTATTACGGATTCTGAAATGATTATTTTTCTACGATCAGGGATATATTTTATGATATCAGTTACATAAGGAAATTTCCGTGAAAAATCATATCAAATGTCAGAGTGAAACACGAAACTATATTTAATTAAACAAAAAATAATCCCTTTCAGAATCCGTAATAAACTAAAGGGATTGTCATTTGAAAAACTGGACTATGACATCATTGCACATTCAATAATGGCTGAAAACATAGAACCTGTCATTAAAAATTGGCAATTTAATATTAAAAATCGATGATGTTCAAGCAGGTTTTTTCAAAAATCATAACTAAATGTTTTATTGAATTTATTCCATACGTTAGGGATACCCTGTATGTATACAAAAATAATTAACATACTCCAAACATAAACGTATCCACTTCCTCCCTAATATCCTCATCACTCAAGCAATCGTCGCCTTCGCCTTGAAGATCTAACAGCATATCCAGAAATGCTACTCTTTTTTTGATACCGAAACTATCTTTCTCTGGATTTTCTTCTTTCTCCGAACGTCTTCTCTCTTCTTTACGCTTCATTATTACTTTGGCCGTAAAATCTTTAAGTATCTTTATATATTCCTGCTGACGTTTATAGTCGGAAGTTAATTGAAAAAGAAAATCGATTTTCCTGAATAACGAAAAAGTTCGTAAGATGTGTATGTCCAAAAATCCACGCAATGCATCCACATATTCCTTGTTTTCGTTCACTTGGGCGTTTATTTTTGTCCTCATGGCAGTTTCTAAACATTTTTTTGTATTAAGAACATGTACTTTGAAATTAGATCAGTTAAGCATTCAAACAAATAACTGATGAACACGACATACATGTATTGTAATTTTAACTGACGTTTATTTATTTGTATAAACTTACCACTTATTACATCTAAACTGTACGAATTTATATAGGGATATATATCCACCGATTTCTGATTCAGTTGCTGCTTTAATATAGAAATTAATATTTTCGAGTTTGAATTGATATAGCTCGTAAATTGTTCGAGAATTTTAAAGTGAAATGCAGGCGTAATAATCTTCCTATGCTTTCTCCAATGGTTATCTGCAATGTATTAATATATTTTAGAATAGGTATATTTAAATAATTACAGTCATACCTCGACTATTAACAAGACCATTTCCAAGCCACATTTTAAATCCGTCGTAGTTTACTGATTTATTAATGTGCTCATTTGATGATAGAAGATATTCTAACTTGATAGGGTCTGATATAAGGATGACTAATTTTGGACCCATCCATATTCTTATAAACGAGCCATACTCTCTAGCGAGCCTCAACTGACTCTGGAATGCTTCTATAATAAAAATAGAAACAATTGTCTCAAAATCTTGCAGGGCGGTATATTCATTCCTAAACATATATAGCAACTTATATTCGGGAATGCATATACATATTCCCATCGCAAAGAGTTGCCTGTAGTGGTGTTATAGTTTCTAAATATATATTTAACAATTTTATTACTACCCTTATAAAATAACATATCACTACCGGCTTTTAGTAAGTCCGCCCGAGTTCAGAATTCTTCAATACCTGAATTCTAATCTTCCTGTAGCAGACATATCCCACGGGATTAATATTTCTTTTACGTTATGTTTAAATAATTAGTATATAATAATTATAAATAAGGCAAATCATATTATGTTCCTTAATTGGACATGGTTCGTGGCGATATGTGTGTATTATTATTTTATCAATCCAGCAATGCATATTTGTATTGTACACAGTTTAGAATTCGACTGAAGAAATAATAACTTTCAAGGGAGTCGAAATAGCAAAATGGTTGTTCTATTGTATAAGGTAATAATCAGTGCAGATTAAGTACTTAAAGCAGAAATCCGGTATCAACGCTTCATACCTGCCGTAGTTTTTCCGAAGCTGAATATATTTCCGAATAGCCAAACAGTCGGAGGTCCTGGAATTCTCTCGATGTCCTTATACTTTTTATTATTTTCATAATTCTTTACTATTAAATAAGTTAGGAACACAGCGAAGCACGCCACTAGAATATACATGTCTACGAGAACTTATACAAGACCAAACTGTTCTTGTTTTTCAAATCAAGCTACGTGGGTGAATCAGAGTGCACGGTATACCCCCTTCTAAATGAAACAATATTGTAAATCATTTCAAATGTAATTAATTGCATTTGGTTGATGTTTAATGACTATAACTAATTAGCTCTTTTGAATTAATTTAACATAAAAATAATAATTTTGTAACTTTTACTCAAACTACTGATATAATAAACATTATAATTTGGCTTCAATGAAAGAATTTATAATTAGGCTGATTTTTTATTTAATTGATTTTCTCTTGAGCCATTGATTCAACAACAAAAATTAGAGAGTACATAAAACAATCATCATTAAATGTAATGTCTTTTTGATATGTCTTTAAAAATAAATATAAATAAAATACAGAAATTTAAAATTTAAAATACAGATTACAAAATATATTTCTAAATACCATAAAATACGCAGAGTGTTCTATCTATATCAAGAGAACATTGAAATTCAGTTATAAAATTTGACAACCCTGTGGGAAAATATACAGAACAAATTATATGATGTGTTTCCATTATTTTACATTTTCCTCTATTTTGTTCCTCTTAGTATCAGTTTAGCTCATTTGTGGTCGTCCTGCGCTTCTTCTACTCCATGGTCTCCATCTAAATAATTTTCCCCTCCACTTATCTTGATTTCTAGCGACGTGTCTCGGCAGTTCCATTTGTGAATGGCGTCTTAAAGAAAGGTGTTTTTACCTTATTCGTGCTTTTGTTTTAAGGTCTTTTTATGAAAAAAGGCCTTTATTTGGCATACCTCTCAAGAAATACAAACATCCCCCAATATACAATGCTCACCTCAACAGCTAGAGCAATTAAAAAAAATACATACAAATAAAAAGGTAAAAGGTAACAATCGGCAAGGTCCTTTAATGAAATACCTAGTATTCTTCTCTGAAGAGCTCTCTGATTGTAAACTTGTGAAGTATGACTTTCGGGCAGGTCCAAGTTGTAGCGATATGTAAGTAGTTACTGGCAATGGCAATGCATTATTGTATGATTTGGTTTTTATGTGGAGCGGGAGGTCCATAGCCGTGCCTTTTATTTTGCCATATTCCGCTAGGTTTGTTATATTCTCTCAATTAGATCCAGTTTTTTATTGAATTTCTATATAGTTATTGTCCTAGGTATTTGTATGTACTTACTTTCAGGTTCATTTGATGATAGAAGATATTCTAACTTGATAGGGTCTGATACAAGTATGACTAATTTTGGACCCATCCATATTCTTATAAACGAACCATACTCTCTAGCGAGCCTTAACTGACTCTGGAATGCTTCTACAATATACAATAGAAATAGAAACAAGTGTCTCAAAATCTTGTAGGGCGGTATATTAATTCCTAAAAATATATAGCAACTTATATTCGGGAGTGCATGCACATATTCCTATCGCGAAGAGTTGCCTGTAGTGATGTTATATTCTCTAAATAGATATGGTTAACACTTATATTACTACCCTTATAAAATAACATATCACTACCGGTTTTTAGTAACTCTTCCCGATTTCAGAATTCTTCAATACCTGAATTCTAGTCTTCCTGTAGCAGAAATTTCCAACGGGGTTCATGTGGACCATTTATTTTGAAAAAGGTCGATAAAAGTGTCTATTGGTGTTCGATGAAAAAAAGCAGAATTAAATGAGAATTTGGAATATAAAATAACTAAAAAAGGGTATTTGCTAATATTATGGAATTGCAATAATTATCGCAGAAAAATGTCAGATTCGCCTATATCACCAATCCATAATTGTTCCGAGTTCTTACTTGGTGCCAGATTTAATCACGTTAATAATTTATTACGAAAAACAAGAAATCGATTAAATGTATCAAGTCGTGATTGAAGATTGATATTTCATTATACATATGATATAAAAAGGACTATTATAAAACATAAACCACAGCCGTCGATTTTATTTTAAATTATATTAACTGGTATTGTTAGATACGCGATTAATATTTATTTTACGTTAGGTTTAAATAATGAGTATATAATAATTATAAATAAAGCAAATAATGTTATGTTCCTTAATTGTACTTGGTTCGTGGCGATATGTGGGCATTATTATTCTATCAATCCAGCACTGCATATTTGTATTGTAAACAATTTACAACTCGATTGAAGAAATAATAATTTTCAAGGGAGTCGAAATAGCAAAATGGTTATTGTATAGTATAAGGTAATAATCAGAGCAGATTAAATACTTTAATTATTGTGTCTATACTGTTAATTAAAGCAGAAATCCGGTATGAATGCTTCATACCTGCGGTAGTTTTTCCGAAGCTGAATATATTTCCGAATAGCCAAACAGTCGGCGGCCCTGGAATTCTCTCGATGTCCTTATACATTTTGTTATTTTCATAATTCTTAACTATTAAATAAGTTACGAACACAGCGAAGCATGCCACAAGAATATACATCTCTACGAGAACTTGTACAAGACCAAACTGCTCTTGTTTTCAAGTCAAGTTATGTGGGGGAATTAGAAAGTGTCCGGTTTTCGATATTTCCCCTCCTAAACGAAACAAAATTGTAAACAATTGTAAATGTAATTATTTGCACTGCATTTAATTAAGTTTTTTTCAATGAATTTAACAGAAAAATAATAATTTTATGACTGTTACTCTACACCATAATCTCAAATTACGGAATTACAGATATAATAAACATTGTAATTTGTATATCAATGGCGTAATCTGCATCATGCATTGCAAAATGGCCTAAATTAAAGAATTTATAATTAGGCTAATTTTTTATTTAATTGATTTTTCTCGTGAGCCGACGATTCAGCAACAACAAAAATTAGAGAGTACGTAAAACAATCATCATTAAATGTAATGCCTTTTTGATATTGCTTTAAAAATAAAAATAAAATACAGAAATTTAAAATTTAAAATATAGTTTAAAAAATATATTTCTAAATACCTTATAATACTGACTTTACACAGGTTCTATCTATATCCAGAGAACATTGAAATTCAGTTTTTCAGCGATTGGCCTTTCTATACTATAATTATGTACTGAATAATTTTTTCCTTATCTCGCTTATACTTATTACGATACAATTATACGCTTTACATTTCTGTTAAAGATCTGATTTTGTTCTTTGATGGTATTTCGTTTGATGTCCAGATATTCCATAACATATGAAACGCTTCTTGCGCTTTTTAAATAATTCTATTTATATCTTCTTCGCTTCCTTCCGTTTTGCTTACTATTCTGCCTAGATAGCAGAATTGCCATACCTTTTCTATCTCTTTTCTATTTGTTTTGATTGTTATATATTGGGTTTCATTTATTTATAGTACCTTGCACCCGTTTACACCTATTTTAGTTCCACGTTTTCTGCTATCTTTTTTAGTTTTTTATCTGCGGGTTGGAAATTCTCTTCTATTAGGCAAACACCGTCAACGAATGCTAGGTCTTCTAGTCTTTTGCAACATATTCAGCTTATACCGGTTTTATTATCTGCTTTGTTATTCATTTTATAGTCATGACAAATAGGAAAACCAATGGTGATAGACTCAATCCTTGTCTGTATTTCATGTCTTGTGACGAACCTCGAGTGTTCTAGGTCCGCCTGTCGTAAAGACACACATGCGCGGCTATCTACAAGACACGAGGGACAGTGGGTGAGTTTAGCAGTTGAAGGCGCCATCGAACATACGTTGGCAAGGGTTAAGGGTTAATAAGCAGTAAACCAATATGCACTTACCTTTGATAAAGACACCATTATCTAAACGCAAAATCGGGTTGCAAAAGGCAAAATGAATCAAGAAAGCAGACAGTTAAAATACGTGTATTGGCAGACCAAAAAATAATGAAACGGTCGTCAACAATTAGATTAATAATTAGATTAACACGTGGCTGAGGAAGGTCCAAGGATACAATTATTGAATAAAAAAATAACACGTGGCTAACGGCCCAAAATCTAATTAAATTACATATTAGATCATATTAAGACAAATGGGAGACGGCTAACGGACGCCTACTACATACTCATTAGTGTGTTGCCGGAGTCCCAGAAGCGAAATCCAGGGCCATTGATAATATTTTCCACATCTCGTATTATACTCGTATGTACTGTTTACCTTATCGAAAGCTTTTTCGAAGTCTATAAAATCTACATTTATAGCTTTTTTGCCATTCTATAGTATTTTCAAGGTTTATGCGTAAAATACATATGTTATCTGAGCAGGAATTTCTAGGTCTAAACCCTGCTTGATTATTTCTTAGTATTCTTAATAGGACATTTTTGGTAGCATAATGATAATTCCTTTATTCCATTGGTAATTTTTCCTCTCTACATATTATATTTAATAACTCTTGCATCATTGCGATTGTTGTATCTCCTGCTCCTTTTAATGCTTCTGCTGGTAAGCCGTCCTGCTGCTATCCGACTTTTTAGTTTGTTAGCTTCCGTTTATATTGATGTTTTCGTTTGGTAGTTGCCTTCTTCCGTATTTTGGGGATTTTAGCTTTTATATATTTCTTTAAATAAATAATATTATTAGTTTTTCCTCAAATTTGAAATGGGTTTCTTCGTTGTTTACTGTATATTGTATGCGACTCTGTCCTGTTTGATTTGCTTATGGGTTGCTAGCATGATTCTTATTTTAGTTCTTACTAGAATGTGGAATGCAACACAAAATTGACGAATCTATTACAATGTAATTCACACATAAAGAGTGACGTTTTTTGACGTTGTCCTCGGTTGTTGAAGTGGTGGGCCGTCCAAGGCGCTCATCTTCTACAACGTCTTCACGGCCCTCTCGAAAACGTTTGTACCATTTGTAAATGATTGTTTTATTCATACAAAACAAAGGCAATACTATACATATTCAATACGGTGCTACATTTTACTCCATTCTTAAATAAAGTATAAAATATATTGCAAAATGTATTGTAAAAGTACGCCATATAAGTCCTTAAAGTTCAATGTTATTTATGTCATAAGATATAACCGCGTGAACACTTAAGGCTGATAAATATGCTTTTTTAACTGCGAAAAAATAATAACATTCGTGGTACTTGACGCCAGCAATAAAGAAGAAATTGTGATATTGGAACAGGTTCAATTTGTTTTTAAAATAATAAAACATACAACACATGGTGCACTAAATATAATTCTATATTTGCATAAATAGTAAACCTTACTTTCTTAGTTTCAACTGAACACAAATACCATTATCTGAAACTAAAACAGAGTTGTTGCTTAGTATTGGTTCAAATGCTGGATAAGCTGGTAATATTTGGAAATTTCTTACAACGTTGATTACTGTACTTTTGAAAGACAGCATTGCATACTTCTGACCTATAAAACAATAAATTAATCAGTCAAAGTCATTCTCAATAAAATACGGCGACGGAGAAAAGTGTCCACAATTTTTAATTTTAAAGTGAGTTTTCTGTGAAGTTGAGGTAAACGCCGGATTATTACACCACCACCGCCATAAAGAAATGAGTTTTAATATATAAGGTTAAAACATAAATGTTTGAGCTGTGTTACCAATAACTTATTCTTCTAGCATATATATTGCTCTAAATTAAAAAATAAAGTAATTTGTGGCATCTTCTATTTTCATATCTTCTTAATGTAACACAAGCAAAACTATTTCTAAATAATTACCTTTCAACAAACAAATAAATTTAAAAACACAATCACTAATCCGTGAACCCATTGTTTAAATATATAATTCCGTTAATATTTAAAAATTTATGTATAAATTACCGATACAATTGCGAGGTCCTGCACTAAATGGTAAATAAGCAAATGGGTGCCGGCTACTGCAATTTTCTACCGAAAATCGATCGGGATCAAATTTCTCAGGCTCCGGGAAATATTTCTCTGATCGGTGCATTGCATACGTCAGAACTTGCACTGTTGTTCCCTTCGGTATACAAAGTCCATCTGAAAGCAAATAAATAAACTGCAGTACAGTGTAAATATTTATTGATTATGTTACCCATAGTGACGTCAGATTCTAGATCTCGTTCAAAAAATGGCACACTCGCATGGTACCGGAGACTTTCCTTCACAACACGTTCCAAATATTTCAATTCATTGATATTCTTTAGCGTTATTTCCACATCTTTATCATCTCCCAATACCTCATTTGATTCTGCTAATAAACGCTCTTGTATTTCAGGACGTTTGGATAGTTCATATAAACAATAACTTGTCGCGGATGATACGGTGTCGTGCCCCTGAAATTATGATGCATCGCACTAATTTTGTCGAACTATGTCTATGACATACATTCCTAGGATTTTAAATTCAAATAGCAAAAGATCTACTGTACTGTATCCTCTAAATGCTTTATGTAAAGTGGTTTAATTTATTATGTTGCAAGTTTATGCGTAATTAATGGGAGTTAATTTATAATTTATTTGCTCACCTTTTTTAAATACATTTTAATAGTGAAATCAAATACCGGTTGCTGCATTTATTTAGAATTGACAACCACATTTTAAACCAATCATTCTAACGTAACCTGGTCGTTTAAGAGGGATTTACTAGTTAATGTTAAAAGCTGCTGCCATATAACATCTAACACGAATCTAATAATAATAAAAAATCTGATGTGAACTGTGCATATTAATTGTTCTAACTTAATTAAAATAGATGTTTTATGTTAAATAGAATCTTAGTTTTAAAAAGATATTTTAAGTTAATAGTACATAGTAGTTACTGTATTTGTTACAATTTGTAATTGTGTATCAACCTTCGGGTCCTCTTGCCATGTGTTAGTGTATGTGTGCTAATTTTGATATATTGATATATTCCAATTTTTTTCGCGATTGTTATGCAAATCTGTATACATTCCTAATTTTTGATTCTAAATTATTTATTTTTGTAGTATATATCGATATTAAAACCATCGATAACTAAAAACACTCATGAATCGAATGTATTGAATATTTGAAAAAATGCATGTGTCATTTCTGTCAGAGTAGAATATTTTTCATTTTTAATAAAATATTCGAAATAAATAGCAAGAATTTTGTACCAAATTTGTTTTTTCCTAATCGGGAAATCGCAATTGCGAAACATAGACTTTACCCGTACGATTCCCACCAAAAACTAAAGACGATCCGTGAAATAATAGTCACATGTAAAATTGACTTCGAAAATGTGAAGTAGTTATTGCAGTTAACATGGAGGAAAAATGTATCATAGACAGACGGAGGACGCAAAGCACATACATTTTCCAGTGATGGTCTTAAAATGATCAGTGGAACTACTAAAGGTGATATCCGCAAAAATAAAATTACTCATAATTACAATACTTTATCCATACTTATGATATGTACGTTAAATTAATACTCTAATGCAAATAATAATTAAACTATTTTTATGACGATAAGAATATGATATGAGTGGTTATAGTGGCTTGATTGGCTTTGATTACAACTCTACTAATACCTGATAAAATAAGAAGGGGAGGGGAAAGAACGTCGCCCAGTTCCAAAGCAAAGATTGGCGACAATATGTTCAATTAGTAGTATTTTGTTCCACCGGAAATATACGGAATGTCCCTAAAGTATGGAATAAATTCAATAAAAGCTTTATTTATGATGTTTGCAAAAATTTCTCAGACACGTCCATTTTTATTTTTGAGTTGCTAATAAAAACTTTTTAAGGAAAGTGATCGACAATTTTTTCAAATGAAAAGCCTATTTTTTATTACGGATTCAGAAATGATTATTTTTCTGCGATCAGGGATATATATTATGATATCAGTTACATAAGGAAATTTCCGAGAAAAATCATATCAAATGTCAGAGTGAAACAAGAAACGCGAAACTATATTTAATTAAACAAAAAATAATCCCTTTCAGAATCCGTAATAAACTAAAGGGATTGTCATTTGAAAAACTGGACTATGACATCATAGCACATTCAAGAATGGTTGAAAACATAGACCCTTTCATTAAAAATTGGCAATTTAATATTAAAAATCGATGATGTTCCAGCAGTTTTTTCAAAAATCATAACTAAATGTTTTATCGAATTTATTCCATACGTTAGGGATACCCTCTATGTATACAAAAATAATTAACATACTCCAAACATAAACGTATCCACTTCCTCCCTAATATCCTCATCGCTCAAGCAATCGTCGCCTTCGCCTTGAAGATCTAACAGCATATCCAGAAATGCTACTCTTTTTTTGATACCGAAACTATCTTTCTCTGGATTTTCTTCTTTCTCCGAACGTCTTCTCTCTTCTTTACGCTTCATTATTACTTTGGCCGTAAAATCTTTAAGTATCTTTACATATTCCTGCTGACGTTTATAGTCGGAAGTTAATTGAAAAAGAAAATCGATTTTCCTGAATAACGAAAAAGTTCGTAAGATGTGTATGTCCAAAAATCCACGCAATGCATCGACATATTCCTTGTTTTCGTTCACTTGGGCGTTTATTTTTGTCCTCATGGCAGTTTCTAAACATTTTTTCGTATTAAGAACATGTAGTTTGAAATTAGTTCAGTTAAGCATTCAAACAAATAACTGATGAACACGATATACATGTATTGTAATTTTAACTGACGTTTATTTATTTGTATAAACTTACCACTTATTACATCTAAATTGTACGAATTTATATAGGGATATATATCCACCGATTTCTGATTCAGTTGCTCCTTTAATATAGAAATTAATATTTTCGAGTTTGAATTGATATAGCTCGTAAATTGTTCGAGAATTTTAAAGTGAAATGCAGGCGTAATAATCTTCCTATGCTTTCTCCAATGGCTATCTGCAATGTATTAATATATTTTAGAATAGGTATATTTAAATAATTACAGTCATACCTCGACTATTAACAAGACCATTTCCAAGCCACATTTTAAATCCGTCGTAGTTTACTGATTTATTAATGTGCTCATTTGATGATAGAAGATGTTCTAACTTGATAGGGTCTGATATAAGGATGACTAATTTTGGACCCATCCATATTCTTATAAACGAGCCATACTCTCTAGCGAGCCTCAACTGACTCTGGAATGCTTCTATAATAAAAAAAGAAACAATTGTCTCAAAATCTTGCAGGGCGGTATATTCATTCCTAAACATATATAGCAACTTATATTCGGGAATGCATATACATATTCCCATCGCAAAGAGTTGCCTGTAGTGGTGTTATAGTTTCTAAATAGATATGGTTAACAATTATATTACTACCCTTATAAAATAACATATCACTACCGGTTTTTATTAAGTCCGCCCGATTTCAGAATTCTTCAATACCTCAATTCTAATCTTCCTGTAGTAGACATATCCCACGAGATTAATATTTCTTTTATGTTATGTTTAAATAATTAGTATATAATAATTATAAATAAGGCAAATCATGTTATGTTCCTTAATTGTACTTGGTTCGTGGCGATATGTGCATTATTATTTTATCAATTCAGCAATACTTAACAATATTTGTATTGTACACAGTTTAGAACTCGGTTGAAGAAATCATATTTTTCAAGGGAGTCGAAATGGCAAAATGGTTGTTCTATTGTATAAGGTAATAATCAGTGCAGATTAAGTACTTTAATTATTGTGTATGTTAATTAAAGCAGAAATCCGGTATCAACGCTTTATACCTGCAGTAGTTTTTCCGAAGCTGAATATATTTCCGAATAGCCAAACAGTCGGAGGTCCTGGAATTCTCTCGATGTCCTTATACTTTTTATTATTTTCATAATTCTTTACTATTAAATAAGTTAGGAACACAGCGAAGCACGCCACTAGAATATACATCTCTACGAGAACTTATACAAGACCAAACTATTCTTGTTTTTCAAGTCAAGCTACCTGGGGGAATCAGAGTGTACGGTATACCCCCTTCTAAATGAAACAACATTGTAAATAATTTCAAATGTAATTAATTGCATTTGGTTGATGTTTAATGACTATAACTAATTAGCTCTTTTGAATTAATTTAACATAAAAATAATAATTTTGTAACTTTTACTGTACACCACTAACTACTGATATAATAAACATTATAATTTGGCTTAAATAAAAGAATTTATAATTAGGCTGATTTTTTATTTAATTGATTTTCTCTCGAGCCATTGGTTCAACAACAAAAATTAGAGAGTAAATGTAATGTCTTTTTGATATGTCTTTAAAAATAAATATAAATAAAATACAGAAATTTAAAATTTAAAATAGAGATTACAAAATATATTTCTAAATACCATAAAATACGCAGAGTGTTGTATCTATATCAAGAGAACATTGAAATTCAGTTATAAAATTTGACAACCCTGTGGGAAAATATACAGAACAAATTATATGATGTGTTTCCATTATTTTACATTTTCCTCTATTTTGTTTCTCTTAGTATCAGTTCAGCTCATTTGTGGTCGTCCTGCGCTTCTTCTACTCCATGGTCTCCATCTAAATAATTTTCCCCTCCACTTATCTTGATCTCTAGCGACGTGTCTCGGCAGTTCCATTTGTGAATGGCGTTTTAAAGAAAGGTCTTTTTACCTTATTCGTGCGTTTGTTTTAAGGTCTTTTTATGAAAAAAAGGCCTTTATTTGGCATACCTCTCAAGAAATACAAACATCGCCCAATATACAATGTTCACCTCAACAGCTAGAGCAATTAAAAAAATACATACAAATAAAAACAAAAGGTAACAATCGGCAAGGTCCTTTAATGATATACCTAGTATTCTTCTGTGACGAGTTTGGTTTTGAACTTGTGAAGTGTGACTTTCGGGAAGGTCCAAGTGGTAGCAATATGTAAGTAGTTACTGGTAATGGCAATGCATTATTGTATGATTTGGTTTTTATGTAGCCGTGCCTCTTATGTTGCCATATTCCGCTAGGTTTGTCATATTCTCTCAATTAGATCCAGTTTTTGATTGAATTTCTATATAGTTATTGTCCTAGGTATTTGTATGTATTTACTTTCAGGTTGTCTTATCCTTGAGCGATTTTTCGCTAGTCGTTTGCTTTTGATGTCGATTCCTAGCCCCGTAAATGTCTTCGATGAGTGTGATACGTTCTTTTCTGTTTTCAGCTATCAGCACTATGCTATCGGCAAACATTAAGTTCTTAAGTGTCTCCGCATTAATGTTAATACCCCTATTTTGTAAGTCGGTATCTTTTAGTGCATCCTCTGAAATCAGGGTGAAGACCTTGATGTGTTAATGTCCACTTTATCGCATTGTTCTTGTAGCTGGATATTAAAGTGGCGTTTCTGTACATGTCGCTAATTAGGTTTGCATAAAAATAAAAATATCATTTCTAGCCTGCTGCAATGCCCATACTTCCACCATTTCGACAGCCTTCCTGAAATGGATAAACACTAGTCAAACGGCTTTTTCTATTAGTAAACTATGGCGGTAATCCGTAGTATTTATACCTTTCCTAATACCTGCCTGCTCTTTTAGTTGATAATAGTCCAGATTTAGTATGAGGTAGTTGATTATTGTTTTTGAGAAACGTTTCTATATTTTAGATTGCAGGCTGATCAATCTGTAAGTTTTTACTGTGATCCTTATTGTGAATGACTATTACAAGGACATACCTTCATTTTCTAAGCATTTGTTGAATAATATTTGTAATTGATACACAAGTATACCGCCGCCTTGTTTTAACATCTCCACTATAATTCCGTCTTCCGCCCGCTGCTGTCCCTTTCTTCATATGATAGTAGGGTAATAATAATTTCATCCTTTGTGGTCTCCGGTATGTTCTCACGCTCAGTGTTTATGACTCTTATTCTCTGGCCTTGTTCGTGTGTATCGCCTATTATCTTCGTCTAATAGAAGTCTGTATAAAATAATTGCACCGTTCTTATAATCTTGCGTCTTCCTTCCATTATATTCTCTTCATTATCTTTGATTTTGGAGGATTTCTTTATTTGTGTAAGTCTAGTACTGTATCTGCACGATTCTAGCTTTATATTTTCTCATATTTTTTATCATTTTTCTGGTGGTTTTATTTTACTCCGCGTATACTAATGTTGTAATCTTTTGTTGTCGGCTATAAGCCGTCGTCGTTAGTCTAACATAATTAGTGTTTGTACACATAGTTGATTAGTCTTTTTAGTTTTTGATTGTGTGTAGGCTACCGCTGCTTGATTTGGAGTGCAGGTTATCTTAGTTATTTCAAGTATTAATTTCTACTTGTTTCGTTTGCCAGTTGACAACTTAATATAGTATCATCTCCATCCCCATTTGTATTCTGATAGTGTATGCCTTTTTAGTAGTGAAATAGTGAAATATCGAATTTCTTCCTTTGGGAATTTTTCCATTTCTTCTCTTATCATAGTACTGTCTATTTACAGGCCTTTATTATATTATTTTCCGGTCTTTTATCTCATGTGTTTCGAATTTTACAATCAATCTTTTGTATAGTTATTCTTGCCAAATTTTATTTTTATTCTTCATTTCTTCTCACTCTTGAAAATATATAAGTGTATTAATTACACAATCTCTGTTCAGAGTATTTGTTTGCTTGATACATTTGAAATGTGTTTGGGGTTTGTTGGAGTTTTCCTCTAACTCTCTGTTCGATATTTCGTAAATTCGTGCTCCCGTTTGGACTTGCCTTAATACATTTGCTGTTTCTTTAAGAAGGTGTTCGCGTTTTGGCTTGCTTCGCTTCTAATCTTGCAGTGGAAGCTGTCGATTACTAAGATTTTCGATGTTTTGTTGTTCCGCATTCCTTCAGTAATATCTTCATTGAATTTGATGTTCTCTTCGTCGTCGGCGGAGCTTGTAGGGGCGTAGACCTGAATTATTTTTAAGGCTTCCAGATTATTTATTTGTATTGTAACGTATATTATCCTTTGAGATATAGCTTTGAGCTTTCTAACGCTGTGTTTTAGTATCCTTTGTATCAGTATGCCTATGCCTGCTAGGCTAGGGTTTTCCTGACCCTTGTAGTAGAGCTTATATCCTGATTGGAGTGTATGTTTTGGATCTTTTCCTTATCTCACTTATACCTACTATGATACAATTATACGCTTTATATTGCTGTTGAAGATCTGATTTTGTTCTTTGAGGATATTTCGTTTGATGTCCAGATATTCCAGAACATATTAAAAGCTTTTTTAATTATTCTATTATCTATCTTCTTCGCTTCCTTCCGTTTTTCTTATTATTCTGCCTAGCTATCAGAATTGACATACCTTTTCTATCCCTCTTCTATTTGTTTTGTTTTTTATATAATGGGTTTCATTTATTGATAGATCCTTGCACTTGTTTACATCTATTTTAGTCCCACTTTTTCTGCTATCTTCTTTAGTTTCTTTATTTTTTTCTGCGGGATGTGTAATATCTCTTCTATTAGACAAACATAATCAACGAATTCTAGGACTTCTAGTCTTTAGCAACATGTCTACCTTATACCGGTTTTAATATCAGCTTATTTATTCATTAAATAGTCATGACAATTAGGAAAAGCAATGGTGATAGACTGAATCCTTGTCCTACCCCGGTCAGTCTTGTGACGAACCTCGAGTGTTCTCGGTTTGCCTGAGCTGAAGGTGTTACTTATCTCAAAAAGTAGTAGACACGCATGCGCGGATTATATCAATTTTAAGACACGAGGGAGAGTGGAGAGTTTAGCAGTTTTTCAACTGCAATATGAAGGCGCCAACTAACATACGTTGGCAAGGGTTAGGGGTTAATAAGCAGTAAACAAATATGCACTTACCATTGATAAAGACACAATTATCTAAACGCAAAATCGGGTTACAAAAGGTAAAATTAATCAAGAAAGCCGACAGATAAATTGCGTGTATTGGCAGACCAACAAAATAATAAAACAATTTAATTAGACTAACACGTGGCTGAAGGCCCCAGGATACAATTATTGAATAAAAAAATAACACGACTAAAAGCCCAAAATCTAATTAAATCACATATTAGATCATATTAAGACAAATCGGAGACGAAACGGCTAACAGACGACTACAACATACTCATTAGCGTAAACTAATAACAACCCCTCTCCTAGCAGTATCTCCGGCGGCGGTTTGAATATTTTGGTAAGCGTAAGTGAGTACGGTAATTGAAAGTGAAACCGTTACAGTCTCTGGCTAGTTCTCCATTTGTTTAAATATTCGCTGTGTAAAGTATTTTGATCATTTGGATAGTTTTTGTAGGTATGTCGTGGTTTACTAATATTTTCAACATCTCGTGGTTTACTGTTTAGCTTATCGAAAGCTTTTTCGAAGTCTATAAAATCGACATTTATAGTTCTTTGCCGTTCTATAGTATTTTCGAGGATTATGCGTAAAATACATATGTTATCTAAGCAGGAATTTCTAGATCTAAACCCTGGTTGATTATTTCTTAGTATTTTAATAGGACATTTCTCGTTCTTTCCAATATGATTGTTAAAGCATATTTCTCCCAATTTGTAACTTGTACATATTTGTATATTTGGTCATGTTAAAAACTTGTATATTTTCTCTATTTAATTTTGTTTAATTGTAATTTTATTAATTTGCTTATTTTTGTTTGTACTTGGTGACCACTGCGTGGTCATCTCGCTCTCTTTGCCATCAACCACCATCGACATCACAGCAACATACAATAATCATCAAAATCGGAACAAATCGTTTTTAGTTTCTCCGATAAGATTTAACCTAATCACACAACAATGTTTCTCGTGAGTAGTTTAACGCCGAGTAAAATAGTGTTATTCCTCTCCAAATACCACATAGTGTTTTATTTCCTTTTTTCGTAGCATTATGATAATCTATTTCTTCCATTCTCTTTGTAATATTTCCTTTCTTTATATTTTATTTAATAACTCATGCATCATTGTGATTGTTGTATCTCCTGCTACTTTTAATCCTTCTGCTGGTATGCCGTCTATTCCTGCTGCTATCCGACTTTTGTTGCCGGGTTATTTCGTGTTCGTTTATATTGATGTTTTCGTTTGGTAATTGCCTTCTTCCGTATTTTGGGGATTTTTGTTTTTATATATATCTTTAAATAAATAATATTATTAGTTTTTCTTCAAATTTGAATTGGTTTTCTTCATTGTTTACTCACTGTATTTTGTATTATATGGGTAGCTAGCTTGATTCTTATTTTAGTGCTTACTAGTATGTGGAATGAATAACAAAATCAACGAATATAGTACAATGTTATTCAGGACTAAAGAGTGAATTATACCGCATTGAATTCGCCGAGAAACTTGAAGTTTCTAGTAGCAAGTATTCATGTTCCATCAAGTACTGCGCATGCATTTTATTCAGGACACATTGGTCATATTACGAGTTGAGTTGTTCATGTGCTTTGTCATCAATAATTGAAATTAGGAAAACTTGTTAAACTTTCCTGACGGCTCCAGTACAATGTACGAAGTTTGATCAAAAAATGTGGATTCATATTAATTGTGCCCCCCTTCAAATTAGTCCCCATGAGATATAATGCATGTGTGTCAGCGACTGCAACGCAATTTTCGGTATGACGTTTAGCTCGTTCAGTGATTCTGTCTTTAGCTCTTGAATATTGAAAAAACGCCCTATTTCTAGGTATTTTTGTCAGCTTCTGGAATAGGAAGAAGTCGCCGAGGGCGAATATGGAGGCTGGGGCACCATAACTGTGTTGTTTTTGGCCGAAAATTCACGAGCAAGCAGTGCAGTGTGAACTTGGACCCAAAACATCCCAAAAAATTGCTTGGCGTGAGCCAAATGATATGCCAACATCATCAACAATGTCTCCGTTAGTGATTCGGCGAATGCCCATAATCTTTTTCCTCAATTTCTTGACGTTGTCATCGGTTGTTGAAGTGGTGGGCCGTCCAAGGCGCTCAGCATCTTCAACGTCCTCACGACTCTCTCGAAAACGTTTGTACCATTTGTTAATGATTGTTTTATTTCTGCAAAACTTGCCGAAAGTAATACTAAACATATCCAATACAGTGCTACACTTTACTCCATTCTTAAATAAAGTATAAAATATATTGCAAAATGTATTGTACGCCATAAGTCCTTAAAGTTTAATGTTATTTACCGCCAGCATTAAAGAAGAAATTGTGATATTGGAAGAGGTTTGCTTTAAAAATAATAAAACATACAACACATGGTGTACTAAATATAACTTTATATTTGCATAAATAATAAACCTTACTTTCTTAGTTTCAACTGAACACAAATACCATTATCTGAAACTAAAACAGCGTTGTTGCTTAATATTGGTTCAAATGCTGGATAAGCTGGTAATATTTCGAAATTTCTTACAACCTTGATTACTGTACATTTGAAAGACAGCATTGCATACTTCTGACCTATAAAACCATAAATAATCAGTTCAGTCATTTTCAATAAAATACGGCGTCGTAGAAAAGTGTCCACAATTTTTCATTTTAAAGTGACTTTTCTGTGAAGTTTAGGTAAACGCCGGATGATTACACCCCTGTGAGATTCTCCCTGTACCAGCGGAATAGCCCTCGGGCTGATAGCCATACATTTAGAAATGTTTTTTAATATATAAGGATGAAACCTAAATGTTTGAGCTTTGTTAACAATAACTTATTCTTCTAGCATATTCCTCTAAATTTAAAAATAAAGTCTTCTTTTATTTTCATATCTTCTTAGTTTAACTCAAATTTGAAATCATGTCAATTTTACAACAACCAAAACTTTTTCTAAAGAATTACCTTTCAACAAACAAATAAATTTAAAAACGCAATTAATAATCCGTGAACACATTCTTGAAATATATAATTCTTTTAATATTTAAAAATATATATAAATTACCGATACAATTGCGAGGTCCTGCACTGAATGGTAAATAAGCAAATGGGTGCCGGCGATTGCAATTTTCCACCAAAAATCGATCGGGATCAAATTTGTCGGGCTCCGGGAAATATTTTTCTGATCGGTGCATTGCATACGTCAGAACTTGCAGTGTTGTTCCCTTCGGTATACAAATTCCATCTGAAAGTAAATTAACTACAGTACAGTGTAAACATTTATTGTATAATGTTACCCATAGTGACGTCAGATTCTAAATCTCGTTCAACAAATGGCACAATCGCATGGTACCGGAGACTTTCCTTCAGAACACGTTCCAAATATTTCAATTCATTTATATTCTTTAGCGTAATTTCCACTTCTTTATCATCTCCCAATACATCATTTGATTCTGCTAATAGACGTTCTTGTATTTCAGGGCGTTTGGACAGCTCGTATAAACAATAACTTGTCGCCGATGACACGGTGTCGTGCCCCTGAAATAAAAATTATGTTGCATTGCACTAATCTGAACTAACCTGCTTCCAGTGACACATTCCTAGAAATTTAAATTCAAATAGAACAAGATCTACTGGACTCACTAAATATGCTTTACGTAATGAGCTTTAATTCATTATGATGTAAGATTATGCATAATTAATATCAATTAGTATATAACTATATTTTGCCTTTTACGATTTTTCAAATACATTTTAATCATGAAATCAAATAACCGGTTGCTGCATTTATCTAAAATTGCTATCCACATTTTAAACAAACCAGTCCAATGTAACCTAGTCGGTTAAAGGTGATTTTCTATTTCATGTAAACACTGCTGCCATTTGCCATGTGAACATTGCATAATAGATAGTGTATCATAATAATTAAAATAGAATATGTTTATGAGAAATAGAATATTAGCTCTAAAGAAATTAAATATTTGAAATATTTAGTAGTAGCACTAGTTACTGTATTTGTTACAATTTGTAACTGGATATCGATCTTCGGATCATTCTGTCATATGTTAGTATATGTATGCTACTTGAGAAATAGGCATTTATTTTCCAGTACCTTTTCGCAATTGCAAATCTGATTCCATTTCTAATTTTTAATTCTAAATGATTTATATTAAAAAATATATCGATATTTTTAACTAAAAACATTACCTGAATCGAATCGAACATTCGAAATAATTAATAAGGGATTTCCCCGGGACGATTTCCACAAAAAAAGTAATCAAGACGATCCGTGAAATAAGTCACATGCAAAATTGATTTCGAAAATGTGAAGTAGTTATTGCATTCAAGAAAAATGTATCATAGACACACGATGCACGGACGCACATACATTTTCCAGATATGGTCTTAAAGAGATGATATCCGTAAAAATTAAATTTAAGAAATTATTTACGATTCCAATACGTCTTTATCCATACTGATGATACCTGTGCATTACATTAATATTCTAATGCAAATATCAATTAAACCATTCTTATAAAGAAAATAATATGACGTAACGGGTTATTATGGAGTTGATTAGCTTTGGTTACAACTGTACACACCTCACACCTCGTAAAATAAGAACGGAAGGGGAAATCAGGTCGCCCAGTTTCAAAGCAAAAATGGGCCAAAGGGCGACAATATGATATCCATTAGTAGTAACCAGAAACGTATATATACAAACATAATGAACATACTGCAAACATAAACGTATCCACTTCTTCCCTAATATCCTCATCGCTCAAGCACTCGTCGCTTTCACCTTGAAGATCTAACAGCATGTCCAGAAATGCTACTCTATTCTTGATACCGAAACTATCTTTCTCTAGATTTTCTTCTTTCGCCAAACGACGTCTCTCCTCTTTTCGCTTCAATATTACTTTGGCTGTAAAACCTTTCAGTGTCTTGGTATATTCCTGCTGACGTTTGTAGTCGGAAGTGAATTGAAAAAGCCAATCGATTTGCTTACATAACGAAAAAAATCGTAAGATGTGAATATCCAAAAATCCACGTAATGCATCCACATATTCCATGTTTTCATGCACTTGGGCATTTATTTTGGTCCTCATGGCAGTTTCTAAAATTTTATTCGCTTATACTAAGAATATAAAGTTACGCGTTAGTTTAATTTGTACGTCAGTTAAACATTCAAAGAAATAACTGATGACCATGACATACATTTATTGTAATATCAAGTGACGTTTATTTTTTTGTATAAACTTACCACTTATGACATCTAAACTGTACGAATTTATATAGGGATATATATCCACCGATTTCTGATTCAGTTGCTCCTTTAATATAGAAATTAATATTTTCGAGTTTGAATTGATATAGCTCGTAAATTGTTCGAGGATTTTAAAGTGAAATGCAGGCGTAATAATTTTCCTATGCTTTCTCCAATGGTTATCTACAATGTATCAATATATTTTAGAATAGGTATATTTAAATAATTACAGTCATACCTCGACTATTAATAAGACCATTTCCTAGCCACATTTTAAACCCGTCATAGTTTGCTGATTTATTAATGTGCTCATTTGATGATAGAAGATATTCTAACTTGATAGGGTCTGAGACAAGTATGACTAATTTTGGACCCATCCATATTCTTATAAACGAGCCATACTCTTTAGCGAGCCTCAGCTGACTTTGAAATGCTTCTATAATAAAAATAGAAAGAAGTAAGTCTCACATCTTGCAGGGCGGAATATTAATTCCTAAGAATGTATAGCAACTTGTATTCGGGAGTGGATATACATATTCACATCGCGAGGAGTTGTTTCTAGTGGTGTTATATGTTCTAAATAGATATGGTTAACATTTATATTACTACCCTTATAAAATAACATATCACTACCCGCTTTTAGTAAGTCCGCCCGATTTCAGAATTCTTCAAGACCTGAATTCTAATCTTCCTGTAGCACACATTTCAAACGGGGTTCATCTGGACCGATTAATTTGAAAAATGTTGATAAAAGTTTCGATTGGGGTTCGATGAAAAAAGCAGAATTAAAGGAAAATGTGGAATATAAAATATACTAAAAAAGAGTATTTAATATTTTGGAATTACAATAATTATCACAAAAAATGTCGGATAATGGATTGGTGACATGGGATACTATGTCACCAATCCATTATTGTTCCTAGTTCTTACTTGGTGAGGCCAGATTTAGTCACATTAATAATTTATGATGAAACACAAGAAATCGATTAATTCGATGACAAAGTCGTGATTGATGATTGATAATTCATTTTAAATATGATATAAAAAGGACTATTAAAAAACATAAACCACAGCCTTCGATTTTATTTTAAATTATATTAACTGGTATTATTATTTAAGATTAATATTTATTTTACGCTATTTTTTAATAATTGGTATATAATAATTATAAATAAAGCAAATAATGTTATTTTTCTTTTGTACTTGGTTCGTGGAGATATGTGTGCATTATTATTTGATCAATCCATCACTACATATTTGTATTGTACAGAGTTTAGGACTCGATTGAAGAAATAATAATTTTCAAGGGAGTCGAAATAGCAAATAGATTGTTCTATAGTATAAGATAATAATCAATAGATTAAATACATAAATTATTTTGTCAATACTGTTAATTATAGCAGAAATCCGGTATAAATGCTTCATACCTGCGGTAGTTTTTCCGAAGCTGAATATATTTCCGAATAGCCAAACAGTCGGCGGTCCTGGAATTCTCTCGATGTCCTTATACTTTTTATTATTTTCATAATTCTTTAGTATTAAATAAGTTAGGAACACAGCGAAGCACGCCACAAGAATATACATCTCTACGAGAAGTTGTACAAGATCAAACTGTACTTGTTTTTCAAGTCAAGCCACGTGAGGGAATTAGAAAGTGTCCGGTTTTCAGTATTTCCCCTCCTAAACTAAACAACATTGTAAATAATTGTAAATATAATACATTGCATTTGATTGGTAATTAATGACCATAACTTATTGATTTTGATCTTTTTAAAATTTATTTAATATAAAAATAATAATTTTTACTATATATCATAATCTCAAATTGCACAGGATCAGTCATTTTTTGTAATAAATATTATAATATGTATATCAATGGCGTTATATGCAACATGCATTGCAATATTGCGTAAACTGGAATATTTATAATTAGCCCATTTTTTCTCGTGAGCCGTTAATTCAATAGTAAAAAATAGAGAGTACATAAAATAATCATCACTAAATGTAATAACTTTTTGATATTTCTTTTAAATTTAAAATAAAATACAGAAATTTAAAATTTAGAACATAAGGATATTCTTACGATATATAATAAAAGAAGTAAACGTACAGATATCTGAATATAAACATCTAGACACATTAGACGAAGACCGGAAATTAGAAATCATTAAAGAGTTGCACTATACACCTTTAGGACATCAGGGAATACAAAGAACGTACTCTAGATTGAACGGGAATACAGATGGTGATATTGCAAGTTACTTTAATAAATGCGAAAGTTGTCAACGAAATAAATTAACCACTAACAAAACTAAGATGCCAATGATCAGACCATTTGAACGTGTTTATTTAGACAATGTAGGATCTATGACAGTGACAGAAAACAATAACAAGTACATATTAGCATTTCAAGACGAATTAACTAAATTGGAAGAAGCTATACCTATCGGAGATCAGGAAAGCAAAACGGTATCAAACGCTTTTATTAATAACATAATATGTAGACACGGTGTACCCGAGACCTTACTGACAGACCAAGACACACACGTTATGAGTAACTTATTTAAAGAGACATGCAAATCATTAAAGATCAAAAAATCCAGACTACCGCATATCACCCTCGAACTAACGGAGCTCTCGAACGCTCATATCGAACCTTAGTTGAATACCTAGGCCATCTTACAGCTACGAGTCAAACTAACTGGGATTTGCACGTTCCTATTGCCTTTTTTACTTATAAAAACTACGCCACATCTGCAACAAATTACACCCCGTTTGAACTTTTATACGGTACACAAGTAGTCCTGCCATCAGCATTGATACAAACACTGAAAGTACAATTACGACGATTTCATTTCTAATTTGAAGTACAAAAAATATTTTTTAAATACTATAAAACATACAGTACAGTATACAGAATGTTCTATATCAAGAGAACCAACATTGAAATTTAGATATAAAATTTAATCTCATAACAAAACAAAACGTTTTTCATCAATAGGCCTTTCGATACTATAATTATACACTGAATTTTTGTTTCTATGATCCACTATTCAAATGTTTCCGATTTTGACACCCTCTATCTCCTCAAGGTGCTCCCCTGTGGGAAAACATACATACAGCACAAATCGTATACGCTGTTGTCCACTCTTGGTTATTGTTTTTGAGAATAGTTTATATATTTGAGATAGCAGGCTAATCGATATGGAAGTTTTCATATCGCCCTTTTTGTGTGAATCACTTTCGCGAGGGCATTTGGCCAGTTTTGTGGTTTTTCCTCATTTTCCAAGCATTTGTTGAATAATATTTCTAATTGATACACCCGTGTATGACGGCGTTGTTTTAACATCTCCACTATAATTCCGTCTGCCGTCCGCTTCTCAGACTCAGTGTTCATGACTCTCATTATCTGGTCTTGTTCGTCTATATCGCTCATTACCTTCGTCTAATAGAAGTCTGTATAAAAGTATGTTACTGTTCTTATAATCTCATGTCTTCTGTCGATTATTTCCCCTTCATTATCTTTGATTGTGAGGTTTTTCTTATTTGTGTTTATCGTTGACTTTCATACCTTTATGTTGCTCTAGTATTCTCTGCGCGATTCGAGCTTTATATTTTCTCATATCTTTCGTTTTTCTGGTAGTTTTATTTGTCTTCGCGTATTCCAGTGTTTATCTTTTGTTGTCGGCTATAAGTCATCGTCGTTGGTCTAGCATGTTAATTGTTTGTTAGTCTTTTTAGTTTTTGATTGAGTGTAGACTACTGCTACTTAGTTTAGAGTGCAGGTTATCTTAGTTATTTCATGTGTGTAACTTGTACCGTCTAATATTTGGTCAATGCATATCCTTCCTGATACTAGGCGGTGGTCGCTTCCAATATTAAATAATTACTGTTCAGTACCTAGGCATTTTGTAAATTATGTTCAAAGTTCTCCCGTCTGAGCTTGCCCTGTTCTATTTGCTGTTTTTTAAAAGGTGTTGGCGTTGTGAAACTGATCCTCATAAAAAATGCCATGATTCTTCTGCCCAAAACGAAATATACACAGTAGACACATATGGGCCTACGTATTTTTCGTTTTGGCCTGGTTTGCCCTACAGTTGAAGATGTCTATCATTAAGCCTTTCGATGTTTTGTGGTCCCGCATTCCTTGAGTAATATCCTCGTAGAATTTAAGGCTTCCAGATTATTTATTTGTATTGTAACGTATATTACCTTTTCAGATAAATATAACTGTGAGCATTCTCACATTGTCTGTTAGTATCTGTGTATCAGTATGCCTATGCATCCTAGGCTAGTATTTTCCTGACCCTTGTAGTAGATTGGAGCTTAGTGAAATTTTTTATCTTCTCTTTATCTCGCTTATACCTATTACGATATAATAATATGCTGTTTCCATTTCTGTTAAAAATCTGATTTTGTTCTGTAAATATATTTCGTTTCATCTCCAGATATTCTATAACATATTAAGCTTCTTGCACTTTTTAAATTCTTCTATTCATATTTTCTTCGCTTGCTCCATTTTCGTTTATTATACTGCCTAGGTTGTAGAATTGAGATACCTTTTCTATCTCTCTTCCACTTGCTTTGATTCTATATCGTAGTTTGCTAATATTTTCTATATGGTCTCTCTGTTTACCTCATCGAAAGCTTTTTCGAAGTCTATAAAATTACATTTATCGTTTTTTGTCATCCTATAGTATTTCAGATGATTATGCGTTAAATACATATGTTATCTGTGTAGGAATTTCTAGGTCTAACAACCCCTGCTTGATTATTTCTTAGTGTTCTTAATAGGACATTTCTCATTATTTCCAACATGATTCTCGTGAGTAGTTTTCTCGCCGAGATAAACAGTGCAATTCGTCTTCAATTCTCTCATAGTGTTTTATCTCCTTCTTTGATAGCATGATGATAATTTCTTTATTCCATTGTATTGATAATTTTTTCTCTCTACATATTTTATTCACATAATTGCGATTGTTGTATCTCCTCTTGCTTTTAATGTTTCTGCGTTTCCTGGCGCTTTCCTACATTTTAGTTTTTTTATGGTTTCCGCAATTTTTTCCAGGATTATATTGATTGTTTTGTTTTGGTAGTAAGTCTTCTTCCTTATTTTGGGTATTTTTGTTTGTATATATTTCTTCATATTTCTTCAATTAAAAAAAAGACCTTTATTTGGCATATCAGCCCAACCCTTCCCTTTTACACACATTTCCAAACCGTACTTTCACAGAAAGAAATCAAAAAAGACACAAAAAAAAGAATACAGATTAACATAAAATACATTTTTCTATCCATTAAAATAAACCCCCTCTGCCCTCGCCAATTTCCTTTCCCACGTCAGCCTCTTGCAGATTTTCATATTTCTTCAATAATTTTTCCTTAATACTTAAGACTGATAAATATTAGTTTTTTCAACTGCGAAAAAAATAATAACATTTGTTATACTTACCGCCACCATTAAAGAAGAAATTGTGAAATTTGATCAGGTTCAATTTATTTTAAAAATAATAAAATATACAACACATGATGCACTCAATAAAATTCTATATTTGCATAAATAATAAACCTTACTTTCTTAGTTTCAATTGAACACAAATACCATTATCCGAAACTAAAACAGCGTTGTTGCTTAATATTGGTTCAAATGCTGGATAAGCTGGTAATATTTGGAAATTTCTTACAACCTTGATTACTGTACATTTGAAAGACAGCATTGCATACTTCTGACCTATAAAACAATAAATTAATCAGTTAAAGTCATACTCAATAAAATACAGCGAAGGAGAGAAGTGTTCACAATTTTTAATTTTAAAATGAGTTTTCTGTGAAGTTCAGGTAAATGACGGATAATTACACCCCTCTGAGCTTCTCCCTGTACAAGCGGAAAATCCCTCGGGCTGCGAGTCATAAAGATAGAAATCTGTTTTAATATATAACGATGTAACATAAATGTTTGTGCTTTGTTGCCAATTGTTAATTATTCTTCTAGCATATTGCTCTGAATTAAAAAATAAAGTAATTTCTGTCTTCTTCTATTTCCATATCTTGTTAGTTTAACTCAAATTTGGAGTCATGTGAATTTTACAAGCAAAACTTTTTCTAAATGATTACCTTTCAACAAACAAATAAATTTAAAAACGGAATCAGTATTCCGGGAAAACATTGTTTAAATATATAATTCCGTTAATATTTAAAAATATATATAAATTACCGATACAATTGCGAGGTCCTGCACTAAATGGTAAATAAGCAAACGGGTGTCGGCTGTTGCAATTTTCCACCAAAAATCGATCGGGATCAAATTTATCGGGCTCCGGGAAATATTTCTCTGATCGGTGCATTGCATAAGTCAGAACCTGCAGTGTTGTTCCCTTCGGTATACAAATTCCATCTGAAAGCAAATAAACTACAGTACTGTGTTAATATTTAGTGTATTATATTACCCATAGTGACGTCAGATTCTAGATCTCGTTCAATAAATGGCACAGTCGCATGGTACCGGAGACTTTCTTTTACAACACGTTCCAAATATTTCAAGTCATTTATATTCTTTAGCGTAATTTCCACATCTTTATCATCTCCTAATACCTCATTTGATTCTGATAATAAACGCTCTTGTATTTCAGGACGTTTGGATAGCTCATATAAACAATAACTTGTTGCGGATGATACGGTGTCGTGCCCCTGAAATAAAAATTATAATGCATCGCACTAATTTGTTAGAAGTAAGCCTCCAGTGACATACATTCCTAGGATTTTATATTCAAATAGCAAAAGATCTGCTGGACCTACTAAATATGCTTTACGTAATGTGGTTTAATTTGTTATGTTGTAAGATAATAAATTAATGAATACCAATTAATCTATAATTATATTTGCTCATTTTTTTAAAATATATTGTAATGGTGAAATCAAATAACCGGTTGCTGCATTTATCTAAAAATAAAATAACCACATTCTAAATAAACCATGCCAACGTAACCTGTGAACTTAAAAGTGATTTGCTATAAAAACTGCGGGCATATAACATTTAACAGGAATCTCTTACGTTGTTTAAAGTAACAAATTTGGTGCGAAGAGTGCACATTGCTAGCTTATCATAATAATTTTAAAAAATTAGGAAATTTATTTTTAAAGAATTAAAACATTTTTATTTTCCGTTATCAAATTTGTATTAATTTTTAATTCTAAATTGTATGTTTTTAAAACTATATATCCAGAATTTTAAATAAACCTTGAACCTTGTAACTGATTTGAATGCATAACATTGAACAATGTATGAGTAATTTCTGTCAGAGATTTTTTAATTTTAATTTTAATTTTTTAATTGTTAATACAAATAAGTGGTGTGGGCACCACATGACTTTCCGAATGACTTAATTAATATTAAGTCAAAATTTAAGATATTTCGTTTCCACTCTGTTCGATTCACGTTTTCAAGTTTGTTGATGTTTTTTAACGCTTTTTCGCGTTTTTCACGTTTTCCCCGGTTATCACGTTTCCACATATACTCAAATTTTCTCACATTTTCTAACATTGTCTCACATTTTCTCATATTTTCTCACATTTTCACATATTTTCACACCTGTACTCCCATTTTCTCACGTTTTCACATTATCATTACTACATTTATCGATTCATCAGTTTCGCCAACTCCCTAATTATGTATAATTCGCTAATTATACAGTAGAACTGTATTCGGAAAGTAATACTCGAAATACTTAATAAGAATTTTGTACTAAATTTTGTAAACGTGATATTATTTTTTTAAATCGCAGTTGCCAAATATGGACTTTCCTAGGACAATTTCTACCGAAAGGTAATCAACGAGTTATTTGAAATAATTGCCATATGTAAAATTTAGTTCAAAAATTACAGTAGTTTTTTCCGAAAAAACATTTATCACAGATGACGGACTGACCGACAGATATTTTCCAGAGTAGGTATTAAAATGATCAGGGGATCTACTAAAGAGGATATCCATAAAACTGAAATTTAAAAAAATACCAAAGATTAGAATATTTTATCCATACTTACGTATGATAAGTTAATATCCTAATGCAAATATCAAAGAAAACATTTTTATACAGATAATATGAAGGGAGTGGTTAGTAAGAAGTTGATTGGGTTTGATTACAACTGTACAAATACCTCGTAAAATAAGAATGGAAGAAGACGTTCATCCAATTTCAAAGCAAAGATAGGCCAAAGGATGATAATGTGTTATCCATTAGTAGTATTTTCTTCCACCAAGAAATATATGTATACAAAAATAATTAACATACTGCAAACATAAACGTATCCACTTCTTCCCTAATATCCTCATCGCTCAAGCAATCGTCGCCTTCGCCTTGAAGATCTAACAGCATATCCAGAAATGCTACTTTTTTCTTGATACCGAAACTATCTTTCTCCGAATTTTCTTCTTTCGCCAAACGTCTTCTCTCCTCTTTACGCTTCATTATTACTTTCGCTGTAAAACCTTTCAGTATCTTTGTATATTCCTGCTGACGTTTATAGTCGGAAGTTAATCGAAAAAACCAATCAATTTTCTTGAATAACGAAAATATTCGTAAGATGTTAATATCCAAAAATCCACGTAATGCATCCACATATTCCATGTTTTCATTCACTTGGGCGTTTATTTTTGTATTCATAGCAGTTTCTAAAATGTTTTTCGCATGTACTTAAGAATACAAAGTTACGTGTTAGTTTTATTTGTATGTCAGTTATACATTCTAACCGATTAACATGACATACATTTATATATCAACTGGCGTTTATTTGTTTGTATAAACTTACCACTTATTACATCTAAATTGTACGAATTTATATAGGGATATATATCCACTGATTTCTGATCCAATTGCTCCTTTAATCTAGCAATTAATATTTTCGAGTTTGAGTTGATATAGCTCGTAAATTGTTCCAGAATTTTAAAGTGGAATGCAGGCGTAATGATTTTCCTATGCTTTCTCCAATGATTATCTACAAAGGTATTATTGTATATGTTAGAATAGGTATATTAAAATATTAAAATAATTATAGTCATACCTCGGCTATGAATGAGACCATTTCCAAGCCACATTTTATACCCGTCATAGCTTGCTGATTTATTGATATGCTCATTTGATGATAGAAGATATTCTAACTTGATAGGGTCTGACACAAGTATGAATAATTTTGGACCCATCCATATTCTTATAAACGAGCCATACTCTCTAGCGAGCCTCAACTGACTTTGAAATGCTTCTATAATAAAAATAGAAACAAGTAACTGTCAAAATCTTGCAGGGCGGAATATTTTTTTAATTCCTAAAAATGTATAGCGACTTGTATTCGGGATTGGATGTACATATTCACATCGCGAGGAGTTACCTCTAGCAGGTGTTATAATTTCTAAATAGATATGGTACTACTTATAGTACTACCCTTATTAAATATAACATATCACTACCGGTTTTTAGTAACTCCGCATGATTTCAGAATTCTTCAATACCTGAATTCTAATTTTCCTGTATCGGGCATTTCGAACAGGGTTCATGCGGAATTAATTTTGAAAAAGGTCGATAAATGTATTTGTTGGGGTTCTATGAAAAAAACAGAATTAAAGGCGAATTGAGAATAATCAATCAAAAATCAACTAAAAAGGGGGATTTACTAATATTTTGGAATTGCAAAAATTATCATAGAAAATGTTAGATTAGCTAATACCAATCCATAATTGTTCCAAGTTCTAACTGGGTGAGACAAAATTTAGTCACGTTAATAATTTATTAGGAAAAAACAAGAAATCGATTAAATATATCACAAAGTCATGATTGAATATTGATAATTCATTATTCTATGATATAAAAAGGACCATTATAAAACATAAACCACAGCATTCGATTTTATTTTAAATTATATTAACTGGTAATATTATTTAAGCGATTAATAATTTATTATTATATAATTATTATTATATAATAATAATAAATAAAGCATGTAATGTTATGTTCCTGTATTGTACTTGATCCGTAGCGATATGTGTGTGTGCATTATTGTTTTATCAATCCAGCCAAACATTTTTGTACTGTACACAGTTTAGGACTCGATTGAAGAATTAATAATTTTCAAGGCAGTCGAAATAGCAAAAAGTTTCTTCTATATTATTAGGTAATAATCATGGCAGATTAAATACTTTAATTATACCGTTAATTAAAACACAATCAAGTATAAATGCTTCATACCTGCGGTAGTTTTTCCGAAACTGAATATATTTCCGAATAGCCAAATAGTCGGCGGCCCTGGAATTCTCTCGATGTCCTTATATTTTTTATTATTTTCATAATTCTTTACTATTAAATAAGTTAGGAACACAGCAAAGCACGCCACAATAATATACATCTCTATGAGAACTTGTACAAGACCAAACTGTTCTTGTTTTTCAAGTCAAGCCACGTGTGGGAATTAGAAAGTGTCGGTATTTCCCCCCTAAACGAAACAACATTGTAAATAATTATAAATGACATTAATTGCATGTAATCCATTGCATTGCATGATTCATGATTAAAATATATTACTGATTTCGAGCTTTTGTTAATTACGTTCAATATAAAAATAATAATTTTATTTTTACTGTACATCATAATCTGGAATTACAGAATTACTGATATAATAAACATTATAATTTTTATATAAATGGCGTTGTATGCAACGTACATTTCAAAATGGCCTAAATTAAAGAATTTATAAATAGGCTGATTTTTTATTTAATTTATTATTCTCGTGAGCCGCTGATACAACAAAAATTAGGCTGTACATAAAATAATCATTATTAAATGTAATAACTTTTTGATATTTCTTTGAAAATAAAAATAAAATACAGAAATTTAATATTTAAAACTTAAAAATATTTTTTTAAATATCATAAAACACTGGCTTTACACAGTGTTCTATCTATATCAAGAGAACATTAAATTCAGATATAAAATTTAATCTTAAAACAAAAAAGAAAACGTTTTTCATCCATCGGCCTTTCTATACTATAATAATGTACTGAATAATTTTGATCCACTATTGAACAGTTTACGACTTTGACAACCTTTATTTCCTCAGGGTGCTCCCCTGTGGGAAAACATACAAAACAAATTGTATAAGGTGCTTTCCACCATCTGTCCAAGTTGTAGACCTGAATTATCTTTAAGGGTTTCCGATTATTTATTTGTATTGTAACGTATATTACCCTTTCAGATATAGATTTGAACATTCTCGTTGTCTATTAGTATCCTTTCTATCAGTATGCCTAGGCTAGTGTTTTCCTGACCTTTATAGTGGTGCTTATGTCCTGATTGGAGTTTAGCCTATTTTTCGGATCTTCTCCTTATCTGGCTTATACATATTACGATACAATAATACGCTCTTTTTAATTCTTGCATTTATCTCGCTTCGTCCCCTTTCGCTTATTATGCTGCCTAGGTGGCATAATTGGCATTTCTATCTGTATCTTCCATTTGTTTTGTGGCATCTTTGTTCATTATATAGTCATGGACAATTAGGAAAAGTATTGGTGATAGAATGCATCCTTGTCTTACCCTGGTCTGTATCTCTATGTCTCTGGCGAATCCGCCATTTATTTCAATAGTTGCTGTGTAATTTTCGTAAATCATTTGGATAATTTTTGTAGGTATGTCGTAGTTTACTAATATTTTCCATATTTTCTCTCTGTTTACCTTATCGAAAGCTTATTCAAAATCTATAAAATTTACATTTATATGTTTTTTTTTGTTTTCTATAGTATTTTCGATTATGCGAAAAATACATCTGTTATGCAGGAGTTTCTAGGTCTAAACCCTGCTTGATTCTTTCTTAGTGTTATTAATAGGACATTTCTCATTATTTCCAACAAGATTTTCGTATGTAGTTTTCTCGCCGAGCAAAGCAGTATTATTCCTCTCCAATTCTCGCATAGTGTTCTATCTCCTTTTTTGGTAGCATTATGATAATTCCTTTATTCCATTCTCTTGGTAATGGTGCTTCTCTGCATATTGTATTTAATAATCACACATCATTGCGATTGTTGTATCTCCTCTTGCTTTTAATGATTTTGCTGGTATGCCGTCTATTCCTGCTAGTTTTCCAACTTTTAGTTGTTTATGTCTTGAGAATTGTTTTTTCCAGGTTATTTCGTCTTCGTTTATATTGATCTTCTCGTTTGGTAGAAGATATTTTAAATAAATAATATTAAAAGTATCTCGTCAAATTTGTTTTCTTCGTTGTTGAGCCACTGTGCATTGTATACCACTCTGTCCTGTTTGATTTGCTTATGGGTTGCTAGCTTCATTCATATTTTAGCTCTTACTAGTGTGTGGAATAAATGACAAAATTGACGAATCTAGTACAATGTAATTCACGTTTAAAGAGTAAATTACATCGTACTAGAATCGCCAAGAAACTTGAAATTTCTCATATCAAGTATTCATGGACCAATCACGTACTGCGTATGGGTTTTATTCACGACATGGTTGGCCAGAGTACGAGTTGAGTTGTTCATGTGCTTTTTATAAATTATTGAAACTAGTAACTAAGGACTCTAGTACTATGTACGAAGTTCGATTAAAAAAATCGCAGATTAATATTAATTGTGTCCTCTTCAAAGTAGTCCCCATCAGATATAATACACTTGTACCAGCGATTTTTCCAAACTTCGAAGCACTTCTGGAACGCAATTTTCGGTATGACGTTTAGCTCGTTCAGTGATTCTCTCTTTATCTCTTCAATGTTGGAAAACATCCGTTTCAAGGGTTTTTCTCAGCTTCTGGAATAGTAAAAAGTCACAGGAAGCGAATACGGAGGCTGATGCATGATACGGTGTTGTTTTTGACCTAAAATTGTGGGAGCACGTGCATTATCGTGCGCCCAAAATGCCAAATAATATGCCTACATCATCAGAAACCTCTCTGATAATGATTCGGCGATTGCCCATAATAATTTTCCTCACTTTTTCGACGTTGTCATCGGTTGTTGAAGTGCTGGAGCGTCCAGGGTGCTCGTCATCTTCAATGGCCCTCTCGAAAACGCTTGTACCAATTATTCTTCTTCATATTATTACTATTCTACAATTTTGCCATTGGTATTTAATTTTAAAAACAAATTTAAAACTATGGCACCATGTGTCACTTCGTACAGCAAGCATCCAATATTGTTACCAATGTTAAGATACGTCAGGGACAAGCATACAGACACACAAAAAGTGACAATTGTAGTTATACCTTAGCCCCTTTGTATGCGAATACCATGCAACTAAGTAGGTAAATGAGTAATTAATTAATTAATAAAAAAGTATAACAACAACAAAAACGATAATTATTTAAAATTGAAAAATGTATTGTAAAATTACGCCATAAGCGTTACGTTAAAGCTCAATACTATTACATAAAACTTATGTCATAAGAAAAATATAATTGTGGGAACACTAACTAACTAACATACATAAGTTTTTTCAACTGTGAAAAAATAATAATATTGGTTAACTTACCACCACCGTTGAGGAAGAAATTGGAACATGTTAAGTTTGTTTTAATACTAATACAAAATATAACAGATGGTCCTAATTATAATTCTATATATTAATAAAAAATAAACCTTATTGTCTTAGTTTCAATTGAACACGAAGACCATTATCTGATACTAAGACAGCGTTGTTGCTTAATATTGGTTCAAATGCCGGATAAGCTGGTAATATTTCGAAATTTCGTACAACCTTGATTATTGTAGATTTTAAAGACAGCATTGCATATTTCTGACCTATAAACAAAGAAATAAGTTAAAGACGTTTTTCATGTATTAGATTACAATTTGTAGTTAATTTATTTACAGTATGTCCCCGGAAGGGTAAAATGTGTTAGTATTATTTTTTGCCAAGTGATTCTCAATAAAATGTTTATTAGCATGGAAAAGTTACAAATGATATTTGATTTACGGCGAAGGAGCGAAGTATCCACAATTTTAATTTTTCAAGTGAGTTTTCTATGACTATGAAGGGCTTTCTTGGAAATAAGTTATTCTTCTAGCATATCTTAAAACATAAAGTAATTTTTGTCTTCTTCTATTTTCGTATCTTCTTAGTTTAAGTCAAATTTGAAATCATGTAATTTTTATTACAAGTAAAACGTTTTCTAAATAATTACCTTTCAACAAACAAATAAATTGTACGCAATCAGTAATCCGGGAACGCATAGTTTAAATATATAATTATGTTAATGTTTAAAAATATATATATATATATAAATTACCAATACAATTGCGAGGTCCTGCACTAAACGGTAAAAAAGCAAACGGGTGTCGGCTATTGCAATTTTCCACCAAAAATCGATCGGGATCAAATTTTTCGGGCTCCGGGAAATATTTCTCAGATCGGTGCATTGCATACATCTGAACTTGCAGTGTTGTTCCTTTCGGTATACAAATTCCATCTGAAAGCAAATAAACTACCGTACACTGTAAAAATGTATTGTATTGTTACCCAAAGTGACGTCAGATGCTAGATCTCGTTCAATAAATGGCACAGTCGCATGATACCGGAGACTTTCCTTCGCAACACGTTCCAAATATTTCATTTCATTTATATTGTTTAGCGTAATTTCCACATCTTTATCATCTCCCAATACCTCATTTGATTCTGATAATAAACGCTCTTGTATTTCAGGATATTTGGATAGCTCATATAAACAATAACTTGTTGCGGATGACACGGTGTCGTGCCCCTGAAATAAAAACTATGATGCATCGCAGTAATTTTATAGAACTAACATGCCTCCAGTGATACTCATTCCTAGGATTTTATATTCAATAGCAAAAGATTTACTGGACTAACTAAATAAATAAATATGCTTTACGTAATATGGTTCAATTTAATATGTTGTAAGATAATAAATTAATTAATACCAATTATGTATAATTATATTTGCTCAACTTTTGTCAAATACATTGTAATCAAATAACCGGTTGCTGCATTTAAAAAAATAACCACATTTTTAATAATACATTCCATCGTAACCTCGTCATTTAAAAGTGATTTGCTATAAAATCTGCTGCCATATAACATTTAACACGAATCTCTAACGCTGTTTAAAGAAACAAATTTGATGTGAAGAGTGCATATAACTTGATCAAGCGTATCATAACAATTAATATTTTTTTAGAGAATTAAAACAATTTTATTTTCCATTATCAAATCTGTATTAATTTTTAATTCTAACTTGTATGTTTTAAAAACTATATATCGATAATTTTAACTAAAATCACCCCTGAATCTATGTACCTGGATTATGTATATCATTTAAAAATGAACGTGTCAATTATCTCAGAGATACAATATTTTTTATTTCTAACACAAATAACTGGTGTGGGCATCACAAGACTTTCCAAATGACTTAATTAATATTAAAAAATAAATTTAAGATATTTCAGTTCGTAAATTCACGTTTTTATATTTTTTCACTTTTTTTTGCGTTTTTGCCGTTTTTCACGTTTTCACATTTATTCACATTATCTCACATTTCCCCATCTTTTCACACATTTTCTCAAGTTTTCTCACATTTGCACATTTTCATTTTCATTACAACATTTAACATACAACCAGGGAAGTAGCTAATTCCCTAATTATATATAATTTGCTAATTATAGAGCAGTTCTGTATTCAGAAAGTAATACTCGAAATATTTAATACGAATGAAGTACCAAATTTGTAAACGTGAGTTTTTTTCAAAATCGCAGTTTCGAAGTATGGACTTTCCCCGGATCACCAAAAAGTAATCAATACGTTACGTGAGATAATAGCCACATGCCAAATTTACAGTAGTTTTTTTCTGGAGAGATGGTATTAAAATGATCCGGAGATAAAGAGGATATCCACAAAAATAAAATTTAAAAAAAAAACACTAACGATTACAATATTTTATCTATACTTCATATGATACATTAACATCCTAAAGCAAATTACAGAAAAACTTAACTTTGATTACCATTATACAGATACCTCGTAAAATAAGAATGGAAGGAGAAATAAATTCATCCAGTTTCAAAGCAAATATAAGCTAAAGGGCGACAATATGTTATCCATTAGTAGTATTTTCTTCCACCAAAAATATATGTATATAAAAACAATTAACATACTGCAAACATAAACGTATCCACTTCTTCCCTAATATCCTCATCGCTCAAGCTATTGTCGCCTTCGCCTTGAAGATCTAAAAGCATATCCAGAAATGCTACTCTTTTCTTGATACCGAAATTATCTTTTTCTGGATTTTCTTCTTTCGCCAAACGTCTTCTCTCCTCTTTACGCTTCATTATTACTTTGGCCGTAAAATCTTTCAGTATCTTTGTATATTCCAGCTGACGTTTATAGTCGGAAGTTAATTGAAAAATCCAATCGATTTTCTTGAATAACGAAAAAACTCGTAACATGTGAATATCCATAAATCCACGTAATGCATGCACATAATCCTTGTTTTCATTCACTTGGGCGTTTATTTTTGTCTTCATAGCAGTTTCTAAAATGTTTTTCGCATGTACTTAAAAATTTAAACTTCGTTCGTTTCATTTATATGTCTGTTAAAACATGACATATATTTATATATCAACTGACGTTTTGTTTTGTTTGTCTTTTGTTTGTCATTTGTTTGTATAAACTTACCACTTATTACATCTAAATTGTACGAATTTATATAGGGATGTATATCCACTGATTTCTGATCTAGTTGCTCCTTTAATCTAGCAATTAATATTTTCGAGTTTGAATTGATATAGCTCGTAAATTGTTCGAGAATTTTGAAGTGGAATGCAGGCGTAATGATTTTCCTATGCTTTCTCCAATGGTTATCTGCAAATGTATTAATAGATGTTAGAATAGATCTATTAAAATAATTACAGACATACCACGACTATGAATGAGACCATTTCCAAGCCACGCTTTAAACCCGTCATAGTTTGCTGATTTATTGATGTGCTCATTTGATGATAGAAGATATTCTAACTTGATAGGGTCTGAGACAAGTATTACTAATTTTGGACCCATCCATATTCTTATAAACGAGCCATACTCTCTTGCAAGCCTCAACTGACTTTGAAATGCCTCTATAATAAAAATAGAAACAAGTGTTACAAAATATTGCAGGACGGAATATTAATTCCTAAAAATGTATAATAGCTTGTATTCGGGAGTAGTTTTACATATTCACATCGCGAGGAGTTGCCTCTAGTGGTGTTATATTATCTAACTAGATATGGTTAACGTCTATATTATTACCCTTATAAAATAACTACCGGTTTTTAGTAACTCCGCATGATTGCAGATTTCTTCAACACCTGAATTCTTCCTGTAGCGTGGAAATGTCCGGGGTTCATGTGGATCGATTATTTTGGGGTTCAATGAAAAAAGCAGAATTAAAGGAGATATTGAAATATAAAATCAACATAAAAAGGGGACCTGCTAATATTTAGGAATTACAATAATTATCTCAAGAAATGTAAGATTAGCCAATATATATATATTAATATTTTGCCATAAAGTCGTGATTGACGATTGATAAATAATTATACAATAATAATTTCGTCATAAAGTCTTGATTGAAGGTTGATAAATAATTATACAATAAGATCAACCAAGGTCTTCGTTTTTTTATATTATATTAACTGGTATTATTATTTATATGATTAATATTTATTTTACTATACTAAAATAATTAGTATATAATAATTATAAATTATCCAAATACTGCTATGTTTTTGTATTGTACTACTGATTCGCGGCGATATGTGTGCATTATTATTTTATTAATACAGCACTACATATTTGTATTGTACAAACTTTATGACTCGATTGAAGAAATAATAGTTTTCAAAGTAGTTGAAGTATCAAAATGGTTGTTCTATAGCATTACGTAATAATCAGAGCAAATAAGCTACTTCATTATTGTGTCTATTAACAGTATATTAAACATAATCCAGTATAAATGCTTCATACCTGCGGTAGTTTTTCCGAAGCTGAATATATTTCCGAATAGCCAAACAGTCGGCGGCCCTGGAATTTTCTCGATGTCCTTAAACTTTTTATTATTTTCATAATACTTTACTATTAAATACGTTAGGAACACAGCGAAGCATGCCACAAGAATATACATCTCTACTAGAACATGGACAAGAACATACTGTTATTGTTTTTCAAGTCAAGCCACGTGGGGGAATTAGAAAGTGTCCGGTTGTTTGTAATTCCCTTCCTAAACGAAACAACATATGTATATGTAATTGTGTATGTAATTATTTGATTAGATGACTAATCACCATAACTGATTGCAAGCTTTTTTAATATTCTTTTAATATAATAATAATATTTTATAACTTTTGCTCACAATCTTAAATTACTCACTGATATGGTCAGTCATTTTTCTAATAAACAGTAGAATTTGTATATCAATGGCATTGTAAGTAACATGCATTGCAAAATGACCTAAATTAGATAACGTGTAATTAGCCTGATTTTTTTAGTTAATTGTTTTTTTTCTCGCGAGCCGTTGATTCCACAACAAATATTAGAGAGTACATAAAATAATAATCATTAAATGTAATAACTTTTTGATATTTCAATAAAAATAAAATACTGAAATTTAAAATTTAAAGCTTAGATTAAAAATATTATTATTATTTAAATAGCATAATATGGCTTTATACAGAGTGTTCTCTATAAAGATAACTAACATTGAAATTCAGATATAAAATTTAATTTTAAAACGAAAAAAATAAACGTTTTTGATCGATCGGCCTTTCTATATTATAATCATGTACTAAATAAATGTTTTCTATGATCCACTATTCCCAAGTTTCCGTCTTTGACAACCTCTATCTCTTCAGGGTGCTGCCCTGTGGGAAAATATACAAAACAAATTTAATAAGCTGTTTTCCACCCTCTGGGTGTAACCATCGCTCTTTTTATTTTCCTCTAATTTGTACCAGTTCAGCCCTGCAGTTCACTTCATGGCGGCGCTCCATATCGTTTTTGGTCGTCCCGTGCTTCTTCTTCTGCTTCATGGTCTAATTAATTTTCCGCACCACTTATATATACTCTTGCGACGTGTCTCGCCAGTTCCATTTCTGAACGGCGGTGTACTTCACGACGTCTTGAAACTTTGTTTCCCTTATCCTTCCGTTTATTTTACGGTCCATTGATGATATACCTAGTATTCTTCTCGTAATAGCTTTCTGATTGATTTTGAGCTTGTGATGTATGGCTGAAGATCCAAGTTATAACTATCCATAAATAGTTACTGGCAAGATATATTGGTTGTATAATTTGATTTGTATATGAAACGGGATGTCTATAGCCGTGTCTTTTATTTTTCCATATACCGACCAGGTTTGTCAAATTCTCTCAATTATAACCTGTTTATGATTGGATTTTCATATAGTTATTGTTTGTCCTAGGCATTTGTATGTACTTACTTTTAGGTTTTGTGTTGTCCAAGAGCGATTTGTCGCTTGTCGTCTGCATTTGACATCGATTCGTAGTCCTATAGATGTCTTCGTTTGAGTTTTTCTCTGCTTTCAGCTATCAGCACTGTCATCGGCAAACAATAAGTTTCTCTTCATTGATGTTAATACCCCTATTTTGTAGGTCGATATCTTTTAGTGCGTCCTCTAAAATCAGGGTGTATGTAGAGCTTGGGTGTCCTATCTGTTAATTTCTACTTTGTCTGATTGTTCGTGTAGCTGGATTTGTAGAGTGGCGTTTCTGTAGATGTTGCCAATTACGTTTGCATATCAGTGATCAATTCTCGCCTATTTTAGGGTCTGCTGCAATGCGCATACTTTCACCGTGTCTAAAGCCTTCCTGATATGGATGAATGGTAGTCATAAGGGTATATTGTATCCCACGGCCTTTCTATTAGTAATCTCATCGAATGGCGGTAATCCGTACTACAGATGCCTTTCCTAATTCCGGCCTGCTCTTTTAGCCAATAATTGTCCAAATTTTTAGTATGAGCCGCTTGGTTATTGTTTTTGAGTAATAGTAATAGGTTATATATTTGAGATATCATGCTGATCGGTCTGTAAGTTTTCATTGTTGCCCTTTTTTTGAATGAAATCACGAGGGCATTTGACCAGTCTCCCGTGGCATATCCTCAATTTCCAAACATTTGTTTGAAAATATGCATTTGTATATCGCCGCCTTGTTTTAACATCTCCACTCATCCTTGCTGAGATGGTCGGCTAGGGATGATTAGTCGGACTTTGTTTCGTTGAAGAGGGCCTCGACATACACCTTCCGTCTTTTCAGTTTCGTTTTCTGGTTGTTTGGGCACACACTACGGGGCCTCATACAAAACGGTAAAAGTGAAATCATATCACTACGGGATTATGGTCGCTGTTAACGTCACTGCAAAGGTATCTTACAAATTTTAAGTTGCTTATTTTTTATGAGAGCAAAGTCTATTTACTTTCTAACTATGATCATCACAATCAGCTAGAGACTACCACATATATACACATCGGGGATGCGGTAGAGAGGTGGTACTAGGCGGTCTCCCCTCGCATTGCGTTCTCCGAGTCCATAGTGTCCAGAAACCTCGGCTTCAGAGACCTACCCAATCTTAGCATTAAAGGTGCCGAAAATTATTGTTATCTTCCCTTTCTTCGTGAGTTTCATGGCGTCTTCCAGAGTGAAGTAGAACTCCTCTATCGCCACATCAGATTTGTCGCGGGCTGGGGCATACGATTGTATTACATTTATGGCTCGGTGAGAAGTATAATGCGATCTCCCAATTGGAGAAAATCGATGACTTCTCTGTTTCAAGAGAAATGAGTACAGCTACGCCGTATTGATGTACAGGGTCGTTGCCTGCAGAGTAGTAGAGTACGCCGTTTTGAATGTGCGTGTCCGGCTGACCCCACAGCCAGACTTGGCTTAAGCCTTTCCACGTGTAGATTGGCGAGAGTTTCCAGTTCCATATCACGACTTTCGTCTTCTTACTGTATATTTGTATTTTGTTTGTTTTGGTAGACGGGGGATTCTTGGCACCACCTGCCCACTTAAGGGGAATCTTCGAAAATGTCGTTCGAGGATTCCAGCTGAAAATCTATCCCAAAAACGCATAGTGAGATTAACGAAACTGCTTCTACTTTTTTTTCGGGGTGTACAAGCCGTCGCCCCAGGAGAAATCGGAGGGGTGTGCACCGAGAAATAAATTTATTTCGAAATAATAGAGCATTTTATGATAAATTGCGCGGATGACTATACATTATACTACTGTACTTAAGCATTATCAAATTGTATTTATCAAAACTTGAAATATGAAACTACAATCTCTTGGAGGAATTTCTTTTGAATTTTGATTACAAATCGGAGTAAATATATACTTTTCTGAAGCAAATATTGACTACTTTTGCATATTTTTTACAACTATTTCGACAAAAAATTAACATTTTAGTCCTAACAAAGTATCAACTCATCCTTAGACTTGTGAAATATCCAAAAATATTTTCAGAAAATTATAAACTGTTGACTAGAAAAGTCCGCGCGGTTAGGTCAATATTGAACTGTATTTTCGTCTTCCGAGATTCGCCTTAAAGGGTGCCCCGGACTGAGGGCCTTTCGTTGATCTGTGATTGCTATGCTGAATTTGGTAGAAATTATAATGTGGGACTGTTTCCCTTCTGTACCGCAGGGTATGAGCCGTTTACACTGCAACAGCCTCACACATCCATTAAAGGCGCACACGCGTCTGAAGGCCGTCCTCAGCGCCGCCACATGGTACTGTTTCCGTTGATGCCCAATCAACAGTTATCCGTCATATCATGCTACCCTCACTTGGTTTGGCATAGAAACCAACGCAGTTTATCGGATGTGGCTCTTGGGACCAACATGTGAGAGCTGAGGACTCTGTGGAGACCAGTGCTTTGAAACCACCTTCACATACGCGTCGGCGAGGCTGTTTCTCGGTAAATGTGCTACTCCTACAGCGTCATTCCATAGACTCCTTCATTTCTCCGGTACCACCTATAGCTGGTCGGCTTGCTCCTATCCACCAGCTAGGGAGACTCCCGATTTCAGGCAAACAAATACCTTTAAGAGATTGACATGCAGTAGAGTAACACCCTATATAATATAATAGAACATATATAAACCATTCTTCAGCATTTTCACCCGGTAAATTCCGGATGCTTTTGGTACCTGACTTTGACTTCGTCGCCGATTTACAACTGCAAGCATTCGCATAGAAATGAAAAAATTATTATGTGATGATATTTCAGATATTATAATTTTATTGCTTTATTAAGACTAATATTAAAAATAACTCATTTAGTTTTTTTTCAGCTGCGAAACATAAATAAATAATAACTCACGTATTATTACGTATTACCAATAAGGAAGACATTGAGAAATAAAGGTAGTTACATCACATCTAACTTTAATAAAAACTATAACACATGGCAATTTTAATGTATAAATAAGTATATGCGTAAAGTAATATTATGGTCTTAGTTTCAATTGCACGCAAATTCCATTCTCTGAAACTAAAACACCGTTGTTGCTTAATACAGGTTCAAATGCCGGTTCAGCTGGTAATATTTCGAAATTTCTTACAATCTTGGTTACTGTAGATTTGAAAGACAGCATTGCATATTTCTGACCTATAAAAAATCAATTAATAAATTAAATATGTATTTAATGTATTTAATTATCATTTAACTTTAATGCCTTTATTTTTTATTTTTTATTTTTAGTCTGGGAGATACTAATGCCCTGGTTTGTTAGAAAGGCTGGCTATTTTCGATACTGATACCGTGGCCGTTTGTGACGTCATTTGCATATCACAAAAACATAGTTTTATGTATAGGCAAATATCTTATCATAATTAATTATTCTACGTATAGTTGACTTATAGCGCTCTCCGGGAAATCATATTCATATATATTTATATATTATTTGTTTGTGATATACAATTAACGTCGAAAACGATCGCGACTGGAGGAAGAAAATATTAAATACAATTTTTTCTTCTTTCAGTCGCTATTTAGTTTTAATTTCTCGTCAGGGTATCTCCATAAAAAGTTTATTACCAGGGAATAATTGGAAATTTGATTTACGATTTAGTACTGTAGGAAAATGAGAACATTTGATTGGAGAGACGTGCCTACAATGTTTTTAAAGTGATTTGGAATTCAGATTTTAAAAAGATGTTTTCTTAGCCCTGGGTGATTAACTAAATAAACTAAAATGAACAATCAAACCCTTGATCATAATAATAATAACGGTCAATATATAAGTATAATCTTGAATAGTAACTAAAACTTGAATTACCAAGATATTCTGAATCTGAGAAAATATTTATATACTATCCAATTACAATTACAAAAATTATGAACAAAATTACATTTAATGCAAAATAAGTATAAAAAAAATAGATATTGAGATATTGAAATAAGATAAGATAAATGAAATTGGAATATAATATGATAAAGAAGGTTTTTAATTAAATTAATGGAGGCATTCCTTAACAGTTCTAGAAAACTGTTTTATGTTGGCTGTAAAAATATCGGATGCATACTAAATGGCATGATAATTGCGTAATATTGCATTATATGGCGAGTTGTCACTAGAATTCTTAATCGGAATAATAAGTCACTGTCTTCTATAACATTAGTTAAGTTTTCATATAGATACATAACAAATACAACAGCAGCATGCTTGTGTTTGTTAGCTATAGATAAGACATCGAACTCATTAAGCAAGTCAGTATAATGTGGATGTACTAGTTATTCTTTATGAATAAAATAGTGTAAGAATTTCAAAAACCTCTTTTGTACACATTCAATCATAAACATATAGGTGCAACATCCAAACCGTCGAACAATACGTTAATATGCAATGTACAGAGGAGTCATGTATATTAGTAATAGTTGGAGTATTCACAAAATTTCGTGTGTTTCGAATGATAAATCCCAACGACGACTCATAATTGAATACTCGAATTATATAACTTTTAAAGTAAACTGTCTGGTCAAAAGTAACAGCTAAGTCTTTGATTTCCTTAACTCGTATTAACACGGTATTTTCGAATGAGTTATTGCATAGAAACAGCTTTACTCATATCTATGTAAATAATATCAACTTGCATGCCCTCATCCAAAGCATCTGCAACTTTTGTGTAAAGTACATTAAAGCTGCAGCTTCAGAGGAAGCAGGACTTTGCCGACCCTGCTCTTTTATCGACGCTGCTCTATATATCTATCGAAGTAGAAAAGATATTACTCTTTAACATCTCTTTTGAGGAATTATTTAAAATGTATTTTTAGTATATTGCAATTTTCTATACTGCCATGTTTGACTTATTTTTTACAAATATATTTTCTTGTAGCACATTGTTCTGAATTCAAAATTAAAGTTCTTTGAATCCTTGATTTTCATACAGAGAGAGGATCCATCTTTATTTAGCTATAAGCCTTTCCACCTTCGATTTTCATATGTTCTTAGTTTAAATCAAATTTTAAATCATGTGGTTTTTATGACTTGCAAAACTTTTTTGTTGTATGCTTTTTCTAAGAAAAAATAAAACTAAAAAAGTAATCAGTAATCCGGGGACATAATTACATAATTCCGTATTGATTTAAAATTATATGTAAATTACCGATACAATTGCGAGGCCCTGCACTAAATGGCAAATAAGCAAACGGGTGGCGGCTATTGCAATTTTCCACCAAAAATCGATCAGGATTAAATGTGTCGGGCTCTGGAAAATATTTCTCTGATCGGTGCAGTGCATACGTCAAAACTTGCATTGTTGTTCCCTTGGGTATACAAATTCCATCTGAAACCAAATAAACTATAGCACAACGTAAACATTTAATGAATTATGTTACCCATAGTGATGTCAGATTCTAGATCTCGTTCAATAAATGGCACAGTTGCATGATACCGGAGACTTTCCTTCACAACAAGTTCCAAATATTTCAACTCATTTATATTCTTTAGCGTAAGTTCCACATCTTTATCATTTCCTAAAATCTCATTTGATTCTTCTACTAAACGCTGTTGTATTTCAGGACGTTTAGCTAGCTCATATAAACAAAAACTTGTTGCGGATGATACGGTGTCGTGACCCTAAAATTAATTATTTCTTATGGTAACATAAATGTAATAATATTTTCATTAATATCTAATAATAGTAAATATGTTTATTACTTGTTTTTATCACCAGAATTCATAAAATGTTGGAATTATTGTGCGTAAATTAACATAAACATGATCTGTTCATGATTGTGCATTAAACATTATACTGATTATTATTATCATTATTTACAATTTGTTTTGGTCATGTTTTTAAATAGATACTATTATTGAATAATAAATTATTGGTTCGACACTTTATTTTAGAGATTTTTACTTCGTTATAAATTGTATATATCAGGGGTGGCCAACTTTTGTGTACATATGATCTACTTTTTATCTTAAAAATGTGTCGTGTGTGACTTGTTGTCATAGCCGTAAACTAATGGGCCATTCACAATAAGCGCGGTAGTGGTAAGGTAACGGTAAGCAATATTTTGCATGGTTATAAAAATTCAGACGTTCAGAATTGGGCAGTAATGCTATGCGATAATTATGGTGGAGATAATTACCTATGTTTTGTCATAATTTTACTGCGCTGCTACAAAAGCCCGCATCTTTATAAATGTGTGCATATATGCTACGCTACCCCTACCGCGCTTATTGTGAATGGCCCATAAGTCGTGAGATGTGAAATACACACTATGATTATACTCCGTGTTTCATAAAGAGGTATGGGTAGATTAGCAAACATATCTCAATTTGTTAAGACATCGTGAGCGATCTACCAAAACTGACTTGTTGGCCACCCCTGGTATATATGAACTAATATAACTCAAAATATTCATTTATAACTATAGTATGACTTTAAGTTTGACAATGGCACGTTGAGTTGCCGATATTATAGTCGTGCATACATATTTTGTGTTATACAAACAACGTGATTGTGTTTTAATAATTTAATTAACTGATCACATTAAACAAATTCAAAACTAATAACAATGTTGTAACGTAATTAATAATTATTTTTTACTTGATTTGTTATTTAATGTAAAAGCTAGTATCACTTTAATATGAGTCTAATCTTATATGCTGTATGTATATATAATAGTAGTAGTAGTTGCTGTCTGTATCTTTTACAATTTGTAACTATCGACCTACTTCTACCATGTGTTAGTGTATGTAAGTGTTAGTACATGCTACTTCAGAAAATCGCCCCCGGGGTTTCAAAACAGTCGTTAATTGTATCCCAACGACAAATGGTACCGACTACTTCTGTCGCCCATTCCTTAAGCGGGGGTGCTAACCACTGCACTACGTCGGCGTGTTATGTATATGTTAATGAAAAATCAATAAAATACTGTTAAAAAGCAACTATTAATACACACATTAAAAAAATGCCCGTATTCATAAATGTCTAATAAAAAATATCGCTTTATAAATACATAATGGACCATATTTTGACAACTGATTTTAGGGTTCCAAAACGGTCCGATTAATTTTCTACACGTGTAGCCACCATGTCGATTAAACGTTAAACGATTTTAAAACAAGATTTTTAATCGAGAATTACAAAATAACCGGCGATTATACGGTAAGATTTAATCAGTACAATTGACTCAGTTCTTACAATTGGTTGTCAAAATGTAACTGTTAATTTCTTGTTTAAGGAAGCGTTATTATTTAATTGTCTTTTGTGAATACGAGCATAATATTCGCTCTGCATGGAAATACCGGTAATTCACGATTTGAGTTCGTTCAATAATGGAAATTTGGTTTATTAGTATTTTGGAAGGCTAATAAACCGAAATTTCATAATTTTATGGGCTCATGTCGAGACTTGTGCGTATTTTGTCTAGCGTTTTTGACTGTTAAACGAATACGTTCGAAACAAGTAGTCTCAAGTATAGCACCCCTAGAGAAGGACCAAATTCGGTATTTTATCTAAGTAGAGACCATTGATTATGTTTTAATAACGGAAATTACCTGTCACTATAATAGTATATATCTGCTAATACTTAAATAATTAACATACTGTAAACATAAACGTGTCCACTTCCTCTCTAATATCTTCATCACTCAAGCAATTGTCGCCATCGCCTTGAAGATCTAAAAGCAGATCCAGAAATGCTACTCTCTTCTTGATGCCGAAACTATCCTTCTCTGTTGTATCTTCTTTGGCTAAATTGCGTCTCTCCTCTTTGCGCTTTATTATCACTTTGGCCGTAAAATCTTTAAGTACCTTTGTATGTTCTTGTAGACGTTTAAAGTCGGACGTGAATTGATAAAGAAAATCAATTCGTTTAAATATTGAAAAGAATCGTAATAGAAGAATGCTCAAAAAACCACGTATAGCGTTCACATATTCTACGTTTTCATTCACTTGGGCGTTTACTTTTGTCCTCATAGCAGTTTCTAAAATTTGAAATTATCACTGTCGGCAAGAACGTAAAGGTACACGTTACAGCCGCTTTTGTTTATCGGTAGGGAGCTGGTTAAGAAGCGCCCCAAACAGCTGCAGAAAGATAAACGAAAGCGGCTTACTTTGTTATGTGGCAGTTAAAAATCCGGGTTTAGGGCTATTAATACGAGCTGCGTTTTATTGCTCTCTCAGGTTTAGGATGAAAACAACACGGTCACTGAATAAAATATGTTAACTCCGCACCCCATTAGGTACTTTCAGTTATCGTATGGAGCTATTCCGGGCTGCTATAATAGCTCCGCGTGCGTCTGGTGTTCACGAAGTAATAATTAAAAAACCGTCCGCGTTTACTAAGTTACATCAATTTATTGGAACATTGTTTGACGTAACCTCTCAGTTATTTGTTTGGGTACACATAAACATACCACTTATGACGTCCAAACTATAAGAATTTATATAGGGGTATATATCCAACGATTTCTTATCCAGTTGCTCCTTTAATCTGGCAATTAATATCTTGGAGTTTGAATTGATATAGCTTGTAAATTGCTCGAGAATTTTGAAATGGAACGCAGGCGTAATAATTTTCCTATGCTTCCTCCAATGGTTACCTGAAAATAAAATTATATATTTTAGAGTGGGTATATTTAATAAGTAACATTCATACCTCGGCTATTAACGAGACCATTTCCAAGCCATAATTTAAACCCATCATAGTTTGCAGATTTATTGATGTGTTCATTCGATGTTAAAAGATATTCCAACTTGGTAGGATCTGATACAAGTATGACTAATTTTGGACCCAACCATATTCTTATAAAAGAACCGTACTCTCTAACCAGCCTTAACTGACTTTGAAATGTTTCTAAAATGAAAACAGAAACAAGTTTTTAAACTTATTTGGAGTTTTTGTATTCGTGAAGTAGGGAATCCAAATATTAAAAATATATTGGTAACATTGATACAGTTTTTATGATACGCTACACGAGTACAGTGTTTTTTTACGGAACATATTAATACGCGGTGATTTCGATCCTCACGAATTCCAATTGATTGATTTTCGCATCCGATGTCGAGCTCCAGTACTCTCTCCAGCGCTTATTCGGGCTCCCTCTACTCCTTCCTTTCGGTCTCTCGTCCTTGGCGAGACGGTCGTCTATCATCCTATTTACGTGCTCCTTCCGCCTTTTCCTTCCTCCCTCCATTACTAATTTTTCTCAGATCTTCACTTTTATTATGAATATTTTTTTGGTATTACCACTGTTCTGGCGAGTTGTTTTGGTGGAGTCGGCTGTTGGTTCTATAGCATAAGTCATAATTGGCTTCACTATGGTTTTGTAGATTCGGGCCTTACTCTCTGCAGTCATATAGCGATTATTACATATCATATCCTTCATGCATCCCGATATCCTGCCTGTTTTGATGGTGTGAGCCTTTACTTCTTAGTCTAGTACTTTGAAACTCGAGATCTCCGCATCTAACTAATTGAGCATTGCCTGTTGTATAACATTAGCATCGGTTTCAAGCCTGCACCTGACCGGGTCCTTTGAGATAATCATACATCTAAATGTCTGAATATTTGTAAATCATCCTGCATAGCATACGATGTTGAGTAGGGTGTCTCCCATCGTGTAGCACATATTTTCAAGTAGACTTTCTATGATCTTATTCATAATTAAGTTGAATAGAAATGGACTTATGGGAATCCCCTTGACGTATTCTAGTAGAAAATGTTCAATGTTTTCGCTTATTGTATGGTTTACCCTTATTCATATGTGCATGATTCATAATGTGTATTAATTCGTCTCCAGCAACTGTAGCGTGAACGTCTTTAGTGCAGTATTTCAAACGGTGATGTCTCTGTATTTTCAGGGGTTTCCTTATCCTTTTCTTAAAGATAGGTGTCGTTATTACTAGTAGTAATAATAATTATATCTGCATTTGACTTATTGCGCTGCCCAATGTACCATGCCCACATTGTTTCAGATTTATTGCTTATGTAGTTCAGGTATTCTTTCTTATTCTCTTTTACTTCTGCTGTTGATGCTGATTTTCCATCTTCCTGTGGCTTTACTTTTTCTTCCACTGTTTCTTAATTGTGGAGTTTAGCTCAATTGAAGTTGTTAATGTAAATTCATACAATTTCCTTGTACTTTCCTTTGCAAGTGATGCGACATTAAATTTGTTGGCATATTGAGCATTTAACCTTATATTTCATACTACAATTTCATGAGGTACCGAATCTTAATTAAATTACAACCCCTATTGCAGTGAAATATTTGATTTGCCTACAGAAATAAATCCATGCCTAGTTCCAATTGTGTAATAAAACAGTTTTGTTGTCATATATTTCTGTAAGTATATTATATATTTATATAACTTCTGTAATCAGAAAGCACATTTTTATTTTATCTTTAAATAACCAAGCACATTTGATTAAATTTGCATCAAATATATATATTATGTAACCATCCCGCTCTCAGATCACTTAAGTGTAGTACTCGAACCTTTTATGACTTGGTGGAGGTAGCTGAAATACTGAAGGGCCTAGAACTTTATTCGTTATGGACGAATGTAGTGTACATAGCTTTATTTAGGTTAAAATACACCGTACATTTGTTGGCATTGACAATGCCTTCAATAAATGGATACTAAGCTATCCTTTTATATCTCAAAAATTGTTGTTCGGTACGATAGTCAACTCTGATTTGAACCGTGTAAATTCCTATAATTGTCCATTAAAGGCAAACTGTAAATAATTCATTGATCTTCGATGAAAATTTGAGTCTTTAAAATCGATAGATGATCAGTTATGATAGCAATGCGCTGGTATTCTGTGCTCAGATAATCGTTAAACCTTTTTAGGTTCGCTATAAGATGATAACGATGATTGCCGTCTTTTTCAGTCGCAAAAGATAAATAAATTGGTCCGATATAGGACTGCATGGCCATACATCCCCCTCCCTTTTGTTTCAGAGGAATTATATTTTCTTAAAATAAGAAAATTATTTGTACAACTGCAATGTTATTTTGCTTAAACGGTATAACAAATGGGATTTCATAATCCCTAATCTATTTTTAATTTAATTTTCCCCTTGCATAGGAGATCGCTTAAAACAATTTAAGTTATCTGCAAAATTCCATACCTTGACGTTCAATCTCAATCTCAATTTGTGAGTTAAAATTGTTATGCCGGCCAATCGAGGCTGTCTTTGTTTTCATTTTCTGCTCAAAATTGCTTCCGATATGAAATTGACATAAAACCAAGGCTGTCACGAACGAGGGCTGTCAGCTGTTCTCGTTCGTGACATATCGTTCCGTTGACAGAAAAGCGACACAACTAGAAATTATCTATTTTAAATAAGAACTATTTTAAAATAACAAGGTTCTTAATGATGTATATAAAATACTAATATAGTACATCTTTTGTAATATACATTCAAAACACTAATGTGCTGTTTTGTCCATATGAGTGTACATTAACTATATGAGTCTACGATTGATTTAACATATATGTAACGTAAATTTAAAATGTTCAATTGTGTCACCCCTCCCTCGACAGAGCAATTTGATGCACATAGCACTATAATCTCCCCGTATCACTGATACATCTAATGATTTATTGGAATTCGAATCACTTTCTAGCAAATATATCGTATTTATTAAATGCCCATATCTTTTTTAATTTTTCCTCGTGCATTCCAATAGCTTCCCCTGAACTAATCAATCAATCATCACGATGACAGAATCTCAAAATTCTCTCGATTAGGTACTGTTAATTTTGAGAAAAGTATATTTTCTACTTATTTATTTAACTTTATGTTTAAATAAATAATTAACAATTACTAATTTATTGTTATTAAGAAAAGCAAACGCATGATTACATGTTACAAAGCCGCATGGCTTTATATGAAGCTATCGGTTTAAGAATAACATATTTGTTATGATAGGCGTGACACGACGACTATACTTTCGTCGACGCCGTGTTTTAGGGTTCAACGCAGACGATCTGCCCCGCTATCCCTTTTTAACAAATGCATACAAGCGCAGTATAAGTGCTTGAAACTGTCTCAAGGCCGTAATTGACTTATTGAAGACTTATTAAATGCTTTTGGTTATGAAGGCAGAAGTTTCATATATTGGACATTTGGTTTACCCCTGTAAAAAGTACATGATAGCATGACTTTTGTTTCCATATTGCCATTGTTTAACAATTACATATTTGTTAAAATAGACATGGCTGTCCGTCTAATGTTTACGGAATTGTAGTTACATATCTATTAGACTGCATGGTCCTCAATTAATTATAATAAAATTATTAAAAAAGAAGCACTTCTTCCCGTCATAATCCATCTAATGTGGACAGAATTGCAATCCGTATTAGACTGTAAAGTCCGGTATTATTTAATATATACATACTTGTTAAGTAAACAAACACATATTTCTTGGGCCATCCTTCTAATATTGACGAAAAGATTGCAATTTCCTGTGCCCAACCATCTAATGTTGACGGAGTTGTAATACAATTTCTTGTGTCCATCCCTCGAATGTCGATGTGATTGTTGCAATCTGCATTAGATGGTCATTGTCCGACATTATTTAACAAACACATATTTGTTAAAGGAAATATATATTTCCTGTGACCACCCATCGAATATTGATGGAATTGTCGCAATCTATATTAGATTGTAATGTCGGACATGATTAAACAAATGTATATTCGTTAAAAAAGTGCAAACTTCATGTGTCCATCCCTCGTAAATTCATAGAATTGTTGCAAACTGTATTAGATTGCGATGTCCGACATTATTTAACAAACACATATTTGTTAAGGAAGCACATACTTCCTGTGGCCACCCATCGAATATCGATGGAATTGTCGCAATCTATGGTAGATTGTAATGTCGGACATGATTTAACAAATACATATTCGTTAACGAAGTAGAAACTTCATGTGGCCATCCATCGAAAATCGATAGAATTGTTACAATCTGTATTAGATTGCGATGTCCGACATTATTTAACAAACACATATTTGTTAGGGAAGCACATACTTCCTGTGACCACCCATCGAATATCGATGGAATTGTCGCAATCTATGGTAGATTGTAATGTCGGACATGATTTAACAAATACATATTCGTTAAAGAAGTAGAAACTTCATGTGGCCATCCATCGAAAATCGATAGAATTGTTACAATCTGTATTAGATTGCGATGTCCGACATTATTTAACAAACACATATTTGTTAAGGAAGCACATACTTCCTGTGGCCACCCATCGAAGATCGATGGAATTTTTGCAATCTGTATTAGATTGTAATGTCGGACATGATTTAACAAACACATATTTGTTAAAGGAGCCCATCGGTTCTGCCATCCATGTAATGTTAATGGAATTTGCGCTTTGTCTGTATTAGACTGTAACGTCCGACATTATTTAACAACTACTAAGTTGCTATGGCCGTCGCAACCATCTGCAATAAAAAATATTAAATACCTTGATCACTATTCCCCAAAAGTATGGTCCGTATCTGATTATCGCGAGACGCCTTGACGGAGACTTCGTCATTGCCTTCGATGTCACTATAATCGCGCAATGATGGCGATGCGATTTTTCCATTTTTCTTCTTTTTTCTAAGAACTTTTACCCGATGTTTCACTCTTTTTAAAATTTCTGTCTCATTAAGACCTTTATTATATTATTTCACTTTAACGCACACATGCGTTACGCCCGGCACAAAGTAAGAGAATGAGGAACATAACGACCACACCAGAGCGAGAGGGCGTGTTTTTACTCTAAAATATTGTGGATACCGGCACAGATTAGGAGTACTACACTTAAGTGATCTTTCGAGCGGGATGGTATACATAATCAAGATCGAACTTCACTTCAGGTAAGTTCGTTTGATCTAGTAATTATGTATCAAACACTGCGTGGGTATAATTAAAAGATCACTATTGGTGTTATTTATTTGAGATATAATTGTTTGGCAAGTTTATTATTATCAATTTTTAACATTTAAAACATATCACCGGGTGTCTTTAGTAAAACTTTGTGGTTTTGTGGATGAATTTAATAATTCGTTAATACGCACCTGGATTCACCAACACATTGGCGAAAAAATAGATGGAGCAATTTAAAATCAATTAAAACTAATTAAAATCTACATCCAGTAGGATACTTCATACCTACAGTTGTATTTCCGAAGGTGAATAAATTTCCGAAAAGCCAAACAGTGGGTGGGCCTGGAATCCTCTCGATGCCCTTATACTTTTTATTATTTTCATAACTCTTTAGTATCAAATAAGATATAAACACAACGACAAACGCCACAAGAATATACATCTCTATGGGAACTTATATAAGCATAAACTGATTTTGTTGTTTCAAGTGCAGCCATTTAAATAGAATTATCGCAATAGATAAAATAAGGCGTATTTCTAATCAATAATTAAAATTTTAACATATTTATAAATATTGTAATAATTTGCCAGTCATTTATAATTGCATATGAAGTAATCATAATGAACCATGTCTACGGAACTAAGTAAACAATTTCGACCCTACAGAATATTATGTTCATCGTACTAGATTTCGATAAACAGCATAATAAAGATTTTGGATTAAAATGTGTACGACATACGGTATTAAATGAAATTTTTCTGTTTATAACTTTTTTAATATAATTTCAATCATTTGAAATATGGTTTTACATTGAAATCTAATTCAACATAAATAAAAATGAAATTCATAATATCTAAAACTATTTTAACACACAAATCAATATGGAATTCATTTTCAGATATTATTACTTCCATATTGATTTTCTCGCGATATTCAATTTTTCGATAAATTAGAAACACATATTTAAACCATTTACATCTAAATTGTAAACATGAGTTTGCACAGTAGACTCACTACTTACGTCAACCAATTTTAGTAATATTTACTGTATTTGTTACAATTTGTAAATGACTATCGACTGTCAGGTTCTTCTGCAGTGTGTTAGTGCATGTTTATATAAGAGTTAGGACTTGCAACTTCAGAAAATCGTCCCCGAGTTTTTCTAAAGTGTGGATTATTGTACCCGGACAGTGACCCGAACCCGGCTTGCCCGTTCGATAATCGGTTATCAAAGTTTTATTATTTGCGTAATTTATATTCTGCCATAAGTGTTCTAAATGTACTTATGGTGAATATCACATTTTGCCCAACAACATAACGATTATTGTTAAATTATATAAGCAACACAAAGATTGTGGTGAAACATGATTTCGGTGATAATATATATTCATTCATCCATTCATGATTATTGCTCTTTTTCCAGCATTTGCCACTGTTTTAGTTTGGTTTAGTTTAGTTTAGTTTTACATGTTATTCTTTTATTTCCGTTCTACCTTGGTCTATCTCTGTTTCCCATGCACTATTTATTATTCTTCCCTATTTTCTACACTTTCCCCGTTAACATCCAATTTGACATTCTGGTCATGTGCCCAAACTAAGATGGTTTAGTTCATTTTCGCCCTACTGCGTTTTCTAGTATTTCAGCATTTTTAACTTTATCTATGAGTCTTACACCTGCTATTTTTCTACCGAATCTTTCTCGGAAACCTGCCTGCTCTGGAGGTTGGTAGAAATCCAGTTTACTAGTAAGTCTGTTATGAATTTAGTTAGGAGTTTATACAGGTGGTAGAGTATAGTAATTGTCCTGTAGTTCTCTATGTTGGTATTGTCGCCTTTTTTGTGTATTAATGTTACCTGTACGTTCTGCCATTATGTGGGAATTTTCCTTCTTCCAACGATTTATTTAATATAATTACCATCTTTACATATTCTGCAATCCCAAATATTTTAAATGTTCCACCTGTCCAACATCTACGTTATTTATTGTAATTGTTGTTTTCTTCTCGAGACGGTTTTTGTTATTAGCTTAATGTTTGTTCTATATTAATTTACCAGTATATATTTATGTTGCTCTTCATTCCATACCCGCAGGTTGTAACGATGTAAATCCTCCTTTGTCTTTCTCTTAAGCATCAAAACGTCAGCAAATGCTAGACGGTTGATATTTAGTTTTGCTAACTAGAAGTATCCTCATGTCGTATTCTTCACAATCGTATTATATTCTTCTATTATCATATCGATCAATATTATACATAGGTATGGACTTAAAGTACCTGTTTGCCATCCTTTCAGGTCATTGTAAAACTCTGCGAGACATTGTTATCATCGCTTACATCATTTCTGGTGTGTATATAATTATTTTATTTGTCTAATGAGGCTTCTCCTTATATTCCTTTTGTTTCAAATGGTTCTTTCTATAAGTTGCCTCAACATATATAATGCGTCCATGTGAACAAAAAATAAGCAATAAACATTGTATTAGATAATGGTAACTAAATAGCAACTATATACATACACAGAAATAGCCAACTAAACAATATACTTCTTCAGCCTGCTCATCGCGGTCCTATTATTGACTACTTGTTTCCACTTTGGTCCAGTAACTCCATCTTGTTTGAGGCCTTCCTGTGCTCCGGGTTGACATTCTTGGTCTTCACTGCATTATTCAGATTGTTCATTTCGACGGGTCCTGTCTGGTAACGTGTCCCTCCCAGATGCAGTTAAGGTTTGCGAAACGTAGTATAAAATCCTCAATGCCAGTTCTCTGGATTCCGTCGTTTTCGATGTGTGGTCTCTGAAGCTTATATCTAGCATCCCATGTTCCAGGGCTCTTTGGCAGTTTCTCCGGTTCTTGGCTGATATTATTGTAAGTGGGGTAGTTTCGAGACCGTACGACCTTACTGGAAGAATACATTTGTTATGGACTTATGTTTTCCATGACTTGACCTTCTACACTAATAGCTATCTCAATTTGGCTCATGATTTTAGTCTTTTTGAGTTCATAGTTAGATCGACTTCCTTATATGCTGTGTTTAGGCGAAGCATCAGTTTTAGTTAGCTGATAGAAATATAAGGAAGATGGTTTATATGTTTCCAATCTACGTTGATGCTCCTTTCAAAGATCCCATCCCAGTCTAGTCTTAGCCAACGTTAACAGCTTCTAGTGACCTTATCTGTTATTATGTCGTTATCTATTTTTATTTGTAGGGTAGCATTATCATGGATATATTTGAGTTAGTTGTTCTTCTCGATGTTGGTGTGCCTGTTTCGTGTATTAGTTGTACCTGTGCTTTCTGTCACTCTGCGGGGATCTTTCCCGCTTCGAAGCATTTAGTTAATAGAATGCCCACCCGTCATCTCTCATGTAATGCCGTATGTGCCAGAGGCTTTCCTATTTTGTATTTGGTGCAGGACTAGTTGTTGTAGATCATTTGTATCTACAGGGACTAGCGTTGGTGGATGCTGGTGGTTCTTGAATTTGGGAGGTGTGTTCTATTGATTTAAAAAAAAAATCTAACTATATGTCCGACGTTATTACTATTTTATAGATTTTCGTTCTCCCATTAATCATATGTGTTCTTAATACTTTTATGTTTGCATTATCTTCTATGACATCTTTGATTTTATTTTATTTTTTCCCTGTTCGGAGACTATTCACGACCGAGACGTCCATTATGAACGATTCCTTAATCGATCAATGGACTCAACCATATCCACTTACAATGTTGTAGATTTTTTTTAAATGTGGTCATGCAATATGGGTTCGGCAGGTAGTTTATAAGCATTTCTCCTAGACTGTTTCTTTTGCAGTCCAAACGTTTACTTCCTTGTTGTCCTGCCTTTCGCCAACTGTTGTGTTGAAGTCGCCTATGATAATGGACTATTGTGTTTTTTTTTGGCTCTTCTCGCAGTTACATCGTGATAGATTTTTTCTATTTCTTCTATCACTCCACTTATCTTTATGTTTAATCATCATCTCCCAACCCTTCTCGCCAAGATGCTTCGATCTGATTGCCCATCTGCTATACGAAGATCGCGTGCTTGGTATCATTGCGCTTATCTCCGCAAGACAAGAGTCCTCCCGCTGCTCCAGACCCATCCTCTTGAGGTTGTACCTGAAGCTGCCGTGTCTTGTCAGCGAGGTAACATCACCTCCCCGTGCTCCCAGTCGCCCCACGATCGGACATATTAGACGGCACATATTCCACTCCACCCGTATTTCTCGACAATAAACCCAGATAATATCCCACTATTGAAGCGTTGCGGGGTATCTAGCGTCGCGTAGGCTCAGAGATCATTCGTCTTTCGTGTACCCCCGTAAGTCCCTTCTGATACTGCGACCACCCTCACGGCGTCAATGGTCGAACGTACTTTCCGAAAATCGTGTTGATTCTCCGTTAACCCCATTGTCTGATCTGCCCCAGAACCAGGCACACCAACAGTTTATTCATCACGTCAAGCGTGCAAAGCGGTCTGTACGCCGATGGGTAACCTACTGGCTCTCCGGGCTTGTTCTGTGGTCAAAAAAGTTTGCTCTTCCAGCTGTCTGCTTCTCAATCCTCCATCTGTTCTTCCACTCCCATGAATAGGTGCTCTACCGCATCCCTGTAATCCTGTACCCCTGCCCCCAGACATCTTTGTTCAGTGCCTCTAGGATTTCTTCCCATTTTCACTTCTTATTTTCACCTATGGCATCCTTCAGGGCTCGTTTGGCTAGCTTGTGGCTGTTCTTCTTGTCGTTGATCTCCCGGCCTTATCCTAGCCCTTATCGCCCTCCTCCTCTTTCATGTGCATGTGCGTCGTTCGCGAGGCTTAAGGTCTGTGGATCGAGACCCCTTGCTCCTGCCGTGATTAGTCTTTGCTACTCAGAGCGAGAGTCCAGTTTCGACTGGTAATCCCTTTTCATGAACGTGGGGGTTCTCCAAGTGTCGTAAATGACCGCTTTTACAGCACCGTAACCAGGGCTTAAATGACAAATTTATTTCATGCATTTCTGAGAACTAAGAACTAAGCAACCGTTTTTGTTTCACAGCAAATTGATAACCTGCTAGTACTTAGGATATGTGAAGAATATGAGAAATGAGAAATTTGTCGTAGCTTAGGAAACACAAATTGTGTGTGGTAACAAAAATATAATGCATATAAAGTTGGATTTATGATGAAATAGAATAAGAAATGAGGAATCAAATTAGGGAATTAATTTTAATGGGATAAGTTTTATAATATTATTTAAGTTATATTATTAAGTACTAAATGATCATTCCTTATTTTATTTTGTGTTCTTAAACGGTCCAAAATAATTTTACATCTGTCTTACATCTTATTTTATTTCTTTACGCAAGTATAATTCAAATATTAACCTCAGTGTGCGTAAATAATATTATATAATATTATCTTAATTTTAATTTTACATTAACACCATTTTCTGATACTAATACAACATTGTTACTTAATATAGGTTCAATTGCCGGTTCAGCTGGTAATATCTCGAAATTTCTTAAAATCTTGATTATTGTAGATTTTAAGGACAGCATTGCATATTTCTGACCTGCAAAAAAAATTAAAACATTTAATTGAATCGGTGAGTGGAGAAACCATATAACTCCAAAATCGTAGTTTAGATAAAATATGTTTGTGGGGAAGGTATACATGTCACTACAATTAGATGTACAAGAGAGTTGTAGACGACGACGTATTTTAATAAAAAATATATTTAATGTACTTTGAACCACAAGCAGACCAATAAAATGATATTAAATATTATTTGATATTAATAAAAATAGGTAACCGCGCCATTTGGAAGTTGTTTTGATAAGTCATTGATTATTAATTTAATAGATATTAATATTTTTTTGAAATATATAGCTATTAGCCCGACGGCTTTCTGCTGATACTACAAATATTAAACATGAAGATAGCATAATAAAAATTCCCACATCTAGATTTGAGATGATTCTCACTGTACATTCACATTTATTTGACTTTTTTAACATGTTTCTATGTGATGTAAACATACAATTTGTTATGATAATAAATCCAACTATTCAACATACCAATAAACTGCAGATTAAAAAGGTTCATGTCTGGGCATTAGTAGTTTATTAAATGTGGGTATGATTTGCCCTCCCTACACACGCTAGAAACTTGTCTTCATTAACACTCTGTATGTAATAATAAATATCGATTTACATTATTATTGAAACAAATATAAATTACCAATACAATTACGTGGTCCGCCACTAAACGGCATATAAGAAAACGGGTGCCGGTTAATACAATTTTCCAGTAAGAATCGATCCGGATCAAATTTTTCAGGCTCTGGGAAATACTTTTCCGATCGGTGCATCGCATATATCACAACTTGTAGTGTTGTTCCTTTTGGTATACAAATTCCATCTGACAAACAAGAAAAATTGCAACATAGCTTAACATTTATTGCATTATGTTACTTACCCATCATGACATCCGATTCTAGAGCTCTTTGCATTACTGGCACCGTCGCATGGTATCGGAGACTTTCCTTTGCTACACGATCCAGATATTTTAACTCATTTATATTCTTTAGCGTAATTTCCACATCTTTATCATGTCCCAATATCTCATTTGATTCTGCAACTAAGCGCTGCTGTATTTCAGGACGTTTGGATAGCTCGTATAAACAGAAACTTATCGCGGATGCAATGGTGTCGTGTCCCTGAAATTAAAAGTTTATGATGCTTTGTACAAAATATGTTTACTATATTACTTAAATATTCTTTCTACGCTCACCACTGTAGAAGAAAAATGAAAAATTAACGTAGTGGAAATGCTTTATACATACCACATGTTCATAAATTTCAGTTTATTATTTAAATTGAGGACAGTTTATTTTATTAACTCCATTACCACCCTGTTAACACATGACAGATTCAGCCGTAAGCAGTGGTATTTGTTTTGTTTTAAATATCGATATCATTTGTTCTATGATGGGTTTCATAAATTCACACACATCAATTTGATATTTAAAATAGGCCTAAATAATAAACTAATTGTGTTCATCTGTGAAAGGTTATATGTTCATTGCAATTTTCGGATTTCCATTCCTATAATTGCCTCCTATTATTTAAGCATAAATAATATATCAATAGTTATATTCTAAAAATCGTAATGAAAATCTATATCAGAGTCCTTGCCGGGAACATCTAAAGTAGTGATAACTATATATGTTCAAACAAGAAATGTGAAAACGAAATTGACATCGACACATAAAGAAGAGCAAAGTCCACTGCGCATGTCTACAGCTAAATATGTCATATCTAATAAGGGTGCCATTTGTGTTAATAAGATATAATATGCACACATAATAATTAAATGTCGCGTATATAAACATTAATATAATTAACCTACTCCAAACATAAACGTATTCACTTCATCGCAAATATCTTCATAACTGAGGCAATCATCGCCTTCGCCTTCAAGATCTAAAAGCAAATCCAAAAATACTGTCCTATTCTTGATGCCAAAATTATCTTTGTCGGTTGTATCATCTTGCACCATACGGCTTCTATCCTCTTTGCGCTTCTTTATCACGTTTGCCGAATAACCTTTAAGTATCTTTGCATATTCCTGCAAACGTTTGTAGTCGGGCGTAAATTGAAAGATGAATTCGCTTTGTTTGATTATCGATAAAAACCGCAGCATGTGAATTTCTAAATATCCACGCATTGCCCTAACAAATTCTATGTTTTCATTAACTTGAGCGTCAACTTTAGTCCTCATAGCGGTTTCTAAAATTTAACATTGTTATCATGTTTGCTGCTAGTACCCGATACTGATATAATTGATACTGATTGCATATTAATAAAGACGGTACTCTAACTCAAACGATTATCAAAGTGTGAGTCACGAAATACATTTGGGGGGTCGCAGAAAAAATTTATTAAACACACATGTCCATAAAACAGTATGCAAGCCGTAGATTCCGACCCCTACTCTATGCTTAAAATCCTGTATCGCGGCGAATCTCACATGTGATGTATGCGATACATTTTGAGTAGTTCGCATTATCTTTGGAAAGAAAGATTTAGAAAAATACTGTTGATAGAAACGGTTGCGATAGTTGTAGCTTAAATTACTGAATACTATGTATGTATCAGCGAGAATCGGGTACTAGGTAAACGTAGTTTTCTTAGTTTATTTATTATATATTACAACTTACCACTTATAACATCTACACTATATGATCTTAGATAGGGGTATATATCCACCGATTGCTGACCCACTTGCGCCTTCAATCTATCAATTAAAATCATTGAGTTTGAATCGATATAACTTGTAAATTGGTCAAGAACTTTAAACTGGAATGCAGGCGTAATAATTTTCCTATGCTTCCTCCAATGTTCATCTTGAAATATATTTTATATCTTTTAAAATAGATGTAGTTACAAAAAATATTACAGTCATACCCCTGCTATTACCCAGACCATTTCCAAGCCATGATTTAAAACCGTCATACATTGCTGACTTATTGATGTGCTCATTTGATGTTAGTAAATATTGTAACTTTATAGGATCTGTTACAATTATGACTAATTTCGGACCCAGCCATATTCTTGTAAAAGAACCGTATTCTCTAATGAGCTTCAATTGGTTTTGAAAAGCTTCTGTAATAAACGAAACAACAATTATGTAATAAATGTAAAAAGTATGTTTATTTATAAAACCACTGGTACCTACCGCACATAGACCCTATTTAAGAATCTATAGTAAAATGTGTATTACTTAGTATTCAATTAAGAATACGGGTACTAAAAGATAATTTTACGTACGCTATTTACAATGGACCGACTATAATAACCCTTTGAGGTCTACCCTAATACGTTTAAAAATACAGATAATAATAATAATACTAACTTAGATTGGTTTTTGATATGTATAAAAGTTAAAATTTAAGTCCCAATGCAGTGCTATAAATAAACTCTGGCCAAGTTAGCTTTGGATTAGTATGATTATTATAAATTAAACTTCTATCTTTATAAGGGTATCAGTCGCAAGGTTTTTCCGCCGATAAAAGGAGAATATTTGAGTTTAATCCCGGTATTTACTATACACAAACCCTCTGAAACACTGTTAAAGGTTTGAATCCTCGCTCCCCAATGCTCAGTACGAGACGGCCGGCGCCTCTAAACACTACGCTGGTTACTAATTAAATATTTAGTTCTTATAAATATATGATTAATTATTTCATGATACACCTCCTATTATTACAGTAATTAATATTCAAACAACTCAATATTATAACTATATCAATCTCGCTTGTAAATCCAGTAATTACATTATTACAACAGCATTTTTGACAATATATTATGTATGTTAAATATCATATTTAAAGTTAATAGTTTTTGTAATTTTAATGTAACATATTAGTAATTAGTTCATTATTAATAGGTTATGGCAATATTTAATCATATTTTCTATAATTTGGGACGCAACTACAATACCAAATATTTGTATCAGCCAATATTGATTTTATAATGGAAAATATATCCGATAGATAAATATTAGTGTTTGAATAGACCAATGCAACAGGAATATTGTTTTTTATTTTTATTAAAACTTTAATATATTGGGGTGGTCATGCCATGTCTTTATGTGCATTTGTTCATTAATATTATTTATTTTTTAATCGTTTCCTCTTACACCTTTTTGAGGTGTGAGGTTGTTTTGTTTCAGTTGTTCCATGCCCTCACTGTGCAATTTACATCCATTCGTTCCTATTCACTGGAAACTTTCTTGCTTCTTGCCCTATATTTCCTATATTTTTAAGCAGGATATAATTGCACCGTTACTAGTCTTCAGTGGCCATCTTCTTGCTTTCCAGTATGCTTTATTCTATTGTACTGTACGTATCTTATGTCCGAAACATCGCAGTTGTCCATCTTCTATTTTCTTCTGTACAGATGTTGTTGCCAGCCTTTCCCTAATCTATTTATTTCGTATTCTGTCTTTCTTCAACCTTTCTTAAATAGTTTATCTCTGAGTCTACACTCACATAAGATTCGTTCCCTTATACCAGTGGCATGTATATTGATCTAACTATAGTAATTTAAAAAAATACTATACAAAACCTATCTTCATGGGGCTATCAGACGTGAGTTCCGCCGGTAAGGGGAGAAGCTCAGACGAGTTTAATCCCCCGGTATTTATTTTAATTTCACATAAAATCTCTGAAAAACTGTGAATGGTGATTTGAGAAAATTCGTCCCGATGGGGTTTGTACCTTCGCTCTCCAATGCTCTGTGCGAGGTCTAACCACTAATGCCACTGAACTGAGTTGAAATTTTTATTTTATTTGATATTTCTTTCCTGTTTATAAAAGTTTGTAAGACACTGTACAATTTCGTCGCCGATTTTATCCTGTTGTTTATGTCATTGTCGTACTTTCACGGTTTTATCTAATATTACGCCTGGGGACTATTATGTAGAATCTGCACACTCAATTATGTTACCATGGATGAGAAGTTTTTCAGTCTTCTCCGTTTCATTGTTCTGGTTAGCAGTGACGAGGAACAATCAAATCAAATGATTAATTGTTTTGGGTGAGCATTAGAGACTGGATCAAAAAGGAGATCAGAAGAATAACAATTTGCCAAATGATAATCGGCGGATCATGTCGCCAGGGATGACCAAAAATAGACGAAAAGAGTCATGAAATAGAGACCACGACAAACAAAATGGCCCGTGGGTCGACCAAAATAAGGTGCACGGACGATATTCAACGCCATGTGGGAAATAACTGGATATAAAGAATAAAGAGACCAACACAGACAATCGTGGAGACAGACTTCAGACTTTCGTTCAGCAGTTAGAGAGTGTTACAGAAGACGTCAACAGGCTGATGATGATTATGATGAAATATTTGGTCTTGTGCAATATGGCTCAGTATAAATCCATTTTGCGTATCGTCGGTTTCCCGCTAGAATTCTTTCGTTTATTCTCCATGGTACGCTAAGCTGTGATATCCCTCTGTAATTTTAGGTACTGCCTACTATCACCATTTATAAATATTGGTACATTGTTACTTCTCAGTCTTTGGGAAATATTTTCCTTACGATGCCTTGCTACATATCTCTAGCACTTATGCCTGTCCTTCTTGGCCCATGTGCTATATATCTTCGGGTGTTATGTCATAAATAGCCTATCTTTCATTCAGCGCATTCTTTAATTATTCTTCCGAAATTGTATCTTTGCCATTTGATAAGTATTTCGTAATATGTATTTATTTTATTTGGTACTCTTTTCATTCGTTTTTTTCAGTACCCTAAAAATAGTCTTTCGTTACTTCGGCTATTTTCTTCGATGCTTTTCTGAACATGTTTCCTACATTGTAAATATAGTTTCCATAGATTCCCCTTGTTTGCTACTTGTCCTCTTACTTGTGTTTGTTTTTTTGTGTCTTCCATCTGTTCATTATGTGGTTGTCATTTGTTAGTATTTCATCATATTTGTTCTTTATTTGTTTTATTTGGCTTTCTTTTTATTCGTGCTTTTCGCGTGTTTTTCATCGCCCTGAAGAATAGTCTTTGGTTACTTCAGCTATTTTCTTCGATTCTTTTTCTGAACATGTTTTCCTATATTATAGATATAGTTTCTATAGATTCCTCTTCTTTGTGACTTGTCCTCTTACCTGTGTTTGTTTGTTTTTTCATGTGCCCGTCGCTCATTGATGCACTACAAGCCTATTTGCGGACCTTCCTAATATTTTTTAGAAGCTACCCCATATAGATAACATATAGATATTAATATGTTTCTGTTTTCTTGGATATTTTATCTTCTACATTCTATTTTTGTCACTCGTTACTATTCTTTCCTCCTTCTTAATTTCGAATATATAGATCAACTAAAATGTATGCATTGACCTATTTTTAGAAAACAAATTTCATATTATAATATGAAAAAGGTGTACAATAATAGAGAATGTAGGAAACACTGTATTTATCTTGTATACTATTTTGACAATATTTGATAATATTTGTCTTTTTGTTTAATTTTTATTTCCATTTGTAATTACATATTAAACTTTATATATATATATATATATATATATATATATATATATATATATATATATATATATATATAATTAAACTATTAGGCAACCCAAGTTACATCAACTGTTGTTTTTTTTGTCCGCATATTTGTGTTGGTGTTAGTAGAATCCAAATGGCTAGAAAGTGACTTTTGCTGGAAAACGGTTTTATCATGTTTTTTCTCTGTTTGTGGACCGATTTTCCTCACACTTTCACGGGATCACCCCAACTCGGTTTCCCAACCGAATTGCAAATATGGTCGCGATCCATTCAGCCTTTTTTCTGGAATTTTGTTCACAGACAAATTCATATCCACACACACACACACACAAAACACACAGACCACACAGAGGCATTTATCAAAAATAGTCTATTTCGACTAGAAAAGTCATGAAAGTGGAGAAAATTCAAAAATCGAAATTTTTACTTCAAAATATTAGGTACCAGAAACGAATCCAATACATTAGAAGCTTTGGCAAATGCGTCTTGTTTTCCTATATAGTATTTTCTATAGTAATGTATATTGTATGTAATTTAACTATATAAGCAATGTACTATATTCTGGGGAATAAATGTTCTATTATTATTATTGTTATTATTATTATTATTAAATGTACAGTTTGTCCTAAACGGAATAAAAATGGATTTTCTCCTGTGTTACAAATGGTACACATGACTTAAGGATAGAGATTGTTAAGACACGAATTATTAAATTACATTAAAGATTTCGTAAAAACTATTCAGCGGAATGTCATTAAATTTGTTCTAGATGATTAAAATATTTTATTCTTGGCTCTATAACTTATTTTGTAAGATTTGATGTTCTTCTACATTGTATATCCAAGGATTATGGTCATCAATTGTTACTAGTTTCAGAGCCAACAAAAACATATTTTAGCCAACTAGTAAACATTGTATTACATATTTACACCCCCTGTATAGTTTTTGCATTACTTTTCTTATGGCGAGAATTGTGAAATTATAATGAGCTGTTATCAATATAACTTCACAATTCACGACATGTATAGACGTGATCCCACCCTTAAGATGGGTTTATGCTGACATAAAATAACAAATCAGATTAAACTATGAAATAAGGAATTCATTTTAGAAAGATATTTTCTATGGTATTGTTGTTGTGACAAAATAAGTAAGAAAAGCTAACGTATTGTTATTTTGTGAGCCTACTTTCCAAAATGTTTCTTATCTATACTGATTTTTCCAGTCTTATTTCTTATTTTATGTCAGTATAAACCTTTACTTCACTACCCCTGGTCTGTAGTGTTAATTCAAACAGATACTCTACCAGGACCCAGGTCCTACCTGCATTAGTTTTTCCCAAGTTGAAGATGTTTCCGACAAGCCAATTAGTGGGTGGGCCCGGAATTCTCTCAATATCCTTGTACTTTTTATTATATTGATATTTCTTTACTATTAAACAAATTAGCAGCACAATGAACAATCCCACAAGAATATACATCTTAATGTGAGCTATGAGAACAGAATGATTTTTTCTGTTTCAAGTATTTGCCAATTAAAAATAATTAGTGATACAGTATCACCAGATAACTTATTAAACTGTCCCAGTAAAAAGCACTTTTGTTCTTATACGATAAGTGTTTTATAAATAGGCTCGTTTACAAATGCATAATAAATTATGATAATGATGTTAATTTTTCTTCGTCATTATAATGAATTTATATATTATATTATATATAAACATATGATTGATTTTGTTAAACGTATTAAACACCGTTAATCACACATTAAATATACAGGGAGGTTTCAGTTTGATCGTTAAAAGGTTATATAGTTAGCTGTTTATAGACATTTTATAATTTAACATTGTTCATTTCATATTCATTAATTGTTATTTTATTAATAAAATCTGGCAGTTTTTGGTAAAATTTAGATGCTCTAGTTCTTTGTTCTGAAATATTTATAAATTTTAATATTTATATTTCCATTATTTTTTTACTTATCGCGAGGTATAATGTTAAGATTTCATGCCTAATCCCAGAAACAGTAAAAAATGTACATAAATACAAGAGCTCTTCTGCCGGGAAATAAGGAAGCTCAACGAAATTTTTTCATCCAGTATTTATTTTAATTTCACAGAACACCTCTGAAAAACTATGAAAGGTGATTGGCGAAATTTCGTGTGAACTCTACCTTCCCAATGGATGGTACGAGACTAACTAACCGTTAGGTAAAAGCATCGATTGAAGTATTATAATACTTCAATCATCGGTAAAAGTTAATATTGACTTTTACCGTTGATTGAAGTTGATTGAAGTTTCTTCAAAATTCCTATATTAAATAGCTCATTTTTCCAAGTGTAGGTAAACTATACATTTTATGTTAAGATGATTTGAAATAGATTCCATTTTTTAATGTGTGTACAAAACAAATATTTGTAAATATCATTTATATTGTTATATGCTATTATTATAATAAATGCTATTATTTTCAGCGTTCATTTGGTTGCCTATAACCCATTCTATTAAAATAATTTTAAACATTATATCATGTTTGAATGAAATATTGCAATTGTGCAACATAACAAAAATAACAAAAATTAACGATATAACGCCTAATTAAATAATATCTATCAAGAATTATCTAAATTAGTCTTAGGGGCACAGTACTGTTTACGACAAGTGGTATAATATTTATACAATATAACAACCTTTATTGGCATTCAGACAATGTTCAATTACAAATTAATTAGATTAGAATTACAAAAGATATTTCACCCACTTCAACTATAATTGATTATCTAAATATAATTGTTTTTTTTAAGTATTTAGTTTATTGAGCCAAAATAAATAAAAATAGAGAAAAAAGTCCCCTTAACCTTATTTAACTAGTAATTGGTAAAAACGAATGATTTAAATAGAAAATATGAGATAATAATAATGTTGCATTTGTCTATTATCTCAAGTCTTGATTAGTTTTTGTTGGAAATCGGCCGGAAAGTTCATCTTACCAAAAGGGATTTTTTGAGTAAGAAAAAAAATAATATCAAGGCATTTACGAAATGTTGGACAAAATTCTTACATTTTATTTCGAATAGAGAGAAAAATCAATCTTTATTCGGCTATCGGCCCTTGGCCTTTCCGCCTATATTTCGAGAATTTTATAAAAAATTAAAAAACAATCTCTGTCTGAAATGACACTTTACCTGTGTCCATTTTTTAAAAACATACTTTCTATTCCGTTAAAGTGTGTTTTTTGTTCAAAATCTGGTGAATAATATTAAGAATAAATAATTTGGTATTGCTAGTTTTTGCAATGCATACAGACTTGCATTATATTCACGGCAAAAATTATAACAATAATGGAAAATTAAAATATTTTATTTCTTAAAAATAATATTCTAATTCTAAAATAAGGTTTATTATGATACGTTTATGGCCTATAAGCAAAAATGTAATAAAATCGTACCATTATAGCCTCGAAAAGAAACTTGTTGTTATCGAAGTTCGGCGTCGAAAGGGCGGTGCAGGAAGCTGCAGTCCGTGCCGGGGTCAACTCTTCGTAAGACAGGCACGGGGAGGTTAAAAACCGTCAGGCCGCATTACGGGGAAGATAGGATACTCGAAAAGGTTCTCTGAGTCGTGGTGAGGGAGAACCGTCACGAGGGGAATAGGGAGGAATAAGGATACAATAATAAGCGTAAGCTGATAGCTGCAGGGAAACTAAGTCGATCCTCTGAGTCTTGGTGAGGGAGGATCGATTTATTTAGTAAAAATAAAGCGATATTCGGGTAATGTGAATAGGTTCTCTGAATTTTGGTGAGGAGAACCCTTGGTGAGCGAGTGTCGTTTTGGGGTGCGTACACGTTATTTATGGGGACCAAACAGGCCCCTTACTCTTAGCATTCGCTGAAGAGGTGCACGCAGGACGGCTTTTCTTACCCTACTATGTGTAGATTAGGGGTAAGCACGTTCGGCGAATCGGTAACATTGTATTTTATACTACATTCTGCTTTTGAGTGTAGTTTGCTATTTATCTCATCTGTTATTTACTTTTTTAGTATTATTCTGATTACTTTTTTCAGTTTTAATCCAAGTGCGGTGACCACGGGGTTATGGTCTGAGTGTACGCCAGCTACAGGATGCATTATTGTTGATATTTGGATAGTTTTGTACATGTTTTTAATCATACCGAAATCTATTTGGTTTCTAATAATGCAGTTTGTGGAGAATTATAGAATCTTCTATTTGGTAGATTGAAAAATGTATTAGTTGCTATGAATTAGTTATCTTCTGTAAATTGTATTTTCATTGAACATCATATTCATTTCGTCTACTTTTCCTCCAACAGTTTTGCATTGATATCTTTCATCCGAAACCTTTTTCGAGTGGTATTTTATTAGCAATTTTTAAATTTCTGAGTCGACCGTCATATTCACTCCGTAATAAAAATCTAAAAATTATATTTCCCGTTCTTAATTAGCAATATGCCGCTGTTTGGCCATCTAGTTTAGATTATTTTCAAGATTTTTATCTTCATATATACTAAGGGCCCCAGCGTTGTCTCACGTCAGTTAGTCCTTCCTGTCTCTTGCCTCGTCCTGGTTGTACTATCTGTGTCTCTCCTGCAGGTCCTGTTTAGTTCCTGCATCGTTACGGGTCTACATTGTCTGTTTCTTGTCGCTTCACATCACTGTGGTATTTATGTCTTGTCACCGTTTGAAAGAAGCTAGTCATTGCCTCCCACTTGAGTCTTCTAACATCTGGGCCCTAATGTCTCTAGGGGTGGCCTCCTCCAGTTCGAGCCATACGGTGACCCGTTCGATTATCGACCGGTGATATCTGTATAGAGTGTGGGCTGGAGTAGATACTCCACAGCAGTATTGGCATCTTAACGTCGCGGCCTTTCTTATCCGGAGCAGGTATGTTTGGAAAACGACGTGCCCGGACAGGACCTGCGTGTTCCGGTGACCCAGCTCACCATGTCCTAGGTCGACCCACGCTCTATCGGCGGGATAATGCGTCTCATCCACTCGGTATTTGGGGACTCTTCCCATCTTCTCTGTCACTACTTGTCCCTGCCAGCACTGTAGATATGGCGCGGTAAGCCAGCTATGATCTGTAGCGAGCTAGTGTGTAGCGCCCTCCTTTACATGTGTGCATTGGGCAGAGTAGTGGGTGCCCGACCGAGGCAGGTGCTGCATACAAGGCGCGCGACACCGTCGCCGTCTACTACCGCTTCTTTTAACCTGGACCCGCAGCCTTACCAGTGCAGCTTCCGTTCTGGCTGCCTTCCTTGCGACCTCTAGTACCTACTGAGAGTGTGATTGATCTGGCCTCCAGTGTATTTCCGAGATACTTCAGTTTGGTTGCTGTCAGCGTTATGACGTTGCTGGTCTTGACTCCCCAGTATATGAAGCATTTTAGACTAATGTCATCGGTTGTCTCGCATATTACATAATGCGGTGTCCAGATTGTTTTTTTGGACGGGTCTTTGTGATTTTGACTTCCATCGTCCTACTTATGGTCCGGACTTCTTCTTCCAATAATCCCTGGTCTGTGACTGTAGACTATCCGCTTTTTTGCTTCCTCTTCGGGTGACCGCTCGGTATATTGTATCCATTATGCGGACGACCGGAGTAGCTGGGGAGGGCTTAACTTAAGAGTACTTTACTAGTGCTACCTTCGTGAATGTGGCTGTAGGCCACTCCTTATCAAGTAGTGCCGCGTCTTCTTCACAGTTGTTTTGCTGGTTAAAGGTTCCTCTGATTCTGTTCACCGTATCTACTATCGTTTTCTTCTTTTGATCGTTAATTTGAGTTCTCTTGCCTGTTAGTGCCTTCTGCATGTCGGCCCTTTCTTTGTCCAGCTGCGGTTTATATAGCTCGAATGCCTCGACTTATCTGCCTAATTCCTTGTCATTTGTGGTCTGGGGAAGTCTCAGGGATGTACCTATTTTCCCAAGCATCCACTTTTAGGATGTTGCGTGTCAATAGCACTACGTCTCTTGCCTCGGCTAGATCTCTGAGGGGTTCTGCACTTTCTTCCTCTGTCGCGTATCTCTTCCTACGTGTAGGTACCTTGACTACTTGTTCTGGCGGCAAGAATTCCTTCCTCTTAGTTGATATTTGGGGACTTTCCACTTCCGCATGCCAGATTAGCATTACCGCTATGTATTTTTTCGCCTCCGGCTCTCTACGGCTGTTTGAGGAAGTCCGTGGAGTTCTCTTACTGGTACTAAAGGCATTCTCTCTTTCGTCGTTGTTTATCATTAAGTTGTGGTTGTAGTTTAATCCGGGGTCGTTTTTATTGTCGTCTTTGTGTATGTGGACAAGAAAATACAGAGCGTACGTAAACATTATTTTTAGGGGGATTTCCTTTGATCCTTCACACAGCCGCTATATAGTCACGACACGGCAAGGGTACGAAGCCGGTGTGGGAACCCACCGTCCAAGCCAGACTCTACCTGGATGAGGGCAGAAATTTCCATTTCCACCTCTAACTGTATTTTTTAAGAAGTAGAGAAGTGTGGTTTTCTAGCCCTCGATACCTAATAGCGTCGGGGTCGGAAAGAGCCAAGAGAGGTTGAACAGTTAGCCAAGGGTGGCCGACAGATCAAAGGTGTGAACTTGATTTTTATCAATTTCACCATACTCCTTCCGTGATGAGCCTCCCAAAAGGGAGTTGTGCTGAGTCCCAGAACTAGCAGTGCGACGCTTTTCGGATGCTAACTCATCGGGCCCCGACACCACGACAAGATGTATTCCTTCGTAGGGATATTTAATCATTATCTTCTCTCTTCTATTAATTTTTAAGGTCACATTGTTAATTGTCTCCGCTTGGTACAGGCTTTGAACATTATAAGATCATATTTTTAGATGTTTTTCAGAGATTTTGAGTCTAGTCTGGTCGTGTGAACTCTCGGAACCTGATAATCTTTGTTTCGTTTTCCCTGCCTTGATTTATTCCCCTTGTCGGCTCTTGGTATCCGAGGTCCAATATCAGTAGTATATATAGGTAGTACATAAGTTTGGTTTTCGGCATTCATGATGATTTACCTAGGGATGCTCTAGGGAGCCCTTAATGAGTGGTTTCCTGATTCCTTCTGCATTCCGATGCCGCTGACTATTCCTAGTTCTTCCGCCTTTTGAGAAGATTTGTCCCCTCAGGGACAACAGAACGCCCTTACCTTAGTGCGCTCGTCCATCTTCTTTGAAGTCGTTGGCCGACTGATAGGGAGCGCATATATTGACTCATTCGGTCGCCACACTCTCTTGCAGGATGCACCACATGCAGGTGAGGTTGACATTTGGGATCTAGTTTTAGTTTTTCAAGCCCTTGCATCCCAATGAATGTGACACCAATGACCACGGACTCTTGTCATTATTCATCTACTCTAATCCTAAAAATTGCACGGGCACAATTCTATTTACATACTTCTAAAGTAATATCGGAAATTGTCGTAACAGCTAAACAAAATAAACTTCGGCGTTCATTTATTTCAAAATATGTCGGAAATTGCGACTAGCTCAAGTAATAATTATACTCAACTAATTGTACGTAATGCCCGTTGTATTTCATGAAATTGTAATTACGTTTTGGTTTCTAATAACTTATAATAATTATTTCTTCTAAAGTAACACACGAGAAAATATATATATAACACTTATAAATATCTGATGGAGCCAGGGCACATAATATTATACGTATTTTAGTAACTTGCATCTCTCTAAAAAGTGACACTTTATCTGACCAGATTATTTAAATTGACAAATAAATACAAGTAAAATATAATTTTTATTGACGACATAATTCAATAATATTTAAATTTGACAAATGTGGAATCGTAACATAATAAATTAAAGAACATGTTTCTAAGATATAATAATATTTCAGTTTTTCAATTTTATGATTTTCATTTTATTATAGAAAACGGTTCTTTTAATTATAAATGATTTATATTTGTGATTATTCTGTATATTTATATTTTAAACACTATTTAAGAATTAGTGTCAGTAGTTGGTATTGTAATTCTTCAAATTTTGTCATCATCACCATCAATAATAACAATTCCAACAATCCAGATTATGCCGAATCATTAATTAGCCAACACAACAATATGCTTAACAAAGGCAATCCGCATATGGCCCAGTCGATATGAACCTTTGACAAACATACAGATACAGTTATCATGTTATGTTGTGCAAGGTCTGGCCGAATTATCGCAGACTAATCGCCAAAACAGCCCGGAACATCCGCATATATAAGCCGCATTTAATCCCAATGCAGTGGACAATATAACCTAACGGCGCTTTTGATGTTCGATAGTGGTGTTTATTAATGAAGAGATGTAGTATTCTAATGAGATTTGAAATATAATGACTACTCGGTAAGCAGCTTGTGATTGGAATAAATAAACGTTGTGTACATTTTGGTGTTGTTTTATTGTTTTGCTTCAATGATGTGATGGCTATAATGTAGATATTATTTTTAGATTAGTTTATAATTATAGTGATCATTTTCTTATGTAATCAAGTGGTGCTCTTTATATTCAACAAAATAAATATATGAATATTGCTTTATACTGTTATTGTATATATCTCTCTATAGTGTTTACATGTATGTACATATATCAATACCATCAATTTTAAAGCGACTACAGGTAGCAGTAAGCGTCGTTCACTTGAGCGGAATATCCGTCAGGCTCCGTTTCTTATTACACTGAAAGCTCCGTGCAATTGCATCTATTGTTGATTTTTGTTATTGTATTTATTTAATATTGGTATGGTGCGCGTCGTTCTACGGGGAATAATAAATTAATAAATTACAAACAAAAAGAGAACCTTTTGTAATAGATTACTACAGTGCATTGTTATCTAATGAATGACATGCATAAATGCCCAATGTAGGAAAGTGTAACTTATCAACGCCAGAAAGTCAAAATCATTTATTTATTTGAAAATAGTTATCAATAAGACAAAAATCTTAATGAAAACCAGTTGAAGTAGGTCTTTTTTGAAATGTTATGTTAAAAGGGAAAATTATACAAAGTTCATAAATCTGACTGATTTGTTTTGCTTTTTCATTGGCGATACATATAAATGTCATTAGGATAATGTGTTCATTCCACGAAATAAAATTTATATACAAAATTGTCGACAAAATTTAATAATATTTGAATTTAACAAATTTCGAATAATTTCACTACAATTTCATACAGATGGATATTCTTGAATTTACTCATTGGCAAGTATAATATTCACACCTTATTTTATATAGAAGTAAATGTATTCATGATGCTGAATTGAAAGGTGATGATAATTAAGGGTACTATTCTTAAATAATGATTGTATATAAATATTACAGTTTTGATTTTAAATTTAATGTTGACAGGGAAACAATTAAAATTGTGTGAATAAGTTTATAAATCCACACCAATTTCATTTTAAATTTGATTTTAAAGAGCAAAATCTACAATTTTGTCCATAAACCTATCTGTATGGGCAGGTATAAATATTCACACCTTGTTTTATTTTTAAGCAAATGTATTCGTGCTGCCCAATTGTAAGCTACGTTTAGTATGAAATAATTTTATACTTTCACTAATTTATTTCAAAATTTAAATAAAACACTACTATCTTCTATCTTTCTTTAAATTGGAAGAAACACTCGGCACAGTAAATTTATTATTGTTTGTGACCTTAGGAAAAAAGTTGAGGCCATCTATATTTTTTATGTATCTTAGAATAGTGTCGATTTTATAGGCTAGCGGATCGTAGACAAATCGATCAGTTCTAAAATATCAATCAATTTGGCTCGAATGCAATCATATCTTTATAAAATCTTTTCGTTCGCTAAAAGTCCGGGCCGTTTATAAGTGTGTTATCTGTGTACTTATAAAAGCAGCACTGCTTTAAAGCTTTCCGGAGGGGGCACTGAATGGTGAGAAAACAACTTCACTTAAGAGGTAAAAGGATCTGATTTTTAACACAAATAAAATGAAGTCTATATAAACTTTATTTTATTTGCAGTAGGACGAAAATTTGTATCAAACAAGTATTAAAACATGCAAACATATAATAATACATTATTATTTTTTATACATACAAGTGTTTCTTTTTATGTACCATATTTAATTGGAATGAATTAAGGTTTATTATATACCTAAGTTAGTGAATACGACTTTGAGATTGTCAGTGAAATTTGATTCACTATACGTATACAAAGTAGCCCTCCGGAACTAATAATGTTGCGTTTCTGGAAACTTTAATATCAGGTTATATTGCCGCCATTGCTTATTGATGAAATAATATTGTTTTTTACTAAAACAAACTTCCATATTTATACAGCCCAAGGGATTTTTCGTCGTAGCTCAGAGGAGCTTAATCACCCGTTATTTACCTTAACTTCACAGAAATAGTGTGTTTCACTATATTATTGATTCTTAGATTTTAACCTTTTTCTTGTCTATGAATAATATTAATAAACGCATAAAAATACCTTCAATTTGACAATAGGTCAGGTCAGGTGGTAATAATGACTACTATGCATATATTGTAGTTAAAAACTGGTAAAAAATCTGTAATTATTTAATAGTTCAAAAATATATTACTTAATACCTGGAAACTGTAGAAATTTCAGGAAACACTCCATATTTTCAAAATTTGGGTAACTTATGTAACCACACTTAGAACAAAAATTAGGTGTATTCGACTCTTCAGGAGACTAGGTCGGGTCCAGTTATGAGAAGGCAGCGAGAGAGCCAAGCACTGAATCCGTGACGTCATTAACCTGAAGGTTTGATTATTTTTTTTTGCTGGGACATTTATATATTACTTATATCTATTATCATCAACCTTGTGTTTGACTTTGCTAAGCGGAGTCGTATTTATTTTATTTAGAATTTATACTTTAGTTGACTCTTTACATTTATTATTATTTCATTCTGCATATGCCTGCGCGTAAACCTGCTTGTTCCTTTAGTTATTCTTACTATATATTCTGTCAGGTTTTTTAGGGATCCTAGAATACACTCTCGCTATTGTTGGTATGATGGCTATAGCACGATAGTTTTTTGGGTCGTCCTTGGGGCCCTTGTTGTGTATATCAGATATATTAGAGGTCCTCCAATCAATTGTAGCTTCCTCTCCATTCAGGCATCTTTTGTATAGAGCCGTTAACATACTTGTAAGTTTACTGATCGAATCGTATAAATTCCGGATGAATTCCTCCAGGTCCCGGCGATCTTTCCAGATTGGTACATTTTATATTGTCCATAATTTGGCAAATTTGGAGAGTTATACGAGTTGTGTCCTGAATTTGATATGTTTCTCGTATATATTCTCGTATTTCTTTTAATAGATGTTGGAAATGTTATACCCACTCTGTATTGGTAATATTCCCCGCAACGCATGTTTGTCTACTTGATGTTCTTATTCATTTTATCTTTTGCCAAGCTTCTGAGCTACACCATCCTTCTATTTGATGTTCTTTATATTCGCATTTTTTAACCAACGCTTTCGTCTTACTTCTTCGTTTTACTTATTACGGCCCGTTTTACCTTTCTGGTTGCTAGCTGGTATTAAGTTCTAATGTTATCGTCGATTTTTCAGAAGTTTTAGGTACAGTTGTTTCTTCTTTTGTATTTCCTTTAACTCTTCGTCCCACAGTCGTGCTTCTTTTCAGCCGGTAGTGTTCCCAGATGAGTTTATATGCTGGTATTTCACTTCAATTGTTCGATAATTCTTAATCAAATCTTGATCTAATCGTCCGTTATATGATTGTTTCGTACTGCACTATTCAAACCCTTTTAAGTTATATTTTGTGGATATTCTATTTTCTTCCGTATTCACTCTCCTAGGTCGTTGACCCCCCTGTAGGGCACAGGGCCTCTATAATCACTCGCCGCCGGAGAGGATTTTGAGTCTCGCTTTGGCTGGTACCAGGACTTCCCGATGTTCCTCCTTCACTTAGGCCCTACGCGTGTGCTTAATCGAATTCCATTTTCTCCTATGTATTTCTGTGTCAATAGGTTTGTTTCCATAGTTATATGTTACATATTTTATTCACTTTTGATTATATTATAGTCTAAATAATAGTAGACTAAATCCAATTAAAATACATCACGTAATACGAAAAGCAACGGCAAAAATAAAATTGTTATTTCTTAATTATTATCAGAAGAATTACATAAAATATATCTCCTTCTTCTATATACATAGAATTGGAATAACGTTTGGGCACTGGCCGAAGATTCTGTCATTTTAGGCCGAACCCGAAAATAAGGAACACAAACCATAAAATAATAATAATTACATGGACGTATAGTGCAATGGTTAGAAGCCCTGTTTATCAAGTCAGAGAGCCGGGTTCAGATCCAAGCCCGGATAGCTGGTACTATTTGTGGTTGAAAACTTGATTCGAATTTCTATAGTAATAGTAAGTAAAAAGTTCTTACACTTACATACACATATAAATACCGTAACACATATGACATAAACCAAAAAGCCGATATCCAGTTAAAAATATATAAAAGGTAACTACTACTGATTAAAAATAATCCATTTGCTACACTCTACCCAACATACGTATATACGTTAATGGACATCATGTATATTATATATATTCCAATTCCAATCTTATTTTAATAAATAATTTATTTCAACCAGTATGTATCTAACTAATATGCCTAAAAACCTTGACATTTTCAATCATTACTATTCAACTGTACACTATAATTTCGTTAATAACTAAAGAAATACAATTTTTATTGGCCATTTCCTGTAATGTCACATCTGGACTCAGCAGCGCTAATAAATATTAAAATAACAATATTTACAAAAAAAAGTAAGTTGCCGTCAAATACTATAGATCATGAATGCAGGACTACGTTGTTTATTGTTTGAACTGATAGATTATGAAATATACCATTGCATATACATATATATGCAGATAAGTATACGAAAAATATCAGTAGTATCTATATTTGTATGCCGTTTATTATATGTTATACATACCAAATAAATGATGGTTTTAAAGATGCAATTATAAGATATATTATATTATTCCGACGGTTCACATGCAATATGACATTAGATTTTTAAATTCGTATCTATTATTCTATAAATGGAACCCTTATAATAATTCTCATCCACGATGCCGCGCCACTATGGTGTGCCGCCAAATTTTACGAATGCATATAAAAAAATATTTTCATTGTTCATTGAAAAGAAAAGAGAAATGGTATGCCTCTAAATTATTTAATTATTAACGTGTACCGTGATGAATAATAGGTGTAAAAATAATCTCTGCTGTAGTGCACAGGTTTGGAAGGTAAAATTAACTGATTTATAAAATGATGAAAGTTGGTTTCAAATTTTAACAAATATCTACGCCAAATTTTCTACAAATTAACAAGAGTATTAGACATGAACCGCTCGCGTTAAATGTAGTAATTATTGATTATATAATTAATTTGGAAAGTCAATAATTATATATTTTTTATTATTCTCTTAATCGAATTTAAAGGTTAAAAAATAAGTAACACTTGATAAGAATGTTATAATAACAAATGACATTGAATTTAATTTTATAAAGAAAATGTAATTACCTAACATTTAATATCGGTAATATTTCCACCCCGGGCACGAATTACAACTTTCAAACAATTTGTCTGTGCATCTCTTCAAGAAGATGTCGAATGGCACTTTGAACAAAAGCTTCCTATATATCTGCTGCACTTAGCTCTTCCTATAAACTTGGAAGAGCGAAATAGAGCAAGAATTTCGGCTGGAAATGTCTACCATATCCTAGTATGGATTTAACTTCATTCAAGTAATCATTCACTATTCGAGCTACAAGCTGCTGATCTGTTAAGTGAGCTTTTCCTCGAATAAACTTATCGTATGTTTAAGTTTCGCATAAAATACCACCAAAATTATATGAAAGCTACGAAAAAGTTACAAAATACACCACACAATAGATTGTACCAGAACTATGCGCAAGTGTTGTATTATTCTCCGTCTCCAAATTATATCTAGATTATATAAAAAAATATAATTTAGATCCAAAATAGAAAAATAGATACAATAGCGAAATATCGGTGTTGTTCGACGAATTCCGGTATTTAAATATCGGCAAAATTGGTCCGGGATACCGGTTTTGAAATTCCTAGACATGGCCCATCGGGGTATTTTATAAATGTTTTGGGGATCTCGAAAAATATAGCCAAGCAAAAGTAAATTAAAAATATACATTTATTATTAAAGGATCAATAAAATAATAAATATTAATTAATTATTGATATAATAATTATATACTTTGCACAAAGTATTGATATAATTAAGTGTAGAGTGATAGTATACGTATCTTGTATTTAAAAAGCAAATAATGTTCAACAAATATATAAAATAGATATATTAATTCGTTTTTATTTCCTTTTTCATGAAAATGTAAAATCCTACTGGGGGCTCCAAAATATTAGATACTGAAAAGAAGTCGCAGGTCGATAAAGTCTGAAAAATAAAAAAATTCAAAATGCTGAATTATGTATAAAATGGGAAAATATTCACTTAATAATCTATAACATACGCCAATGCAGTACAATAATTAGCAACCCCACTTTACGAACGGACAGCCCAGGATCGAATCCCGACCCGGGTAGTCGGTATAATTTATCGTTGGAATATAATTAACACACTTCAGAAAACTCGGGGACGATTGATTGAAGTACCTAGTCCTGACACATATAATACCACACGGCAGAAGAACCCGAAACTCGATAGTCAGTTACAGAATTGTAACAAATATAGTAACTACATTAGAAAACATGAAAGATTATATTGTTTCGTTATAGATCAGTAATAATCTATAACGAAACAATATAATCTTTCATGTTTTCTAATGTTCATTACATTTATTTGAATAACATAAGTTTATTTGAAACTAATTATAATTATAACAAATTTACCAAACTTCGGAAGTATTACATTTACATATAACAATTCGCAACATCATCCCATTTCCGGATTCCACGTTTACTCCTTGATGTATAGAATATCCTGGTGCTATAGTTACTGCTGATATATCATAACCCCCCTAATTTATGCTTTGCACTTCGTGTCCTTAGGAACAATTAGAACTTAAAGCCTTGTCCTGATTACGAAACAGCTCTAACATTATAAATTATAATACACCAAGATTTATACTTCGCAGAGTGTACCGCGAAATGCATGCATAGTTAATGAACCGCCATGCTAATCTCTTTTCAAGTGCATAATATTGCCATATATAACGAAATATGGAGTTATAACCCAAAAGTTATTAATAATTGATGGTTTGAATGAAATTGAAAATATTTATAGACATGAGGAACATTATATGCATACATTTGTTTAATTTTATATTCAATTTTAAATTTGTGTAGAAAGTAAATGCAGAATAATGCCTGATTCTGTACTTCCACCTTTAATTAACGTACACAAGTTTTTGCATACCATTACAGTTTAGATTAAATTTTAACGATTTAACGGTTCAACTCTTTTCACTTACACAAATAAACAATGCGGAACAACTGTTTAAATTGAAAAATAGTTATTGTTCATTTTAAATGATATTTGAATAGATCAATTTTGTAGAGAACCAATGAAATCTTTATTGCGAGTAGCATTCCTAGTTTACACGTCTAGTCAGGGCGGTTCAACACGGTCAGCAGATTAAGAAGCGCATCGGCTCCCCCGCGCAGCAGGACGCCGATCCTTTGTTCGGCTCCTTTATGTTCGTAATATTATAACAGTTATAACTTTGAATTTGTTTTTATTGTTGGACATAAGGGAAGCTTGAATATTTTGGCGTAAATACGCTAATAGGGTGCCCGTAGTTTAAGTACTACCTTAATTATTATAAAAACTAAGTAATATATTAACATTAATAACAATATATAAACAATTCATGCAAACACGCGGCCGTCTACAGTGGAATGAGGAAGCAAGGTGCGACGGATAATCCGTGAATCCCGGCCCGTGGAGTCGGTACCATTTGCCGTTGGGATACAATTAACGACACTTTGACAAACTCGGGGACGATTTTCTGAAGTAGCAATTTCTAACAATCACATACACCTACACTAATATGGCAGAATGAACCTAATGTCGCTAACCAATTAAAAATGGTAGCAAATAGTAATTATAGTAACTACTACTATAATATTCGTAACTATGATCATGATCTCGAAGTACCAGACTGCTTTCTCAGCTTAATTTCTTTAATTAATTACAATTATTTTAAAACTATTAAATTAAACATATTTTTAATATGGAAACAATTAAAATCTCACAATGACGTGTCGTTTGAATGATAATGTTTAATTAATTGCCTATTTTAATCCTTAATTACAACCACATAGGAAACAATGGCCGTCACACAATCAAACCTTTAAATTTTTAAACACTTTCCGTCTCAAATTCTGACACCGTTTCTTGCTCACTTTCTTCGTGCACTGCTTATCGTTATTCGTTAGGTCAATGGCCTATAATTTCTACCGCCAACGATGCCCCACAACCTATTTGTATACGATAGTAATTGAATACAATGTGCAACTGCAAATATAATTTGCTGACGAAGTGTTTATATTTCTACAGTACTAACACTTATCGTATATTGTAATCGCATCTAATCAATAATAATACAGTTGTTAATGAAATCCAAAAACATGTAATAATGAACGTTCGCACGTTATTGATTCAAACATTAATTATGATATATAATTTGGGATTTATAACAACCTTATATTAATTTAAATATATATTAATTAATTGTTTTAGTCTAATTTTATTATTTGGTTAAATAACCATGTTATAATTAAACTTTATTTTCATTACCAAATGTGTTTAAAGCAATTCAAATTCAACATATTTTAATTATGTACTCATATATACAGGGAGAAAATAACGTAAATGGAGAGCTTTTCGCTTTTTCCTGCATGTTTTGTGGGTAGTGTCTATGATATTCAAAATTCTTGCACCAAGAAATATCTTCATATACACTGTTAATATATACTGTTAATATACTTTTAATATATGAATCATTATTGGTTATATTGCTAATCACACAGGTTCAATTAAATAAAATATTATTTTCACAAAATCTTAATTCGTAATAAATTATTTGATTCTGCTCAATACAATAATCAGAAATCATCCAAATTCTGCAGGGCGAGTTATCAAAAACATTATTATACAAATTTAAAGAAATTAATTGATTTTTAACTCCTAATGGTTTAAAGAATAACACACCATCGAGCTTCATATATAACTGAGGAAACGCATATTGGCCATTTTGAACTTATAAAACGTAAATGTTTGTGAACAATATATATTTTATTTATTATATTTCAAACATTGATCTAAGAACATTAGTTATGTCGAATTTTTATCTATTGGCAATATTATTCAGTAATCAATATAAAGCTGAAAATGTTTCACACTTCATATAATTATTTCTACTTTATCAAAAGCAATATGATAATCTAATCATATGTTTGACATTAAATACAATCATATTTATTACTAAGCAAATTTGTCTAGCCCAGGTTATAAAACTGGAGTACGAATATGGATATTTGTACAAAGTCAGTTATATGTGTACTTTCTATAGCATACTATTTATGTTTTGGGGATAAATACACATGTCTCCTTTTTATCGGCTATAGCTATTTTTAAGATATTGAAACAAATGTGACTTCCCAACTATAATTAGATTTATTTATAAATCGCACGCTTATTTGTAATCATAATATTCTTTTATTTCAGTTTGTTTTTATTTTAGTATATTAATACCCGTATTCAACATTCTGTAAATCGATGTGTTACTTGGTAAGTTGCGGACGGTATTTCGCATGACTAAAAATATATGGGCAAACATTAAGTACCTCTGAATATTAGAAATTAAACGGTTATTAAATATTAGTTGCAAGAGGCGAAAACGAGTGATTTGTCACTTGATCATAGATTACCATTGCACTACGCTGCCCAGAATTCACGGTTTTGAGTTTAATTACAACAACATTGCTCCCTCTGAAAGGGGTGCAATGTTTATTACCGTGCTTTGGTATTCTGGTTTGCCATAATTCCTGCTCTATTCCCGTGATCTATTGTCTCCTTTCTTCCGTATTACAGGGCATTACTGCCGATATTCTGTACTCCGGCAACTGGTCACTTCAATATAGGCCCAATATGTCTATGCTATGTTCTATGTACCTAACCTAATAGCTTCTTTCTTTCCTATTTGGCGTATTAGGTAGTTTTTTGTTGTGCGAGGGTGTCGTTGTCTATGTGCAAGGATTTCGACCTGAAAGACCCTACACTTTATTTGTGGGTGCCCTGTGATGCCGGATGTTGGGTTGCGAATTCCATGATCACTAAGTATTTGTCCCTTTCGGGTCTTTAAGTCTGTCGTCTCCCATTGCATTCCATATACTTCCGATATAGAAGGAGAAACATTTCATATTATATATAAACTGACCAAGTGGTTTCTATATAATATGAAATGTTTCTCCTTCTATATCAGCGTGTGCTCAGAAATAATATTCCTCCTACTTTAGTAATAATTTTCTACCATTCATTTCATCCTCTATACATGGAAAAATACATTCAATGTATCGTATCTAGTATAACAAATATGCAGCAATTTTATTTTATTAGATCCGATACATTTGAATGTATTTTTCCACGTATCTACTACCTGTAACATCCGACATTGTTATCGCTATAGAGTTTTTCTACATGTATTATTACGGTTATAATACACTTCTAATTCACTGCTAATTCCTCTTTCCATATTTATATTGTTTGGCAAATATTCTTCGCTTTTAGCTAAAATTATTAGGTCATCTATGAAATGTAACTCTTGTTTCGACCCTACCTCTATGTTTGATATTCTTTATATTTATTTTGTATTTAAAAACGTAATTAATTATTCTGATTTGTATTTGTAACATAATTAGGTGCAGTGTTTTATTTGTACCTGTCTGAATCTACTTTTCTATATCTATTTTAATAGGTTTAAATTTGTAATTGACTTGTATATTCATTCTACATGCCTTACGTATTAATAACATATTCTATTCTATTTTGTTTCTTCTTCATCTTTTTAATTACGTTTAGATATGTGTGTGCTAATTCTGCGAAGATATCGTTTCCAGTCATTGAACACTATTGATCTGGATCCTTTTGGCCTAGATACTAATATGTTCCTCGTGACAAGCTTTGCATTAAGAGTGCTATGGTAATCATCTCTTGCGATAGTATGCTGAGGTTTCCCATCTTGCATACAATACAGCTGCTATATACAAATTTATGAATTTGAAATTATTTTTCGCAACCGCCCAAGTAACAGGGAACGGTGTGCATAGATATTTATCGTTTTTTTAAAATTTAATTGAGCGATTTAATATAAACCTTATAAATAAAAGTCGAATCAATGTTTTGATGAAACCAACCTGTCATTTATGATTTGGGCTACATTGAAAACGTGTGAGTCGTGGATTCGATTCGATTTGTTCATATTTCACACTCATAATTTAATTGATGTATTAATTATTCTGAATTTATTATAATCCTAATTAAACTAATATTAACACTACTGGACAATTCTCATGAAACTTTCTTTAAGTGTGTAATTAATTGAAACTTGTCATTTGAAGATAGAAATCTTCAACATAACCGGAGAAATTCTTACTTCTTAAAGCTCTTGGATATGAAAACGAGGTTGAGTGAAATGAAGAGGACACAGTGTCGAATTCAATAAAGAAAATCCGATTTGTTGCAACATCGCAGATGTTTTATACGGTAATCCTTTCAACACATCGCGGCGCGGTTCCCCTTCCCATGAAGTAACGTTGAATGCAAAACTTTCTAGACCTGTAGCGTGCTTGCGTTCATTGATTCGCCGCGGTTACGGTGTTTACTATACGCTGTTCGGATTAAAATTATGGATTTGTACGTGGTGTAGTGTGGATATTGCTCAGGTATGTTGTTTGTAATAATTTACTGCGGCAAGGGGCTGCGGTATTGCGTTTTAGACAGTAAATAAAGCATGTACCGTATGGCCGGATTATTGTTCGATTGTTTGGTAGACTCTTCAAATTGGTTAAAATTTGGTGGCGTATGGTGAATACAGAGGAATTATAATTTAAAAGTAATAAAAACAGTAATGAAGGTTTGTGCTGAATACTAATGTAGTTTAGTAATGACTATTGTAATTTAACACAATATTAAAACTTTTAAATGAACCCTGAAGGTTCTTTAATTTCTGCATTATATATATATATATATATATATATATATATATATATATATATATATATATATATATATATGGTATATTGTAGTGAAGTTTTTTCTTCTCATTAGTAATAAGTTTTAAATAGAATTTCTATTTCTATTTATTCTATTTAGAACTTAAAATAATTTTATATTTTCTTCTATTATAGAATATATAAAATTATTTTCACATTTCAGTTGAATGTTCGAAAAAAAAAGTACAGTCCGTTTATTTCTATAATACTACTATGTACGGTGTAAATATGTGCGTGTATATGTCTTTCATTTCTATAATACTGCATGTAGGGTGTAAATATGCGCGTGTATATGTGTTCAATTTTTGTATTAATAATTCACTTTCACACTTCATTCACCTAAGCTACATGGATCATTAACAAAGTACAGGTAAAATGTGACCGTCACAGTGAAAAAATAGAGAATCAATACTGTACAGAATCCATTATATGTATAGATTCTTGTCATCATTTATTCCCTATTTTTTCACTGTTATGTTTACAGGCATAAATAGAAAGCAAGAGCAATGTTTTTACTAAAAAAATATGTACATACATACTCTTACTTAAAAATTCTCCGGTAGGATACCACGTCCCTGGCTTTGATTTTGGAGATTACATTGATAATTTTCCCACAGAAATCAGTTATATTCGGAAGAACTTGTAAGTCTTAATTATTTACAAGATATATAGTTTAAACTGTGTACATATGATTTAGTTTTGTTAACAGTTCTCAAATTTAATTTACAATGCCGATTTTACGACGAACAGTTTATTTAGAAATACTAAACAATAAATAATACGAATACAACTAAATTATCGTCAAGCAATAACTTTCAAAAGGCTTATTATCATTACTTAATATTATACAGGTTCGCCGGAAAATTTTGAAGCAGAGTCTGTATATCTATTGTTAAGGCATTCGTAATTAATTAGTATTTAGTATTTCAAACTCAATATCTTCAGCTGTCATATAAGACTTTTAGCCTTATCTGACAGCTGAAGCATTTTATAAAGATATTGAGTTTGAATTATTTGGGTTATGTACTAATTCTGATTAGTTTAGAACAAATTCCTACTATGCGAATTATTAGAGATATCTCAAAAAAAAACTAACAAATAAATCATTATGAGTATAATGGCTAAATATGCAACATTTTTCAATAACCATAATTATATAATTATTACAATCATTTTATAAAAATATAGCTTCCCTCTCAGAGCTGCAGAAAGTAATATCGGTGTCCTGGCGTGAAGTGAAGATGGCATTTCTGGAATTGTGGTGTTGATTATTCCATTGTTTGATACTTTAGTAGCATGTTTTTGACTTCATTTCGAAATTTAATTGTGTCGTATGTAGACGATATTGTTTAATCATTAATTTAATATTATCACCTATAACTAAACAATTATTTCAAATATTGTGATATAATATATGATGACATCGCGTAAACGTGAGAACACTACACATATTTGTTACCACAACTTTTCTATTGGATAAAGCTTCTGAGCCCTATATATTAAATTATCACTTATTTATAAGCTAGCCCGAATAAAACTGGACAGCTACTATCATCACTATTAGACATTTATTCTTGACAGGACATATTGCGCTTATTTAAGATAAAATACAATAGCGAAATGTAAATTTTTTATGTCTTATCGCTAATCATCATTAAATATCCCATTTACCCAGTCATTTGTCAATCAATATTATAATCAATGCCAACGCGTTATATATATATATATATATATATATATATATATATATATATATATATATAATTTATATAATATATATATTTTTTTATCCGTTATATAGATGGTAGTTTTAGACCAACATATGTCTAGCATTTAGAACAATAACAATATGACCAGAGATCAGAAAAAATGATCAATTACCTGTTTGATCGAAGAATCAAATGGAACAAGAATAATAAAGTGTTTTAACAATAAATATATAAATATAGAAGAGAGCTTATAAAGAGATTGTATGCACGAATAGAATATTTTATGCATGGGGAAGTATTTTTTGATCCATTTGAATATATTTTTTTAAAACAATAATATAAGATATTGCATAGTTCGTATTAATAAATGAAGGCAAAATATATGTTGTATTTAAACCAGCTTCGTTTCTGTTCTTGGCAGACTGTACGTCTCGTATTGAGCATTAAGCGAGAGCGAGGGAGGTCGATTATTTCGCAGCTCACCTTTCACAGGTTTACAGAGGTTTCCTATGAAGTAAACATATATTCCGGGTGATGTAAATTCCACCCCCTTTTTTAGCAAGAGTCTTTCCAACTGATAGCACTATACGATGATGGAAGTGTTTTGTATATATTTATAAAAACATAATCTATTCTGCACAAACAAGAGCTTATACATACACCCTGCTAATCATCAATATGTTCACTAGTAATAATATGCTAATATTATTCCTGAGATACTAGTAATAATTATCCCTCTATAATTACTGAATGTTCTCATATCTCCTTTCTTAAATAATGGCAATACTATTCTTGTATTCCATTCTATTGGCATTTTTATTTTCTGTACTATATTATTCAGGTTCTGTTAATTATTTTGTTCCTTCTTTGCCTATGTACTTTATTATCTCAGTCTATCTTACGTTTCCCACTTTTCTTCAATTTTCATTTCTTTCCTTCTTTCTTTAAATACTTTATCTATTATATCCTGTTTTTTCTCTCCCTTAGTTCTCTGTTTCTTTCAGTATATAGCTTTTTATCTTCCTCCTATTCTCCGTTAGCTCATCTCGTTTACTTCTCATGTTCACTTTAACTAGATAGTGATCACATCCAGTCTCTACTTGTCTGGATACTTTCACGTTTTTATATTCCTCCATTGATTTCTGCTGATTAAGAAGTAGAAGATTATTGTTTTTGCTTTAATGGCAGATTCTTCTATCGCAACTTTGATTTGTATCGTATGTCTGAACATTGTATTCGCTCTTATTCTCCATGCTTACTTCAATTATTCATTCTCCGTTGTTATTCTGGCTTCCTCCCCTTACTTGATCATGTATTCTTCTATGCCTGTATTCTGGTTTCCTACTCGTCTATTTAGATCTCTCATGTAATTTTTTTCTCTAATCCTTCATCTATTTCTTTCTGCATAGTTTCATAGAATGTGTCTTTACAGGTAGTCAATTTTTAGCCAGTATAGTAGTGTTTTATTTTTTTGGGCACTTTCACAAACTTTGCCAAAAAAAGTGTTCCGACTATTCGTTTTACAATTATTAAAACTCACAATCATCGGCGATTATAATAATTTTCATGTAATTGGCAAACAAGCCAACCCAATAGTTCAATTGAGGGCATAGATTATGTTGTTATAGAAGTAGTATACCTAAACGCTATACTTATACAAATATAATAAGTATTCAATAAAATAAAAATTCAATATTCTGCGCATAAATTTAAGATACCTTCTATACTAGCCCGAAATTACTCTGCCATAATTCTACTCCCTCAACATCGACAAACATGTACCATACTAATTTAGGAACTTTGTACAAAGTCTACCCCCTCCCAGACGCCGTGCTCTCATTCTTCCAACTCTTCCATCTGTCCTCTCGTTTACGCACATTTCACACGTCCAGTTTCTATACCAATTACCCTTTACACTCCGATAGCGGGCTCTACTTCTCTTTAGTTTTAGAGACCAGCAAATAAATGGTCAGACTACCATTCACTTGGATTGATACTTTCCATAACTACTATTTGTAATTAGACTATGTCGTTCTTGTTATTTCACCTTCCTACGCCTCTTTGACAGTTCGTAATTTAACACAATTATATAATTGCCCACTTTGGTCAGTGAAAGACTAATACATCTATTACTCTCAATGCCCCAGCAATTTCGCTACACTACTTGACTTCCTGTGACAGCTTAGGTCCGGTTCGAAGGACAAAAAATGTGACGTACTAAATCCGGTTCTAAGGTCCAACAAATTATAAATCTAATCATCACATACTATTTTGAAACAATGCTCAAAAAAGACGGGCGATGGCTCGACGATCTATATATTCCCTGTTCTAATCTGCATCCCTCAAAGGTATCGAGGGGATGTGCGTTATTCCTCTTCCACTTAAAACTGAAATAAATATTTTTGAATGATAATTTGGGTTACGGGTGAGCCACATGCAGTTTGGGGGCGTAACACTCCCCCGAAATACGAAATACATACTTGATATACTCGTTCATTGCTCCCCTACTTAAAAACAGATAGTATATATATATATATATATATATATATATATACTTGTAGTTATTTATAATTTCCATCTTTTTATATTCCCATGAGAGGTTTGATTCCCCATGTGAAGTCTGATTCCCTACCATTTCTCCCGTTTTTTTATTACTATCATTCACCTATATCATCGGCGCGTATAAAATTATGTTGATATTAATCCAAGCAAGAAATCGATTACTTTTCGGTTTCGCCTTTGTCATATACGTATTATATTGGAAATAGCGCCATGCTTAAGCGTTAATGGTATTAGATAATTTATGTACGCGGATACTGTTCGTGTTGACAATATTTCTATTCAAGCTGTCCTGCTCAAAATAACATTCATTCTAAATTCTATGTAGTTTCAGTACTAAACATTTTTCAAACTGAATTCAGTTTAACATATATATTAAATATATATAATATATTAAAGAAATATATTAAAGCTCCACTGCTCACTTTTTATTTACAGGTGCTTTATATTATTTCATTTACAAATTGAAGCCCTTTTATTTTTTCCTCATTGATTTATAAAATACACGGTTTTATTTTGTATGTTTTATCAATCTATTTGTTTATTTATTTTTTATTATGATTTATATACAAACAATATATGTATGAGTACATAGTATCATATAGTCAACAAATTATAATAATCCTAACACCCAAAACAAATACTAAAAAAGGCAAAAAAAAAGTACAATATCACATAGAAAAATTTGACTGTATGTATGAATCAAGTTGATTCTTCACTCAACGGCCAAACAAAGATCTGCTTGTTCTCGTTGTATTTAGTTTGTCTCAATTCTATTTACTCTTTTATCTTCTCTACATATCATTATATAACAAGCTATTTCGTTCAATAAGGTTTTATGTAAATATAATATATGTTTAGTGCTCAGAAGTGGAAAGTAGAACCTTTTACGTGAAACTGCTACAACTACTCGTTTATTATATAACTGAGGAAAAAATATGTATATATTCCTTTAGACGTTTCTTATCCATAATCTTATTATGATACGTGTAAGAAACGTCTAATTCCGGCTATTCTCTATATTAATTAAATACTAACTAGCACATTACTTCTCGGACACTAAAAGTGTGTTTATGGTGTCATAAAAAATAAATAATAAATAAGGAGTCAATGTATGAGGATTATTTTCATAATATTGTTTATTGTGGCGAAATAAGTACTAAGAACTAAATTGTAAGTGAATATTTTAATTTTGTGTGCATAAATAATATAAAATATTCTTTAGTTTCACTCATTTATACTATCTAACTTATTATTTTATTTATTATTTTATGTCAGTATAAACACACCTTAATACTTCATACCAATTTATGAAGTATTATGCTTTTACTTTTATTGTGTAGATACTAGATTAGCGCCCGATTTAAATAGTGCGGCGAATATAACACTATTTCAATTATTGTTGAAAATACACATAAAATGCAATCATTGTAAAACTTTATGCCATCCTAAATAATTATAGTAACCGAAACTCCTCAGCAACGAGTTGCGTTAAGGCACATTTATCAACACTAGTGCTGTTATAAATATATTAACAGCACTAGTGCTGTTAAATGGTCAAAACCAAGGCGTCTATTCTTCAATTCAGACCGGTCAAAAAAAAGTAGACTGGTCTGTTACCCAGTGATATTAGACATAAGCCAGTATTACCAGTATTTCACGAGCGTTCGCGGAGCCATGGGTAACAGACCAGTCTGATTTTTTGCAAGACCTGTCTGAACTTACAGAATAGCAGGGTGTCTATTCTGTAAGTTAGACCCGTCAATATACATTGTACGCAAAAGATAATTATTATAGAAACTACTTTAGACGACTGTAGAATTTTGACATTGATAATTTATAAATGTCATATAACAAGCACCAATTTGTAATTTTTTTAGTTTTGGGCTAAAACGTGTTGCCAGACACGTAACGTTATCAGGTTTTACATTACTTGAGAATTTCATTTCATTTCCTCGTAATTTAAAAGCCCTAATAACGTTAATTGTTTTGTAAACTACTATTATGTTACATTTGAGCTATTTAAATACGTTGTATTTATTTGAATGGTTGCAGTGAACTTGGGGAAATATAAATGCTTACATTGCAGAACAATAGACACAGCACACTCACATTTTCTTATTGTTAGTCACACAATTACGAATACGCTGTATTTGCAAAAGATCTAGGACGATGGGTAAATAATTTAGAACGTAGTAACGAGTTCAATTATAAATAAGCTTGTTGTCATTAGTTTGCAGAGCTTGCAAGGTGCATACTTATTTATAATCGATTGCTAAACATGTACATGTACGTATATTCTTCTCTACATTGTATCAAGAAATTCTTAAAATAAATAAAATTTATACCAGAAAATAAGTAACTATATTGATTTTTTTGTTGATGCCTGTATGTACTTTTGAACATAGGAAGTATACATGTAAATAAATATTATGTACTTGTCGTTAACATCTGCCAAATAAATAAATAAGTTTCAAATAATTAATTCATTATGTATGTGACTCATTTAGTTCTGAATTTATAATCATGACGAATAAATAACTTATATGTAAATGATTTATTAATAGAATAACTTTTTATTTACAAACAATAGAAAATAAAAAAATCTTCACCCAGCTCAGTGGCCGAGAGGTTAGAGGCGTCGTCCATTTTGTACTGAGCATTAGGGAGCCGTAGTTCGAACCCTATCGGGGCTAATTTTTGCGAAACGCCTTTTACTGTTTTCAGAGATTTTCTGTTGAAGGTAAATACCGCTTGATTAACTCCTCTGAGCTTCTCCCTCACCGGGGAAAAGCCTCACGGCTGGTAGTTATATGTTTTTTTTTAATCTTGGGTTATATTTCTAAGCTTTATATTCTGATTATAGAAAAGTAATGACTTTTTATGAGCAATCAAATATTGATTTATTAGTATATAATATCTGTTAATAGAAATTACATCATACATTTTTTTATTCTAACTGGAAAAGAAGTAAATTAAGTGTTGGTAGTTTGTGGTGTGTGTAATTTGAAGTGCACATTTTAAGCGAGTCTATTACCGAGAAAATAGTGTTGGTAGTTTGTGGTGTGGGTAATTTTAGATACAAATTTAAAACGACCATGTGACTGAATCTCCTTTACTATTTAGTAGTAAAAGAGATCATAAATTGTTTTATGCTTTAATTTGAAAATAGTAAACACATTTGGCGAATATAGCAAGTTCTGCTAATTGTGCTTCATCATAAAATATTCTTCACCCAGTACATTAGTCTTATGTTTAAATGTTCCACATGTGAGCCTTTCCGGCACACTTTTAAGTAAAAAAAACCGTTATCGGCTTCTTTATTGAGCATTCGAATACTATTTTCTACACATACGTCTGTATAACTCTAATAAATATTTAATTTAATATTATGACATGTGTATGTTTGCTATCTATACAATCGATAAGCTGAGACAAAAATCTTACCACTGTTGAACATTACATAGCTTAGAGGTGGGCTTATCGCCAAAACAAGTTAGGGAAAGGGATATGTAGTGAATCAGCAAATGAACAATATTGAAACTCCTGTAAATAGTAGCAAAGAAATATTTAGTAATCTGACAAGACATACGAAACATTCAAAACTGAAACACTCCAAGGAAACACTTTACAAACATCTTTATGAAAAATTGTAAATAAAAAGTGTAAATAATATATCAGAGTTAATTAAAATATCACTTTATTTATTATAGATTCACGGTTTTTTATTGTATTTTATTTAAAAGATAACATTTTAAATATTGTATATAGAAATGGAATGTGACAAAAAGGCCCTTGGACGATAACCGAAATAAAAATTGATTCTCTCTCTCTCTCTAATAACTAGCTATTTGGCTGAAGCTGATATGGGAATTTGAATAACTTTTTCCATAAATTTCCATAAATTCACTCATTAATAAATAGGATGTTTTATTATCAATTTGGAATTGTAATAACCCCCGACTTACATTTTCATATGTAAATTATTACTTTTATTTAACACAAAATGTAGTAATTTAAAGTTAAGTAGAATAATTTAATAATAAATAGACATATCAGCTATTGGCAAGTAGCCTTTAGAAATATATCATTTTTATCTCGACATTTATCAATTATTTTTTAATTTAAATCTATTTTTATTGATCGAATTAACAAATGAATATAGTGATATGTTTGATACCGTAAAGACAATCGTCATAGTTTAAAAATATTCATAATAAGCACATGTTATAGACACTTTGTTATTACGTTGAACAGTCTTTCTTGAAGTAGTCCGTAGGTTTTTTTTTCTGTGGAAAGGAGGCTTTAATATTACTTTGTTGTGTAGGCGTTGTCCATGTTTTTCGCATCTATTAGTTTGTTCTTCAGAAACTGTAGCCATATGAAGGTCACGGTGAGTATCTGTATTACGAGCATACCATGGTGCATTTGTGGCACTTTAGTTAGTTTAGTATTTTATTTTGAAATACTTGATATATGACATACTACTAAATCCCCAGAGCTTGATGCCGATGTTCAAATAAGTTTTATCATTTGCTTGTACATGAGTAGTTTATTGTAGAGATTTTATACCAATTAGATTCGTATTAGATCTTTGATAGCACCCTGCTAAACTGTTTGAGTTTTGTTTTAAAGTCTTCGTTCCAACACAATTTGGCATCTAATGTGATGCCTTGGTATTTGGCTGAGATTGTATAGAGGATAGTTCCCTGGTTAATTGAAACTGCTATCGGGGTTTCCTTGTGGTTGGTGAAGTTTCTATGGTGTGATTTATATCAATTTCGTTAGATGCGCCACCGCTGGGTTCAGTCATTAACCTTATTTATAGCATGTTGTAGCTTTTATGTCGCATATTGAGTATTCATTTCGGTGGCTGTATCACAGCGAAGGATCCTGTTTTCGTATACGAACATTTTGGAATGTCTGCGGCATAAAGGAGGTATACATTAGGCCCGAGAACATTGCATCGTGGTACACCAGCTGATATTGTACGAAAACTCGAATATGATTGTTCATAGCGAACGCAGAAATATCGATCTTCCAGATATGACTTGAGAAGAAGGCAGAATGATTTTCGAAGGAGTTTATTGAACTTATAGTTTAGTCCTTCCTGCCATACTTTGTCTCAAGCTTGGTACATATCGAATAAGACAGCTGAGCAGATCTTTTTCTTCTCCAAAAATCTTTTCAATATTGGTTATTATGCGGTACACTTGACCGATGGTAGAATGTTTGTCCCTAAATCCAAACCGGTGTCAGGGATATAGATGTCTCTTTTCGGTGATAACCTTAAGCTGTTTTCAAATCAGTTTCTCAAATCTTTACGACACCACTGGAAGAAGAGATTTGAGTCTATAGAACGCCACTTCTTGTAGTTGTTTACCTAGTTTAAGAAGAGTTATGACTTCGGCTGTCTTCCATTGTTTCGGTACATGTTTAAGTCTGATCGCAGTATTGAGTAGATTTAATAATTTTGGTATAACTCTTTTCGGTAGCTCGTTCAGCATTTGTATAGTTCTGAAATCAAATATGGCTGACTTCTACGAGTTTAGGTGTTCAATTTCTTTCTTCGCCTGTTTCGTGGTTACAGGTTTAAATCGAGTATCAATGCCGTGGACAAAGTATGGTGTACCAAGGACTATATATAAGAGGACGTCTCATTTTCGGTCGACCAATCCGGTGACGGCAAAAATGTTTCGTCATGGAAGCTGGGTTATTTGGCGCTAAATTCAAATATCGTTGCAATCGAACCTAATCGGGCTTATATATTGGGCAGCGAATTTAAATTACACCACGAGCGGGAGCGGCAAATTTAAATGTACTGTTGTACGCAGCCGGTAGGTGTGAACAAAGTTGCCTATATCAATATTCGTTCTTGTATACCGTCCTTGATGGTATACAGGGGTGGCCAAACTTGTGTCCTCTTGGTGCGACCTGTTGTTTAAATTATATGCGGCGGTATACCAACATCGTATGTATTAAGTCATAAAAAAGTAGTACTTTAAAGCCAAAACTAAGAATACATTTTAAATAAACATAGATAATACTAATACATATTCAATATGAAGTTAATAGGTGAAAATAATGATTTCTTCTCACAAACTAATTCGTTAATAATAAATAAACACTATGCAATATATGTTATCAGACAGGTTCCGACTGGGAATAGATACGGTCGACGCTTTGGACACCCCTGGTATACAAAATTCATATAATCCACCCCCACTAAATCATCTATTAATTGAGATACTGTGATGATGCCTTAATTGATGCAACCATGTAAGCTCTGATAGTGAATAATAATCACCAAAACCACATATATGATAAATGGTAGCTATTATGTGATGAAGTAAAATGTTATAAGGTTAGTCTTCTCAAACCATGGTAATATTTTTTATCTTTACTCGATGTAAGATTGGAGTTACCTATGTTATAGATATTTAAAAAGAACTAGTTTACCATCGGTCGCTGATATATACATATTGTTAAATTATCACAATCATTAGTGACTTCATATAGTGATATTCTAAAAATGTGTAAACCGCCGGACATCCGGGCCGTAGCCAAGGTGAACACAATCAATTAATTACAGATTTGGACAAAAGTACGAAGCAACTTGTAAGAAGGTTATCATAGATTTTGTATTTATATAATCTTTTATAGATATTTTTGTACATGGTGTGCATTCGTAAATGTATGTTTTACGTTTAAATTTATAATGGTAATTCAGTTTTAATTCCCAAACTGCTTATATATGACTTCAGCCATAAGATTGCAGAGCAGATATTATTTTGTGTAATTGTAGATTTGAATTTCGTAGCGAAGAACACTGTACTTTTATTATTGAAGCGTATTTTCGAACTATTTACCTCAAAAACTGGCAATGTAAGTGTTGGAAGTCAACAAACTACGTTTTAATCGCTGTGTTTATACAATCTTCGATTTTACTATTATCGAGTGAAAGTAATATATTTATAATTGGTGCTATAATGCAGTGAAAATATTTCGGGGTGACAGAAAAATTATGTAATTTAAAATATGTTTAGTAAACACAATTAGTTTTATTATATATATATATATATATATATATATATATATATATATATATATAATTTTTAAGTGTAAAAGGAGGTCGCGGACCATAAAGTTTGAGAAACGCTGCTTTAAAGGACAATTCATTTTATTTGCATACTATTAACGGTCAGTAAAATTTTCGTATTCGCTGCACATTGTTAGAGAATCATTTACACTATTATAAAATGAGCACTAAATTAAACAAAATACCAACTTTTATTAACACACGGTATAATTATTTAATTTGTAACTCATTCTTAAAATCTTAAATTCTGTGAGATTTTTCACACACAAAAATCCATTACATTCGAAAAAACTTTCAACTATAAATTATTTTAGTTATATTTCCTAAACCGAAAAATAGAATTTGCCGTTGAATAAGTCGTAAGAAAGTATTTGTATGTAGCGGCTATTACTAATTCGTATGAATTTAGGAAACGCGCCTTCGGCTCGTATCGGAAACCTCACCCTCATAGGTAATAACTATTACTACATGCTCGTTGAATAATATATAATTATTTAAAGTACCAATAATTTAATGTTACTTTAAATGATTTTATATTATCCAACGAGCATATAGTAATAGCTATTACTCATGAGGGTGAAGTTGCCGACATGTTAAATCAATTAAATTTTATATTTAAAAGCCATATCGTAAACACAATTCTTACTTAACGCGAACTTTTCCAAATCAATATTTGCCATTGTGCGTCCACAACTTGTGCAAAAAAAGTCACTTTGTTACGTCCAAAAACCAGTTTGGCTACACGTAACATCCACCACTGTCAACAATAGCATTATCAACAGAATGTATTTTTGGTCGCGGGTCGCCTTGCCCTATATATTTTTAATAAATTTCCTTCAAGCCGCCATTAATTCCTCGCCGACTTATGAAATTCAAATTATCGGTTACTAGAACCAGAATGCGACCGTGCAAATATTTTAACAATCCACCTAATGGGCATGCCGCCGCTCTTAAATTAGAAGACGGTCTGCAGTCGGTTGACGCCGAGGAGCGTGGTAAAAGTTAATAACCTGCATTTCCAAACAAAATTAACTTGCCGCACACACAACTGCAACGGTTGGAGCGAAACGCGCAGTCTGCCACATGCTATTTAAAGAGCAACAATTCGATGGACGGACCCCAATGAGAGATAACGTACCGGATGGAACTACTGTGATAATAGTTTAGTTGATTGCCCCAATTATTACAAATATAACTGTGCTGGTGTCAGTAATTACATAATTGTGTGTTTCGCGAGTTTAAACTGTAAGTGCCCATTACTACTTTAGAACTTAACTCAACTAGTTTTTTTTTATAGTTTCTACAGGATCCTTTACAGTGTTTTTAAAGTTCTCAATAATAGAAGTTAATGAAGAGTATTTAATAAGCTGTGGGATAGATACCAGAGAAAAAAATTAGTAATTACACATGTCTCCACTTCTAATGGTTTAATTTCTTGATATTTATTGTATATAATTGATGATGGAAGCATTATGCAATTATAATAGCAAGTGTAAAATAATAATAATATTAATTTGGTTTCATAAAAAAAATCGTAAAAACATACATTTATTGTATCGAATCTTTTCACAGTTTTTTTAGAAGTTTTCAGTGAAGTTAAGGTAAATACCGAGTGATTAAATTCCTCTGAGCTTCTCCCCTGACCAGCGGATAGCCCTATAAAGCCCATTTCATCAACTTTCTTAAAATTTAAAGAATTAATTAAATTGCGTACATGTGTTAAATAATGTTCTATGACAATTATCCATTATCCAAAACTAATTTATCAAGTAGCTACTTGTTTTCATGGTTACCATGTGTACATCTAACCAATTATGTATTTATTTCATTTTGTTTAATAAAGAAATTATGATATTTAGGATATGTCTTAAATAATTTCCTATGAAAATTATCATCTTTCAAAATTAATTTATTGAATATATTTCTTCAAGGACTATGTCTACAGCTTATAAAATAGGCACAGATTTAAATTGACTTAAAAATAAATAAGAAATGTAGAAAATTTGCATATAGCTTAAATAATTTTCTTTGCATTGACAAGTGTTAAATCTATTCCATGCCTATACCCACTGTTCTATGTAACATATTTTTATTGTAACGTTTTGAGCTAGTAAAATATGTGGTAAGAAATCTTTAAAAATATCAAAAAATCGCCCTATCCCGACCTGGGTTTAAAATCATATTTATACTATATTATGTATTTAGTTTTGTATTAGTAAAACTATTTCTTTAGCTTAAAATATGCTTTTGATTACAAATCGGAGTAAATATATACTTTTCTGATGCAAATATTGACTACTTTTGCATATTTTTTACAACTATTTCCAGACAAAAAATTAACTTTTTCGCCCTAACAAAGTATCAAATCATCCTTAGACTGGAGAAATATCCACACATATTTTCAGAAAATTATAAAATGTTGACTAGAAAAGACCGCGCGATTAGGTCAACATTGAACCGTATTTCATCTTCCGAGATTCGCCTTAACGACACTCGGGGGCGATTTTCTGAAGCATCAAGTCAACACCCACATAAACATACACTAACACACGGCTGAAGGACACGATAGTCGATAGCCAGTTACATGAATTGCTACAAATGCAATAACTACTACCATTATGCCGTATTTCATTTTACTCTCTAATGTTTTTAAGACTATCTCTAAAAAAGGCTGTCATCCGTTTGTAACCCGTCAGTAATCTGTTAATATACATTCTGTAAAAACGGCGACATTCATTAAATTTTGTACAGATTGCTAATTCATTTGATATATTTTATTATAATGAAAAAAATCGATCCTATTATCGCATCCCATTTTTAATGAAAACATCAAGCACATCTAATAAGTAGTGTATATAGTGTGACTGAAAATCCCTTGTGGGGCTGTGCCGCTTCGTAGAAACTTTCTAGGACTTTTGTTATTGGAGTAGATCAGTGTTCATTTCTTATTCTATGCTTTGCAGAGGGTTCTCCATAGTTTCCTGTTTCTTGTCTTTTACTTACATCGTCTAATCCCCGCCCTGTGAAGGTCTTCTTCCATCTCTTGAACCCATACAGTTCTCGGTCTACTCTCCTTTTATTGTTTCCTGGGTTCCTATTAACATTAAATGTGTGGTCACATTTATGACTGCTGTCCATACATGCTCCCCCCATTTAATACGCTCTCTTATTTTCTTGACTATGTCTTCTCCTTAAATTTCTTGTAGTCGTTCGCAATTTTTCCTTATTTGGTAATCTTTTTCGTTTACTTTAATGGGCCTTAGTATTGTTCTTAGTATCTTTCTGTCCATAATTCTCAGGTTATTCTCCTGTTTTTTGTTATGACCATTGTCTCTGCTGCATACGTTACAATTAGTATTATTATTGTATTATATATTGTAAGTTAATAAAAATGTTGTATGTGACTAATAAAAGTTCCAGTTTTAATTTGTACTAACCCTAAGTACTTGTTACCACAATTTTAAACTTTGTAATATGTAGGTTATGGTTCTAAGAAATTACTCTTTGCAGTGCACTTTTACTTACAAATGGATGTTTTGCCATTCTGTTTTTTGTTTAAAATAAATAAATATTTTGCTTTGAATATTTTGAAGATAAAATATAATGCAGACGATTTTTTAATGTACTGTAAAACGTGTAAATGTTTCATGTATTTGTCATGGTTTTCTTCCTTACAATGTGTTATCTTGGTATTTCATGTAAACTATCTTTTCATTACAAGGTACCTATTGATACAACCTTTGCCCACTCTTTCATTAATTTACATACCTTATTTTACCATTTTGAAGCCATTTATTTAGGTATATTTATTTATATTTTGGGCTAAGTTATCCAACCACTAGTTTTTTACCATCTTTCAATATTAGCATACATACACAAGCAAAAGTAAAAAAAATGCAAATATAAAACATCAGTTAAATAATATGTTATTATCCAATAAAAAAAATATCAATCTAATCTACAATGTATACTGTAACGTACACAGTCTACAAACAAACATTAAATAATCTATATTCGCTCCCTCCTAGGCGAATTAATTAAATCTTAAAGTGCATGAAAGGTTTATAATATCAAAACGGTAGCAACTTGTTATTACTTTTTCTTACTTATGACACAGTGCATAATAGAATGAATGCTAAGCAGGCTCCAATACTGCTTTTAGGTCTCTCGTGTTTTCCTATTTTGATTTTACTATTCCCTAGTTGTTTCACCAAGTCTCATCATCTTTTTTTTTTCTTGTTTCATTCCTATTCCCATCTTGTCGTCGTCTTTTCTTCCAACAGTCCAACAGGATTATTCAGTGTCTCCTTTTTGCGTTTGAATGTTTATTGTTGTCTTTTTCATCGTCATGTTTATACGTTTTATACTTTTGGTACCAACATCTTTTAATGCTGACCTTGGTTTATTACGTTTACTATATAATAAGAAGTAGCCAAATTTAAAAAAATATCTATACTATTTGGTATATTGAGTCATTTTTTAAAGCCAAAGCCTTGAACACTCAAATACTATGGTTGCGGGTTTACTATATGGTATTTCATTTTCAAGGAAGCAAGTAATTAGTATCACTTTAAAGCATAAATAAAACGATTGTTACTTTGTATTTTATCATACTTATACGTCATAATTTGCAACTATTTTCGGCTAAGCTCTAGCTATTTTCAAGCTCCTCCGATGACTGAGTTTTGGTTTTGCCTCTACTCGTATCATAATCATGTCTGTCTGAAATTGGCGTAAAGTTTATTACTGACTGTTCTATTTGTTTGGTTACAAATATTTCTACTCCATTCCAATACTGTTGACATCTTCTCCCGAGTATTATAAAACATGTTCTTCTAGTACCAGTCGACCCGATTCTGGCTATTTCAATTCAAAAATTCCTAATAACAGATATGTCTAGTCATTTCAATTTTTATGGGTGTTGTCGATTTTTCTACTCCCTACATTTCAAGTTCCTATATTTCTATATTTCTATCGCATCGTTTTTCAAACTTGACAGTGGTCGGACGGGAGATTCTTTGCACCCCTGCTCATTTTAAAGAGCGTACATACTCGGGGCCATTTCTATTTGCAGCCATGGTAATTATTGTTATGATATTTCTGAGAATTCTTAGTGTAGTGGTCTTCCGCTGCCTTCAACATCGCCTATAAATACCGTTTTTGACAATAGCCAATACGCAATTTACTATCTGGTTCACAACATTTCTCTTCCCTGTGATGTCAGCTTGAGATCAATCTAGAAGCTGCCACTTCTTCTTGCTAGGTTCATGGCCCGCCTCGGGTATTTATTTTTTCCGGTGCCAGTCATATCTAAAAGGCATTTCCCTCTCCGTCACTGGGGGAAATGCTCAGTGGAGAATATCTAGCAAACTACTACCTATTCCACTTTTTTCATAGTGACTATTTTATTACCTAACTTCTGATATACTTGCTTATTCGACGAGCTTCTTTCAATTTCAATGAGGACGCATGGAGGTAACTGGCAAATCCCCACCTTGGATAAAAAAAAGACATACAATGGGAATATAAAAGTGTGAATCTAACTCCTAACAGTCTAGGTATCTAGATTTCGATCTGGTTAGATCTTGTCAGTGTAGCTTCTAGATATATAGATTGCTAAGAGGTAGATTCACACTTATATATTTTATAAGATTGGCTTTCTGTTGATATCTCACACTCTGTAGGAATATTAATCCAATACAGTACTTTATTTACTTAATCTAGCCTCTAGCATAAACAATATAGCCTGGTGCAGTCCTAGAACCCTTTCCAACTTTTCCTCATTTTAGTTCCGTACTTTACAGTACTTCTTATTAGGTCGAACATCAGTAATCTTCTTTATGTTTAGTACAAAATGTATTTCACCGATCCCCTTATATTTTCAACAACAACATCGGTTTAGTTACCTTTGGATAATTATTTTTCCAAATGCTGATATATTTTGATATTAATTCGAGTGTATTTTCAATAACTAGACTAGCGGTTGAACGAAATACCAAAAGAGGTATTCCATATTCATTTCTTTACAGAAGAATTACTACTCGTGAACAGTTAAAAACATTGATAAATAATAGAAGTATGATATAATATAAATAATAACCATCTGTGGCCGAGTGGTTAGAGGCGTCGTTCGTCGCGTACTGAGCATTGGGGAGCCTCTGTTCGAACCCCATCGGGGCGAATTTTCGCGAATCACCTTTCACAGTTTTCAGAGGTTTTCTGTGAAGTTAAGGTATTTACCTTATCTTACCTTGGTAATTAAACTCCTCTGAGCTTCTCCCTTGACCGGCGGGAAAGCATCACTGCTGATTGCCCTATAAAGATAGAAGTTTTACATAAATAATAATATTCTTTATTTTTGCAAGACAACATGAAGATACATAATATAAGGCATATTTTGTTTAGTCGAGAAAACAACAATATTCAGACTATGAAGTCGATGTAACAGTACCGCTTCCACCTAATCTTAAATCTATGGTCTATTTGATATTAGTAGTAGTAGTAGTTACTGTTTGTTAACTGGCTATCGACCTTCGGTACCTTCTACCGTGTTATTATATGTGTATGTGAGTGTCAAGACTTGCTACTTCAGAAAATCGGCGTTGAATAAAGTCGTTAATGGTATCCCAACGACAAATGGAACCGACTACCCGGACCGGGATTCGAACCCGGGCACCGGGCACTCCGTTCGTTAAGCGGGGATTTTAACTACTGCACTATATTGGCATGTTTCTTTTAATAGTATCGAATAATAAAAAAAAAATCTTTATGATAATCGAATAATCATTAACAAGTAAATTGGGCACATAATTACTCACGTGTACCTGTATATTTAATGGGTGCAATTTTGCATATATATTTGGTGATTTATTGCGGTTTGTGTCCCTAGATAATTATGGTTTCGTGTTCAATAATTATGATGCCAGTATAATATTTTAATCATCAAATCTCGACTGGAATGATACACATATGTCTTATGTAATTGAATAAATCTTGACCTAGTTTAAAGCATGCAATTATTTAAATTGCAGTTTGAAAAGTGTAAATAAATGTATCACAATGCACTGCATTGTTCTAATGTAACAGTCGTCTCAACGTATTAATAGTGATAAGTTCACCGTTAATGTCTAAAGTCTTAATCAAAGAAAAAAGAAAGAATTATAATATAAAAATATTAAAATGTTACTATAGTATTATTATACTAAATGTGCATGTATTTATCTGAGAGGTATGGGTAATTAGATGGTAAGCCATGACGTCTGAACTTTTTATATGTAACTGATATTGTTATGATGGGTGAAATTTATATTACAAAATCTGCAGGGATGTAAGAGTAAGAGCCTTTTTTATGCCTATAAAAGGTTTCTACCACAAAATCAACAACCCGATTTATTGTCAAATTAGATATTTAATTCCGTAGTTAATTATCTGGTGATTGATATGGGCACAACATGACTTTCTGAATTAATAACGTAATTGAATCGGTAGTTTGAAGAAGGGAACAAGCGCCAAAATAATTATAAAATTATATTAAATAATAATAATTAATTTCCAACAACCTGTAATATATTTAGTCAATACAACAACAGGATATAGTTACTGCGTTACCAAACCTTAATAATACTTTTGTTATTCATGTAGAAATTACCCACAAATTTGATTTTTGGATTCATTTTCCTCTTCAAATTACCGATTCAATTAATATTAAAACAAAATTTAAGATATTTTCAAATTTTCTCATACTCATGCACATACACACAGACATTTTCTTAAAATAACCTATTTCGACTACATTTATTATTTACATGAAAAGTCATAATGAGCAATTCGAAATTTGTCACGAGAACAATACCTTCCTTATACAGCAGTGCTGTATTCGGAAAATAAAAATTCTAAATATCTTTCTGTATTTTAGCTTTGTCGCAAAACGCCCTATAAGGCACCTTACACAATCAATAATACTGTCAATATTTTAGAATAATGACAGTATTACTATTTAAAATGTTCATTATTATAAAATATTATTATTATTTTATATAATTATCATGTCAGGTATAGTAATGGTGGAATGAAGAGACTACTAATGTTTATCGGGATAATTGACTACTTGATAAATATAAAACGAGAATTGAAGCAAATACTGACAATACTAGGACTGACAGTATTATTGACGGTGCCTTTATAATTTGTTTTCACATTCACACCAAACATTTATTTTTTGCTAATATTCACAAACATCAATCAAATGCAAATTCGCACCACCACCAACGACAATTTTTTTATTGGTGTCTACTAAATGTAGGTTCATCCCTAAAATTTTACCTTATACTTATACCACGAAACAAAAATCAGAACGGCCGTAATATTCCCTATCTTTCAACTTTTGAAAATATATCTTGGTATAAATGCCTTATAATAACTGTTGACCTAAATTGTCTCCACATTTCCATACTGAGTTCTGAGGATTTCCAACCAAACTTTTCATGAAATCCTTGAATTATCCAAATTATTTACAGTTTTTGTGTGTTTAATATTAAAACTTAATTACAATTTACCACTATTTTTAAATTTCTTTAATTTGCGAAATACCTGACTGGCTCGGGGTGCCTTTCGTTCAGGTTTCTCTTCTGCAGGTGTTATAATTATCTCCGCATATGAGCATCATCTCTGATCGGTCATAGTAAGTTAATCGTCATACCATATTTAGTGAAGTTTATAACCAATCAACATTAAAAGTTTTATGACTTTCTCAGAAATACTTTATTTCACTTCGAAATGGGTAGAAATTATAAATTTAATTTATTATATCTGTAAATTAAAGTCGTATGCCATTTGCTGTGTGTATTTTATTAGTTTTGGATGATGCACAAACTTTTAAGAAGAACAAAATATTCTGAGAATAAACGAATATAAAAATTTCCATCACCAGCAAGTACATTTATATGAGAATACATATCGTCGCCTAACTAGCAACACCCTACATCCAAAATTTTATTCGAGGTTAACAGGAGAGAGAAAACTGCATTCTAAAATGTTAATTATTGTAATTAAATGTAATGTAGCAAACTTAGGTGTACACGAAAATTTATTGTTATATCGCTCGTTCGAAGGAAAAACGAATAACCTGGGGGTTTGGCTTTTTGAGTTGTGTCGTTTTTAGCCATGTTATAAAATTTATTAAAAAAAAATCTATCCTTATGGGGCTATCAGATTATTAGCGGTAAAGAGAGAAGCTCAGAGAAGTTTAATCACCCGATATTTATATTAACTTCGCAGGATCCTCGAAAAAAAACTGTGAAAGGCGATTCGCGAATATTCAAAGGCGATTGGGTTTGAACGTCTCATTCTTAATTATAATATCAGTACAAGAATGACTGCGCTTCTACCAACTAGGCCTTCTTATTTTTCGAGTTTACGTTGAAAGTGAAATATAAATATCATTTAAATAAATAATTAATACAATGATATAGTAGATTTCTGTTCCTTAAAAAGTACAATCATTTTATCAGATATCGACCTATTTAAATACTAAAATTTAACTAATAAATATTTATATATTTTTGTGTGTTAATATTTGTATGTTATTTCTAACAAAACGGATGTTTCTTTTATTTGCAGCTCCTGTCGAAGTTCCAACAGCTAAGCGTTGTTTCTCGCCGGAAGACTGGGTGCTTTTGGACGCCATGGGGTGCACACCAGCTCCTGGTTGTTCTGGGCGATTCCTCACCATGCATAAGAGAAGACGTAAGAAGTTGACGACGAGATCTTTGGCGCAAGATCATGCCATTCTTGATGATATTCATCATGGACAAGTACAAGTAAGAATCTCTTAAACCTAAAAATTACATATAACGTAACGTAACTAAATATATTAACTATGACGCATAAAGATAGGACAGATATATTAGATTAGATTATATTAGACTAAGAACGGATGGCCTTCCATGACCTACTGCTCCCTCTGTAGAGCTTTTATGACCCCAAGCATGTCTAAAGGACTTCTATGAGCTCTGTCCTGGCTAGCAAACTGCAAAGCCTTGATGTCGGTTCCTTCATATATAAGGATGGTCGTAGTTTACCGTTCCCGAGTTCGTTGGACCGCACTGTTCATAGCGCCTCGCTCTGCGGTCTCTTCCATGGGTTAATTTACAGAATGATTCTTCTGCCAGGCCTATCAGTGCTATATGCATGGTAAGCCTGCAGTGGTCTGTTAGGAGGCATGCAATCATTTTGACGGTTTTCCTGTATTGGTATAGTAAGTCCTTCGTGAATTTGGCTTCGGCCTATTATGAATTATTTTGCATGTCTCTGCTCTGAATGGTTTGTTCGCCAGTCCTGAGACTTTATTGTCATCCATTTGTCCATATATGTCTGTGTCTGCTTTTTAAACACTGTAATGGGACTCCGTCCCGATTAAGAGGTTTGATGCTCCTTCTCGGGCGAGTTCGTCTGCCCTGTTATTGCCTCGTATGCCACTTAACCATAGCATCCACGCTACGGTCAGTTTGTTTTGTCCCCCTAGCTTGCCGGCTCTGCTGGCAGTCCCATACCAACCAGAACTTAACATCTGTGGTAACGATCGCTTTTATTGCCGCTTGGCTATTAGTGTATATGGCAATTCATGTATTAGTTATATATTTTTATAGCCCCTATTTCTGCCTGAAACACTGGAGAGCTTACCCAGACTTACTGAAATATTTATCTGTCTGTGAACCAGGAGAAAGCTTATTTGGGCCATTTGACCAGGCCTCTCTTTCTGGTATTACGACATCGTATTCACTACTTAAGTTGTATTTAGTTGTCATACGGACTAGGGGCAAGTACAAATGGAATTTCTACACCTTTAAGTATCGGGTGGATTAGACCTGGTACTCTTTTTCTTGTATAGTTGACTATTGTGGTCTTCAGAGAGTTTCTGGAACATCCTTTCCCTTACACCTTTTTATCCACTATAATTAGGGCTCTTTGATTCCGATTATTCTAAGATTATCCCCGCAATTTTTCCTTTTACGACGATCGCAATGTCGTATCCTAGGCAGTGGATACTTTTCAAAGATACCTTCTCTAGGAAATCTAGGCCTAGGTCTACTAGGACTCTGCGGGCACATCATAAACGCGCGAACTGAAGGGGAGTTCGCGCGTTTATGGTGGCCTCGCCGAGTGTAGATATGACGATCCTGTCCTCTGGGCTGGCTTATATTCAATGGCTTAGAATTTGTGGTATGCCTTTCTTCCATAGTGACTTGACCATTGAGTGCGTTATGGCATTGTTGAATGCTCCTTCAATGTCTCTCTCTTCGTGTAGCCAGCGTTCTTGTATCAGGGAATGAGTAGGCCTCCTTGATCGAATATCTGGCTTGTGAGTGGGATTTTGGGTGTGCTCCATCGGGACAGATTCCTCTGTTTCCCCGACTTTTCTATGTTCCCTGGTCCTTGACCTTAATCGACCATGCCGAAGTAGGGGAACATATTACTGGCTTCCAGGGCTACATGTGGGCCTGTATCCATGAAGAAGGTCCATACTTGTCCCTTCTCTGTAGGGGTAACGCCCCAACTTGTTCACAGACTCGTCTTCAATTCATGATTGGACACCCGGTACACGCACAAGGTTTCGGGACGTCCTCTCCCTCCATCGCGTTCAGCGCTGCCCCCAGAAGAGCTGGGGTGTGGAGACTTCGTCCTTTAGCCAATCCACCATTAGCTAGTCCGCACAGGTAAAGACTAATTAGTCTGGCCTGTGGGTGCATTTGGCGAACCTTACTTGTAGTCCGCCTTCTGGTATGTCCTGCTGCTCTGTGCGGATGACTCCTTGGATGGCAGCTTGCCTTTTCGGGTCCACCTACGCAGAGGGAAAACCGCCTTGCATCACCGCCACTTTCAATGCCTCTAGAAGCTCTTTGAACGAGGTGGAGGTGGCCCCGTTCGGTTTGTTGGTTGTTTTGTTTTGTCCATGTTCCCACGAGACACAAGGGAAGGGGTGGTCCACCCGGGCAGAGCCCCGCGTACCCCGGTAGGGCTGACTACAAGGGAGTGTCACCTGGTGCTCCCAGGGGAATGTTAGGGACCGCATTACTCACCCTGCGGTCATTCAGTCCTTGGCACGTTACTTTACACCTTGTCTTGGGTGGAGCAACTTGTGTGGCCATTGTTAACCATACGGCGGTTGATGTTACCCTGTGCCGTCGTTAAGCCGTGGTTTACTAAGAGAGCAGTCGCTTAAAAGCGGCCGCTTTTGACGTCATATACACTTCACAAAAGTTGTTTTAAGTATTCGTAACACCTAAAACTATTTTTGCGTCGTAAATATGACGTCAAAAGGAAACCAAGACTTAAGGTTGCGATCCCTTCTATACGTTTCTTATAGCACATAACATTAATCAATATTCTGAAAACTGTGTGAATTTGCAGTTGCCTCTTATATTTCGGGATTAGGGATCAAAAACAAATATTTATCAAAAATCGTTATTATTATTTTTCAAAATATTCTCCATGACTAAATACAGTCAATATACTATTGCAGCAACTAATTTTAAAGCACTTTTTCCCATATTATGAATCCTAAATCATTTATTGTTGTAACTATTCATTTTTTAATTAAATGTATATTTTTGAAAAATGTCTGTTAGTGCTAAAAAATATTCGTGAAAACGTGAAGGAAAATGTATCACAGATGACGGACGACGGGCGACGTACAGACATTTTCCAGTGATGGTCTTAAAATTACAATACTTTATATATAGTTTGATACAAGTAAAAATACATTTTTTTCATCGCAGTTTTCGGAATGAGTAAAACCTGTTAACTAATATCTCGAGGAAATAGTGGATATTCTCCAGAACATAATGGACGATGAATACACCGTTACTTTTTATCATCGCAGTTTTCTGTACTGTAACTAGTGAGTTAGATGTACTAGGCGTCAAGCGGGTAGTTAAACTATTCAATTAATTCCAATAAAATAAATACCAAAAATTGTATATTCTTTAATATTACGTGAAATTTTCTTTAAATATAATTTAATTATAGTAATATTTCACGAAAAACGAATCAAAAATAATAAAATAAAACAACAACAATAACAATACAATACAATACAATAATAAAACATCATGCTAAATGTCGATGTTAAATATATAATATGTTTTCCAAAAACGTTGCACTAACATACTTCACCTATTATAGATGGAGAACGAATATAGACAGTTTTCAGAAGTAGTCTTAAAATCGCTTGACTACCGTAAGACTACCTACCGGTAAACACACGACACACGTATACGATTGTTATAGAAATTACAACATATGTTTAGTCTTCCACAATTTGTGTCAGTGCTACAAACCTGGAAAATTAACAAATATTAGGGTACTAATCTCTTAATACATTATGTCATATATTTAGGTTCTCTGGTATTATTACAGTAAAACGACAATTTAGCAGATACATTTATTAATCGCTATTAATGTTAAAAGTAAGTACCACCAACTTAATGGATCCAATTCAATAGTTATTATTTAACCGCAAAGAAGGGATCTGAATCTTTCTCTGTGACGGGAAAACACATATTCACATGCCTGTGGAACTTCAACACTTGCAGATGTAGATTCTAGAGTCACTTGTTCTTCTTTTTCCATATCATTGGCGGCGAGTGCACTCAGTGCCAGTAATAACACCAAAGCGATCGCCAAACCTTTCATGATTGCTTTACTACTTGTGTGTTATTGTGCCGTCTTAAATATACGTCTATGAGTTATGTGAAATATTATAAAATCGCAAAAAGAGACATAATTGAGTATTTAACTTGATATAACGAAAATATGTTAGCTCTAATTGCATACCAACTTAATTGGTTACACATGTTTTTGATTATTGCATTAATTTGTCATTTTTCGAGACATATCAGTGACATTATAGTGATGCATACTAAGGAATTACTTGAATATTATTTTAAAACTAATAATTGTAACAAAGTATGATTATTACATATTTCCTTATTTTCTTTTGGAAATTTTATTTATTAAATCTAAAGCTATAAACTCTTTAAATGACAAACTGAAGTTTCCAAGAAATTATATTCGATGCAGTTGTATAGATTATTAAAGCTCAAGTTTGGTTATAAAGCGATGATAAGTTATAAAAATTAATATATTATATTATATGGATTCCAACGTGAACAATTTTTGTGTTGATGGCCTAGTTAGTGTTTATGCAATATTGAATTTATGCTGGGGGTCTATTCTGAAAGTTCAGATTGGTTTGTTACCTATGGCAACCAACTAATGAACTGTTGGTATCTGTTGGTTTTGCCCCAGGCTTTGCGAACGCTAATGTAATACTGCCTTATGTCAAATATCACAAATTTATCAAAAGTGACGTTAAGATAGTGAAATGGGTTATTATACTGTCACTCTTAACACATTTGTGACATATCACATAAGGCAGTAGTACCAGAGGCGTAACTAGGGTATGACAGGCATGACACGTACGCCACTTAAGGGGGCGAGAACAAGCGCCTAACATATAAATACGAAAATGAAAATAATAAAAAAAATTGTTGTTGATATAAATATGTGTATTAAAAGACTCCAAGGAATAACGCACACATTCGTTTTTCGTGTGTTCGCTAGGCCTCTAAGTGTAATCATCGGCAATGTAGAGGCATAATTGATGCAGAACTTCAAGAGCATATTACAAGAAAAAGTCAGAAGTGGCGTAATATTTGGAAACACTTTTATACTGCATCAAATACCTTGCGATACAAAACCTGGCTGAGGCTTGACTTCAGTCAAATTTGAATACAGGAAATGTACTTGGTTTGTTGAAACTAATTACTAATTTGTACCCTGTCGTAAAAAACACATTAGATTTGCGGAGAGCCATCCTGGATCCACTTCATATCTTTCACCGAAAATACAGAACGAGTTTATTAACATCATGGCATCCACTGTTCGTGATAGTTTGCTAGAAAGAATACGTAGAGTAATGTATTATAGACTAATGTTTGACGCGACTTCTGTTCAAGCTCATCTCGAACAAATGTCTGAGGTAGCAAGATATGTTGACATTCATTTTGAGAAAAAAAATTGTATTCATTTCTCGGTTTTATACAAATAAACGGTAAGGACACGACAAGCTTGGCAAGAAATATTGAAGCAGATAGAGAAAGGCAATATGAATTTACAAGATTGTAGGTCACAGTGCTATGATAATGCTGTTGTTATGGCTGACCACAAGATAGGTTCATCAAAAAATAAAAAAAACATAGTAATATTTGTGAAATGTGATAATCATTCACTCAATTTGGTAGACGTCCATGCAGCCAAAGAGGTAACTTTTTTCGGAACCATCGCTGCACTCGTTGAACCCAGCGCTGGAAAAAGCTTAAAGCTGTAGTACCTGTGACTTTAAATTGTGACTCCGATACCTGGTGAAGCGCAAAAACGGAATGAGTAAAACCTGTAACAAATATCTCGAGAAAATAGTGGATGTTCTCCAGAACATAATGGACGATAAATGCACCTAGCAGTAAAACTAAACGCGACGCAAAGCAACTCGAATATTAACATATGACTTTCTAACGTTGCTAGGGTTTTGGAACAAGATCTTAATTCGTACTAACCGCGTTCAAAAGAGGTTGCAGGATCCTAAAATGAACTTTCATGATGAAAGTGTTAGTTAATGACTCACTGAAAGAAGGAATTCGATTCGATTCAATGGATGGCACACTGAATTTAAAAGACGTCAAAGAAGAAAGAAACGAATGGATGGCGAAGCATCGAGAGATACAGGCGAGGATTTGGAGAAGGCTACAGTTGTGGTGTGGATGGGCAAGAATTATATGAAAAAATGTTGGATTTTAGAACGTAGCTAACAAGTCATACCGAAAAAATATCAAGCCCAGAACAATTCTCGATGGTGCTTTATAGTCAAAAGTCTTATGTTCATCGATGTTGTTGAGTTAATCGACGTCGAAAGTTGTATAACATAATCGCACAAAAATGTTATTTTAAATTTGATCTAAATCCATTTTTTGTCCAAGATGAATTTTAAAAGATACTGTAAACAACATAAATATCGCTCGTACTTCAAACCGTTTTGAGTAGGTATACTGTTTCCATATAGCAGCACTAGGGTTGCCAAATCTCGAATTGTAGACAACCCTCGTAATATATGAATAGCCTGATACAATCGAGTAAACTTACCGATTTCGATACCGTACAATAAACAGAAAATCGGACAATAAACAGAAAACCTCGAGACTTGAGTTAATATGGAAACTCAAGTCTCGAGGTTTTCGGTTTATTGTCCGATTGTATTCCGACTATCGACAGTTGATAGTTGTTATTCCACAGTTAGTATGACCAATTGCTATAAAACTCAATGGACAAGTATAATTAACTGTTATGTCAATTGGATTTGAATTGTATAACCATACTTCCTTCCTTTGCATACGATTCCATTTCTTTTATAGCGCCATAAAATCCGTGTATGCAACGTGTACATAAAAGAACTGTATATTCTACCCTATATATCAACCTCGCTAGCTGCTTTCGCTTAGCCATAAGCTACGGCTTGAGCTATAAAGTTCTAGATTATATGCTTGTTTCATGAATAGGTATGAGATGCATAAATACATTAATACAGATTTATTATACTTTAATTTAAAATTAATTTTGTTTATAACAAATTGGGAAGTTTCGTCAATGCTATGTACGTAAAATAGTACCACAAGCAATAAATATTACAAATTATAAGTAATTTAAGGTAATTTTTCAAATATCATTTTCCACGATTCGTTAATTCATAGTTTAGTTTAATATATGCCAACTCTACCTAAATATGATTTAAAACCACTGAATTTAAGTTTATAGCAATGTTTGTTTGCATGCCATACCTTATTTGTCCCCAAAACGGTTAATTAACGGACATATTAGATATTATTTAAAACTGTACTGAATTTAAGTTTATATCGATGTCTGTTTGCATACCATTCACTATTTGAGCAAATAGTGAATGGTTGAATGAAACGGTTAATTAACATCGGTATATGTGTGTTCATATTACTATTACCAGTGACTAACAAATATAATAAAAACTGTGACCTAGCATTATCGCGATCTATTTTAATTATAATGAAATGTACGAGACTGTTATTTCTTCTTTCTTTTAAGTTTCAAGCTCTTCTGGATTTAGTACTCACACGTGTGCACTTGATAATATTTTTAAGGAAACAACATCATTGTGAACACGGTACTTAACGTACAATTTACGTTTACGAGCATTTAATGCATTAAATATTCATTACGTTTACGAACCATTGTGAACAGGCTATAATGTAATTAACATGGTTCTATAATGTTTAACTTAAAAAAATGTTGTTCCTATGTTTTGGCTTACAGAGGGTTAAAAATATAATATTTTTTAGAAACATCTGAATATATTTAGTTCGCCCACGCATTGCATTTATATTGTTCAATTAACATAGATAATTCCAGCAAATAAGTATGAATAAATTATTACCGTATCGAAATACGATCATTCAAATCTCACACACCTTTACCATCCCATTTTCAATATGTATATCATTAAACCAATTTCACAAGCTTTCACCTTTATGAAATAATGCAATTTCACTCGGAGCATGTGCTAGTTGTCCTGAGAAGAATACGTCAGAATAGACCTTGTGAGATTAGGCTTGCCGCTTTGTTCCTCACGGCGATTACTTCAGCTTTGCAAAGCACGATTATAATATCGTAAAGGTTGATATAAACAAAGTTAGACAGATTATGGGCCCTGTTAAATTCGCTTGATAATAAATAGCTTGTACGTACAAGACGTATATTGTAGTTCACCAATCTCTCTCTGATCATTAATTATTGTTGAAGGCATTTCAAAATGACTGGCGGGATGGTGGGCCGTATTAATATACGTGTTCCACGAACAACGCGATAACGATGCTGTAATAAATCCGTGAATACTGTCTGATTATCTTGTCATAGATTTTATGTGATCCTTAACTGTTTTATTAACATATTGTTTATCTATTAATGTTATGATAATTAAGCCGCCAAAATATAAATATTATGATGAGAAATAAATAAAACAGGGCCTTGATAATGTAGATCAATGTCATATTTATAATTATAATAATTATATGGTTACGTATATCTATAAAAGTTAGTTTATTAGCAGGAAAAAAATATGTTTTGACATTTACCATCTTCTGCCACTTCTGCTTCCTATTTAGTATTAAGCAAAATAATATAATATACACCATTGTGTGTATTATAAACTCTTAAATCCCACATGAATATTATCAATCATTCTAATATAACACTAAAATATGTCATCACTTCCGTCTTTGTGAAATAGATTTCCTTAAATCATTACAGATAACCGATCTTCTTATTTTATTTTCTTTCAATTATTGTTTTATAGTTTTACTGTTTTTTGGTTTATATATCTTTGTTTTGTATTAATTCCTTGTTAGGCGGAGTTCTGACAGTACATAAAGACACAATGCTATTTTCTGTTCGTTCTATATATGAAGAGAAGCTCAGAGTTTAATCACACCGTATTTACCTTAACTTTCTACTTTTTTAACATTTTGGACGATTTTTTTCTTTTTTAAACTTGACATTTGGACATTTTTACAAGTTTACATTTTCCTAAATTTTCTCATATTTCCCAAATCGGTTTTATTGAGTTTTCTTCTCTGTTAGTAGATAGACCGTTTTTTCTTTCCTCACTGGATCGTCCCAGACAGGGTTCTAACTAATTGCCAAAGTTAGATAGACAGACAAACACGCATACACACAGACATCGCAAAATCGTATTTATTTCGACTATTTTAGGCAATAAAACGTAACGAAAATCGAAATTTTAGCTACCTTGTATTGTAATTTTTTTCCCGAAAAGTTATCGCATATTTCCACAATCTTAGTTAGACAATTTGAAGACGTTTTCGGTAAAATAGTACCTTCCTTATACTATTCGAACAGTAAAGTCATAGCCTGTCTGTCAACGGGAATTTCACACGTTATATAACGATAAATGTCATACATAGGGTGACTTATTAAGTGCAAAGCACTTATATCATAAACTGGAGACCCTAATTTGATTCAACGATGGGTAATGCGTTTTTAGTATATTTCTCTCCCAGAACCATTAAATCGACTTGTTTTTCAGATGACATAACATCGAGATACATTTTCGCTATCAAATTGTTAACGTTTTTTAACTATCTAATTAGTAGCTAGTCTTGCCGATATCAATATCAATTTTCCTATTTGTTTTTAATTCCCGAACACAGCTGTAAGGAAGGTATTTTCATCGCGAAAACGTCTTTACGTTTTCGAACAAATATTGTCGACATATACGACTATTTTCTTATTTTTATTTAACAGTTTTTAATTTAAAAAAAATCACTTTACTTTACGTTTTATGACTAAAACGTTTCAAAACGTGAATATCGCGTTTTTCGTGAAAATGCAACTTTCAACTATATATTGGAAATGTCATATGTATAAAGATACATGGGCGAAAGCAAGAGTGAATGGAGAAATATCTGAGACATTTAGGGTGAATGTGGGAGTAAGGTGCCCGCTGAGCCCCCGCCTGTTTAATCTGTATACGAGCGAGTTGGAAGAGGTGCTGAGGAGAGGACAGGCAGGAGGGGTCGTGGTGGGTAGATCCAAGGTGTGGCGTATGCAGATGACGTGGTGCTGGCCAAAAGAGTGGAAGAGATGCAAGAGATGTTGGAAAGAATGGGTAGGTACTTGGATAAGAGGGGGCTAGTGGTGAATGTGGAAAAGACCAAATGGATGTTGTTTAGGAATAGGGTCAGGAGGGGTAAGGGCGAAGGGCTGAAATGGAAGGAAAGGCTGATTGAGAGAGTGAATGGCTTTAAATATTTGGGCTTTTGGTTTGACTGTGGAGGAGGGCTTAGGATGCATGTGGAGTGTATGCAGGCGAAAGCGAGAATGGCTTAGGGCATTGCGTGCAGAAAATGGGGGGCTTGTGAGGTGGTAACCTCGTAATGACGTGCAAGATCTGGGATGCGTGTGTAAAACCTATATTGTTGTATGGAGTGGTAGTGTGGGGATTGCGTGAATGGGAGGTAATAGAAAGGGAGCAAGGTTGGTTTCTGAAGAATCTGCTAGGGCTTGAAAGATCGACACTGAGGGCAGTGCTGTTACAGGAGACAAGTCGTATGAGTATGTGGTGGGAGTCGTGTGTGAGGGTTGTGAAGTTTGAGGAAAGATTGCAGGATTTGGGTGAGGAAAGACTGGTACGGGAGGTATGGATAAGGTGTAAGAGTAGAACAGAGAGTAGATGGAGGAAGGATAGAGAAAGGATGTATGAAAGAGTGGGTATGTCTGAGGTGTGGGTAGAGGAGAAGCTGAGAGAAAGGGGTAGCCTAGGAACTGAGATAAGGGAGAGACTGATGGATATTGAGTGGCAAGAATGGCTGAGAGCTCATACAACCCTGGCTACGTAGAGTGGCAAGTGCTGGGGAAACTCCCGAGCTACTTAGCCAGGGGAGAGGACAAAGTATGCATGACAAGCGCGAGGTGTGGGTCAGAAGAGCGAGGAAGAAAAGTGTGGATGGGGCTGGGGTACACCCCGTGTGCGCTGTGTAGGAAGGGGAGTGACACGTGGTGGCACCTTAGCAAAGAATGTGAAGGAGTGAAAGCAGAGTGGGTGAGTGCAGAAAGCTGAACGAATGGTTAGGAGAGGATGGGAAAGGCGTGAAAATCTGCAGGAGGCTGACGTGGGAAAGGAAATTGGCGAGGGCAGGGGGGTTTATTTTAGTGGGTAGAAAATGTTAATTTGTATTCTTTTTTTAATTTATTTTTTAGTTCTTTCTGTGAAAGTATTGTTTTTTTGCGGCTGGAATTTGTAAAGGGAAGGGTTGGGCTGATATGCCAAATAAAGGTCTTTCTTATTTATAAATGAAATGATAATTTAAATACAGATAAGAATTCTAACGTCTTGCAAGAATTGAGTTTTCTGAAGATACTACGGTGTATCATATGGTGATTTTGTTAGACCTCCTACGAATTGATATTAACAAAAGACAAGTTATCTCTATACCTTTAGGTGTATACAAAAAGAACATATTTCCCTTATCAAATTCTTTCAAAATTATACAGTAAACGTGTTGCTTCTCTATTGGTAAAAATTGTGCATTTTCATCGACGACGTCTAATTTAATTTTTCTCGCATAATCCCCATTTTCGTTAAAATGTCTTCAATTTATCATGTTGGTTGCGGTATGCCAAAAAGAGTTAAGGGTTGCCGATTATTTATGTGAAAATATTTTCCATAAAACCCTGTGCTTCTTCTTGGAATTTTTCATATACTAATTTATTAGTATAGCATGGATAGTAGGATCCTGAAAACGGTGTCATATAAATCTCTTTAGTTTTACTTACATATCCCATTGAAACCATTACAAAAAAAATGACAAAACTTAACGTCATGGCGATGAATCATTTCGCCCTAAATTAGTATTAGAAAATCTTATATGATTTTGTCCTAATGACTGCCAACTTCCCGACTATACTTTTGCATACGCGGGACACATTCGTCGGTTTGATCACCGAATTGGTTTCTGATTAGAAGGATTCCTCTAAATAAATGGAATTTCTATTGTTGACCCTTGTAACTTATATAAGACAATTGATATCACTTAATAAATAATCTATAGTTGTAACCAGAAATCAGGCAATTCAACACCCCAAAGTCTTTTTGACAACACTAAAAAGTTTTTCGTATATTTAAATAAATATGGTAACTCAGAGAGCGGTATACCTCATTGTAATGGGGAAATCATGAATTACAGTCGATTATGGTGAGTCATTCAATTACATATACTCCGAGGAAACCGGGGCCTTAGAGTGTGGCATAATGTGCATACTTAAGAGTATATATAATTGCAGATCTGACCCAAATTCATTGTAATTCACGATGAGTTATACATATTAATTTATATACACGTAAAACTTTTTTGTGACATCAATACGGCCGTTTTAACGGTATTGCTTCCTAGAAAACCAGGACTGTTTCACTTTTCTTTATGATGTTAATGTAAAGTTGGCAGAATCCACCTCATGGTTTGGCATTGTACGTGAAAAAGCACGGTAGCTATTCACAATGATTAAACCATTCGTAAAATAATTTACAGGCAACAAACCAAGTAGTTTAAACGTACGTAACGTTACAGCTGCAGAAATATAATTAAAAATTAGAAAGGATGCAAGTATTAGTGCATAATTAAGGAGAAATATATTATTAATTATTATAATTAAATATTAGTATAGACCTATACTAATAATTTAAGGTATATTATATGTAATTCCCCTTGCAAGATTTTTTGTGTAACACATATTCAAAAAGGAGAACTTAAGAAAAACTCTACCAGTATTGGTCAAATGCAGACAATTTTGAAATAGTAATATATAATAGCGTAGAATAATCTTTATGCATAGATCTATTTTAGCCATACCACAGATTCAGAAGAGTAAATCTATGTATTTCTCTAGATCCAGCGACGCAGGTTTAAGTGCAATTATTGCATTAAATAATTCCCTCAGAGAAATGGTCTAGCTTGTAGATGCATACTAACACACGGCAGAAGGACCCGAAGTCCGATAGCCTGTTACAGAGTTCTAACCAATGCTACTGATTTAAATATAGCATAATAGGCAAAACTGTTAGATAGTTTTCCGCCATTATTACAATTAATTTTTATTTTCAGCGTATATTAGATCGTTGTGGAATGTGGGGTTTCAACGCGTTCACACTGGAGACCGTCGCCGGAGGTCGCTCACTGCCAGTCCTCTGCGTCCACCTATTCTACTGGTACGGTCTCCTGGACCATTTCAAACTGGACGTGGTTCGCGTGTGGAAACTATTTAGTAAGCCGCACAATCAGGCCCGCCGTATTCATGTTTATCCTAACAATTTATATTGTTCTTAGCCCTCATCGAGGAAGGTTATCACAGTACAAACCCATACCACAATTCCATACACGCGACTGACGTTACACAGGCAATGCATTGTTTCTTGCAAGAGGAGAAGGTAACAATGGGTGTGTGGTGATTGGAAATGTATCGACTGCAATTGTGTGTTGTTTGCAGATCAAAAGACATGTTACTCCTGTCGAGGTGATGGCCGCGTTGATCGGGGCCGTCGCTCACGATTTGGACCATCCAGGTGTCAATCAACATTTCCTAATTTCCACCTCTAATCATCTTGCCATTTTGTATGAAGTAAGTTTATATAATTAACTGGTATTGTTTAAATAATTTACTAATCAAGAACAATTGTCAACAACCTAGTAATTTTGGAAAACTCATTCAATAAACGTTCCATATTCATTACTTTCTAATATTTGTATTACATATACATACTTTTTATGATACGTAATCATAAATTAAATCAAATTTATACATTCTATGAATGTAGTTAATAAAATAAAGATCGTTTATTGAAAACAAAACAAATGCAAATTATGTATTCGCTATTTGGAAGCATAATCGTGAAAAAGCTTTGTAAAGATCGTTTTGGACATCTCGACTGTAGGACGCGCGCATTTTTTCGTAACTGAAATTCTAAAAAAAGTAGTTTATATATTTTTATTATTTGAACCATCAACTTCATTGATACAGCCTTTTAATGGATATCTTCCAAAGTTTTTATCCTTTTATCCCATTGTTAGCTAATACCATCTTATGTTGACTATTAATCAATTTCTATGTGCTTAAATATTGATATATAAGAAAGTTATCACCAATAAATCATAATTATGATTAAATGTAATATTTATATGATTAATTTCTTTTTGATTTTTTTCTGTTACATATGTCAATTATAATTGTCTTACAGAATAGTTCAGTGTTAGAAAACCATCATTGGAGATCAGCAGTTGGCTGCCTTCTGGAGAGCGGTGTCGCCGAGCAGCTGTTGCCTTATAGAGATGAAATGGAAGTGCAAATTCGTGATCTCATTTTAGCCACTGATATTAATAGACAGCAAGAATTTCTAACTAAATTTAAGGTAAGCAGTTATGTTCATCTTCTGACTTGTAGCAAAATTTTAAAAGAATGGCATATCCTTTCATTTTAAGCAATTTATATTTGTAGCGACATTTGGATGAGGACACGTTAGATTTAAGAAAACCAGAACACCGTCAGTTTATCATGCAAATATCACTGAAATGTGCGGACATTTCTAATCCCACCAGACCATGGGATATATCACACAAGTGGAGTTTAAAAGTCTGCGACGAGTTCTTCAGACAGGGGGAATTCGAACGAAAACTCAATCTTCCAGTTACTTCCATATGCGATCAACAATCTACTTCGGTTGCCAAAATTCAAGCAGGTATAAATATAGGTCAAATATGTTATAAAATTATAGTTTTGTTTTGTTACTTGTGAATAAGATTAAGATTATCAGAATGGCTACTGAGATTTTAATTTAAGATTCATTTTCTTCGTTTTAAGGATTCTTTAAATTCGTTGTTACACCTCTCTTCATGGAATGGCACAGATTCTTAAAAAGTGAATTATCTACCAACATGATGGATTTGTTGGAGTCTAACAGGAAGCGTTGGGAAGACCAAGAAGCGGCTGAGAATGCAGAAGAAACGCACACTGAATTATCAGATGCTGAACCAGCACCAGAATTAAGTGATGATGAAGAAATAACAAAAGTTTCACTTGAAACATCCAGTATTACTGAGTTTATTTCTCCAACACCAAAGTACGTTTTATTAAATCTTAAGGTCTGTGGTGTTTTATAATGAACTATTTATTGTTCTTAGGGAATCCAGAAGACAATCACTGGCGGTGCCTACCCTGGAAAGTGCGATTGGCGTACGTCGACATTCAGTTCCTGTAAATATGGAACCTTCACTGCCTAGAACAATTTACAGACGTGAAAGCCTTCCGATACGTCGTCAAAGCCCAGCACCATCCGAGTCACGCGCATCAAGCGGATTGCGGGAAGAAGACGAACTGATGAGATTCGAATCGCGATCATCTCTATTATCTTCCAGTAGTGGTGGTATGCATCATTCAAGCGGTACAATATAATACAAAAAACATAATTAACATTCTAAATAAATAATTTGTTTGTAGTAGACGATCAACCTGAGCGACCATTGAGTGCTGAGAACCTTTTGCCTGAGACTAGTATTGCATCCATGACAAGTAGTGCAGCCGCTGGTAGGCTGACTTCAGTCCTTCAAGGTGGAAGTGGAGCACCAACCAAGTCCTTGACTAGACAACAGACGTTCCCACCACCTCAGCCGTATGTTAGAATGAGATATATGTCTGCAACAGTTGAAATGTCGACTTGTGCAGAAACTGTACTTGAAGGTATGTTAGATTATAATATACCAATATTCTATTTTATTCTCATATTAGTATTTAGAGTAGTGTTTTGCTAACAACTATTTAGAACGTTCACTACCGGTCCAATTTCGATATCTGAAGGCGCTAAAATATTTTCAAATAGAAGATGAAAATATGAAGATGATTCTTTTAAAATGACAACCAATGTCGTTTTAAAAGAAAACCGTCCTTAAAACAATTTAAACTGAAATAGATATATCTCCAATTGCATCAACCTTGCTCTAGGCAGGAAGGACGCGCAAGCGCGTGTACGGGAAATGAAGCTTTTGGCAACCGGCGAAGGACAGTGATAATAGTGATCCTTATATAATTAATTATATTTAGCTCGATTTATTTTCGAGCATACTTATGATAATTTACAAAAGTCACTGACATTAGTTATACTCTGTTCAAATGGTATGTTAAATTTCTTCTATTCTATGTATAGATGAAAGCAGATCAGCATCTTCGCGTAGCTCACACGAAAACATATCAACTGTCCCACAATACACGATACCATCCATTGCTGTTCTAAGCCCGAATAATGGAAGGCCTTCCGAGATTATGGACCTATCCCCTCCTAAAGCTTCCAATTCTAACAACAAGAGGGAGCAAGAGGAAAACAAGGAGAAGTCCTGTAAGATTGCAAAGATATCTGAATCAGGACAGAGATACGAGAAGGAGAATGTAGATCCTAGACGGATAACAGTGGTACGTACTTATAGTTGTAGTACTTTAAAGTATTTTCTAAATATATTACAATTTTAGACCTTAGCGAAACGGCGAGGTTCTGCACCGGTTTCAGTGCCAATGATAAGGCCTGATGAAAACACACTCCCTGCTGGCGGGGGGATTTGTTCCTCGGAGATGAATGCTTTAAGAAGAGGATCTGTACCTGTTGAAGTTGCTAGACAAAGTATGTTATATTTTTGTACATTGATTGCTCCTGAACAGGCGTTTGTAAATATATTGCTTTAGGATATTCAGATGATAGTCACGCTGATCCCAGTCCGCTCCCTCCAGTGGAGCAACCATACAGTTTGTGGCACTACCAACGTAGAGGATCAGCACCCACGGACCTGCCTCCTGTGGTGCCATCTGAAAGGAGAGAGTTATTGACCAGGCACACAAGTCTTAATGGCAAACGGCGAAAAAAACAGCTGCGTAGACGCAGTTCAGGCGGGCCTGAAACTGTTTGTATCCCTGCTGAACATACGCCTACAGACTCGTGGTCTAGATTGTTGATGCACAAAAATGATATCCCCGACACGCTGCTGGCTCGGCGTCGTGGATCCCTTCCCATTGAAGTCCTAACGGTAGGACACTCAGGTAACTAAAAACACTGCAACCATTACGAATTTAAATTATAATTCATTTTATTGCAGTATTTTGACGGTTGCCTCTCAAGCCTATATCGGGGCCCTGGACATCACCGTCCAATGTGCAATAAGGACCAATGCTCTTGACTGATACACACATCTTCAAGCTAGCTAGTTCATAACTATAAATTAATAAATCATTTCAGAAAGAAAGCCAAATTTAATCATAAATGTAATACTTGTCAAAATGATTAGTAGTTTTATGTTATCATTGAGAGGATTGATTATGCATGAATGATACATAGACATCTTGTTTTAGTTATACTTTGCAAATGTATATTGAATTTGTACCTAACAGTGTTCAAAAAAGAAATTGGCCCTGTTGTCCCTCGTAAAAAATATAATTCTGTAGTACAAATAATTTTCATTTCTATGTACTTATCCGTGTATCTTATTAACTGATAATGGTTAGTGGAAATCAAATGTCTCCGAATGTAAATTAAACGACTGTTGTAAACCCCGAATAGTAGATTGGTGGTGCAAAGATTCTATCGGCAATTTTTTACAGCTGCCATCGTAAAAATCTTTGTACTCACCATTGATCGATGTACCACTCAATAACTGTTTAAATGTGATTTTGAGTTTAATGTGCTATATATTGTATTACTATATGTAATGTGGTAGATTGTGAAATCATATGAGGATATTGTTTTCAGTGCATTTTAAAACACGCAATATTAATAAACTGCACACCGGCTATCCAACCAATTTATATTATAAACTAAGTAAATGTACTGAAAACAACATACTCTTATATTATAAAGTGGTATATTTCCAGTAAGTTAATAAGTAAATAATTTTTGGTAGACAACTTAGATATTGCAAAAAAATCTTCCCATAAATTTTAATAGGAAGATCAACATATATCTTCTAATTATTTTATTTGTTTTTTTCATAAATATTAATTTGAATGATGAGATATACCGATCATTATTTCAAATTAGGACCATGCCGTTGAACTAACAGGGTTAATTATAAGAAGTGTTTCCATAAGACTGCTTAGAGAACGACATTTACGATGGTTGTCTGCGGGAGGCTATTGTTTCCCGTTACGCTTAAATTCTGAGTTCAACACAAGTACTCATCATTTGTGAAATGGTTGACAAAATTCATGTTTATAAGTTATTGAATGTTTTTATAATAATATTAATTTTTATCACATGAATTTGGATGCGGATTTTGAACGGCCCTTCCTTGTTATTATTCTTGTTTATGGTAATATAGTGCTGTCAATAAGATTTTACTGTGTTTTTCTTCATCCTATTAGCATGTAAAAAATTGAGGCATTGTAGTGGTAAGTGGTTTAATTACAGGAACATATTAAGACTTAAGCAACTACTCATTATGTTGCCCAAAATGATTTCGAATAATCTGTTGGTAAGCTTCTGCTTTATTATGTAAATAATTATTATGAAGTTTGACATGGTATTATAAGTAGGAATTTGTAAATTAGGCTGCGGTAAGATCGATAAACGCCGCAGATATTCTTGAGTTGTTTCCGGAAGTCTCCGTCAATATGGGAATTCAGAGAGAAGGCCTGTTTGCTCCTATTAGGTCAGAAGCCTGCCTGTTCAGCTGAGATGCTCTCTAGGATAGTAGGACCTATTTGGTTGTACACTAAGAAATAAATATATAAATATATATAAATTAATAAGAGCCAAACACTTTGTTTAGAGCTTTAGAGATTCTGATAGAACCGAGTGAATATCTTTCATTTTTTTCCATAACGAAGCAAAGTTATATCGGCTATAGTGGAAGTGTAGAATTTTTTTATCGATTTTGTGAAAGCCGATTTTATTCTCTTTGTTGATTAGAGACGAATATTTATTCTCAAAAATTTAACAACAAAAATGTCAGTCTGTGTGGTGAATAAATTATTATTTAATTTGTTCATGATAACGATACCTTACTTATATATAATGCAATTTTATACAGTGCATTAACAGTACTAATTACGTCAACTTGAAAATGGAATTTGCACGAATTATTTATTTAGGGTAATGACCTGATTCAGCGCTCGGCTCTTCGACCTCCGTTGCTTATTCGCTATACAGAGGAGCCTAAGTTAGGCCCCTGTTATGAGAATACGAATTAGAACTAGAACCGAAAACACCTAATTTTTTCTCAGTGTATATAGCTCGTTCCAGAAGCTTTTAAATTAAACTAAGTAATTGGCTTTAAGATGGCAATATGTGCCCAAGTATTTTAACTTTTAACACGTTCTAATTGATCGTTCTCTACTGCGAGATCATTGTCCTATACGTCTATATTATTGATCATCATCAAGATATGTTCACCAGATTCTCATTAAAGCCCTGGTTTCCTAGGTAGCAGTGCCGATAAAAGCGGTCGTTTTTGACGTCACTTTGAAGTCACAAACGAGTTTTTACGTTGTTTTGTGTGGTAACTCATACAGCGATCTACCTATATATAATGGGGAAAAGTCATGAATTATAGTGAATTATGGTCTCTTAATAATATGTAATATGTAAATGATGTCAATTTTCAATATAGACACCTCTTCCTAGGAAACCAGGGCTTCCCTGCAATTGCTAGCTAGTACTTGCCAGCAATAGTGTATCATCAGCCTACCAAATGTGTTTAGTAGCTTCCCGTATATGGAGTCTGTGTCTTTTAGTACATTGTTGAATATTTCCTCCGAATATAAATTGAATAGTAGCGGAGATAGGATACATCCGTAACGCACACCTCGTTTTCAATATATGTATCCAGTTTTGTTTTTTATTCTACCATAAACTGCCTCAAAAATATGTTCAGCATGTAGCTCATTAAACTGATGGTACTTTGGTCGCTGCATTTTGTCGCCCTCTTCTTTTTGGGTAGCAGTATCTTAGTCCAATTCGTTGATATTACACTACTTTTGTATATTAAATTAAATTATTTTGTTAGTAGCTCTAGCTAGTACCTTTTGTGCTGAGCAATTTTAGTATTTCTATACAAACTACGCCCCGTGGAGGTTATTATATTCTTCCTGTATTATTTGTAGACTACCTGCTGTCTCTGTGCTGTGAGTTTTTGTTCTGTTTGTATCTCCAAATAATTCTGAAATACATTCCATTCATCTTTCCAGTTGCTTTTCTGTATCTATCATTTTATTCCCATTTCTGTTTTCTAGAATAGGTAGACGTCTTGTTACCTTGAGGCTTCATAAAAAATCAAAGCAGTTGTTGCACTCCTTTGATATTTTTTATGAAACACATTCGTCTCTTCATAATTTTCAATTTCTGCATGTTCTTGTGCCTATCAGGTTGTTTTAGCATCTCTAATTTTCCTCCTATTCGCCATTTGTATGTTGTTATATTCCTGTTTTTTGTTTATTTCAATCCAATATGTCGTTATCCATCCAGGATTTGTTAATATGTCGTTGGTTTTCATTGGTGAGTTTTGTCTCTCGCGCACTTTTAAATACTCCTTTGCGTGCTATCCACAAGCTTTCTGATATACAAGGGGCGTATTTCGTATTTCTCTTTCATGCTTTGTTAAATCGTTATCTATGAATATTTTCCTGGCTTAAAGTAATTTTTTGTTTTTCATGAATCCTGCTTTATATTCCATGATTCATTTTCTGCTATAATCATTACGTATTTCGGCTTTTGGCGATTTTCAACTCATTGTCTATGAATTCCTCGACCCTTTATTACTATGTTACTTCTTTTTCATTTCCACTTCTCTTAATTCCTATTTAATTATTTTCTTATTTCTTTTAGCTCTTCTTAGGGCCATACTAATGTTCTTAATTTATGTATTGTATTCTTTATCATTCAATCTTTCATCAATTCTTTTATATCATTAATTTCTTTCTTAATCACTTTTATGTTTTCCGTTTTTCATGTATCGTAATATTCAACCGCTGCTAGTTTGCCGTTTTTCATGTATCGTAATATTCAACCGCTGCTAGTTTCTTATTTTCTATTTCCCTGATCGTAGTACTATTTTTGCAATCAAATAAACACAAATGAATATTATTCAGAGAGAACGTGGACATAGATAGCAAAGATAACCAAAATGGATAAAAGAATAGATGAAAGACATATTTCCAATTACTAGAACTAGAAAATACTGAAACCATAGAAAATCACCAGATAGGCATAACTAAAGACCTTTGGGAAATAATAGGAGAGCTAAAAAATGAAAAAGTACCAGGATATAACCACATAATTTCTCAAACACGTAGGAGTAGAATTGAACTTCTGGTGATAATATATAACAATATTTGGATTAAAGAACAAATACTAAAAGATTGGGAAATGACTCTGAATGTGCCAATATACAAAAAAGAAGATAAACATGATTGGGATCAAAATATACAAATAAATTATAGACAGGAATATATACTATAGGGGGATCATTGTGATGAGTGCGGGATATAAAGTTATAATGACAATGGTGAGAAGAATTGGATAGTGAAGTGGAAAGAGAAGGGCTGTTGCTGGAATGCCAGGGTGGGTTCAGAAGCAGTTTTTGCCGCTAACGAGAATGATAGAATACAAATGGGGAATGTATGCGGTGTTTGTGGATTTGAAAGCGGCATATGACTCAATATCTTTACTCCTAACGATTTAAAACTTGTTTGATTTCTCATATTAGATCCTATCATCATTACTTTTGTACTTTTGTTTTGTTTATATTCTATTTTATTCTATATTCTGTTAGGACTGTGATTGATATATTCATGTTTGTCCAATTCATTCGCATAGCACACGAAATAGACTCTATATATCCCAATCGTACTAGAACTTTAGAGCTAGATACTGTCTAAACTTCCATGCAATTAAATTCTTTACCAAAATTCCAAACGATGTTAAGCAGTACGGTTACAAAAAATTAAATCGGCTGTTTGCTACTCGTCAATGCATTCTACAAATGTTTTTATTGTTTCAAAATAAGCTGAACCAAATTCTAGACTTTACTCAGCTCTGCCTACCTGTAAGTATATGTCTGTATGCTATGTCTACCCTACAACCTTATGTTTAAGTAATTAAATCTGTATACTTTTGTAAATATAGAGTATTCGATACTAATTTAAAAATATTTAGTCAAATTATACTTCTTGTCTGTTAATCCTAAATCTTGCTTTTAGCTCAATATATATTATGTATTAAATAAAGCTCAATACAATTCCACAATTAGCGCCATAAGAAAAGTAGGACATGATCTCACCCTTGAAATGAATGTACACGAGTCAAAAATATAGAAAAGAAGAAGGAAAAGGGAAGACAGCAGCCCACTTGAGACACTTCTAGGAGATAATAAGGAAACCCCCCTGGGAGAAGCAAAACCAATGCAAAATGTACACATACGTAAATTGAATTTGGGTTAATAAATTACAAAGTATACGTGTAGACGAAAGCCCTAGACTATTTAATAGTAAAAAGTGTTTTTGAACGATGCCAAAACCCTCCAATCAAATGAAATATGACAACTTTAAACTTAAATATACCCCAGGTGAGTAGGGCTAGCCCAAAATCTCACCCTGAAAAGTCAGACTGTCTCAAGGATGCTAGGGAGACGAACAGTTGACAAAGAAACTGAACAAGAACAAGACTAAAGGCAAAATACAAGCACTAAACATTGCCACATACAATGCAAGAACATTAAAAACTGAGGATAGACTCGTTGAAATAGAAGAATTGACGAGGATAAGAGTAAGTGAAGTAAGGCGTGGAGAAGAATGGAGAAGACTTAAGTCAGGAAATATATTTTATACTGGAGGAGAAGTAGACAAATCCACAGGAGACGGAGGTTTCTTCATCAATAAAAAGCATGCAAAAACATCACATGTATAAAGAGTGTCTCCACAAGAGTCATACATCTAATACTCAAACTGAACTCCAACTATAGCATACAAATCATACAAGCTTACGCACCCACCACTGAATATGAAGAAGTATTAGAGAGTATTTACAAAGATATCTCCCAGGCGATGAGGGAATCACATACTTACTTTACACTGGTAGGAGATGATTTTAATGCCAAGATAGTCAAAAAGCTAAATGCATATAAGACTGTGATTGGAAACCATGGAATAGGGAACTGGAATGATCGGGGAGAAATGTTAATAAATTTCTTAAAAATGCAGAACCTATATCTAATGAATAGCTGTTTCTACAATAAAGAACATCGCAGATGGACCTGGGTGAGCCCAAATAGATACACGAAAAATGAAAGGGAAAAAAGCACACTAAATCTAAAAAAGCAAAGACGTAAGTTGGTAAAAAAGTAAAGATGTTGGCTGGACGACACCAGAACAAGCTGACAAATACGCTGAAATGATAACAGCAAACTTAGAAAACACTGGGTTCGAACATGGTCATAACACAGCAGACGAACTAAATGCCAAAATCCTTGAAGCAGCAAAGAAATACTGTAAGCCAAAGGGAGCACAAATAAGTAAAATCAGCACACACACCAGAGCTTATGAACTCTAGGAGAGTTATAAAAAACGGCGAAACAAACTCAAAACAGCTTAAAGATTTAAACAAGAAAATTACAAAGGACATCAAAAATGACGTACGTCGATATAACACAGAGCAGACGAAATTAACTATCGAGAAGAACAGGAGTATGAAAGTACTAAGAAGAAACCTTTCAAATGGAAAACTGTAAATTTTCAAACTTAGAGATAGCACGGGAACACTAACTACAAATAGAGACGATATACTGAAAATAGCGGTAGATTTGTACGCAACCTTATACAAGAGCCTGCAGCAAATAGAAGAACAGCCACAAATAAGCGCCGGAAAGATAATAAATCAAGGGGCAGAGGACATGCCAAATATATCGATAGCCGAAATTGAAAATGCTCTTGTGGAGATGAAGAACAACAAATCTCCAGATGAATATGGCATAGCTATTGAATCCATGAAACAAGGAGGAAACACTCGACATTCAATTAAAACCCTATTCAACACCTGGCTAGAAGAAGGTGTTATACCCAGCAAATGGAGCAACGCCTCTACAGTCATCCCCTCCAAAAGGAGATATAACACAGCTCTGAAACTAAAGACCGATAAGTCTGATATCACACTTGTATAAACTCTACAAAAATAATTACAAAATGGTTAGAGACCAAGCTAGACTTCTACCAGCCCAGAGAACAGGCTGGGTTTAAAACGTGATACGGAACGAATGACAGACATCTGATTGAAATGTGTAACGAATACAATAAGCCTCTAGTACTGATATTCATTGATTTCGAAAAGGCTATAAAACCGCTATAAAAGCTGCTCTAGATCAAGCAAGAATAGACTACCGATACACAAAGTTAAGAAATTATATTTACCACAACGCTATAGGAAGTATAATACTACATGACAATACCAACAAATTTAAAATCGGTAGGGGAATTCGTCAAGGGGATACTACCTCCACAAAACTATTTACTACCGTCCTAGAATTTGCTTTTAAAATGGTATCCTGGGAAACGCTAAGGGCTGAAGTGGATGGAGAACGATTGAATCACCTGAGATTACCGGATGACATTGTTCAGCCGACAACATCGAAGATGCGAACACGATGCTCAATGATCTAAAAGAAGCAACGGAATAATCAGACTTAAGATGAATATGGACAAGACAAATATTATGACCAACTTAGTATTAAACGTTTAAACACAAATAGATGATACAACTATAGCACAAGTGACTTCCTATATATACCTGGATCATCAGATATACATAGGGCGCGGTAACCAGACGTGCGAGATACAGCGACGCATAGGCCTAAGATTGGCTGCATTTGTAAAGCTTAAGAATATCCTGAAGAGCATACCAGTAATGACATATGGATCGGAGACTTTAACACTAACAAAGGTCTCCACAGTCAAACTACAGATTACACAAAGGTCAATTGGGTCAAACGGGCTATGCTGGGCATGGTAAGACAGGGTAAGAAACGAGGACATCAGGACAGGTGCCTGCGACGTAATATCACGCATATCCAACAGAGGTAGGCCACCAACCCGATGGTCCGACGACATCAAGAGAATAACATAAAATTGGATGCTAAAAGCGCAAAATCGAGTTGCATGGAAAGAGTTAAAGGAGGCTTATGTACTGCAGTGGACGCAAACGGCATTGATTAAAACTAATCTATATCGTCTACTAGGGATGTTGATAGAGATTGCAGATGTTTACTGTTACCTTCTGCATTATTATGCTGCTGCCTTTAGAGGTAGTTTTTCTACTCTATCATCTATATTTAGTACTTTACGCATACCATACCCTGAGTTTAGACTAGTATAACGTACGCCTTGCTAAATTTGTTCGGGTGTCATTCTTGTAATACTTTAACTTCGCAACACTTTGCTCGGACGTACAATACTATTGCATGGGCAACTCTGTTCATCTTAGAATTTTGTACGCTGTGCGTAATTTGTATATTTGAAAAAGCGCTACCGCGTAATACAGCTGTTATTCTGAAAATAATCTGGGAAATAACGCATAAAGGAATATGATTATTTAAATTAACTAAATTGAAACTCGAATGTCACAAAATATATAATATAAAGAATAGAAGAAAGTGAGGAACACTATGCCGGCAGCAGATCGAACGTAGTATCAATGGAGGATCTATTTTAAATATGAAAATAGATCAATAAAATACAGCGGGAAAATTCGAATTCACGTTCCGGAGCAACACGGTTTGTTACACTAGGATAATATACTAATGTTGGGCAGTATGCTCGAAGCAGCACCGTACACGAAACTGTACCAAAAGTAGACAATCACAAAATGCCAGGGCCGTAACTAGGCAGGGGCACGTGCCCAGACAGAAGGAGGGTCCCAGAAAGATTGAAATAAATCGCATATTAAAAAAAGTACCCCCATAGGGACTATGGACATTCTTACCTAGACTACGGAATACGTGCAACATTATTCTTTTGCATACGTATTTTTGCAACTCAATTTATGTTCTAGTTAAAGAAAACGGTGCGTATTTCTTATACGCAATTTCGCCTATGCTATTACATGGGCATCACAAGTTGCCTAAATTTTAAAACGCCAACCTTAACGCTTTATTAATTTAAAGTTGGAAACAAAAAAATGGCACCACATTTCTAATTTGCCGTATTTGGTTTATTATAGCTACCATTAGATCATTGTAATAATTTATTAACAATGCTGTTTCTTTGTAAAACCACTAGAAGCAAAAGGTTTAATAAAAAAAAATTGTTATGAAATATTTTATTTGCTCAATACATACAATATGTAAATGAACATAGGGTAAAAATAAACTTAACGATTGGACTTCGCAACACGTTCCAATTCATCCTTCTTCTTAATAGCGTAGGAGTTTGATGATCCCTAGAACATAAATCAATATAATATAGTAACATTCCTTATAATCAATTTAAAATTAAATACATAATAAAGTTGGGAGGGAACTGTTGCAATCTTTTGCACATAAAATGTCAACAATAACATCCTATTGAATAAACAATGCTTTTCTTTAGTCCTTAAGTGAAACTGAAATATGACATGAAGAGCCATAAATCAGCATTAGAAAGGACAATAACGACACGCTACATGCGTAAAGTTATTGTTACTTCCAATTTTAAAAATCCAACAAAATAAAAGTTTTTAATCCATTATGCAAACTGTTATGACTAACATTATGTATGACTGACGTCAATGTTGAGATAGTTTACATTGCTGTAAATATAAAACAATTGTTACTACCGAATGTGAAGGCGACTAACTGATTAATTGTATATTCGCGCCTAGCCTAAAAGCCATTGAGATAACAAAAAACAATATTAACGCGCGTCACGAAGAACTCACACACATTTATAGAGATGTAAAGAATGACATGCCAGAGGTGTGTTTTAGTTAACTAGAATCTTATACATTGTAGAGTTGACTCAGTAAACAAGATTGTGTGACCACTTTCACGATAAATCATTATATTAATTATTATTATATTATTCATAATATATGCATTATTGACCGCCAGAGTAAGCAGTACTGCAATGCAATTCAACATGAGCTGTTTTGTGCTTATCAGTTTTTCATCTACTAGTTTGAAGAAAACCGTTTTATTTCGTGTTATATCAAAAATTAAGTTAAACTAGCAGTTATCTAAAATTTGAAGTACTGACATATAATTTCAAAGTTGTCTAAACTATACTTTCCTTCAATAATAACATATCATGCTTCATTATTCATGCAGAAGACCACTTATCTGTTCAATAGCGCAAGCGCAGCTGATCAATATACTTCTTTTTTTAATTTATATGATGAAATTTGAATTTGATATCTATAATAATTTTGTAAGCAGTCAGAGGAAAGTCATTCCGTAATCTGTCTAACACGTTTTGTCGTTTTTAAAAGTTTCAAAATGTAATAATAGGAAGCAGCAATGTTAACTGCCATCTGTAGGTCACATTCTTTTACTATTTTAATTTTACCTGGATTTTAAGCCAGTGATTGATCATTTAAAATTATGTCACAAATGGCGCTTGAAGGCACTATTATTTTGCTAGAAACCCAGTTTCAAAGATCAATGGTACCAATTTTCTTAGAACTATATTATATTATATCTTCATATAGTATGTTTTTTTATGCATTTATTGATGGTGTCAACAGACAATATATTGAGATGCCTATTTTAATCACATTTATCTCTGAGAAAAGGGTACCCCTTGATTTACAAATCATCAGTATGTCTTATGATTGTTGGACTTTAAAAGTCATATGTAGGAAGTAACACAACTTAATATGCATATTTAATTAATATTAGCAACAACAAAAAAGCATGTCAATAAGTATCTTTAGTAATGCAACTATTTATCAACTTTCATGCCTAAAAATTAAGTACAAGGCAGAGCAAATCAAAATATTGGAAATTGTTTCCAGGACTTACTTAAAAAGCAAAGTTCAAACAAATGTTATTGATGTTGAGTTGATTAAATCAACACAATACTACTTCACATTTCTACATTACTCATAATTTTGAATTTATATAAAGCACAGGTTTCCTCAGAAGCAGTTACTTTTGTCATTATTTGTACATCACAAAAATAGTATTATGTGTATATAAATGTATATTGTTTCCTATAAAGAGTTGTTGAGTTACAAAATGCAAAAAGGCATTAAAAATGGTGAGATATTCAATTTCATATACATACATCGATTTTTGTGATGTGTAAATGACGTCAAACGCGGCCGCTTCCGACGAAGCAAGGGCTTTAGCAATCCATGCAATAGCAACACAGTTTCAATTCATATCTACAGAGAGAATAATATTATCTTGAGATTGATTCAAACTTGATTTCAACTTCATTTTTGATGATTGATCAAATACTAATTGGGTAGCCCAATATATGAGCGCAAAAGTGGACTAGCCCTCAATTTTTTTTGATGTTAGTACTAATAATAACGTAAAAGTAGATTTGTAAAATTTGAGGTTTAGTCCACTTTTGTTATCAATGCCTCATATAGGCTGCCCAATTAGTATCAAAAATAGATTTGAAACAGTTTCAATGATTAAAAATTCATGCCATTCTATCAATTTGTGAGGGGAAATTATGTGTCAGCTCATTCAAAATAATTGGTACTCAATTGAAATGAAGCAAGACTGGTTCTGATCTTATTCATATCATATCACTAATGAAGTTCAATCAAAAATACAAATTCAGCAGGGACTACAAGAGCATCAAATCAAAATTAAATATTATAGTTCATTCTGCTATTTCATGCAGCAATAAAACAAAAACAATTTAAATACCTTGGCGGCGTTGATGAGTTCATCAGCCAAACACTCAGCAATTGTCTTAATGTTACGGAAAGCGGCTTCACGAGCGCCAGTGCAGAGCAACCAAATGGCTTGGTTTACCCTCCTCAATGGGGACACATCAACAGCTTGACGCCTGACAGTACCGGCCCTACCAATACGGGTGGAGTCTTCACGTGGCCCGGAGTTGATAATGGCTGTAACCAACACCTGTAAACAATTAATTTCAATTAAAACAAAGCTCATAAACTATACTTCATAGTAAACTGTTCTAAATCGTTCAGAGTAGAATTCTCACCAAAGCAATTTCTGAAGAGGTGTCAGAAAATGTTATTGAATTAATTTCATCACAAAAGTTTGAGACAAATTTTATTATACCATCAGATGTATATTATATTTACCTGCAATGGGTTTTCACCAGTGAGCAAGTGGATGATTTCAAAAGCGTGCTTGACGATTCTGACGGCCATCAGTTTCTTTCCGTTGTTACGGCCGTGCATCATGAGGGAGTTGGTCAGACGTTCAACAATTGGGCACTGGGCCTTCCTGAACCTCTTGGCAGCATATCTGCCAGCAGAGTGGGGCAAATATTTTGCGTTCTTTTCTTTAACAGCAATGTAATCCTGAAAAAAAAATACATTTTGTTGAAACAATGGCTCAATGCAAAATTCAAAGCATTTTTGGTGCAATTTTAATCAGATTGATTGTAGTCACCAAAGTGTTTTTCTGAAGAGGTGTCAGAAAAGAATATAATTGATTTTCATCATGTTAAAGGTATGTTTATAATAGATTGAGCAAATTGATGCTATGAGTTAACTATTGCCCATGAACATATTATTATATGTTGCATAAATTGTTGTTAACTTTCCATTTCATAGCTTCATATACCACTGTTTATACAAGAAAGTGGCCAAACTTATGATCACTTCAGGCAACCTGTTTCTTAAATTATAGGCAGTCTACCAACATCATATGTATTATGTGAAAAGTGGCAATTTAAAGCCAAAAATAAGTTTAAATTTAAAATATACATGGATATTACTAATACATATTCAATAACGAGTTATTTTACTGAGAGAAAAGAATGATGACTTCTCACTAAATAATTAGTTTATTAATATATATCAAATGTACATATCAAACAGGTGGACTATAACTAGTTAGGCAGGGTCACCCCTGATATGTCAATTTTGCATTGTGTCAAAGTTGTCAAAATTGACATTTGAATTATGGATTAGAAATTAACTAAAGAGGCTGCTTTATATAACCAAGTCTATGTGTATTGATAATTGTGTCTGAATGTATGTTTTAAAAGTTATGGGTAGACATTGAATAAAATTCCATAATACAGAAAACCTATAGCAATTTTTTAAGTGTGAATTACATTGTAAGATTCATAGAAAGTTAAACAACCCACCCTTTTTGTGTGCAAATTTCATACAAGTTTTAATTCAAGATATCAGACTAGAATTGTGATAGACAACCCAAAAACCTTGGTTTCTGGAAAAAACAAAGTAGGGGCAGGTAGCTTTAAGGCAGTAAAGCCCTGCACACAAGAGGCAAGTATTTTATGACTAGAAACCAGTTGCATGTGCAATTATTTGGTGACATTTTCCATGTAGGGGAGTGGGAGACCACATATGGGTTGACTGAAACTTTCAAATCAGTTTACAACTGGTTGTATGCAATACAATTTCCCAGTCACAAAAAAGTAGCTTTGCATTATTTTCACCAAAACACATAATCAAAGAATGGACATAATTTTTGTTGGAGAGGTAGAAAAGCATGAAGTTCTGTATAACTATAAACTTCTACAATACTCAATAAGGGCCATAATGGGAGAAAGCAGCCACATAGTCTCTCATGTTTGAACCAATCTTCATTATGGAAGGAGAAATCATTTTCAATAATTCCAGATCAGAATCATTGGACATTCTATAGAATGCAATAAACTTGCTATCTGTTTGATTTAATTGTTCTGATGCTATAAATAATCTAAACTTAATATATCTCTGTATATATGGATCATACTAGTATTCTTTTTTACTGCTCTTCATTCTCTATGGTACTACTGTGACAGACATTTGTCCAAAAATTGTGTTGAAACTATAAATTTGTGGAAAGCTCTGATACAACTGATTCAGACAGATTTTGATTGTAAACTGGTTGTGAGTGACTAGTTTGCAATTCAGGTTACAAAATAGTTGCCTCATGTGTCAAGGGCCTAAGAGTGATACAAGTGTGCTCGGGCATGGTTGACATTTATGGGATGTTATGGTTTGTGGTTATGTATTTCTACCCATGTTCTACACACAAAGTATGTGTGAAAATATCTCGCTACAAGATCTGGACAACCAAATAGATGTGTTTACTCCAAAGGGGCAGTGTTGAGCAACACATATTCACTACTAGTAATCAACCAGATGGGGCCATTATTGAACAATGGATCCTGTACAATGTACTGAAACTGACATGTTCTCCACCTCAATTGCCTGATCTCAACCCAATTTCCCATATTTGGATTGAAATAGAACAAAAAATATGAAAATATAATTACAAATAGAGAAACACTAAAGGCTAACTAGAGAAAGTTTGGGCTGAAGTGTCAAGAAAAATTAGTCATATCAATGCCAAGGCAAACAGTTATAAATTTGAAACAAGAACCTACCAAATACTATCAGTCACCGAAAAACAACTTAGTATTAGTATTTGTGTGTATCATGACTGAAGTAAATAAATTCAAATAATCATGTCAATAGAAGGTTAGAAGAGGTGGTATGTGCCAGACTCGCAGGTTTATGAACTGATGTCACAAAATATCGTAATGGGATACACTATAGCCCAGTGTAATTAAGGGTTAAAACTGCATTGAAATATATAGTGGCATGTATACACACAAAGACAGGATGATATTAGTTTATCTGATAGGAAAAAATATGTATGTAATAATACATTTCAAACCAAAATACACATATATTATCAAATAACTTTTATAAATTACACTGTAATGGTAACAACCTTATGCTGCTCTCATTATAAATAAAACAGCCTTACCTGAAGGGACATATCATTGACATGGACATCATCACAACTCCACCTTGCGAACAGCTTAATCTCAGGAGATTCAGCTGGTGCAGGTACCCCAGCTGTGGGGGCATCCTCAAAAGGCTCTTCGTAATCCGCCATTATGTATCTACAACAAAACGTTACTTTCAACAGATTTAGAAACCCACCATCATTCAACATCAACAAACAAGCATAACTCAGTTACTAGTTCGTTTATCAACAAAGAGCTTTCTGCCAAGAGGTGTCAGAAATTAAACTAATCATCACGTTAATTTGCAAATTGAACCACAATATTCAATAGAAAGTGCTACAAACGGGTAAAACAATGTTGACAAACCCGCTAACCAAAAAAACACGTGTCACGCAATTAATATACTACTGCGGATGGATGTGGTAATAGTAATCCAATATTCCATAATATTGTAGTTCAAATAATGCGGAAAACTTACAAGGTTATTAAGAATTACAGTATTAACAAGTAAACTTACGTTTTAAAGAATACTATCACGTCCACCTAACAGCAGCGTGAACCGGAAAGGGCCATTTGCAAAAAAGAGTGGGACTAGGCGGAAACTTGACATCAGCGCCACCACTTTCAGAACTACCAATATAAAATATATAAATAAAAACTTGTTATATCGTACTAATTAGCATTAATTTTACTAATCTTAAACAAATTTTAACTATAATATTTAATAGTTGATAAAATAAAAGTATAAAAACCTACAGAAATTGGTTTATTTAACTATTTGAAATATATTATAATAGAATACATATGTTAATGTTGGTCATTATATATTCTCAACGCGGGAAATTTAAACAGTATGAACATCAACTCGATTTTCAATTATATTGTTACATGTACAATAGCTTAATGACCACTACTGCATTAATATTTAACATATAATTATACTACGCAATGATATTATTATAAAATTCAATTTACTGAGCATTACCTCTGTTCATAAATTGCATGTTGTTGTCTGCGCAGTGCTGTATGCAGTGTTGTCTATCTAGCAGTTTCAACACAGGTGAGTTTGTCAATATTTTATCAAATATAATTGCTATAGATTTGATAAACTGGAAAATGTAATTGTTTAGCACTCGCGATAAGGAACATTCCACATGTGTTTAAGCGATTTATCGCTTTACTTGCCGGGCAACGTTACTTGCCGTCGTTAATAAATTGATATGACGTTGGAAGACCCGTTTTTCGTTGTGAAAGAGTAAGCATACTAGTAGGATACAATTTTAGAACCTTTTGTTGATATCGTGATGATTGTTGTGATGATGCATAGTTTTATTTCAACAAAACGTTTGTCTTTTTTGTTTCACATGTAACATATTGGTGTTTGTATTATATTCTTTTTGACATTTATCTTATCAACATCAAGTAGCATGTTTTGTTTGTTTTTGCTATAATGCTTGAAGGTATTATGATTTAATCCATTTAATACACCCTTTTATATTTGTACAACATGTTTATTGTACTGCAAGCTGTAAATGATTTATTTTTTTATGTATAAAATAATGTACTTAAATTAACATACCTGTTGTAATTATTGTTTTAGTGAGGTTTTCAAAGCATTAAACAAAACCCGTGGCTTATATCTTCGATGGGCAGAGTTGCAGGATGATTCTGTTTGCATTACAAAAGATGAGGTAGAATGGACCAACACAGAATTGAAAAATTCTTTACGTAGTATAGAATGGGACTTGGAAGACTTAGAAGATACAATTGATATCCTTTATGAACATTATTTACTATACATATAGGGTGTTTACCCTACACACTCTATAAACGTTAATAGCCAGAGCCCATTTAAAGTAAAAAGCATTCTAAATAATAGTTGTTACTATATTTGATACCTTAGGGTACTTCTATTGTATGTTATTGGATGTATATGTGACATGTTACTTAAGAAAATGAAGTTTTCAAATTTGTATCCCAACAACATTACCCAGGCCAGGGGGCTATTCTGTAAGTTCATACAGTCTGATAAAAATCGGACTGGTCTGGTCCCCATGGCAACCAAATAATCAACTGTTAAAGCCCCCGTGCTTCGCAAACCCTAGTGTAATACTGACTTATGACAATTGTCACAAGTTTGTCAAAAGTTACATTTAGATAGTAAAATAGGTTAAGTCTATTTATTTCATTAATTTGTGACATTTGACACAAGGCAGTATTAAACTAGTATCCATGGAGTGTGGGGCTGAAACAATTGGATATTCAGTTGCCATGGGTAACAGCCTGATCTGATTTTATATCAGACTTCTTAACATCTTAACTTACTGAATAGGTTTCAAACCTGGGTCACCTGCTTGATAAGCAAGGGTGCTAACCATCTCACTATATTGACCATGAAATATATAATAGCTTATTTTACTTTAAATAACTCTTGCATTATTGATCATAACCCATGCACACACACAGATCTTTCACTGCTTTGTAGTTTATTTTGTGCCATCAGTTAATCCTCTAATTCCCAATTCTGCGTTAAGGTAGTCCATGCTTAATTGCATATAATGTATGTATTTATCTTTAGCAGGTGTAGAAAGGCATGTTATATTGATAGCCAATTTTTCAATTCAGATTCATTCATTCATACATCAATGGTCTATATGAGGAAGATTTTTGCATGATGACAAAATTTGGGTATTCTCTGCCAACTCAAAACACCAATTGCTTGTACTTGCAAGTGAGAGTTTTCGATCAAGTCAAGTAGACAGCAAGTTAGTTGTTTTTCTGATTTTTAAAGGCAATAACACATAACAAAAAGCATTTACCCATTTATAAATGATTATCTAAAATTAAAATTCTGAAAATGCCATTCTAAATTATGCAATATACAATATTATCTACATGTGAATCCTAGGGAGTTACTGACTACAGACATTTGGCCTGGAATATGCTGGATAGTGATTTTACATGGCATGTTTGAATGCAAATGCTCCAATTACTTATAATGTAAAACCAGCTTCTAGCATACCAGTATAACATATGTGATAGTAGTCGATGAGTAAATGAGTCAAAATTACTGAAATGTAATATGTTTAATTTCACAGACATATACTACATACTACAAATGATATTTTTAAGTAAATATTTTTCTTAACTCCAGTGCACATATTGTTGAAAAAAATCCTACAAAGTTTAAATTGGACAACAAGGAGCTGACCACACGTAAAAGTTTTATTGATTCCACCAGGGAGGAAGTTAAGGTATCAATGTTGTTTACATTAGTGGTTTATATTCTAATCTAAATTTATATTTAGTCGATGAAAGATAAGATCAACATGAGCAGAGGCAGAGATAGAGATAGGACTGCAAGGCAGGTAAGATAAGTATATGTGTATGTTATGCTTACTATTGTACAAAATCAGGCAAGATGATGGCATAATATAGTATTATTAAAACTAGATGATAAATGATGTTGTTTAATTCATTACAAAATGAAATTGTCATGTATGTCAGGTTTAACTTAAGTCTAATTTATTTATATCCACTGCTATTTTCAATACTTATACTTATATATGACCGCGCAAGCGTACAACAAAATACATTCATATACAATAACTTCATACATTCCTACATTATACAAATCATCACCAAAAAATTGCCATAAATCTGACTCCATATTCATCACTAAACTTCCATATTCATCACTAACCCCTTCTTATCAAGGTACCTTCCCATACTTTTCAACTTCTCTCAGAGAACTACATTATTTATATATGGTATATGGGTTGTGGTAGGAAGATGTTATTGTACCACATACCCTCCCTCTAGCACTCTGGTTAACACCTCCATAACTCACTTGTATTTAGAGGCCATAGAGGACATCCCTGCCTTACTACCACATTCCACTAATCATTACATTTGTATTGAATTTTTGTAGCCATTGCTTGACCCAAGCCCAGTACGAGTACTCAATTCAAGCGGCCATGGAACAGCAAAGTACTCAAAATTGGAAAATGAGCTAGATAGTCCAAACAGGTTTTTAAATGACACTCTGTCACAACAGCAATACATGACCAGAAACCAGGATGAGCAATTGGAAGCCATTAGTGAGTCATTGGGATCACTTAAAACTGTTTCCAGGCATATAGCTGTGGAAATTGATGAACAAGCAGGGTATGTGTACAAAACTTTCTGCTAGAACTATTATATTATATATTACTATATATATAAAATCGAAGACAATGTTTTGAAGCTGACCAACTGTCATTTATGTTTTTGTACTGTCAGTTCAAAAGTGAAGGTCGCAGGTTCATATCCCCGAGACGTTTCTTAAAAGATTTTTTTTTCATTACTTAATTGTTACAGTATTAAGTGAGTAAAGTAAAACTTTTTTGCAATTAAAAATGCTTTTACCCATTATATTAAAAGAATTTCTCTATTTTTGTAATTAAAAAATATGCCCGTCGAATGTTGGGCATTTCAACTAGTTTATAATAGTTATAAAAAATGTATTAAATTTTGGGTTTTAGAATGCTGGATGAGTTTGGGACTGATTTGGAGCACACAGACACAAAATTGGATGCAACAATGAAGAAGGTTGCCAAAATTTTACACATGTCAAATGGTATGTATTTGTCATTAGCAATATTCGTTTTGATAATTTTGTTGTTGGTTGTCAGAAATTTAAAAAACTAGGAATTGAATTTAAATTCTTTTTTAAACTTATATTTATTATTATTATATTAACATACCAATGGCAAAATCGTGTTAATAGCGAGCGTCAAAATAAGAGAACTCGTTTGAATGATATTAGCACTTTTAGCTCTGTCAGTGAGAGCATATTTGAGATAATCAAACGTGTGAGCCCGAGCTACCCGTTTGTTAAGCTGAGCTACTAAGCAATGAACTACGTCAATACAATATAAGTTTTTTAATAATCCAGTACAGATATATTTTGAATTTTACTGGGCAGATTATTGTACATCACAAGGCTGTTCACTTATACAGACTTTTTTCCATCAGATGTAGATATCTGACTTATGTACATATTTGTTTAGTCCTTGTGGTATATCATATGTAAATGCTTCTCATACATAATACTTGCATACTTGCTAGAAATGGAAATGTATTTTATAAACTCCACTTATTTGTGATATTTGCCACCATAAAAATGTTCTAGTTTATGTACATGTTACATATTATTTAACTTCTTTGCATATTATTTGATAAACAAATATATAATTTATTTGTTCCAGATCGAAGACAGTGGACTGCAATTATTGTATTATCTATTATTCTTGTGATTGTGATATTTTTATTTATAGCACTGTGATTTATACTTTCAGATGTTTATTTTCATATTTTAGCATATATTAAGTAATATATTATATTGGCAATTTGAAAACATAGTACAAATTCAATAATTTATTTTCCATGATAATTGCACCGAGTAAATTTGACATGATTTAATAATATATTAGCGTAATGATTTTGTCTTTGTTGTGCCATTTTAGCGTTAGAAGTAACTGTTAGGGAAGGTGTACGATGTTTTACTGCAATTGTTTATCAACCAAATACTACCGATAGCGAACATTTATTTTCGTGTATTATTTATTTATTAGCTGTAAGTTATGAAGTATAGACTGTTTTAGGCGCTCTCCGAATTTTGGATTGAAATGGGTAGTTTGCTACTTCCACATGCGCGCGAGTTTTAATTAGTTTGAGTTGTTGGTTGTGATAGTAGCAAATTTTAAATTTATTATATTTAAAATACATTTGTGGTTATTGTAGTCATTTTATTTGTATTTTGTATAGAGATTAAGATCACATATTTAACCAAATATAAATACTATAATTAAATAGTACAAATATTTTTTATTATCTCTTATTATTTCAGCAATTTTGCGTCGTAGAATTATCAACATCAGTACCATTTTATGTGGTATGCAGGAGAATATACTTTAACTTGTATTTGTAATAAAAGTTTATAAACAATTGAGTCGGTAGTTTGAAGAAGGGAACGAATCAAAAAATCAAATGTGTAGGAAATATAGATGGAGAGAATCACATTGACTGCTTTAAAGTAAAAGTAACGATAGCCATGGAGACTCGGAGAAAGATGTTTAACAGGTTTAACAAAATTACAAAATACACGCCACAACATAACATACTTATCTTATAAACTGTTGGAAATTGGCACCGTTTTGACACATGCTTCGAAGTTTTCTTAGTTCGTGATTTGTTGTTCTTATCCATTCCGCAGATATTTGGTCACATGCAAGTCTAATTTTATTGGTAAGTTCCTGTAGAATTTGAGGGGGATCTGCGTACACCACAGTCTATAGGTGGCCCCACAAAAAAATAATCTAATGGTGTTAGATCTAGTGATCTTGGGGGCCAATAGACGGATCCATTAGTTCCAAATGTTCGTTGTATAATTCACCAAGATATTCACGAACAATTCGGGATTTAGGAACTGGTGCTTCATCCAAATGAAGATATAAATTTTTATCTCAAGGCCAGTGGATTTTCTTATAGTATCAAACATCATGATTTAAAAATTCTAGATATGTTTCAGAATTGGGGAGTTCTCTACGGGATAGTTATGAGGAGGATCGGGGTGCGTACACCTGGGCCTGGCTTCTCAGTCCAGGGAGGGGCCAGGACTATCATTGACACCCTGTTCCTGACACTACACAGTAATCCAGACAACATCACATGCGGAGAGTAATGAACACAATAAAACACCTACGGCCTAGGATGGGGAGGTATAAGAGCGTCTACCCAAGGGTAAGGGCCCTGGACCTGATGGAATTCCAAACCAAATTATCCGAGAAGCAACACCTGCCCTAGCCGGAAATATTACGAAAATTGCGAACAAAAGTCTAGAAGAAGGTACCGAAATAGCCACCAAAACATCAATCTTAGCAGGTGCTGCAGTAGGCGGAGGCACCCCATTATTACTTGGCTTCAGGCACCCAATAAGGAGCAAGATAAAATACCTAGGAATAATACTTGAAGCAAACCCAACGCATACGGCCCAAGTCGAGGAAGCCGTAAACAAAGCTAAGAAGACGGAGGTCGCGCTCGCACTTCTTTCCTTCCCAACAGCGGAGGCCCGGGCAACGCTAAAAGGAGACTCCTGGCAACAGTCTAGAGACTCGCATACGTGGCTCCCGCTTGGGCAGAAGCAACTAGAACCCGACGCAACGCAAATAGACTGAAGCCTTGGTTTCCTAGGAAGCGGTCGCTTAAAAGCGGACGCTTCTAACGTCATTTTGACGTCACAATGAGTTTAGTTTTACGTGTATAGAAATTAATATGGTTCCTCATAAAGAGTAAACCAGAACCTAATGCAACAAGGCAATGACTTGTGTGTGACAGTGATTTATGGTGAGTTATTCAATTAAATATAAAAAAAGACCTTTATTTGGCATATCAGCCCAACCCTTCCCCTTTACTCACATTCCCAAACCGTACTTTCACAGAAAGAAATAAAAAAAGACACAAAAAACAAGAATACAAATTAACATAAAATACATTTTTCTATCCATTAAAATAAACCCCCTCTGCCCTCGCCAATTTCCTTTCCCACGTCGGCCTGCGGCAGATTTTCACGCCTTTCCCATCCTCTCCTAATCATTCGTTCAGCTTTCTGCACTCTCCAACCCACTCTTCTTTCACTCCCTCACATTATTTGCTAAGGTGCCACCACGTGTCACTCCCCTTCCTACACAGCGCACACGCGGTGTACCCCAGCCCCATCCACACTTTTCTTCCTCGCTCTTCTGAACCACACCTCGCTCTTGCCATGCATACTTTGTCCTCTCTGCTCCACTCTTCCCTGGCTAAGTACCTCGGGAGTTTCCCCTGCACTTGCCACTCTACGTAGCCAGGGTTGTATGAGCTCTCAGCCATTCTCACTTGCCTTTCTTGCCACTCAATATCCCTCAATCTCTCCCTTATGTCAGTTCCTAGGCTACCCCTTTCTCTCAGCTTCTCCTCTACCCACACCTCAGACATACCCACTCTTTCATACATCCTTTCTCTATCTTTCCTCTATCTACTCTCTGTTCTACTCTTACACCTCATCCATACCTCCCGTATCAGTCTTTCCTCGCCCAAATCCTGCAATCTTTCCTCAAACTTCACAACCCTCACACACGACTGCCACCACATACTCATACGATTTGTCTCCTGCAACAGCACTGCCCTCGGTGGCGACCTTTCGAGCCCTAGCAGATTCTTCAGAAACCAACCTTGCTCCCTTTCTATTACCTCCCATTCACGCAATCCCCACACTTCCACTCCATACAACAATATAGGTTTTACACACGCATCCTATATCTTGAACGCCATTACGAGGTTATCACCCCACAAACTCCCCAATTTTCTGCACGCAATCCCCCAAGCCATTCTTGCTTTCGCCTGCATGCACTCCACATGCATCCTAAGCCCTCCTCCACAGTCAAACCAAAAGCCCAACTATTTAAAGCCATTCACTCTCTCAATCAGCCGTTCCTTCCATTTCAGCCCTTCGTCCTTACCCCTCCTGCCCCTATTCCTAAACAACATCCATTTGGTCTTTTCCACATTCACCACTAGCCCCCTCTTATCCAGGTATCTACCCATTCTATCCAACATCTCTTCCACTCTCTTGGCCACCAGCACCACGTCATCTGCATACGCCAACATCCACACTTTGGATCTACCCACCACGACCCCTCCTGCCTGTCCTCTCCTCAGCACCTCTTCCAACACGCTCGTGTACAGATTAAACAGGAGGGGGCTCAGCGGGCACCCCTGCCTTACTTCCACATTCACCCTAAATTTCTCAGATATTTCTCCATTCACTCTTGCTTTCGCCCATGACTCTTTATACACCCTTCTCACCCACTCCACTCCTTCCTCTTCCATACCCAATCTATCCATACATTCCATCAGTTTCCCCCTAGGAACTGAGTCATACGCAGCTTTTAAATCCACAAACACCGCATACACTCTCCCTTTGCATTCCAGCGCTTCCTCCACCATTCTCGCCAGCGTGAAAATCTGCTCCCTCGTCCCTCTTCCCCTTCTGAACCCACCCTGGCATTCCGGCAGCAGCCCTTTCTGTTCCACTTCCCTATCCATTCTATTTTTCACCATAGTCATCATCAATTTATAACCGGCACTCATAATGGTGATCCTATAGTTTTTTACGTCCGAGACCTCTCCTCCTTTGTCCACCGGGACCACCACCCTGACACGCCACTTTTCCGGCACTTCCTCCTCTCCACTCCACACCTTGTTAATACTCTGCCGCACCTTCTCCCTTCCTTCCTCCGGTAACTTTTTGAAAGCCTCTGCCTCCAGCTCATCTTCCCCCGCTGCCTTTCCTAGTTTTAACTGTGCCAGGGCCACCTCCACCTCTTTCCGCGAAAACGCCTCCCTTCGTACCACCTGTCTCGCACTCGAACTGCCCACCTCCACCTCGGACCCCGCCATCTGTTTACAACTCCTCTCCCACTCTGCTAGCTCTATGTTCACTTTACCCTGATTCGCCTTTCCCTTTAAGATCTCCCACATCCGTTTCTCCACCACACACTCCCTCAACCTCTTTTCCACTTTCTGCAACTCGTCTATTTTTTTTCCTCTCGCACGTACTCTCGAACTCCCTTTTCGCCTGATTAACCCTTTCGACTGCACATCTGCCGTACCTCCAATTCGCCATTTCCCTTCGCCACCTCGTCTTCTTTATCTTACACTCCTCGTCGAACCAACATTCCCTCTGATGTCCACTCTTCTTCCTCACCACCAACGCAGCCGCCATCACTCTCTCCAACTGTAACATCGACTGCACCTCATCCCACTTCACGCCCGTTAGGTTTTTCTCATACACCGCAATTTCTACTTCGCTCCATCCAAACCCTTGCTGTCCCTTTTTCTCCTCCCTCTTCAAACCTTTTGTCCTTCTCAAGACCACTTCCACCGGCACATGGTCTGACCCCCCCCACATTTTCCACCTTGAAGCACTCCAACTCCTCCCTTCCGATACCTTTGACCACCACATAGTCCAAAACCGAACCTCCTCCGTGTCCACAGAACGCCTTCTTCCCATCCCAGTCCCCTTCGCAGCAGCCATTCAGTACATCCCACCCCGACTTTCTCACCCATTGGATCAATTCTCTACCCTCGTGGTTGGTCACTTTATCCTGCGATCGTCTTTCTCTCCATTCCCCTCCCTCTCCGATTCCTCCTTCCAGCTCCCCCACTCTCACATTCCAGTCACCCCCGACGATCCATTCATCTGCATTAAATATACATAAAGCGATTTTTGTGATGTGTGAATGACGTCAGAGCGGCCGCTTTTAAGCGACTGCTCTCCGAGAAAACCAGGGCTTTAGTGGAGCTCTACGCACTGGAGTGTTCAGGATAGCCCGGGCCTACCGAACTATCTCAACAGACGCTGTCGAGTTGCTGGTGAGAATCATACCAGCTAACCTATTAGTCGAAAAAAAAAAGGAAAACAGATAAAGGAGGCCAGAACCATAACGATCGGAATGTGGCAAGAGAAATGGTAGGCGACACCAAATGAAGCATGGACTGGAAGAATAATTCCCATCACAACAGTAATGGCATGCAGGTGTATTTGCCTTCCCTATCCGGCGTAGAAACTTCTGATAGGGCCTGGGTGATCTAGTGGTCCGGCTCGCCATGTCTTCTGTTAAGCCATAGTTCAACAGGTTTAACCGACCCGGAACAGAATATTCAACTGCACGAGATGGTATACAGAAAGAACAAAACTATCGCTCAAAATAGGAGAGATCACGCCGGAACAACTGGGCGAAATGGTGATAGAAGACAAGGACGGGTGGGATACGATCCCGAACTACCTACACCAGAGGATGATGGAAACGATAATTCGCAGATGACCTCAATACCCACTAACGGAACACTGACGTAAGACATGACATGACAGACCACAAATCCGCACAAGAGCCATGAAAACGTAACTGACCAAAGACGACCAGAAGGGCCTAGCAATGCCTAGTGGCGGACAAGCCCTTCTGGGACAGCACCTGAGTTTTGGCTTAGCCGGTAGACGCCCCAAACAATACGTGGGGTTTATCCGGTAATACCGGCCCCCGAGTGGGGGCTTCGAGGTATGGGGTGTCTTCGAAGATTTCACCTCAGACGAAAAAAAAGGTTGTTATCATAGCTATAATAAGGTCCTAATAGCTGATTTGTTGATTTGCATGTCTAATCTAATGTGGGATTTCATCCGACCAATAGCGATTATGCTTATTAATTACTCCATTAAATTTTGATTCGTCCGTCAATAAAATGTGTCCTAAAATTTCATCTTCTTCCAATTCCACAATTATCCAATAAATGTTAGTTTTCGTCCTAAATCGCCTGGCCTTAAACTTTGTACCAAATTTATTATGTACGCGTGTATCTTGTACCGTGTAAAGGTCCTATGAACGAATCCAAATGAAATTCCTATTTCCTGTGCCAAATGTCTAATAGACGAATAAGGATATGTCTCCAAGTAGGCTACGATTTGCAGTTCCTGCTCTTCATCAATTCGCAAATTCGATTTTCTTTTGTTTCCATGGCTTTCTCTACTTTTACTTTAATAGTCAATGTGATTCTCTCCAAATCTTTAAACGCAATTTCTTTGAAAATTTGTTTTATAACCTTCTACAATTTTTATATGACGGTAATGAGACGAAACCGATTAATATAAGAACTGTAAGAAAAATATATACTGTCATTTGAGAAACGAAAGTTGTGTATACTTCTGGCCAAATCGGAAATGAATATTATTTTTTAAATATGCCACAAAATACTCTATGTGATACTGAATTAAAAAATATATAACCGTTTTTCGTCAATCGCAAAATAAAAAAGTTACGGACTGTTCCCTCTTATTTGGATCACACTATACTTTTTTTATAAAATATATTTTTGGGGGCTAATAATTTGAGAAGTTGATTTTCTATTGAGGTCAGCTGAATAGTCATGTAAGAATCCAAGAACGGTTTAATTTTTTCTATTATATTTGTTGTACTGTCGTAGATTTGAAATTATTTGTGAATTTTTTTTTGTCTGATTCACAATATTTGGTTTTGTTTTAAGTGCTGCATTTATAGCTTCATCCAATCTATCATTTATCTATCAAGGAGGTTTCTATTATGTTTTTCAGAGGAATTCTCAGTTTTTATGTGTATTTTAGCTCTGTCCCTTTCAACCTATTTTACGAGAGAACACAAATATTGTATGCCTTGCAAACTGAATCAACAATTTTTTTTAAATCTTTCAATCGTCGACACAATCTTTTTCAATCCAGAAGCAAGCATAATTCCATCCCTACTCCTTGACATGTTCTTTTAGTATTCTTTTTATTTTCGATGGAGTTTTAAAACCCTTTACTATTCTGTGTACCATTTGTATTGCCAGTTTAATATCATCCACTTCGCATCTTTGGATGATTCCTGCTTGGATCATTTGGTTCATCATGAATATTAGATTCTTTGTCTATTAGATTAGTGTCTTAATTAGTTGACCTATATTGATTTTCAGTGTTATCACTTTGCTCAACATTAAATTATGAACTACATGTACTGCACTACTACTGATAAATTAATGCTAATATCAACAGATTTCTGAATTGGTCATTTTAAATGTTTTTTCAGCTGTAATATTACAATTTGTATTAATCCTATTAAAGGATAAAAAAGGTTGAGTACACACACAATTTCCGTTTATGATTAAATGGGATTTCACATGCCATGAAAGTAACTACTGGCTGTTTGTCGAGGTATGAGTATTTTTTTCCGGATCGTATTTTCCCGGTAAACGCAAATCGAAAAAAGTTATACTAAATATACGGAGCCTCTAGTGCTAATGCCAATATGAAGAAGATAATGTCTTCTGAGATTTATATAAACATATGTAATATACATAATTAAGAAAAATAATGTTCCCAAATTTTCAGCAAACAAAGAATATCTGGTGTGGGCACCACACGACTTTGTGAATTACATTGACATTATTGACTTTTTTAACATTTTCGACATTTTTAACTTACTTTTGCTACTTTTTGACATTTTCACATTTTCATTACCTTACTACATTTAACATGCGACCATTTTCGCGAATTCCCTGCTTGATATACGTCACCGCCGATGACATACTTGTTATTTACTGCACCGATAGAAATTTTGGAGCGGCCCTGCCGAATTATACACAGTCGGTTCTGTCCTACGCCGACCTTTTCTCATATTTCCACACCTTTTCCAACTTCACTTAACGATGCACTTGCACCAGTTTGCTTTCACACGCTCCCATTCGTTGCTTTGATGCCATCACGTGTCACTCCTCTTACTACACAGTTGTACATACGTGGTGTATTCCTGCCTTATTATTAGTTTCGTTCCTCTCTCTTCTGAATCGCACCTCGCTCTTGCCATACATACAGTGTCCAGCTCCACCCTTCCCTCGTTATGAAGCTCGAGGGTTTTCCATGCACTTGCCACTTCACATAACCAGGATTGTACGAGCTCTCAGCCATTTTCATCTACCTTTCTTGTCACTCAACATTCCTCATTCTTTTCTGATTTTCAGTTGCTAGACATCCCATTCCCTCAGCTATTCTTCCACCCAGACATACTTACTTTTTGATACATTCTTCGTTTTTTCCCCATCCGCTCTCTGCCCTACTCCAACACATCATAAACATATTTCGCACCAGTCTCTTTTCCCCTAACTCTTGCAATCTTCTTTATCTGTTTTTAATCAATATTATTTGTTGTTTTAGTGCTTTCTTCGGTTGCCTCGTATTATTTTTTAAATATTCCCTACTTTCATAAATATATTTACTCCCTTTTTCTCCATTTTTACTTTATTATTTCTATCTTCCACCTATTTCTGCTTCCATTTCCCAATTTAGCTGCATCATTACTAGAAAAGTAAGAAGTTAATTTTTATTGAACGCGTCGACGTCATTATCACACTAAAAAGGTGTTACGCGCATATACATTATATGAATTCCAAGAGAACGATGTATTTAAGATTACTGCAAAAAGGTAATCAGTTAAAGTGAATTTCGTTGTGTTATTCAGTTAACATATACTTCAACTATTGTATCTAATGTGTAAATGTGTTTTACGCCACCGTTTCCAAACCAGGGCGTCACTAGGAAATAGTCTATTGCGTAGTTAAAAGTTGAAAAAGGGAAAATAGAAAATATGTAAATAATTTGAGAGGGAAAGTATAGTAATTACTTTCAGAATACAACACTGCTGTATAAGGAGGGTAATGTTTTTAGTTTTAAACGAGAGATAATTTATTCATCATACCCCTGTCGATTGACGTGAATTTCACTTAACATTAATATAAAAATGAAAATGTTTATTATTTATAGAATGAATTTGTGAAAAAAGTTTAATAGAGAGTTGTATTTATATTTTTTTTAACATAAAAATATAATACCACACAAGAATCTAGTGGTACGTTAACTTTGAGTAATGTACATTTTTGCACGTTCAGTATTTCCTGTAATAAATATAAACGATTCATTCTTAAACAATAGCATTACAAATACTATATATTCATATCATTGCTATAAATAAAAGTAATGACATCTAATCATTTGCATGGCCTTAACATCTTAAACGGATCTAAAATTAAACACTTATGATAGCAAACAACGTCCGATTTTCATATATTTTTTATAAAAACAAGTACTTTTTACTGTTTCTTGGATCTTATTATTGCGACGCAATATCCTGTTATTTCAAAAAGCACTTCACCGTGCGCATAAAAGTCACCGACGACGAGATGAAACGAATCCGTATATATTATTAAACATGGAAAATCTAGGGCAATTGAATTGATTGGGTTCAACTCAATTAGATGTCTTGCGAGATATTTGACGGTTGAGACTAAATGTCTGTTTATTTTTAAGGGAGAATATTAATAGATATTTCATTAATTAAAATAATAGTGTGCTTTCATTTCTATATAGACATTATATGATTAATATTAAGAATATGGTATATGGTATGGTAATAATGTGCGCCCTGATTCTTCTTCTATGCAGTTGCAACTTCTAAGACACAACTTGCATACTATTGAGTTGTCCCTCAAAACACAAACAAAACTGTCAGTAATAAAAATATTTGTCACAACATTCACTGACAGCGCAAAAGTCATAAATAACAGGTCGGTCGGCTTCAAAACATTCTTCCTTTTTATATTATAGGGAACGGATTCATTGAACATTTAATTTTGTTGTATTTATTATACAATTTACTGAACATTTTAAATTATGGTACGCTTTACATTTGACCACCGGTGTTTGTTGCACATGCAAATACAGACTTGGCACAATGAGTTGTATTTTCTAGAATCATAATGAAGTTACCTCAAAAATAGAACACAAAGCCGAATAAAGTAAATTACTGCGCTTCGAGCTTGATTACATTTTTAAATGCTGTAATTGCTTACACTGAATAGCTCCTTTAGATACAGACATTGTTTTCTGAGTAGATGTATGTTATATCGCACTGAAAACTATTTTATATAGTATATTTTCAGATGTGTACCTACCGCAGATAAATTGCTTAATTATGGCATATTTAATTGGAGAAGAGAAGTTAATTGCCAATTAAGACTTACTATTCGAGTCATGACTACTTATTTAATAAAGTGATTGCAGTTATGGAGTAGTGAAGGTTAATTCATCAATGAATTTCTTTATAATTCTTTACATATTATTTGTATACATATATGTTTTGCTTAAATTAATGTATGTTTGATGTATTATTTACTAGGATGATATATATTTAAATATAAGTACTTATATTGTATACTTTGACTTGTTTAATCTAAAAAACACCATTAAATTATTTCTATTAGAATACATGTTACATTACTAAATAATCATAAACAAAATAGAATAGATACTCACATATCTCATATTTGTTTGATTTATCACACAGAAATCAGTTCAATTCAAAAAACCTTCAACCATTTCAACTATAAATTACTTAATTTATATATCGTATACCACTTAATATTTGAAAAGGTTGTCTTGGATAGGTATTTATATTTAACAGCCATTATTGATTCGTATGGATTACTGAATGTGCCTCCGGCCCGTGTCGAAAAGTTCACCCTCATGGGTAATTGTTATCACTATATGCTTGTTGGATAATATCCCAATATTTAAAGTATCTTTAAATTCTTTTGTGACGTTAAATTATCTATTTAAATCGTAAGAAGTCATTAATGACAAACCAATCGTACTTAACACAAACGTCTAAAAATAAAAATGTATTATACATCTACAATTATGTTATGTTACGTGCAAAAACTTGTTTGCCATACTGTCAACAATAGCATTATTACGACAGCGTATTTTTGGTCACAGCGTCCTATATATTTTTAGTAATTTCCTCAAAAATATTATATTATTAACTATATATTGCTGCGATATTATTGTATTGATTATAAACAAAATTTCCTTCGTGGTATAATTTACAAAACATACAGCATTCTGTATAAATTAAATTTTTGCAACACTAATGCATTTAGTTTTCATGAAAAACGTTATCGCCTTATCTCTTCATTATCGTGAAATTGCAGTGCGGATTAAGGAAACTATTAAGCGCCCAAGTTCTGTACTTAATTATTTACTGAGAAAGCCAAATGTATATTTAGAACGTACCTATTTGAATTTCTTAATGATATTCCATATGATTCAATTTTACAATTACATATTATAAAAATTAGACGATAATGTTATCCACGATAAACTATATGTTGGCGTATGCTGAAATAAAATAAGAATTAAATAATACATGTTAGACGGATATTTTCCATTACATAAGTTGTTAGTTTAAGAGAAAATTCCTTGGCTCAAATAATGATGATTACTTTGTATACTATTTGTCGAATGTGTACCCCTGAGAAGATAAAGGAATACAAAATCAGTAATAAAATTGAATAATTGTGTATTATGGTTTTTCATAGAAAATTATAGAAACATAATAATGGGTTCATAATAAGAGTTCGATATGAATACCGGCGCGGACAGGTGTGCTCAGAAAAACCTTATCAAACTACTACGCGAACCCTAAATGGTATAACTTTACGTGAGGTGATATCAGACGGCCCGCGTATCGGGCGGTCAAGCTATCGCGAGTGATTAGGTTCCCGGTGAATCAGATTGCAGGAATTTAACCAGAGCATTGGAAACTTTTTCCACCAACGAGTCAGATAACAGAAAACATGGGTATTTTAAATCTACAATAAGCGACGAATGAAATCTAATCGTTGAGGGGTCGAATTATGACATTGCAGCTACAGAAAGGGACAGGCGAAACGGTATAGGTAAAAATAGCATTGCAAATCAACACAGATTATAGTTCAGCCAATTTGGAAGAAGAGAAATTGCTGGTAGCGGCTGAAACAACACGGCTGCTAACAAAGAAAAAGAAAAGCCTCTGAATCTCCGGAAAAAAATAACAGCCCAAATAAAAAGCAGCCTAAAATTTCGAGATCTTAAACCACCCCTAGTTATCATCATACGCTCAACTCAAAATATATTTGTTTTAGTACTACAATGCTCAACAATAATCAAATACAGATTAACGTTAATACATGAACTGAGTATAGAGATCTCACTATGTACATGAGTGACATTCAACAAGAAAGGCACACTTACGAAAAAACCATGGTAGGCCGGTCAGATTAGTAGCATCCCTCTTGCGAGAAAAAACAAAGGAAGGAGGGCAAATGCTACACAATTATTAAGGCAACAACACTAAAGAAAACAGAACAAGGCCACGAAAAAGTATCTATGTAAATGTTTATTTTCGAAAATATGGAAGACATCAAAAACATATATGAATAATAATATCTGTGCCTGTAAAAATAGAAGCCATACAAATTAGCAAACTAATACCTCAGTAGCAAAAGTTGCAACGTTACGGTCACACGCAAAGTTTCTGCCAACGAATTCCACCGTGTGTAAAATGTGCTGGTAACCACATAACGACTGAATGTCTATCATATCGGTTTTAAAACGATGTTGTCCGATGCCTAACTTCGATATGAATTTGTCGTTCCATTGCGCATCTCGTAGCTCTCTAGTGTTTATTGCCTTAGCTATTTCTTCCTTCCAAGTTCTTTTTGGTCTTCCTCGTTTCTTACGGTGTGATGGTATCCCCTTTATTGTTATGTTTGGTAATATACTTGCGTCCATTCTTTGGACATGGCCATACCATATTTGTTGTTTTTTCTCCATGTAGTCACTTCTGATCCTGGCTCGTCTGTATACTCCCAACGTGCGTCTAAATATCCATTTCAACCGCCACAAGCGACATTGCTCTGCTATTCTCCTTTTCTCTTCTTTTAATAAGAATGTCATATATATTATATTTGTGTTGTTTTCTGATATTCCAACTCCAAAAAATCCCATTCAAGTAGCCTAGGGTTATTGCGTGTGATTATATGATATTATTTTCATTATTTCTCTGCAGTCCTTTCCGGTTAAACTCCACGCCTATATATGTATGTACGCATTGCATGTTGTAATTTCCATTCTTTTTAGGTCTATATTGGACGGTTCTGCTTAAATAGGCAATTACTTAGTTTTGTGGGTACTAACTCTTCCTCTAGTTTTCGTGCCATGTAATTTAGACCGTCTTTGTAATTTGCTATCAAAAATTAATCAACGGCGATTCTCCGATGTCGATACCGTTGTATTGCATTTCCTCTTTTATGTTTCAAATCCCTACTCTCGTATATCTTAAACAGTCTGCGTGAAGTATTTTAGCTATCCTATTGCCGATCTTTATCCTAAACGCGTTGTTTAGATTGATCTCCTGTAGGACTCTCTACAACTTCTTGACGGTGTATCTATATCGTATGCTTTTTGGAGATCTATGAATATGATGTGTGTTTCTTGATTAGTGCTTCACCTTTTTTCCATTACTTGTTTTAAACAAAATATGTTGTCGGTACAAGTTCTTCCAGCTCAAAAACCAGATTGTTCTCCTTCTCTTTGCCTCTGTATTCAAATTCAATTAGGTCTCAGATGAATCATTCTATAGAAGCGGCTTAGAGTGCTGGTAACTGATATGCCTCTATAATGTGAGCAATCCTATTTATTCCCCTTCTGTGAATAGCGGAGATGCATGCCACTTTCTACTCTTCAGGTACATATACCAAGAAAAGTTTATGCGATTTATGGATCATTTGATGATGACAGCACTATCACCTTTAGCTCGATTGTGCTGGTGTGATAAACTTTATAACCTCTTTTACATAAGTCTGGTTTGTTATGTATTGCAGATTTAAGAACACCTCTAGTTTCTATTTCTTGTAGCTGATGCCATTTGCATTCCAGGTGGCGATTTGTAATTCGGTATCTTTCAATACTTACTTAATTTTGAATAGCGCCAGAGTTCCTGTCGCTGAACTGAACTATAGAATAAAAGGGACTCCTATCACCGCATCAATTTAGATTCTTGTAATAAGCACGCAGCAGTAGACCAAGTGCACAGAACACCAAAATAATTGAAAGCTTTCCTGAAGAGAAAAATGTCTCTGCTACAGTATTCATAGACGTAGCACAGGCACTTGACAAAGTGTGACTTTAAGGCTTAATTCATAAGCTAGACCAAGTCCTCCCGACTTTTGCCAACTAATGAAATCCTAGCTACAGGAGAGATTTTTTAAAGTCAAATACGATGACGCTTATTCAGATGTAAAATTAGGCAATGCAGAGGTACCGTACTCAAGGCACTGTATTGGGGCCGGTATACCATGAACCTCCCTGCCGACGAAACAATATTGTCAACCTTCGCCGACGATATTGCAGTGATGGTAGTCGAGGAAAAGGTAGAGGCTGCAATTTCCAAACTAGCTTAGTCGAATGCTCTAACCACTACTGTCACGTCACATAACTGTCACGTCAAAACAATTTTATAAATATGCGTGTATGTAACTTCTATAAAATCTGTATGGTTTAAATATCGCATAGAACCCCATGTTTATTGTGCCACACGTATTTACTGCCATCATCTCTTTCGCATTGCAGTCGACAACGAACTAAGATTTCAGTTGATTATGCCCTTAATTGGTATCTACAAAGCCACGATTCTAATGAAGAAAACGATTATTCACTATTGAAGGCAACCAAGAAAATCAAACGACCTGTAACAAAAAAAAGGCTGATATGTTTGCAGATTACCTTTTTTGGCATCTGGGGAAATCTTTATATATATGCAGCTAAACCTCCACCTCTCTCTTTCCCATGTGGACCGGTGGTATCGCCGTAGTGGGATTTTTCTGTGGCATGCGGGATCCTCCGTCTCATGTTCGGCTTAAGTCATCCTGGAACTTCTTTCCGATGACTACCTCTGCGAAATGAGCCACTTATCCCTTATCCGAACATCTGCCTGCCGTAGGTCATGTGGCTGGGCTCACTTAAAGCATGCGAGCAGGGTATGCTCTGCGTCGTCTACCGTCGCTTCGTAGTAGAGGCACACATTGGAGGTAGCTTGCTTGATTCTGGCCAGGTATACCTGGAAACATCCATGGTCGTTTAGTAGCTGGGTTAGCCAGTGGGAAGTTTCGCTGTCGGGTCTTTGCATCCACGGGATGAGTTAGCTGGTCCACGCCCCTTTCGAAGACGTGATCCATCGGGCCTGTCAAGAAGCTATCTTGGCGGTTCGGGCAGTACTGGTAACGCTGTCCCTTGTCTTCCCGGCCTTTACTCCCTAGTAAATCACCGACAGGTCCGTAGCACTCATCTGCAGGGATGCATGTTGCATGGTCTTTCACCGTATCTAGTGATATGATGCTGTAGGCCATAATTTTGCCCTTCCTCAGAAACCCGAACAGCCCGTCTCGACTTCTTGCTACGTTCACCCCATGTAGAGGCTGTATAAAGCAGCTTGGAGTGGGTGACGCTTGTTAGTAGGCGGCGTATGGCTTCGCGTCGCCGGCCAAGATTAGGCAACAATCGAGCCACTGCCGCCTCTGTTCTGCTGGCTCTGAGTATCTCTGCCCTTAGGTGCGCGCTGTGGTTCCGTTTGGCCTCCAGTAACACGTCGAGGTAAGTGACATCTCGTGCAATGAGAGTCCGCTGTCCAGCGCCTCCTCGGCTCTACGGCTAGTACTCCTTGTAGACAACCAGATCGCCTCCGCCTTCTGGTGCGCCAGTTGCAGTCGCCTTTCGAGCATCCACTGGGCGACAAAGTCCATCGCCTTGACCGACGTCAGCTTTAGCTTCTTCAAATCCCTGTCGCCAACTACGACAGCTAACGAACCATCGGAAGAAGCTAGGGCCAGACTAAACCGTCGTAAGTTATATTCCACAGGATGGGACCAAGTACTGATCCCCGAAGAACGCCGCTCGTCATAGGTAAGGATAACTTTGAACCTTCGTCCTTGTAGATTACAGATGCAATGCCTACGCTTCGTCAGTGGGCCGCTCTTGGCTTCTGCGGTTAGCTCCTGTACAGCCGTGAGCGCGTCCATCGTTTATTTCCCCTTGCAGAATCCATTCTTTATGGCCTCGTTGGGTAGGCCAGCTTGGCCCGGCGCTTTCTTGCTAGGCAGATTTACGATAGTTGCCAGGACGTCGTTATTCATCGGGATATCCGCTGTGCGTAGAGGCCCCATACCCGCCACTCTCGTACGTCTGGGGTACAGGCCAATTTCAATTATATCCAAAACTTTTTAAAATAATGAAAAAGATAATAGAAAACAGTAACTGATTGCTGATTTTCTATTCGGATTTTGTCATAACCGTTGAATGGTTATAGACGAAGTAAACCGCATCACCGATACTATAGAAAGATCACATGCAGGAAGATAAGTATGTTCAACAGTCTGCCTAGACGTTTGTCAGGTTAAGACATGATGCTCTAATTCATACATGAAAAAAATGATCCCAAAACAATTTATGGAGATCTTAACATCCTATATAACATATTATTTGGAATAAAAGGAGCAGAAGAATATTCTGAAATAAAGAAAAAAACTTGGTGTACCGCAGGGAAGTGAACTGTGACCTATATTGTATCTACTATACACAACTGACATAAAGTCGATCTGGCATCTTATAAATACACGAGGTAAGGCCACAGTCACCCCAATGCAACTTCAGTCCTGATCTAGGTAATGATTACTTTATTAACACGGTTGCACTCACAGGGAATCCTATGACTGTGCCTTCAATTGATCATGTCCTACCTGACGTTCGTAATCCTGAGTATTTCATGTTTAAAGAAATGTCTATTTCTGAACTGCTTAATGCTCACTCACCATCGACTGCAAGACTATTCCGTTTGTAAAGAAACGCAATTCGGATGATGGTGGCTTACAGAGAACACTGCAAAGATACTTCCGAGCACCTAAAATTCTTACTCTTTCCTGTATGTACATTTACACATGCCTAATGTATATACGACAAAATACGGACATATATACATTAGGCATGTATTAATGTACATATAAGAGTAAGAAGACAGCATACGGACATTTGTGTGACACACGACAATGTACACAGCTACACCATCAGGCAGGCTCAGAATATACGTTCGTGTTTGTTCGCCTCACACGTGGTAGAAACAGTGCCAATTATTATATATTCGTTTAGTTTTTTTCAACGCATTGCCGTTCCATATACAGAAACTGCCTCTAACCTCACTCAGCGCGTGAAGGATTAAAATTAAATATATATTGTACGTACGCCACTCGAATATCCACGACCTCGGTATTCCTTATATCAAATCAGAGTTCAAGAGAATCGCCGGCTAACATGACTATATTATAGATGCAACTGCTTGACAAGTAGCAACATACTAGAAGACTGAAGAGCATCTATTGCTTTAGGGAAATAATTGTGACATAAACAGAGTAAAGTGCGTGGGCATGGGCGTTGGGCATAATCATAATTAAGAATTAGATATATCATGTTTTTGCATTTAAAATTAAAGTAAAATTGATAGTTAGACCAGTTTTAATAGCTTTACGTTTTTTTAAATTGTATTTTGATATATTTATTTGTATTTATTTTTGACATTTTAATGGTTGAGAGTTGTGTAGTTTCCTTATTTTCATGAATTAAAAGAAAGTTATTATAAGTTTATAGAACATTTAATGATAAATGGTACATTAGTAACGGTTGTAAATGATCTTGATTTCTATTGACTTTTCATGACTCATTACGGCCGGATCGTAGAATATAACTGTATAAGTGTACTTTGATTAACGTGTTTAATTTTATTTTTGTAATGTTTCTTATGTGTATTCTACCAATTAATTGAAATCAAATGTATTCTTATTCGTATACTTGTTCTATATCAACATAGACCCACCTTTAGTTGTCCTTTAATGTATCGTGAATAATGCAAATTTTCTTATTGCTTCGTATAATAGTATAAGATAGTATTGTATTAAAAAAGCAGATTAGTGGAGTTACATATTTGAGTAACCCTGATAACAATAGACCATTCAATTTCATTTATATGTGTGTATTTTGATGTTAGTAATACTGTGATACCAATTAATTAAACTTCATTATCACTTGCTAATTAAAATACGTTTTGATAATAACAGTCGTTCAACCCACACGCGTTACAGCCATATGGATTATAAATTATGTCAAATAAATTCACCTGCGGGTATATACAAGCAATTATCTGATAGCTAGCAGTTATTTCGTAAAAATATGTCCGAAAATAGGAAAATCGATAGGACGTTAAATATTTCATTAAGAAATTCAGGGCGCCGTTTTGTCTTTAATCCAGTTACCCTTTCCTTGCGACTTGGGTAAGCGATTTCAGTTATCAAAGGGTCCATCTCATCAACATTCATTCCGCTTCAATATTTAGATCATATTAATATACAAGTTCGATAAACTTTCAGCAGTATAAACCCCTGCAGTATATTTGAATAAAACTGTTTTATAGGAAGAATAATAAGAATACAATAAATATTTTTATATTGTAATAAAGTTTAGTTTTCTCGAGACATCTGTTATATTATATCAACTACCACCGCTATAAAAATATCTATATATTTCTTTATTTATTTGTTTACTCATTTGTTTATACAATTATTATTCTTCAGATGTAATACACATGTTTAAAGAGGCATACTAGTATATAAACATATTGATAAACACATATTACTATTAAATACTGCGGGATACGTTACCTGTATCGTTACAATCAATAAAATTATTCATTTTATTGATTGTAACGATACAGGTAGCGGATTTAAGTTGACTGAGATTTGAAATAATTTATATGGAGAATACAACTATCTCTTAAATTAAATGACTCATGCCCATATTCACCAACATCCCATAAACTTTATAGGCCCCAAAAGCTATTTAATGGACACATTGAAAACGTCACCTTCAATGGTGTTTGCGATTGGAGCTTTGATGACACTTTTAGTATAATTATTCAGTGTTTCCAATAGAGAGGATCTAAAGTAACTACATTCCCTAGATAATGTATTTATTGTTGCTATAACAACGAATCCTTATGGGTTCAATAGCTATTGATACATTTATGCAACGTTGGTGAATACAAAAGTATTAGTATCTATAGCAACAATAGATTGTGTATGGAACTAGTATTTCCATTCAGGAAAAACTGCCAGATCTAAAAAGGCAGCATGAGATCAGTAATCAACAAATCCTTTTACAGTTGTTTAAGAAAATGTTCACAGTTGATGTATGATGTTGTAAATTTATCCATTCAATTGTTATGGAATATATACATTTTATGGGATCTTGATGAATAGGGCATACGAGTAACAAATTATTCCTATATACAATTATCATGACAATCTTATATGAAAACATATCGAATACATAAAAGAGGGTTTATCTGAAAAACTCTCAAATAATTAACAGCTCGCAGGGCATGTAGGGTTGACATATATACATTTAATATTGCCTTAATAGCGGGCGTTTGTAAATAGCTCATAGCCGTTTGAATATTGTTTTGTCAATTTATGTCCTATCCATACCACGCTACACAAGGGTTAACGCGACTTTTATAGCGAACACGACACTCTTGACAATCGCACCTATCCCCACGATGCTACACTGTATCAACACAACATGTAAGCGATATGTCACTTGGGTGTTAAATATTTGGTCTTGAAAGGCCACGCAAGTCAAAGACGAGTTGCACGCTGTAGACTCTGCGCTATCCTCTACCACCATGACATTTTAGACAGCTGAATTTAAACGTGGCCATACCAGTTTGGAAGAGGTAGAACGTTCTGGACGCCCAAAAACAGCTACCACTGACGACAAAATCGCTCCAGTTCACCAAATGGTGCTAGACAACCGCAGAATAAAATTGAGAGTCATAGCAGAGACCAAAAAACGTGTTTGTCGCGAATCTTCGAAGATTTGGGCATGAAATAGCTCTCGGCGTGTTGGGTGCCGCATTTGCTCACTCTGGACCAAACACTTGTTCTAATGAACATTTTCAACGTTGTGTGGGCGCAGTTTAAACGTAGGTACTAAATCAGAGTTTTGGCGCCGATTAATTACTGTAGACGAAACATGGATACACCATTACACGCGCGAAACAAAAATGCAATTAAAACAGTGGAATGCTAAGGGGAAAATGGCTACGAAGAAAGCAAAAACTGTTTTTTGGCGACTGTTTTTGGGATAGTCCTGGAGGGGGCATACTGCGCACCAATTGACAAGCTAAAGGCAGAAATCGCAGTAAAACGGTCACATCTGCAGAAGAGGACGTGACGTCACACACCTCGCGAAAATCAACGAGTTAGGGTTGGAACTGGACAACTCTCCACCCGTAATCGTTAGATTTAGCCCCGAGTGATTGCTTTTTATACCCGAAGCTGAAAGTTGAGCTCGGGGCAGAAAGATTTTCGATGAACGAGGAGGCCATAAACTTCGTAAGCAACTATTTGAATGGGTTAATGAGGTGGGAGCATCGCTGGGAGAATCGTGGCTTTGCAAGGAGATTATGTTGTAAAATAAATATACATTTTGAAAGAAAATATTTTGTAACTTTGTGTGGTCGGAAGTTTTCAGACCATCCTTGTAATGGCATGACAACCGGAAGAGAGTACAAATAAACGAATGCGCGGTTGGGGACGACATATCTTATGGCTGAGATGATTCTGCAAAATAATCTATATGTGTGTAGAACATAAACAGTGGCAAACCAAAAGTTATGCTTATATGAAAAGAACGGGGGCACTAAATATCAAAATCGGAAAAGAAGTGATAGAACAAATAGCTGATTTTAAACATTTAAGCGTGCTAATACAAAATAACGGATGACAAGACAAATACTGGGATGCAATAATAGATACAACGATAAAAGTGTACCATGTACTATGCAATGAACCAGAGCTTCATAAGGAAAAAGCAAATAGCGAAGGAACAAAAATGTTCAAATCTATGTAGAAGCCTATACTAACTAATGGCAGTTAGACATGGTTCCTAAACAACAAAATACAAAGCAAAGCAAAACACGAGCTGCTGAAATGGAATTTGTTAGGGGACTGATGCGAATAACGAGAATGGAAAGCATTAGAAATATACTAATTAGAAATGAGCTACAAATAAATTAGCAGTTGAATATATAGAGGTAAAGCAGCTAGGATGGCGGGGACATTTACATAGGATAGAAGAGGATAAACCAGTCAAACATATTAGGGCAAGCAAGAGTCCAGATAGTCGAGGAAGATTACAAGAAAACTGGGATAACGTGATAGTGAAGGCAATAAAATGCAGAGGATGTACAGGATTCGAAAGCATATGACCAGGAACAAACAATGGGGAAAAACACAAATTAAAAACGGCCTAATTACATACCCGAGGTAATTCAAAGAAACACTACAAAACATCTAATAGATGAAATGCTGGCCCCGGGGAGGTCACTATCTCCGGGGCCAGCATTTCAAGATCAAACATTTATCAATACAATAAGATAAAACAAAATTGCGTTACATAACAGTAATCGTCACGGAACGAAATTACAAAATTAATAATATCATTTCATCAGAAGAATTTCTTGAAATTAACGATCCCCCTGAAAAAATAATCAAAAAGATATAAAAGATTTCCTCAGACACCCCTCATCAATCTTTAACAATTCAGATATTTGGAAACTGACAATAATTCATCCGGAAGGCCAAAGATTCTTTTACTCCCGTTGTTTCATATATTAACGCCAATCCAATCGACAATTTGCCATTCAATTAAACTCCGTATTTAAAAATCTAAAAAAATTACCGACAGCATAAATTTCCTTAATTGAAAAGTTAAATTAAATTATCTGCCCAAAGAATTATAATCTGGCATCCTTTCACGTGTCAAATATGTTTTCAAATATAGCACAGGAGAAATATCTTACCATTATACAGTAACACCCCGTCACAAGATCGGAATTGTAGACCGTATTCTTAATGTGTGTTTCACAAAATTAGTTTTAGTTTAATAATGAATTTTATTACTAAACTTAGGTCTTCTGATGGGCTGTCCTGTTAGTTAATAACTAGCAGACATTTTCATGGCAACGTTAGAAAAAATAATTATTCATGGCTCAAAACGCGTAACGATGTAATTTTACTTAATGACTAGCTGGATTTAGCATACTCTGCATTATTTAAGGCTATATAGTTGTGCTTCATTGTTCGATGGCCGGTTTAATGTTTGATTTCTAATTTTATTTAATTAAATTTGTACTTAGCTCAGCGATTTATTATATAATTTTATAGTTCCACATAAGTCAATGATATGTATGTACGGGTGAGATAATTGTTAAAATTGTTGATAGTGAAATAAGCTCGTCTCAGATAGGAATATTAATGGCCCTCATAGTTTCGGGTTTGTAGGCCATAATACTGCTAAAATGTCCACCTTTAACCGACATTTTTTGTACGTAGAGAGTATCATGGCTGGGGTTTTGGAAGTTTTAACATATTGAATATAAGAAAGCGCATTTCGCAATTTCTTTAGTTATCGGATTAGCTTGAAAATATGAAAATATTTAAGTACCAATAAACAATAGTGATAAAAACTCGCTTTATTTATTTACCAGTGAAATAATGGGGGACGCAGAATACAAAAATGCTGAATGACCAGGCTAATAAAACAATTAAGTCTACTTAACAAAACCAGGGAAATTAAAGGGAGTCTCGCTAATAAAACAATTGCAGCGTTGAAGCCAACGGAACATACACATATACCGAAGGATATCCTAGACAATTGTTGCTTAACATATATTTTCTAGCAGTCTAAGGTCTTGAAACTGAACGGGGTAACTTCCATCCAATAGCGACCTATCAAAAGCTTGATACTGGTAAAGCAGATAATCACCTAAAGTAAGCCTAAGACTCTTGTCCCGTGGATTATTTTTGCGATATCGTATCTTTGAATTATTAAAACCTGATAAATTTTTTGATGTTACACTTAAAAATAACGACTTTTAGAGTGTTGATAAACAATTATTTAGCTACGTTCCGACATGCCTTTAACACAGCCATTGTTACTCTTAATTGTTCTATAAAGGACCTCAAACGCAGCAGCTGTGGAACTTTATTTGTGTTGCCCTTTAGTTTTATTTAGTTTGCCTTACTTGTTCGAAATCCTGAGGTGAACAAGAGCGTGCGCTTGTAGTCGAAGCTTATTTCAGAACCGTTCCTAAGTAAGATTCCTGACGCAGATCGTTCAATTGAGGATTGAGAACTGTAGGGCAACCGGAAGTGTAGTGCAAAAAAAAACAGCGGACCGTTACAACGCTATATGTGGGCAGTTCAACAGGCAATTTCTCCGGGACGCTCCTCTTCCAAACATGCAGTCGCTCTAGGAATATCCAATCGATTAATACGTATATGTGTATTGCATAACAGTTATTACAGGTCATTTTTAGTACGTAATAATGCCATGCGAAACTTTATTATTGTTTTTTTTAGTGATGCGACACATTTTTACCTATCTGATGTCGCAATAAGTAAAATACGCATATTCTATCGTTTAGAGTTGGTTGTAAGAACTTTAGAGAGCCGCATGAGAGACCACTTCATAGTCATAAGGTGAGAGTAGTGCGCGTTGTTGAGGGTTAGCATTATTGCTCCTTATTTTTTGAGGAGAACATTCGAGCAGTTACTGTCACTTCACAGCACGATGCAAAACTTTTTCAAGTTGAATGAATCAACCTGTCTGATTGTCTGATTCCACTAGAAAGCTGTCACAGCCCATATGGCCAGAATTTCGATGGGAGTTTTGAGGGTAATTCCCCCGGACTTACATTTTCATGAGTAGATATATCTCAAGGCTGATGTTTTATTATTTATTATGTTATTATTCCGCAGGAAATAGCCCGAATTTCCGTGTGTAAATAGTAGAGGGAACCATCAGAAATCCTTTGCATCAGTGCATCAAGGCGATCTTCAAGATATTTAGTTAAAAACAGATTAATTTAAAATTTCTAACTTTCTTCTTTTAATCATGAATTAAATTTTCTTTTCAGCAAGAATATATCTTCCTAAGGTTCTCCTATGACGCGTTTTCTCAGTTTGGACTTGGTATTGGTGTGTAATTATTTTAAATAGTTTGACCAGAAGCATTACCTTCATTCAATGTTTTCACTGGATGTTTTACCTCTACTTATAATATTTATGGTGTTTCTCTACTATAAGTTGAGAAATTATTGTTTATTTTCAATTAAAAGACAAGAATTAGAGACAAGAACAACACAGATAGAGTATCAAGGAACAAGAACTACTAGAAATGATAAGGGACCAGATTACAGAGGAAATGATCAAGCACCTGGGCCCGGTAGAAAAACTACGGAAACTACTGAACATCATATGGAGCACAAATACCATACAAAAAGACTGGCAAACAGCACTAATCGTACCGATACACAAGAAAGGGGATAAGACGAAATTCGCAAATTATAGAGGCATAACACTAATATGTATAGAAATGAAAATATTAGAAAAGACAATAAACAAGAGAATAATAGCAAGAATAGACCAGACACTAGAAGAATCGCAATGCGGTTTTAGGAAAGGAAGTTTCACAGGACAACATATTCACAATAAAACAAATCACAGAAAAAAGAACTACAAATAATAAAAACTCATATTTAGGATTCATAGACCTAGAAAAAGCGTTCGACATGATCCCAAGAAACAAATTATGAACAATCCTGGAAGAGAGAGGAGTAGAAAGAAAGACAGTCGAATTAATACAAAACATATATAACAACAACACCCATGCAATAATACGCAAGGGACAAACATCAAGAACATTTAAGACAACCACTGGACTCAGACAAGGAGGCGGGCTCAGTCCTACGTTATATATCATATACATGGATGAAATAATGAAGAGCATGAAACCAGAAATCAAAAAAGCAAATATAGGGTACAAAAACATGCAAGTTGTAAAAATATAGGAAGGAGCATTCGCTGATGATGTCGTAGTGATAGCAGAAAATGAAGATAATCTGCAGCACAAACTTAGTGTATGGAACAGACAATGAATTATAACAAAACAAAAGGGATGGTAATAGGAAACCGAAAAAAACAACGAAATATAAAGATAGAACAACACAAAATAGAACAAGTAGAACAATTCAAATACCTAGGAGTAGCACTGACGGAAAAATAGAAATCAAACTTAGTAACAGAATAAACAACACTGTTAAAACATACTAAGCATTGTGCAATATACTGACTAACAGAAAAGAGATCAGCAGATGGACAAAAATAAATATATACAAAAGCATATTTAGCCTAGAGACCTATACTGACATATGGGAGCTAGACGTGGAAACTAACGAAGAAGGACAAAAGTAGAATACAGGCAATGGAAATGAAATATCTCAGAGGAGTAAAACAAGTTACGAGAAGAGACAGAATAAGAAATGATGACATCAGAGGAGAATTGGGAAATGAAGCTATAGAAATGTATATAGAAAAGAAACAACTAAACTGGTGGGGACATTTAATTAGGATGGATAATAAGAATCAAACAAAACAGGTATGGGAAGCAAGAACTGGAAATAAAAGAAGAAGAGGTAGACCAAGAAAAGAGTGGGACAACAGAATAGAGGAAATAATAATCAAGAAAGGAAAGACAGTTATACAAGCAAGAGATCTGGCGAAGAACAGAAAAGAGTGGGAAGAATTTACAAACGTATAAACAACAACAAAAATTGTTAAGTAATGTAAATGTGATAGCCTACACTGAAAAGTAAAAGGCAACTAAATAATATATATATATATATATATATATATATATATATATATATATATATATATATATGGCGTAGTGCTTAGAGTTTCTGTCGTTGTCTCATGTATACTTTCTCACGTATATCTCTCGTTATTTCGGTTTTATTGCCTTATAATAATGTGTGTAATGTAATAATATAATAAAAAAATGTGTTATAGATAAAGACTTCTGGTACTGCCATCGTTAGGCTACCTAAATTGTATCGAATTTTCGTTATTTTTTCACGATTACTCATATTATTTTTTTACACGTTTTCTCCCTTGACTACTTAATAGTCTGTACCATAACACGATCCTCTAAATGCTCTTACATCTTTCAATTGTAGTAAAGTTGTCTGTTTTACTATTACATAGTCTATTATCTATCGCAGTCCTCGAGTTGGTTGTGTCTATGTGAACTTGTGAATATCATTGTATTTAAAAAATCAATTTGCTATTTTCATGTTGTTCTAATCATAGTTCATAGGTCCATTAGTATTTGACCATTTTCATTTATGTTTCACTCGCTGCGACTGCCTACTATATTGCTATCTTTCCGTATTCCAATACGAGCATTGAACTCTCCGAGCATGATAATATCTAGTTCTCTTTCAGCATCTGATACGACCTGTGTAGGTTTTCGAAGAAGTGGTGTGATTGTACATTCTCAACACCTCAAAGCCAGGCCTCAACGTTGCAGTGTCATCGTCCCCACGCCAACCAGACAGAATGGACAAGACGCGCTAACGGGCGCACTTCCCTGAAGACCACCTTTCCAGGCGACGCGGAAGAAACGGCCAACCAGCTCATGGCAGCTATTCCCAAAACACCAATGCAGGGTGAAGCGTCCCGTTTACTGGTAGTGCGAGGAGAGAGCAGAGGCTAATGTGGCGCACCGTATAGGGTCGCAAGCGAGGACAGCCGTCACTCTCCAAGTCGTACAACTGACAAGGGCCTACACTCGAGCAGCGAGGAAGCACTTCCGTACTGCCGTCACACGCAGAAAACCCGATGCTGGAGAGAGCTGTGCGAGTAGTTGGAAGCTGATCCCTGGGACCTCCCCTACAAAATCGTCTCTAAGAAGCTGGGTATCAGACCGCTGGGGTCAGTCCCTGATGGTGTACGAGCAGTAGTCAGCACACTATCCCCGCTAGGCCTCGCAGGCGTCGAAGAGTGGAAATATACTGGGCCTATCCATCTGGGCAGATGCCGCTAGGCAGCCAGTCGGGAAGGCTCCAGGTCGAAATGGAATGTCCAACGAGGCCATCAAGGTTGCTGCCACAGCAATCCCATAGGTGCTCACGGGATTCCTGAATCTCTCTATCGCATGCCTTGTCCTCGTCCCGAAGAAAAAAAGCCAACTAGCGACCTGTCATCGTACAAATTCTCTGTCTACTAGACGGCGTTGCAAAGCTGCTGGAAAAGCTCCTCGTCGACCGCTTCGAAGAATCGGTGACTGCTGCCGAAGGGTTATCCGACTGGCGGTTGGATTCCGTAAGGGCAGATCGATGGTGGATTCAATCGAGGCAGTCCAGGAGCTAGCCACGTAAGCAAACAGCGATCCTCGGAGGAAACGAAGGCACTGCGTCATGGTTTTGCTGGACCTAAACAACCGATTCAGCTCCCTACATTAGTGGACCATACCGTACCTCCTCAAGATCACTAGGAGCTATTTGCGCAGGAGAACCGTCACCTACGATGGCGGAGGCCGGCCAGTATCCTTCTTCGTACCTGCTCCTCTACTATGGAACATACGAGACATATTCAGGCTTCGGGCACCAGCCGCGGGAGAATCAACAGCCAGAAATGGGGAAAGATTGCGCGGGGTATTGAGGAATGGCACAATTAGAATCTAGAGCCTACCGTACCTTCTTTCTAGATGCGGTGGAGGTACTGGCCTCATCCATATCAGCCGATCAACTGGGTAAAGTAGGTAAAGTAGAGCCATTGCCATTAGCACTGCTAGGACAACTACATTGGCCGCATGGCAGTACTGGTAGAGACGGAGCGCGAAAGGACCCACCATCACCCATGGCTGGAACGGGCACATGGAGAGACTACCCACTGGATCACCTTACAGTTATCCGGGCACGGGTGCTTTAAACACTATTTGCCCAGAATCAAGAGGGCTGCATCCAGTGCTTCCTTCTACTGCGACACATCTCTGGATGACGCGGATCATGCCCTTCTCAGCCATGTGAGTGAATGTACGCGGCCTACGGCAGGCCAGTGGCGATTGGGACCCTTGTGGGGCTCATGCTCGAAGATGAGTGAGGAGAAATGTAATGCAGCAACACTATTCGTCGAATCGGTTGTCAGAACGTTCCAGGATAGCTTGGACAGGCCGCCTTAGCGTCCCTTGCAGGTGAGGTGGGGTTTAGCTGGTAGGTCGGCATCCAGAACTTTCCGAGGGAGAATGCCAGTGTGGCCCATCTATCTTTTCTGACGCTTCGGTATAGATGTATGAAATTGTTGCTCAGACCCTGATCCGTTTTTCTTTGTTTCTGTTAGTGCTATTATATAGACATTAAGTGTTTCACCTTCTTTAACTATTTTTTGCAGTGTTTCTCTACAGATTTTGACATTCCACGTGCCTATATACAGTTTTCTTTATTGTTGATGTAAATATTCCATAGTACATCTTTCTATTGCGATGTAATAGGTTCATTTAACTAGTATGATATTATTATTTAGACCATTATCTTCAAGCCAAGTAGAAGAATCGCCATTTTAACATATAGCACTTATATTTCATTGCAGTAGAAGTAGATATTATATGCTTAAAAAAGCTTCTCTGGTTCCCAGGCCACTAAAAGAGGAATACAAATAGTATATTTCATAATATATATCGGAGTAGTTGTAGACGTAGAGCGATGTATTAAACTAATTTATCATATAGTGATAGATTTATTACTAATAATAATTAGTATGGTCATCAACTTGGTTCGGTAATATTATTCAATATACAATATATAATAATTCCCCATAATCAACTAACACGTTTATATAACAACTGAGCAACTATCTTGAAGCACTAATTATACAATATTTGTAATTATCTTAATTAAGAAAGCAGCCGAGGCTAACGTGCTAACATGGTATATCCAAAACCGATATGCTCTGCCAACTAGTTCCGTTCACATCCCATTGTCGGAAAAGTACATGCATTCCTAAAATCGACGCTGATTTACCATTTCCGTAGGAATTTTCAAATACGTGAATATCTTATTTTTAGACGTTTACAGTTTATGGTTATGCTTAGGACATTGCAGAGCCAGTTAGATGATGTTCCAGATATTCCTTCCATCTTCTCAGTGTTTGATGTATATCTAGGTATTCCGAGATTGATGATCTAATCTTTAGAAAATTGTGAATGTGTGTGTGCGCGCGCGAATGTTATATATTTATATAAATACATACATAAAATATAATCTTGCCAAATTTGCATAATTTAACGTACTGTAGGGTTTGTGTCGCTGAGACAGATTAGGCGTTTTAAATTAGGTGCTTAGTATTATTATTGTATTGTTTTTCTTTTTGATGAATATTGGTTTATAAGTAATCTAATGTAATAATATATACATAATGGTAACAAAGATTGTTATTAAATACTAGGTGAAATGCACTTATTATACTGTTAAATACCTAAAGCCTTTATAATTCATAAGACGGCTCTGTACGGCCCTGTGGTGTAAACATTAGTTTCAGGCTGCATGTAAATATAATGCTGAAAATGAAATATTCATAATTTACCCTATACCGTTTGCATTGTGTTTTTATATAATGTTTATTATTTGATATTTCACACCAAATGCGAAATAATTTCCACCATCACCTCCCGACATTTGATTTTAATTAAATTTTTAATCGGCGAGCCCCTGGATTTTAAATCACATTACGCCGCCAGGAATATAATCTTCGGCATTAAGCTCTGAGGGAGTTGCTGTCAGTCTCAACGTAAGGTGAATTCGATACAGGAAAAATAAAATGTGAAAAATTCGGCTTCACCGCGACTCGAACGCCGGAGAGGGACGGATGCTGGATACGAAGCGTCGCGACGCTCGGCCAGTAGCGTCAAGACCATCGGCGCCGCTACTCGCAATTTGTCAGCCCGAACCAGCCGGTGCACCTGTAATCAAACGAGAAACATTACACGCAATGATCGCGGAACTGTAAAGTGCGTGCGATTGTTAATGAATTATTTAGTGTTGTTCATTGGTTTAATCGTGAATATAGTGATTGGTTTTAATAGTGATAACACAAAACTAACAGTAAGTTCTCCAATATTTTTTTCAGCTGTTTTTTTATATGTTACTGTGATTTATTACCTGGATTTCTATAATGTGAAAGCAGTAAAAATATAATATTATTAGCTATGGTATACATATATTAAAATAATAATAAATGCTTTGTGTTTTCCTTTTATCATTATATATAATATACAAATACAAATATTGAAATATTTAAACAAACAAATGAAAAAATCTCTAGATATTTGACATTATTTTAGATTCTGAACAAATATATTTGTTGGAAATGGTATAAATAGATAAAAATTTGTACAATATTTACACAAGCCTGTACAAAATACCATATGAACATAAGTTTAAACAAAGCAGTATGCGACTGTATGATATAAATAAATCTTTTATAGCTTAAAACATATACATGAATAAATACATGAATAAATGTAACTTATATATGATTAAACTCGTATAGAGTGATTTAATGAGGACGCAACAGAAATAAGTTCACAGTTTACATTTAAATTTAGTACATCAAAAGATTAACTGTTAGCAGTACAACTATCGAAATACAGCTTAAAACAAAGAAAAGTTAATAGATTAGTAAATAGTATTGTTGCAACCCTTTCTATGTTACATTTAGTATCTATCTATACTAGTGATATAAAATAATTAAGTTTCTGTGTATATATTCACGTTTAAGTAAAAATATCTCGCTATTGTTTAAAAATAGTTTTACGAATAGTACGATTTGAAAGAAACCCTTTACAGTTTTAGACAATTGAAACCCCAACGGAAAACAAGTACAGTCTGTAAAGACCTTCGACAATCGTCCTTCGGCCGTCTCTCCGCGTTTATATCACATGAAGTTTCAATATTTCAAGTATTAAACTGAGTTGATGTCAACAGCTCTGCATCTGAATTACTAACAAAGGAGTCATAGTAGATAAACTAGAAGTATTTTTTTACGCTACAAAATAGTTACGGTATATTTATGCTCACATAAAATAAGAATAAAATAATAAATTAGATAGCAGAAATCAGTAGAAGTACGTCTAAAATTAATTCCTTATTTCATATTTTAAAACTATAATTGTTGAGAAATAAAAAGTAAATCTTTTTAGATATGTTTGACAATTATATTTTAAACTCTTGCGCGTTGTTATTATACATTTTCGATTTTTTCCCTATATAGTAAAGTATTTTATTTTATTCGTTATAAAATTATTCTTATTCGGCTGTGTCAATGTATGTTAAGGTTCAATTAACGAGGAATTGGTAAAATGTGTACCATTGTGTGATCTGTACTACTAAACAAAATTACGTGAATACGCCCGTATGGTCACCTCGAGAAAAACATATTTAGCATTTATTTAGCTTTAAAATAGGGCATTTAGCTTTAAAATAGCGTATTTATTTTCGTCTAATATTTGAGTCGTTTAAACAATAACCGACCTGTTATTAATTTACCCGTACCCCATACACTAGAAATCTACTGAAAAATAACCAGTTTTTTTTAAAATCAGCACATAATATATGTGCAAAATAATTTCTGTCCGCCACGAAGATAACTATTTTATTTTGCTGAGTGTTATCAATGTCTAAATATTAATCACTCAAAAGAAGAATAAACACGAATTGCAGTCGTATTGTAATACGCCTAGGTAAGTCTGGTTTTGTCTGTAAAAAAAATTGCCAATTGTAATAATAGTCGTTCTATAATTTTATCTTGACAACTATCCTGAGGATTGAGAATTATAAATTGAATATTAAATTGATCCCTAGGTTGTTATAGTAGCTGCTATACATTTACATATACATCGAGGTGTATGCAGGATTATAACCAAAATGAAATTAAAAATAGCTTAATGTTGTCATAGATATTTTTTCATACATCCAATAGTTTTCCCAAAACGTATAGCAAACTTTAATAACAGATGGACAGATTCTCCTGAGATGCTCTTAAAATGGTATGAGCACCGATTAAAATGAATTTGCGAACAAAACATGGTTTATTTACACACGATTACAATAATTGATCCATGCTTCGTATGATAATGTAATAAGTAAGAAATTATGAACGTAACAGAATAAATTGGGGTCGTTACTATTATTATATGGGTCTTCTGGATAATCTATAGGAGTAATTGGCGGGATTTCATCTTAATTGTGTTTTATTTTGAACTTATATTGTTCTTTTTTTATTTTTATTTTACTTTCTACTCAATTAAAAACTGTTTACTCTAAAAATATTCCATCCCATGAAGAGTTTGGGAACATTAATATTAGCTTCATTAAAAACTGAAAAGCATGCTGCGTCACTTCTTAAAGTACACAGCTTTTAGATGAAACACTAATTACATTTAAATCAAAGTAATAGTTTGTAATAATGTTAGATTAAGAAATTAAGAAATACATTTCTGCAAGGTCTTATGATTAAGAGATACTGCACCACATTCGTCGTTTTATATTAAAGTATTGAAGAATGAGCGAAGGACAGAGGAATTCAGAAAACCTGCATCTTGTACATATAATATTCATTATTATATTAGAATAGAGTAATTCTCGCTTGGAAATATACAATAAATATTAATGAAAGGCCAGCTTGGGAGCCAAGTAGTAAGAAGGTGTTTCGTGATGACATGTAATGGGTTTGGTGAGTTAAATAACTACTTTTTAAATAAACATATTATAGTGGAGCTCGTAATTATTACATTCGGCGGCTATAAATTCGTACCAATTTTAGTGTGTATAGTTCTATATTAACTTAATACTTAATACTATACGTTTTATCATTGGTATGCAAAGTGCAAGGAAGTACGATGCATCATTTGCCACCTTGATAACAGAAGAATATGAACGAATAATCAACCCCACTAGACACAAATAAAGCTTGTTTATGGTTATACTTTTCAAAATGGACAATCCAGCGGAAATTTGTTCAAGGTCGTTTCGAGAGTTTCATCTCTATAATAGAAAATCTCTATATAAAGAAGATATTGTTTTGAAGCAGACCGACCTGTCACTTTTGACTTGTGTGTTGACAGTGCATTCTTCTTCAAAAGACGAACCGATTGTCTGCTTCACCCGGTATTAGTTACCGGGTGCCTACCAACTAGTATTTTTCAGTAGCCTCCTCCTGCCTTCACTTGGTCATCCGGTGCTCGGGAGAAGTCGGGCGATTACCGTGTCGGTTTTTGCCGCCCCCTTTGCAGCCCCACCAGCACTTGTGCAGAGTGGTTGACATTTGCTTCAAGCGTGATCCCCGGATACCATGGACGGTTCCGAATTGGAGCCGCCTCTCCCAGCAATTTGAGCTGAGTCACTGTCCCGCATCTTGTCCTCTTCGTTGTCAGGAGGGCTGCCTTAGTCTTTCCGGCTGCAAGTTGGAGGTGATGCTCCATCATCCAGTCTTTCGTTCGTCGTACCGCTTCCCCAATCCTGTCTCTCAGCTCCGCCATATCCTTACCGGTCCCCAGCACGGACCATAATATCATCGATGGTTTTTGTCAACGCCCACCTTTGTCGTAAGTGAGGTTCCACAGGAGAGGACCCAGGACTGATCCCTGTAGCATCCCTCCTGTTATCTTGAAATCCAGTCCTTCGATGGTTTCAGAACAAGCTTAGCTCTCTTCCACCTCTGAGGAAACTTACACTCGGACATTTGTTGCCTATGCCCTTGAGGTTGGGCGTCACGAGGGGTGATACCGCGTGATTAGGAGTCCCTGGATCGCCTCTCTGACTTCGTCCTCCTACCAGGGCGAACTGCTGCTCATTGGTCTTCAGTCAAGTTGTTTCTCTAGGTCTCTTATGGTTGGTATTTTTTTTTCTTCTTGATGAAAATCGGTTTATAATTAATCTAATTTAATAATATATGCATAATGGTAACAAAGATTGTTATTAAATACTAGGTGAAATGCACTTCGTTTGTGGATCATTTTTAATTACAAAAATATCATTATCATTAATAAATTGATTGACTAGTATAAAGTTATTGTTATTATATTGTTAAATACCAGAGTCCTAAAGCCCTTATAATTCATAAGACGGCTATGTACAGCCCTGTGGTGTAAAGATTAGTTTCAGGCTGCATGTAAATATAATGCTGAATATGAAGGGTGATACCGCGTGTTTAGGAGTCCCTGGATCGCCTCTCTGACTTCGTCCTCCTACCAGGGGGGACTGCTGCTCATTGGTCTTCAGTCAAGTTGTTTCTCTAGGTCTCTTATGGTTGGTAGTGTATTCTTCATGCGGTCTTGGCACTTGTTTTGATTTTCTTTTAAGGTTCTGTCGTTTATCAACACATTATTTCTCTCGAATTTGAGTTTATTCTTCGTTGTTCTGGTTGCTCGTACCAATCTGTGGTAAATTCCTATGTTATTTTTCGTTTATTGGTTTATCTCCAATAAATAAAACATATGCTAAAATTATATACTACACTCGTTATTGGTCGTTCCGTCTGGTCTTCTCCGTGTCCATTTTCTTGGGGGCATATTAAAAAGGTTGGGACAGTACGTATCTTGCTGTTCTAGGCAATCGAAGACCATTTCAACCCTGTATTTCTATTTTCTAGTCAAAACGTACCTATATTCCGCGTGTTATCTTTTTTTCTCCAATGTTGACATTGAAACCCTCTCTTAATACCTGGAACTGTGCGTTCAATTGGAATTTTATGTTTTCATAGTCTTTCAATTGCCGGTATTCTGCGGAGATTGTTGGTTCGTACAATTAGGTTATTTGTTGCGTGTATCTTTTATTTAATTTCATCACGATGTATATAACCCTATTTCTTACTAGACGTTTTAGCTTTTTAATTATGAGGAACGACACCCTCGCATTGTTGGAGTTAGTATTAGCACTTTTCTGATGGAGTAGGTAATTGTGTAATAATATTCAACATGGCTCGAAACCATCGAGGGAAATGTGAATACCCAGTGGATGATCGCCGATATGCTGGATCGATTAAGTAAACGCATTAATTGTGCAAGGAATGAATGAGTCACTAAATATAAGCTGGAAAAAAACTAATAACCAGTATAAGAATATGTCACCACACCCTGTAGAAAGGTTAGGACGAGAGAAGGAGGTAAAAAATAGTCAAGACATAATTTTGAAGGCGATCGACCTATCATTTATGTACTTGGTGCAATCATTGTTAGTAGAGTCGCTAAGGATTTGATATTACAGTACACCAGTAATTAACGACTTTATATGAATACAGAGGTACTATGTTCTTTCAACATCTAATCAAAGCGTGTTTTCCATTCACAAAACAAATGTGGCCAGGACAGGGTAAGACGAACCAAACTATGTCTTTACACGATTTTGCGATTATAAAAAAAAAGAAACCCATATAGAGCTACCAGCGGTGAAGCTTTTCCGCCGGTCAAGGGAGAAGCTTATATATATATATATATATATATATATATATATATATATATATATATATAATTCAATCATAAATTAAGGTTTTAATGAATGAATTAAATTGATTTAATAATATAATATTGCTAATAACAGTGTAGTGCAGCGTTCAAGTCACTTGAAATCGCGAATGAACATAGTTGGCGCTAGAATTGGAGAGCCTTTCTATCGTTTTCTGGCCAAACTAGGTGTATAATAATATTCTGTATCTTCTATAATCAAATCCAAAGGAGTCCATGTAGGCTGGTTGACGATGATTCGTCCGGGCCGTTTCCAAGGCCCAGTCCGGCCTAGGGAGGACGAATAGGTTAAGCCCTACCAAGCTTTTATTTTGCCCTGTGAGGTGATATCTTCGAATAACACCCATGTCTCCGTCACCATCACTAGGTGGTAGGCTAAGATAGTGCCGGATTCATCACGCGTCCGGTCCGGGGCGCCTACCGGCCAAACCAAACCTCACGTTATGTCGCAAGGGGCTTGCTCGCCTCTGAGACACTATAAGCCCCAATGCACCGTCCTCCGTTCGTCCGTTTATCATGTCTCTTGTCTTGCTGGATTAATGTTATGTCTGCATTAGTTTAAGGTCATCGCTGAACTCATGCCACATAAACATGTTGAGAAACCTCCTCACTGCTTCGCAATTTCTGTCAAAGTGAGTCATTAGTGTCCTATGTCTTTGTGGTATCGGTCCTTCTTCCCCTAGGTCGAGCCACAGCCCGCTTCTTATACCATCTGCGGCAACTGTATACCGTGTACGCCAGGTCGTCTGACTGGTCAGTTTGACAGTCTGCTTGGAACCAGCCGTGTCCTGTTAATAGCTGCGCCAGCTAGTTGTCGATCTGTCCATGGTTCCTGTTGACCTATACACCCGTATCCGTATATTGGTGGCATTCGCGCATGCTGGTACATCATAGAGCGCTCTCGAGACCTTAGCCAGGAGTTTCCGTTTCTTCTCACTGGGTCCTTCAAAGTTAAACAGTTTTTTTTTCCTCATGGTGTATGAGAGGTCATATCCCACATAGCGAAATGTCGTCCGCGAACGCCACGGCCAATGCGTCTTTCGGGAGTTTTATCCTCATTCCTTCATCGTATGCGACGAACCTAGTACCGACCCTCTGTGAAACTCCGCCTGTCACCTCGTAACTGGTCTTCTTGCCGTTTATCGTGAATCTCACCTCCTTGTCTGTGAGGTAGCCCCTGAGGAGCCTTATTGGCGCCTGGGTATGCATTTGTTTTCCATTGCCTGCATGATGGTCGGCCATGGCAGCATATTGAACGCGTTTGAAATGTCCATTTATCATGTATTCATAAGTTCTCCAAGTTCTCCAATTCGCTTCCTCCACCATTTCCCGGACTTTCAGAATTGCGTCCGCGGTGTACTTACCCCCTGGCGAAGCCTGCTACTTCCAGGGCTTCCGTGAGACGGTCCGCAATGAGTTTCTCACACATCTTGGCTGTGCCATCTCGCAAGGACAGCGGGCGATATGCTGTCGGATACGTGGGGTTTTGTCCGGGTTTGGGTAGCAGTACTAACTTGATCGACTACCACCTTTTGGGCAAGACGCCGCTTTCAAGGCTAGCGTTAGCTATATCGGTTATTCTCCCCGCCAATTCTTGTGCGGCTACCTGCTCAAGACCTCCTCTTCTTCCCATTTGGTTTGTGGTTGGTTTTCTTTGCATTTGCATCCCCATCGAACGACCAGTATTTCACCAAGTATTGTAATAATAGACATTCATAAAATAATAACTTTTCTTGGGGATTGATGTTTCTAATTGCTACCCTTTGCTCTTATATAAATGTACACAAAATGTATACATAATTTGTCGATTAAGTTAGATAGGGTTGCTGATGTATGCGTATACAAGTAATCATCGATATCATTCAGATGCGTTTTTGCAACGGGCAACCTAGATTTTAATAATTTCTTTAATTTTTCATAATTAATTTTAATTTTGTAAACATTCTTTAGAGCGCTCATAACGACACTCGCCATTTCAATGCCACACTGCAACAACCCCATCTAACCGAATCGAATGTTTTAAACTTTACTGGTGATTATATTGAAGGAATGTAATGCAATTTTACTTGTAAGTTCAATATAAATTGATTTCTAACTATGTTGCCACTTCTTTCTTTACAACCCTCGTGTATAATACTTATAATTATAGTATAGTATGGATTTCTCTTCGTAAAAAATGCTGTATTCATTTACAATCATAATATTAATATCGCAATAAATATTTTTTATTAATCCTGTCATCCTAATAAATATCTAAGAGGCAATTTATACGTTAAGGGAAAGCTAATCCATTTCGTCTACAAAAATACGCCAGTTATTTTTTTCGTGTAAGGTCGACGTTCGAAATCCCTAAATCGGTCGACTACCTGTCGTGTGAAATACGGGCGCCGTATTATCAATGAGTTTTTTCCTCTCTCGGCTGGATCATAATCTACATAAAATAAATGACGGAAGTTTGACTTCTTGAGAAATATGTGTTTATACGGAAGTTTTCCATTTAGGAAATTGTTGTTTTTCCTTACAATTCTTACGCGAGCGGCACTAATTAATTGTGAATTCAATTTCAATAGAGGCATTTTGAAAGACCTATTAATCATCAATAATTATTATTTCAATAACCTTGATTTAATATAACAATAGCAATTATAAGCAATGTTTTTTGGTTACAATATTAAGTTCTCTGATATAATATTTTATTTATTGGGAGTACATATTATACCAAAAGTATTTATCGCATAAAATAAATTGATTCCGACACCGACATGTAAAAGGGAATTATAAATTTAATCAATTTATTCTTTGCTAGGCGTTTAGTTTTTTTTTCATATCTTTGCTCCTACATTTGATTGCATTTAGTATAACATTGTCATATTTTCCACCTGGTCTTTCTTTAGACTCTTAGATCACACTTTTTTTGAACGGTCCCTCTTATTCGATTATTTAGATTATATTCCAATTGATTTTCCTCTTTATGGCCTAGTGTCTGGTTTACATCAAATTTATTATTCTCGGTATTTTAAATAAGGGTATACACATTTTAAGTCCACCTAGACATTACTCGTCCTATTTACGTCATTTAGCCGACATATTTGTGTCAGAGAAGATTTTTATAAATATTTAGACTCTACTTTCAAGAAATACATTTAGTATATTTTTTAGCTCTAATACTACATACATAACAATGTTATATAATATATATATATATATATATATATATATATATATATATATATATATATATATGTATATGTATATATATATATATATAGTATGCAATCTTTATTACACATGTATACGTGTACACAAACTCATTCCTAATTTTAAATACGCCAATGGTATATTACCTACTCCGGGCGTATTTACGTCCTTCAAACTTTTTAATAGCTTTTACAACCCGTGTTAACATTTGATTCCACCCACAGTCCGCTATCTGGGAAACTTGTGGATGGGATTCTTCCACTTAATGTTCAGGATGTTATTAAAATCTATTTATTTTGTTTTTGTAATTTCTACAAAATAAAATATACATTTAAAACCACTCGGGATTTTGTGAATTCATTCTTATATAGCTAAGCTGCAATGATGGGATCTAATAAGGGCGAAATGTAGATCTGTAAATTGCTAAGAGATGAATTCACACATATATTAATATAAATTTCATATGAAACGAACATTCTCCCAATTTTACAAAAAAAAGTAATAAGAATAATGCTAAATAGCTTATCTAACAGCTGGTTTTTACATGGAAAACGAGCGCGGGTATAGTTTGCGTCATGTAATTACCATGCTGACGTAGGTTCAATTAATGCCAAAAAGGTGATAAATTGGATTTTGGGGTAGGTCATGTGTCAGATAAAATTGATTCGAAACTATGACAGATATTCCCAGTTTGTATCAATAAAAGTGAGACCGATTTAAAATTCTGTTTTTAAGTAGAAATTCGATACATGCGGCGGGTTGTTCTTCTTTTCTATTTCATATCAAATGGCACACTACTCATATTAAACTATATGCAGCATGTCATATTGAAACATGTCTTTTCTATTTTATTAACGGCTACCGTAATAAGAATCTGTAAACGCCGTGATATATTGTTTTCAAAATCGGAAAATCGCAGTTGGTAAACATGGACTTTTACTTTCCGCACGATTATAATAGTTTATCAATATTTCGTATGATAAAGTGAAAATTATCAGGAATATACAGCCATATAGTTAAAGGTTAATTTATCTTTATAAGTTTGTTGCATTCACAGTTTCTGTTATATAGAGAAATATATCTCTCGGAAGTTCCATAACTTTGTGCTAATAAGTCAAATGATAGAACGCAGGTAATGTTATCCTAATTATATGAAACTGTCAATGCTATTTCAATTGATCTAGTTTAATTAAAGTGTTACTACAGTCATGAGAATTGGTAATGCTTTATTGAAAATTGATTATTAATACATATTTATTCTGAAATTGAATACATCATATATGCATAGTCTTTGGAGCAGAGCAGTGAATGCATGGAAGCAATAAATTAACATAACAGGCAAATTAGATAATTTCTAAGACGCAATAAATCTAAACAGCATCACACTGCATACACCACATGTTTTCTGGGGTTATCTCACAGGGGATAGCACGACAAAACATGTTGTGGAGTATGAAATTTGATTCTTTTTAGATTTGTTTGTTAAATTATGTAATTTGCATGTTATTTTAACCGAATAAACTGATTTTCTAGTGCGTAAAAACACTATTGGTATATAATTTATTAATGTGTTTTTTGTTGTTGTATTATTGCATTCTGTATCATATCTGATATATACTGTTTTTAATTTTGTTTGCATACAATTTTAAAATTGGTGTACACCTAAAGCAAGCTAACATCTATCGACGTCTTACAGAATTTCAATACTGATAACACTTGCGTTTGCTTAGGTAGTTATTCTCCCATTTAGTATACTCTAATAATAAGGGAATTAACATATATCAATATATCAACGAATTCTATACATTTGTCATAGTGAAGATGCAGAAATATATCGGCAAAATAACGATAAAATATAAAAACTGATTGATTTTGATATTTTACCCGGATTTTACCGGACTTTTTTACTAAATTCTTATAGTGAACTCATTCTGAAGAAAAACCCATATTGCTAATATCATACATACAAACATCATATATTACATACATAATACTATTATATAAGAAACGCCATTACCTTATATGAGTATTATAAATTATCAATTTGTTTGCAGCTTTGTATTAAGTAACTTTACGGGTGTAAATTATTATATTCATACCATGAGTACCCCATTTATTGTTTTGAAATAACCGCAATTCCAAGCATTGAAATAAGACATATCTAACTAAAACAATGTTAAATTGAAATTACGTGCTCGAAACAGGGAAAATCAGGAGGGATTGAATTATTTTACGTTGAATACTGAAATTACTAGAACAGGAATTGCGGAGAGTTTCCGGCAAATTTATTTTCGATATTGTAGTAAATTGTGATTTAGTGTTAACGCTTTTCTGTCTGTATATGGCACATATGTACTTCTAGTTGAGTTTCCATTGTGGCATATTCCTTTAAGATGTGCTAGGTTTAGCACGCAACGAAATAATATAATATAGCCACTGCACATTACTTACTTCACCATATATGGCTGAAAAATAATATTTTAGAGATTTAATCTTCAATAATTTTTATAATTTTCACTTGAATAAACTTGACTTAAAAATCATGTATAAATAAACTGTTCAGTCAAGTTCAGACGGTGCGGACACAGACGATATTCGAATACAGCCAATTAGCTTTAGAAATTAATAATAGCTTGTAAACATAGTTCGCTTACCAGATTCCATGGGGAACTGTTTTGAAAGTTAAGGAAATAATGATGAACATCCATCAGAACATAAAATTTGAAATCAGGAGGCTTCGTTGAACTAGGAACGTTAGCAAACTTTTCTCAATTACTGAATACAATAAACTGAATATCTGAATATAGGCACTGCAGAACCAGGGTGTGCATACAGACACTGGACCATGCATCGTTTCAGTACCTTATATGTACATAACAGGAAACCTGGTTATATATATATATATATATATATATATATATATATATATATATATATATAACATAGGAATAAGGAATATCCGTCTCAATACAACTAACTTTTCGACTTTATAATATACTTGGAGAGAAGACCTTTAATAAGACTCAATGCAACATCTGTATATATTAAAGTAATTCGGATAAATGCCTTTATTGTGAACTCAAGTAATCCAGAGACCGGCATGTTTAAAGCGAAATATAAGGAAACTCACGAAGAAATATTAATTACTATCATGGGTGATTTTAATTCTAAGCCTTCTCCAAGCTTAAACCTACTCTGACATTTCAGGTTAGGATTCAAAATATACGAGGGGACAATTTCTTTAATTATGTCAAGAAGAAATCATGTAAGCGACACCAGGTTTTGCCGACCATCTTACTTACGATATACGTGTACTCATTAGATAACCCTTAATTATATAATCGGTAATCAGGTATAGGACATGTTGACCCATCAGAAGTACGAACAGGGATACGGCAGGCCAAAACGAGAAACACTTCCGGTCTGGACAAAATTTACATGTAACTACTGAAGCTATTGGATACTGACAACTTCCAAGTTCTCACAGGTCTCTAGACCCAGATCAACCAAATAGGACAACCAAAGGATTGATTAAACCCATTTAATACATTTTTAAGCATTCCCAAAAAAAGTAAAGCCAAATGTAGCGAATACGGGCAGATAAGTCTTATGAGTCTAAATATATTCCCACAGAATCGCATATGTACCCTTTGAAACTCAAATTAGGTCTCGAACCATTTGTTTTCCGAAGTGGAGTAAAAACACGCGAAGCCATCTTCTGCCTGCTTCTTCAGAAAAACTGCGATTTCCAGAAAAAAATTGTTTCATCGACTGCATTTGACTGAACACAAAATACTATACGACTCGAGTCTGAAGGTCTGGATAGCTACGATATTAGACTTCTAAAAAAATAATACTACAATCAAACCGCCATAATTAAAACAATTAACGCGTCTACAAAACAAATTTCATTCAGGAGAGGAGTACACCGGTCTGCGTCCTATTATCGACAGTTTTCAATTTTATACATAGCAAATATTCACAGAAACCTTTAACGACAAAATAAAGCCTAGAAGACCTACAAACATTGCTCGAACGAATCCAAGAAGCATGAAACAACATGGATCTGAAAATAAACCTCTCAAAAACAAAATTGATGATTACAGTAAATGTCGATCACATTCGATTCTGACGAGACAATACCAAGAGTAGAACATTTGACATATCTGGAAAGCTAGATCAATAACGAAGTAGACTTGAACTACTTACTACATTGAAATTGCCAGAAATGCATATAGCTACTGGAAATGTTCTATGGTCCTATGTAACAGACATTTGCGTGTAAAAATCGAATGCGCGTGCTCCGATGCTACCCACGTCTGGTGAATCCTCTTTGATGGCTGCTAAACATGGACATTAAAGACGGCAATGATAAACAACATAGAAGCCTATACTGCTACAGACATATCTTAAGAATTTCATGGACTATCCACATTATCAATAAGAAAGTACTTGATACTAGATAAGAAAAGTCCGAGAACTTCTGGAAATGATCAAGGCACAAAGTAGAAGGCAAGAGAGGAATACGCCGGAAAAAGTGGTCGTGGCTCTGGAACATCTGGAAAATAGACCGGCCTGCAGGTGGCGCACATATTTCGGGCAGCCACCGATAAAGATCCTTATCGCAATATCGTCGAAACAATGGTTGCCAATGCTTGAGACAAGTGGGGCACCATAAAGGGTTGATTTCCAAAGCAAGTGCCCACACGGGAGCAGACGTTCCGTGCCACCATACTTTTCTGCTGGCCTTTAAATAAAATAGTAAAATATGGAAAAATATCTCTAAAATTAAAAAGTAGCTCGAATAACTCTTACTAAGATTGAAACCTAAGAACTGAACACAGAACTATTTAAAGAGAAAATCTAATCAATAGTATTGCCAAAATGTAGAACACGTTATATATACATGTTACGTATTTGAAAACTTCATGATGATATATATTACAAAAACCAAAATATCGAACTTTATAAGGCTTCACTCTCACAAAAAGACGAATAGAAACAACCACAAGAACAAATGATCTACGATAACAAATATATGTGTCATATACAACGGCAATCGACTATTGATCCGCATATCCTTATCTCTACGATTGCACCTACTTCTCTGCATATCCCCCTGCCCTAGATGCTATTATTGACCATCATGCGAAGCATACTTTGCATTATTTTCTGTTCTATCCCCATACTTCTGCCATTTATGCACTTTGGTCAAAGATAAACCAACTCGTCCATACTAACTTTTAATTCCAATCATCTCTTCACTTCACATTTTGACCTCATCACTTTCCTCACAGTACTTATATTTGCTGCGTGCAATACGATATAGCTGGGAGACCTTTGTAGACCTAGCAATATCTTCAGGTTTACAGTACAAACTTTATGTACTTTCTCGACACCTCATAATTCGTCACAGTATAGTAATATGAATGACGCATGCATTCTAGATTATCAGCTCGACACCAAAGCATCCACTCAAATCATTCACCCACCCTCATTCGTCCCTTTGCTTCTTGGATGTTAAATAGATGATGTCTCTTTTTTCCTTTATTTTTCATTTACAGCATAACTTAGTAAGTCCAAGTACTTAAAATAACGCTCCTTCCCCGCATCAAACTTTCTTGCATTCTTCGTCCGCTCTATTTCTTGAAGCACATACACTTGTATATTATTTAATATTAACAAGTGCCCGTCCAAAAGAAATGCTCTACCCTCTTCACCTATTCTTTTAATTCGCTGAATGGCGATGCTGTAATTGGCTACAATTACAACATCATCCGCGTATGAGATATATAACCACACTTGTTTTCCACCTAGTAGTACTATCCCATTTCTTGCCCTATTCGTAACACTTATAGGTTTCCCACAAATTAATTTAATAAAAATGGACTGAACTAATACGTCTGAAAGAACCCCTTGCATATCTTAAATTTCCGCCATCTTATTTCCCCAACACTCATTCTAAATTTGTTTCTGCATATGGACAACACCTGTTCCCTACTTTTCTACACCAGTCCGATTTCCGCAAACATTAATTTTTCTTCTATTTGTTCATCATACGCTGCCGTCCGTACAATGAAATGCGCAAACAATTCCCTACCCTTAAAACCCGATTCCGAATTAGCTGCTAATGCATACGCTATTGATATTTATGCGAGTTCCATAGTATCCATTGATATTTTTTAATTCTGTCAGTGTATAGATTAAACAACAGCGGGTACAGAATATACAACATTGACCTCTGTTTGTCGTTTCCAATTTAATTTATTTATTATACTCAGTCTGGAGAAAACACTCAGTTAGTCGTATGAAAGTAAATAAGCTTTTTATAGTCCACAAAGTCTGTAAAAATTTCCATATTTTTATAGCAGGATATTAAATGAAAGGTATTTCTGAAGATCAGTGTTCGTACTACTGTTTAGTCCATTTATTTAAGTTAATTGATGGTTGTCTGTAAGGCCCAATTCACACATAGGAGGCGAAGAGGCGAAGGCTCGGTGCCGGCGGCGGCGAGAGGCACGCCGCTTTCACGCCCCCTCTATATAAACATATGGTGCAATGCCCACTTAGGTGAAGAGGCGCGGGCATTCGCCTCGTGCTTCTCGCTGAGCCGGCATCGCGTCTTAGCCTCTTAGCCTGAGACACGGTGGCTGCGAGGTGAGAGGCACAACTCTTCCACACCGCCTCTATGTAAACATGCGGTGCAATGTCCACCCCTTCACTGCATATGGACATCACAATCGCCCGTGCGACGTCGCGCCTGCACCTTTCCTACACCTCACCTCCGCCGGACGCCGCTTATGTGTGAATTGGGTCTAAGGCTATGTTAGTCATCATTATTCCTGATCCATATTGCTTTTACTTTCCGAATGGGAAAGAATGGTAATTGAGAACAAAAAATGGAATCGCTATTCTTGACTTGTTTACGTTTCTAATCGGAATAGACTATTTTAGAAAAATGTCTTTGTTCGTCCGCGTCTGTAAATAAAATTTCTAGAAAACGGTCGCATGGCCAGAGACTAAATTGAGTTTGATACTACTACCACACGAACCCGCGACAATTTAAGAAAAATCCGTTGCCTAAAACAGACAATTTGTCTCGTTTTCTTTTGCGTATAACTGTGTAACGGTCCATTTGTATGAACATTTCATTGAAATAGAATCCATCTATAGTCAATTCTACACAAACAAAATAGTCAGAAATAGATTTTCTTAAGTCTAAACAATAGTATCAAGTAAGGTGGTCATTTTATAATATAGGTGCTTTCGTTTAACGTCAATATTCGCTCCGTGGCGTGTTGTATCGCTCAAAGTTTTGCGTCGGTTGTGCGTAGAATTGTGCGCATCGGAAGCTATATATATATATATATATATATATATATATATATATATATAGAAGACCCATTTTGGAAACGGATTTCACAATAACTGTAAGTATTTTCATACCCCAAAACCATTTATATTCTCTTTATTATTACTAATAACTATATTTATTTACATTCTATTCGCCACCGTATTTCATTTTTTCGTTCAACCATTTTTGGCCCATACAAACGACACGTTGTACTGATTTAGTACAAACATCACTTTGATTGTTGTCAGCAGTACACTTCTCAATTGCTTTCGAAATTTTCTCATATTTAGGGGCATCAATAACGCTCTTGAAGACATCGATTTTCAAACCACCCTCAGTATCCATCAGAGTAGATTTCATTAGCACACAACGGAAGTAGCAATGTAAAGTGGCGTTCATTACATTAGTAATAGCGTTTTCTTTCAGTTTTTTGAAGTCACCCACAACGACATTGTTTTCCTTAGCACACATATCGGAAATGCGTTGAGCTTTAGCTTCGGCCATCTTTCTCGCACATTTTGAAATGTTGTTCACTCTTTCGCATTTATCGGATTCGGAATGGGATTTACTGCAGTTCTGTACATAGGTTGTGAAATTTACCATTTTTGGAATGTTTTCAATGATGGGCTCGCCTGTTTCTTTGATGTAATTTAGTTTCAACCCAACACAGTGCTTGTAGCATTTTGCGTTTGGATCAGGGGTTTCCGGGTTTAAAGCCTTTTTGATATTTTTGATGTTGAGTTCCTTGGCGCATTCTTTTGATGCCTCTGATACCTTTTTATTTAAATGGAATGAAGCAGTGACCTATAAACATTTAAATATTCCATATACAAAATGCAAAGAAACATGTGAGATTATTTTAACAGGTTTAAGAATAACTACAATAAATAAATTGCCATTTCCATTATTATTAATTAACATAATATTTGTCTGACGAAGTATGCTTTTAAATTACGAAAAAACAATTACTTACCTTAAGGATTTCAATTCAATGCATAATACTTATTAAGATCAAAAAAAGTTAAAAATGTAAAGAGGCAACACCCTTGTTGAGACTCGAACACATGGCCGCCACTCTTAAGATAAATATAGTTTAGTGGGCTTTAAATCAGATGAATGACATACACGTTGTTTTTAACAAGGTCTGTTTGTTTTTCTTCAAATAATGTCTAGGGTGTTCTAAAATATAAATATGAATAGAAAGTTCAACCAATTGGCAAAACATATAGATAATTAATATAAACTTTATCTAATAAAATATTTATTGCCATGAAAAATAATAGTAGAAATCAAAATCAAATAATTAATAACAAATCATGAGTTCAGGCAATAAGCGATACGCGATTGGTGTGATATTAATAAGGATTTGTTTGTTTTTCAATCATTTGATTGCGCTGCCTTATCGATATAAATGTGGTTGTTCTGTAGAAACTTATATAAAGTATTATTTACAGAAAAATATTAGAGTTGTCAAATAGGAAATGGGCAGTGAAACATCAGATTGGACAACAGAAAATGTTACTATGCAAAGCTATAGCTCATAGTTATAGGTCCTAATTGGGCATTACTATCATTTCTAGGTACACTTGACTACCTATTATATTGAGAAGAATTTAAACACAAATGTACTTACTTGTAAAATAGCCACCACTACAAAAACTAAAACAGTTTTGCTGATCATATTGGATTACGCACACTGAGTGTACTTTTAGATAAAATTTAACTCTTTATATACTCATAACATCACTTAATTTGATATTATATATTAAATCGTTTATGATAGGCACCATTAACAAAGTGCATTATTGGCATATTATCTATTATATTCATACAATACCCCTTGATATCATTGAATAATTCAAATAATAGTACATGAAACACTGTTCATATTCAATATATAACAAATTTAATTAATATGTTAAAACATATTTAGAACAATGAGCCCATGACAGAATTTTTATGTTCCGTTACTTAATGAGTTTCTAATTATCGACTGAACAAGGAGTTATTCATTATAGGTTCCGGTTTCGGTGGGTTGTTGATTATCGACGTAGTTACAGTAAGAACCTTTACTAATTCAACATAACCATATGAAGATGATTTGAAATAATACAAAGTTGCTGGGGGCTCATCTCTGCAGAATGCACTTAGTACACTTGTGTGGGACCTTTGTGCATCCCCCAGTTGAAATTTCAGCTGTCATTCCTCCATCCACTCCACAATTGTGAAAACGGAAGAATGGCGTTTTGGGGGATCATGCTTAGCGTGCACTGCTCTAGGCTGGGAGTGCCAAACGTAGCTAGTCTTTCGGAGGTGAGTGCGGGGCATTCACAGAGATCATAGACTGTCGTCTCCTGCTATCGGTTGCATCCCCTATTTAGTGGATTGACAGCGTATCCCATGTTGGTAAGATGTTTCTTTCGCGTACAATGACCCGTCACAATTCTTGTAAACTTGAGAGACGTGCAAAAAACGTGCCACTGCTGTATTTGGGCCTGATATGAATTGTATTGCATGTTGGCACGACTTAGGCTTCGGCATTCTGTTTTGAGGAGACTTTAGAACATACTCACTTATGAGGCATGAGTGTGGTGGGAGTGGTATCGCCGCTTCAGGGACGAGGTAGGCACGAGCAAAAGCAGCGCGTGCGTTCCTATCGGCAATTGCATTTCCCTTATTTTCACTATGTCCCTTGAGCCATTGGAGAGTTAACTTGTTGCGTATGGCAATTGTTTACAAGGCGTGGTGGCATTCATATATAAGCCTAGATGTCAGTTTAACTGACTCTAATGCGTATAATGCCGCTCTGATGTCTGTGCAGATACTTATCCTTGTACCTCCGATATTTCGGGCAGCGTGCTCTTCTGCTCAACAGATAATTGCAAGCACATCCGTGTGTAGAACTGTACTAAAGCTTTAAGCTGGCTGGATTGACTCCGTAGAGTTTTTAGAATTATCCGAGTCATCTGTATATGTAGATATATAGAAGTTAGTTGAGAAGTCAGACTCTATGATTTTGCAAACAGATATGGTGTTAAATAGATAGACTCGCATCATTTTGTCTGAGCACAGCTTCAACAGCGGAATGGCTTTACAGACCCCTATTAAAATCTGACCATGTTTGCCTATACTACCTCTACATTTCCATAGATCTACAGTCCTAGCATTACTTCCATCGGTACGTCTGCAGTTGTTCACATAGCACCAGTTATACCACAACATACAATACGTTGTACTTGCTAAAGTTTTATTGTTGCTGCAATTAGCAATTAGTTCGCCTCTGGTCCACCAAACTATAGCTCCATAAGCTAGCACGGGTCTTATTATAGCTGTGTAAATCCACAGGATGACACGAGTTGATAATCTTCATGTGCGCCCAATTGCCCTGCGACACTGCCAGAAGGCCTTGATTACTGACTTCTCTTTATGCTGATGGGCTGTTCCCAGTTTAGTTTGCTATCTAGAACAATTCCTAGATATTTTACTTGTGATGCCTGCGCAGAGTTGTATAAGACCGGCATCTTTGTGTTTAGCTGTAATTTGTGTGTGAATAGAACTATCTCAGTTTCCCCAGGGTTTACCATAAGACTGTGTTATTTGCACCATTGTTCTACTATTCTTAGTACACTCTGCACAATATTGCCTAGTACACTTTTATAGTTCCCTGTTAGAATGATTATATCATCCGCGTTTATAAGGCTATCGACTACTACAGTCTAGTAGTGGAGATAAAACTTCCGCTTGTAGACAGCCCCTAGTTACCATTCGTCTGACGGTGGTGCTTCCTACCTTAACGCTAACGACTCTCCACATGAACATGTATCGTTCCACGACTGTTGGACAGACATGCTGAATGGCAATCTCGATGCTATCAAAAGTAGTCTTGTCGAAAGCTCCTTCGATGTCTATGAATACTCCCAGTGCAAAAAGTCCGGGCCCCATAGATTCTTAGATCTGACTCATAACTTCGTGGAGGGCGGACTCCATCGACTTACCTGGGAGATATGTTGTTTGGCATGAAGCGGATTTATAACTAGAGGTTCATCCCTTATATGTCTAATGACATAGCCTCCCCAGAGTTTTTAGGATGATGGACATGAGGCCAGTGGGTCTGAATAATTTGGCATAGGTGTAGTTATTTTTGCCCGGTTTAGCTATGAAGGTCACCTTCACCTCTCTCCATACCTTTGGAATGTATCTAGCTATACATGCCCTGAATAGATGCATCCAAGGTATATGATATAAACATAATCCGTCTATTCATAATTCCAAATAACATTTATTAGAGTTTTATTATAGGCATGAACTGCGCGGGGCCAGAAAATGGCCTCATGTTAAATGTAATAATTATTAATTAATAAATTAATTCGGAAAGTCCTGTGGTACTACTCCAGTCTTTGCACTACCACAGTGTTACCAATACCTGTTTCATGATGAATGCCCCTGTTACCTTCTCGCACTGTGATCATTTCATGAAGAATGAGTGGCCGAGTAGGTTCTCCTGAGCACAACGAGCTTCTAATGTCCGTTTTTATGAAGTAAGTCGATAAGAAATCCCGCGTGTGCGAGGTGCTCGTTCTTATAAGGTTCCTTCTCGCGGAAGGATAAACACCTACTGAATTTTCTTCACGCATCAAAACTGTTTTTGGCGAAGGTGTTATGAACCGAACGAACGTGTTTAAGTAGTGTAGTGAGTTTAATGAAAGAAGAACGAATGCTCTTGATGATCAGAGGAGTGGACGACATTCAATTTTAACCGATGAGTAGGTATAAAAATCGAGGAAACTTCATTCACCACTCTGAAGACACCATGGCTGGAACAATATTCAACCGGCGAGGAGGTCAAACAAGAGGACCTAAACTGGAAAAAAGAGATGGCGGTAGAATTCTTTCAGGAGGGCATCTAAAAGCTAGTGCCACGACTCAGAGCCTGCATAGAGCGGGGAGGCGACTACGAGGAGAAATTTTTTTAAATAGACAAATCGAGTACTCTTTTTTCTAGACGAGGGGCCCAATAATGGTCGCATATTAAATATAGTAAGTTTGAAATTTTATAATAAGTTTATGACTTAATTACTTGCAACAATTTGATAAAATGAATGTTTTTTGAGATATATCTTAAATTTTAATTTAACATTTATTAGGTAATTAATTCGGAAAGTCGTGTGTCAACATTTTTTACTATGGTTCCTCTGCGTGTATGCTTATTGAAAGATTAAGACGAGAATGCGGTTTTGTTTAAATTTTGAGTGAATACTATTACTCCATGGCCCAGACACGTGTATGCTATTTGTACGCTATATAGCACACGGTAAAAGCTCGCTAAAAAATCGCATCACAGTCCTTTTAAATATTGATATATATTGATAGATTGTGACAATCGGCCGTAGTCGCGTCGTCACAGCTAAACTTTTTGGAATGTAAACACGGGCGAATTTTATATGCAATCCGTGATTTGAGCAGTTGACTGGTTAGTACGATGTACATACAAAAAAAGTTGTGAACTGGTGTACATCGAACAAACCAGTCAACTAATCAAATCACGGATTACACAACACAAGAGTGATGCTAGGCATACATTGGGGCATGTGCTTTAGTCAACCATGTTCAGAGCACTCATCATTCCATCGATCCAGATTGTTCCTTGAAATGGTTCATATTTCCAACATACCCAACACCATGAACTCTAAGACAGACATCAAGGGACTCATCCTAATATAACCAACTTTCTGAAGCCACAAAAGCAACAATTAAATGTCCTTATCTGACAAAATCAATTTAACAAAGACCATTTGATAGCCGTAACATCTTCACTATAATTATAATATCTACGGAACAGTTTCGTGCTAGTACCTACACTAAAAATTTGTTTTTCCATAATTTTATATACATTTTACCTACTATTTTTTCAGTAACCTGAGGAAGAGCAGAATTTTCTCGAAACGTTGTAAAGACTAAAGGGCATATATATATATATATATATATATATATATATATATATATATATATATATATATATATATATATATATATATATATATATATATATATATATATGGAATTGAATGGTTTTGGCGTCTACTACGTGGTAATTCATTTTCAATAAAGGAGATGAATAAAACTACTATGTTTTTTACCACTTATTTAATTGTTTAAAACAACTAGTTTCGCCTAAGCTCTAGGCATTGTCAAGTTTTACCCGATGACTGAAGGTAAAAATGAACGAGCGCGCTTATATAAGTTTACAAACATCAATAAACAGTATACAATTGAACAGCAATAAAAAAAATAAAATTAAAAAAATAAAAATAACCTAAAAGAGAAAATATATACACATGTAAGACCAAAGAAGGAGGAAAACCCACCCTCGGGGATTACCCTGTAAACACTAATGGTTACAAACTAATTCCCGCAGCGGATTTTCCAACTTTTAAGGTTTAAAAAACTATATAAAAATGAAATACCAATATATAAAAGAACACAAAATGCTATAAAAAACAAAACAAACAAAAAAATATATATATGATACCTGATATATATATATATACATATACACACATACATACATACATACATATACACATATATATATATATATATATATATATACATATATACATATACATATATATACATATATATATATAAACAAAATAATAATAATAATAAATACAAATCAAACAGTAATATAAGAAAAGCGGGAAATAAATTAATGAACATTTTTTTTTTTTTTTTTTTTGATAATAACAATAGTAATAATTTATAGCTGATTACAATTCTATACTGACGGGATACATTTAAATAGTGGTGTATATACTAGGTCGAGCTGGTCATTAAGAATCTCCAAATTGTTTTGCTGACGTAATTTATAAATTTCCAATGATTCTAATAGTGTTAATTTTCTCCCTTTCTCTGCGATGTGCAAGATCTGAAGAGAATCAAAATTTGGAAACGGGTGGTCGGTATTTAAACAATGGTTCGCGAAAGTTGAGGAAGTGTTGCCGAGTCTAAATGAGGAATAATGTTCGTTATATCGTTTTTCAAAATTACGACCAGTTTGACCCACATATACACCAGTACACTCGGAACATTTCAATTGATAAACTCCTGATTTTGAAGAAGAGGGCTGGTGGTCTTTAGAGTTGAACAATATAGTAGATAATTTTGAGGGGGCTCGGAAGGCTACTTTAAGGGGGCAATGCAGAGCTCCCATATTTTATAAATCGAATTATGCCCTTAATACTAAGTTAAGCAAGAAAAGAAATGCATATACGTGTTCAGAAATTTTTAATTATGATTTGTACGAGAAAGATTTTTTTTTAATTATAAATAAATAATTGTTGATGTTAAAAAGTATATTATAATATTAAGATCAACGAAATATTGCGTCGTACAATTCAAAATACATCCTTTACGAACATAATAAGCCCATCCTCAATTCACTACATGGTCTAATAATCCTATAGTTTGTATTATAAATAATGGTATTTTTGAGGCAAAATGCAACTAGAGTTGCCTACCACGATTTAAATTTATTAAATGAAAAGTCCGTACAGCCCAAGGGCGTGGCTAACTCGCTTTATTTACATGCACCCGAACAGATGCTGAAATCTAAACGTTTGCGATTGTATCTAACCATTCTGTGCGTACATGTCATATTTGAATGTTTAGCATTTCCTATTTTCCCATTAGAAGAGAAAGAACGGATTAATATGGTGTGTATTGACCTGAAAATTTGAAACAAAATATCTATAATAATTAAGTTTAATTATTGTTATAATTCGTACCCATTGAATGGAACCATAAACATATAATCTGAAGTGATACATACAAATTGTTAAATATAAAACTAAAATGAAAAAGTTAAATCATCATTTGCAACGTTCAATGTTTTATAAATTATAATAATCCTTGACATGCGACAGATGAAACAGCTAATCGGCGCGATCAGTTTGCAATGCGAATAAATGTAAAATGCGTCGAGTGCGGGCTCGTAGGTAAAGTACATTTATTGTTAAAATTATCCAGAATAGTTATAAAAATAAATTATTGCAAATTAAATTATGCACGTATAGATAATAACTGTGCAAAGGCCATATCCGATTTTTTTTGTTCGCTATGAAAACAAATTATAATATTGTTTTAATACCTTACTCCGCGAACGAATGTTTATAATTATAAGGAATAAGTTTACACCAGTGAAATAAATTCATTATAATACTCCGGCCTTTCTCTTGAATTAAAAGCGCTTGACCCTTATTTATAAACATTCTCATAGGCAGTTTCTAGCATAAATAAAAAGTAATAAGGTTATTATTTAAATATTTTTATTAATTCTTGTAACATTTCATTATTATAAAACTTAATTAATTTTTTTTCCATGTTATCATTCCAGAAAGAATCATCTTTATATATCTAAAAAAAAAAGATTAATAATTGAAATACAAATAGACTATAGTACTTACTCTTTCAATATTTATGCCAATTGACGTCCATATTATAAAATCACAATATATTCTTTTAGTGATATGTATTTGGCCTTGAATTTGGTAATAATAATTGTGGCTCCTTTTTAATTTAATCTGATTGTTAGCTATATATAGATACTTTATAATATTTTGCTGTACTGCATCAATTGGGGTAAATAAAAATAAAAAATAAAAAATAAGCTTTGCAATTTGTATGATCACCAAAGTAATGGTAAGGTCCATTAATTATATCTTGACGAAGAAATTTAACTTTGGTATCATATGATACATCAAGTCCAATATTATGCTTAATAGCACTTTGTATGCCAGTACGCATTCTTTTAATGTTCGAATCAAGATGCTTTCTTTCTACTATTGGAACATGTAATTTTTTAGAACTAGTGATTTTTTTAGTTAATTCTTTTAATTTGTTGCAATAATTCCTTAATAGATGATTCCGACATTCAATCTTATGTATAAGTCTATCATTATAGGGATTGCATTGTTGTAGCTTTTTACTTACGCTACTATCTCCATCTCCTATATAAAATGCATATTTTAAGCCATGCATTGCTATACTTTGTTGAAATCCTTGTACAATAATATTGGCTTCCATTCCCGTTGAAGAAGACGACCAATTTTTGTAACAAGTATGGTCAATTGCTTCTCTTCCTTTGCTGTTAGCTCTGGCACACACACAACAATATTTATTGCGTATACCAATATACAATACTTTTCTTGTCTCCGATCCTATAATTACTCCCTAAAATCAATAAACCTTAATTATAGTATATATTGCATGCAATAAATAACAACATACCACTCCTGAAAGCGCATCGTAGTTTACTTTGTAGGATCTTTTACTCCAAGCACCATCGACGATTACGGTAATGTATGGAATTCCATCTGCATCAATATGCCCTTTAGCTATAGCTAGTTCCTTTTCCTTTTTACCTGCTTCCTCAATAACTTCCCATGTAAGTTCCTTGATAAATGTAGACAATAGCTCTTGATTATTTTGGAATGTATGAGCACTCATACATGGAATATCACAAGAAGCCATTAGTTGCTCTAATTGCGAATATCCTGCACCTGTTGCTATTATTCCATAGGTTGCAGATTTATTTATATTCATAGTTGAAGAGTCTTCAATATCACTTGAGATTTTCTTGTAATTCAAACACATTGAACATTTAATTACAAATTGGCTTATTAAGCCTAATTTCCGCTCTGACACAATTTGTAGAGAGTTGCTAGAGCAACTAAATAGTGGAGCATGTTCAAATCCAATGATTTCATTAAAGAAATGCTGTAAATGTATTATACGTCTACCGAAAATAGACTCGCCTTCATTTCGTGCACTGTCACTACAAAATATATATTTATTTATTCATATATGTATTATTGAATATATTCTTACCTATTCCTTGCCTGCACAGTTTCGATTGGTAGAGAATCCATTAGGTTCTCATTAATTTCAACCGATTCCCTGCAATAAAATTGTGATTATATAGCATAGAGACAAGCCAATTTTTAAATATGATATTACTATCACCTTGTTTATCTCACATAACTGAAGAAGCACATAGTGGTTAAAACATTCAAAACAAATTTAAGTGTAATCAAAAACTCTTGAATCAAATAATATCTTTCATCTCGCACTGTTAAATAAGTAGCAACGGTTATTATCATGTAATAAAAAAGTAAGATTTAATGGTTTATTGCGTTAGATGGTTACGGGAATGCCCGAATTCCGTCTTGCATCATTGACGTCTAATGATTCTAAGAAATCTGTATTGGTCAATTTATCGCCTAACTGGGTCACGTCTAGTACATCTTCTCCAAAAGAATCAAGTAATTTGCCAATATGGAATTCGTATGGTTTAGATGAAAGACTCTAAGGTGCCGTGTTCACTTTCATTTAAAATGCATTAGGCTCCAAGACAACCAATGAGTTATGGAAATCCATTTGGAATTAAAAACCACGAATAAATAAACTTAACAAATCAAGCATTTATAAGTCAACATATGTAGGAAGACACAGTTCATCAGGATGCAATTTTAATATCATATTCAAAGAACATCTAAGACCACTTCGTCCAAACCATACGAATAATCTGATAGATCTTTTGGAGATGTGCTGGAGGTAATATATTAAGCCAAATATAGAGTAGTTCCTGTAATACACGATTAAACTGACCAAGTATATTTCTCCTTGTTTACAACTGCATACAGTAATTATTCCTACTAATATTTCAACAAATAAACTGTTTTACTTACATATATGCCTCAGAATGATACTCCTGATCAAACACAAAAGGGGGTTCTATGGCTGAAATAGAACTTTGGTTGTCTGCAGTGCTACTAGATTTAAAACAATATATTATAAATACCAGAGACCGGACAATATGAATATTAATTACTGTATATTGGAGGTATCTTGAAGAACTGCACTGTTTTTAAGTTTCTTCATTCTCATGCGCATGGACAATCGTTTACTGGTTGTTTTATATTTAGTCTGTCGTCCCATGGTGGCTAAAATATATAATTTGTTATTTGGATCTAACGCTAGCGCGAGATAATAATTCTATTTAATAAATATATTTAATATATTAACAATAAATTAGTATATTATACTTACTTACGATCAGAAATATTTTATTAAACAATTTAATAAATATAGGATGTCTATAAATATATATATCACACTACTCAATAACAATGAAAATCACAAAACACTGATTTTAAATCAACTTGCGTGCCTAAACATGGGGTGCGTTGTGTGGCGTGCGCGCGCGGTGCAGGGGTATCTAAAGTCTACCGTAATTCGTGATTGGTCCGCGCTCTTAGAAATTGGCACGCCCTGGGCCTACCTCGTCCCACACCGCGAAACCCCTGTGTTAGTCGTAGTGATCGTGCATTATCCCCTTAAGATTGTTTGATGTGAGAATATTTCCTATTTTTACTGAAATTGGTCCGAAAAAGGTTAACGAGGCAAAGATAGGTGTTGGTGCGGGTATAACGGGGTAGATCATTTTAATTGCTAACTGTCTATATTTCCGATGAATGATTTTGTCAATTTGGTTTGTGTAGAATCCGTTATTCACGGCGATGGTTTTGATATTTTTAATTTCAGACTCGAGATCTGTTTCGGAAAGTGGTACTGTTAGGGCTCTATGAACCATTGAATTATATGCCGCTAGTTTGTGAGATAATGGATGGTGGGAATTATTAGGTATAGTAATTCCAGAGTATGTGGGCTTTCGATATATGTTAAATGCAAATGTTGATGGCGTTCTTGTGATTGCTAGATCTAGGAAGTTTATTGTATTGTTCTTTTCTATTTCAACGGTGAATTTAATTTTAGGGTGAATGGAGTTTATAAAGTTTAGGAACATTTCTAACTGTCGTGGGGTACCGAGAAAACCGGCAAGAATGTCATCTACATATCTGTCCAAAATTTAATGTGTATGTCTGTAAGTTTCGACTTGAAAATTTGTTTCTCCAGGTGGGACATAAAGATGTCAGCTAACAGTGGGCTGAGGGGTGAGCCCATGGGGAGACCAGAGTTTTGAAAATAGAATTTATTGTCAAATTGGAAATAATTTTGTGCAACACACATTTCAAAGGCTGACTGAAGTTCTGATCTGGTTACTGGGTGTATGGTGGTTGTATCCATTAAGTCCCGAATGATAGTAAGGCATTCGTCACATGGAATTTTTGAAAACATGCTTGTGACATCAAATGAGACTAATTTAAAGTTTTTGGGGGCAGCGAGCGTATTGAGTTTGGTGATTAGTGAGTGTGAATTTTTGATACTGTATGGAGAGTTAAACTTAATTAACTGATTAAAAATAGCGTTGGTTTTGATTGCAAATTGCCGTATTGGTGAATTGATATAGGATACAACCGGTCTTATCGGGAGGTTTTCTTTATGAGTTTTGATTAACCCATATAATCGGGGTGCACGTGGATTCATAGTGGTAAGTCTCCAAAGATCAGATTTATCGAATATCGATGAAGGGTGTTTGAGAAAATCTCTTACGTTCTTTTGAAATTCGAATGTGGGGTCATTGATTTCGGTAAGGTCTTCCGAGGTAATAAAATCGTTTATTTTATCAGTGTATACTATTTTTGGCAGAATTACCACGATATTCGATTTATCTGCTCTTGTGAAAACGAGATCATTTACGGAGATTTTGTGTCTTAAGGACCTAATGGTTTGTTGATCTGAGATGTCGCTGGGGATAGATGTATGTTTTAGTATTTTTATAATGTCATTCTTGGGGATCAAATTGTCTGGTATTTTATTTAAAGCTATTTCCGATTCAACAATGAGGTTTTCATGAATATTATTGTGAGTAATATGAGGGGAGTAGTTTGGGCCTTTAGATAGTAGTGACATTTCTTTTTCGGTGAAATTTGTTGTAGATAAATTGTTAACTAAGGGGGTGTCATTATTAAATGTTGCATATCTTTCCGTCGGTACGGCGAGTGTATGTTTGGAGTGTGTCAGATTAAGGAGTTTTTTGGATTGAGTCTGATACTTTTTATAGATAAGTCTACTGATAGCGTCTCTGATGGAGTCGTCTAGGGCGTCAAATTCGAGGGCATGGAGTTTAAATGAAAGTTCAGAGTGTACTACCTTTAAATAATGTTGCAGGACACATCTCCGGCGGTAAAGGAATCTCACTTCCTCCCTCATCCAAATTTTCCGTGCTGCGTCTAAGGCCTTCTTTGCAGATGATGTAGTCGAGCTAGTTCTAATTAATCAAATTAATTAACCTTAAAAGTTGGAAAATCCGCTGCGGGAATTAGTTTGTAACCATTAGTGTTTACAGGGTAATCCCCGAGGGTGGGTTTTCCTCCTTCTTTGGTCTTACATGTGTATATATTTTCTCTTTTAGGTTATTTTTATTTTTTTAATTTTATTTTTTTATTGCTGTTCAATTGTATACTGTTTATTGATGTTTGTAAACTTATATAAGCGCGCTCGTTCATTTTTACCTTCAGTCATCGGGTAAAACTTGACAATGCCTAGAGCTTAGGCGAAACTAGTTGTTTTAAACAATTAAATAAGTGGTAAAAAACATAGTAGTTTTATTCATCTCCTTTATTGATATATATATATATATATATATATATATATATATATATATATATATATATATATATATATAGATATATATATAAACACATGCTATTGTGACAAATCGACTATTTTAACAGAGGGTTTGGTTTTTACATATAAAAATTAATTCATTCATTATCTGTCATGCAATAAACATTTCACCCTTTGGAAATTTCATTCATTAAACCCCGTCGAACGATGGAAAATTCAGCCAGTATTATATTTACGTATTTTTCTGCTGTAAAATATGAATAAGAATATTATTATTATTAGATTATTTATCTTTCATAAATAAATACATATTTATATATTATTTATAACATCCTAAATTGTTTGGAAATGTCAGTAAATAATTTGCAACATTTGTGTATCCCTTATAAAATATTTTATAGCTCCCGAGGTGTTTATTGGCAAAATTAACATATTTCATAGTTTAATCGGCAATAAAAGTTATTACCAAATTTGAAATTAGTACCTCGCATAAATTAGTTTCTGATAATTTATGAGTAGAAGCAAGTTTTACAACATAATTATGGAATTACAACCACTGCTACTACTACTACTTTTCGTTGCTCTTAAATAAATAAATTTAATAAATAGTTGAAGTTAAATTAAACAGTGTTTAACAAACAGTCCTAAAAAAAATCATCTTATAAAACACATTCTTGAGCTAAAAAGGAAAGTACGGGTCTTTTATTTTAGCACAAAAAAGATTTCTCTCTCTCCATAGAATACACCATTAATAACGTGACAGCATAAAATATGACAATAAAGTCTGCCAAGCCTAATTGTATCGTTCTCATCAATAACCCACCCTATAAAGCTCGACAGTATCCCAATTATATTAATTGCCCGATATGATCAAAGTCCAACAGTGTCTACTTGCGTTTATTTAGTTAACTGGCCGATACCGGATAATGGAGTCGATGATGAGCTTATGATCACGCTTCTTATAAAACCGTTCCGGATCAATATCAGTAATTTGTTACAGAGGATGCGTCGCCCCCATATTAATATAAAATAAACGACAGCATATTTTATCGACGCTGTCTTAGCAAGTATGTATGTGATGAAAAACCTACTTGAACCGGGCGCCTTCACCAAAACGGCACATAAATCAACTCTGGAACGGTTGGTAATAAACGCGGGAATAGTCGAACTGATTTTATCGAGCTGAATTTATCTGTCACATTCTATCTGTTGAGTGGTTGTAAAGTTTGTTGTAGTTATTAACTGTGTTAGATTAGTTACAGAAAAGGTGTAGTATTACTACATGAGTGTTCTTTAGATATGGAATCATGTATTTTGTGTGTAATATTAAACCCTATTAATAATGATAATCTATTTTAAGTTTCACAAAACCTGTATTATAAATTGTTATAGTAAAGATATATGATGAGACAAAATAAGAAAAAAATATATAAAGGTGGGTTTATACTGACATAAAATAAGAAATCAACTGTAGTTTGTATTGTAACTTTCTCTCTAGAGAGAACGTTTAGTGCTATCTGGCGCAAATTACAAAGGTAACAATGCACACCATTGAGTGTATCCTTCAACATACATTATCACCATGTCATAAGGATCATCGGGTAGTGCCCTCCATTGAAATAATATTCCAACGTAGTATTAGATATTTAGTTCAAACCAATCATATGAGATATGATATGAACGTGAATTCAGTTAGTTATTTCTCACATTATTTCTTATTTCACAATATAAAGAATGTAATGATAAATGTACTTCAAAAATTAAATTTCTATTTTTATTTCAGCATAAATCAACTTTTACTGTAAGAATTTATAATACGCGTTTCAAATAAACAAATTTGTTTTGCAGATTCTTAATGGCCGTATTTTTAATTACACTGACAGTAATCATTAGTGTGCCATTGGCACCACTAGTTAGAAAGTCACAACTAAATAGTGAGATTGCTTAATATCAGTAGATTTGTAATACATTATACCTATGAGAACAGTGTCACAAAAAATAAGTTATTATAATAATCATTATTTATTAATTGGTTATAACTATTACGGTCATTTCTTTTGACATCGTAACGGTTTTTAACAATTGTTTTTGATTGAGATTCTAATATAAAATTTTAAAGAAAAACGTATAACAATATAAAATAACACTATTGGAAATATAGCAATGAAGAATCCAATTACGAACAAAAAATAAGCGATTTCATCACAAATTTTCGCATTCATTTTGATAATTACTAAAACAATAAGGGCGGCGCTTTGAGCGAGTTTTCCCTCGGCGGAATCTTTTATAATGGAGGCGTTTATAATGGGATCCAATAATTAATTAAATTTCGAATTAATGGATTTTCGTTCGCACCACTGTTCTTTCTGCGGGTTAATTAGACCAACGCTACTGTGCACTTTAGTATGTAATAAACACATTAATATTATTAAATAATGGACAGTATATGCAGCCAAGAGGGCCTTACATGGGATAATTCATCAGAAGTTTTAGGTTTACAATTGGTTATTTATAAAATAAATACTGATAATTATTTCTAATAATTAAGGTACATCAATATTATGATTATACAGCAACAGTATATAAATCAGAATTTGTTTTTCTTATTATAATTTAGTAGTATAGTTTATTGTTCCAACTGGTTTATATATATATATATATATATATATATATATATATATATATATATATATATATATATGTATTTGTCCGCCCCGGAGTGGGCGTATAATATCGTCTGAGGCCAAGAGTTGAACACCGTAAGCGAGACAAGTAACATTTCACTCGTTGTATAATAAAGTTATCAATGTAAACCGAGTAGTTTATTCAAACAAATCCACGGTATACATTTAGAGAAGTTGTAATAAAGTACATGGTCCTTCCTCCATGGGAATTACAATTGAATATTGTAATAATTGTAATAATTCAGTGCGTATACAAGCAGAATTTACCGGCCAACGTAAAAGCGTGATTTCGAGCGAAAGAACGCGAGTGCGGAATGAGAGGGAAAAGCCGATCGGCGTTGACTTGAGGACGGGGTGCGTTGAAAGACACGAGTAGTATCGCTCTAAGTTTCTTTCCTTTCCTGTTATCGTGAGAATTATCGGAATCTTTCATTTGATATACATACAATGTTAAACACATAATTATTTATATTTTTAATATGATTTTATAATGACTGATTTAACATGTTAACATCCCTTCGTGGCACACTTAACATTATTTATAAATCGTGAGAGATTAACAGAGCCTGAGAGCCTGAGAGCGATGAGTTAGAGGAAAGAATTGAAAAGTAACTAAAATTTTAGTGGATTTGAGTGTGTTCACGTACAAATTCAGCAGCTAGGAGAGGAAAATGATCTTCCTGCTCAGTATGCTTATCGAGTTGTGGTAGACTTAAGGGAGATTCCTTGCCCTTATGGGTCCTGCGAATTTGATACAAAATATTGTTACGTCCTTCACTTAAGGCAGCGACAATTGAGTTGCCTTTGATGGGAGATTTAAGCATCGGCTGGAGATTAACATGTCCGAATGCTCGGGTCTTTCGTAGGTCGCATCTTACCAAACAAGCGGGCCACTACCATTGTCTACTGTCTGGTTGCGTCGCTAGTGCTGCATCAGCGGGCTGCTGAAATTGACGCACATTGCACATCGAATGAATTGTGCGGCGCGTGGAATTTACCTATGACGAGAGATACATTTAAAATATTATATAATTTTTAAAGTCCATGTACATCTAATTAACAGATTATAATTTGTGACATGTCGCTGTTCTACGAATTGCTTGCACCAGATCAGTATAGGTATATCCTAAATCTTGCAAACTATATTCTATTAAATTAACCTATCCATTCTATTTAAGTATGTTTCTTTTATCCCGCACTATTGTATACTTATTTTATATCTACACATAATCTTTGGGGACTGGATCGTCGTCTAGTACAAGCTTTTTTTTGGCTTGAGGTGATACCGTACTGGCATTCTCTCCCGGATAGTACTAAATGCCGGCTTACCTACCAACTAAACCCCATGCCTTTCCAACCCCAATCCCGAAACCGCATTCGCATTAATTCAAGTTTGGGGGGCATTTCCTCGCGGTTAGCCACCCGCGCGCCCTTGTCCTCTCTATTCGCGGAATACCTCGTCTATTATCATTGGGATGTGTCCCACGATGTCTAAACATGAACTTAAGCTCTCGAGCATTAGAACCACCTTGCTGTCCGGAGTCATTCTGGCCCCTAATCGCGTCTCCAAAGCCGCCCTCGTTGCCGTTCACCACGCGCACGAATAGATGGGGTGCTCCGCGGCCTCCTCCGGAGCCTCACACAGGGGACGGTTTTTCATGTCAGCTGCCACCGTACCAAGGTCCTTGTTCTGGTCTACCCAGTACTCACCGGCTCCTGGTATCGTTGCGCTCTTTCTTGGACCAGGACCTCAATGGGTGCCATACCGGCGATGACCAAGGATACTTCCCTGTACACCATCCGAAACCCCCTTGCTACCCTCAGCGTGCACCTCCGCTGTACTACCACTAGCATATTTCGGCATTTGCGGACCTCCATCGCCCGTGCCCATGTCGGTGCCCGCTAAAGCATGATGTTTTCGGCCACCCTAGCCTGCAGCATGCGTTTTCTTTGTCCTGCCCCCCTGGCGTTTGGTATGATTTTTGCCAGGGCCGCACTTGGCCGCTCTTCCTGAGACCTCCCACACCGCTAGGCATTTTAAGGCTTTCTTTGGGTGTCACCTCCGTCTCACCTATCTGAAAAGATATCGTTAATGGCTTCCCTCTACCGCCTCGGCTTTATGTTCTGCTGCCTGAAGCTGTTTTTCTCCCGGCTACATCCTCACTCTCTCCAGGCTGGTGTTGACTACCGTTCAGGTCCTCCTCATTTCTGTCGCTGGTCAACCGGGCGACGACGTCTGAGTACTCTGTCAGCTTGGCTCTGTCGGGCAGGGCTATCCAGAGTCATGCATGACGTTCAACAGGGTGGGGCCTATTGCAGACTCAATCGTATATGTTTGGTGGTTCCCCCGTCGCTGCGTGTTGCCTCCTCCAAAGCTCTCTTCGTCGACCTTCTTGGGCTGAAGCTATGCTGCGGCGGTGACAGTTGCCTAGGTACATGCTTTCCAGAATCAGATACTCGATTACACATCTTAAGCTGATGCTCTCAAGTGACACGGCGAGGAGTCGTTCGATCTTCAGGATTTCTGCGTTGCATAGGCGCAATGCTGGCTGGTATAATTCTGGTTACGTCCAGGTTTCATTCTTGGAACCCATTTCTTGGCTTTCAAGTATCCTTACTCTTTCTGAACCCCTGAAAGTCAAGAAAGGGTCCCAGGAAGAAATTGGATACCTGAAAGCCTATATCCATTTTCTTCCCTCTCTTGACTTTCAGGTATCCATTCTCTACCGGAGTCCCATTCTGGATTCCAGGTATCCATTTTCTTCCCAGACATCCGTTACTTCTCATCTTTCTAATTTTTCTCAGCTTTCCCGGGGGTCTGCTTCTGTCTTGGGCGATTAGTACGCATTCAGACATCCAGGGGACCGCTATGGACATTTCAGCTGGCCCTGGTATAAAAAAGTATGAGTCGATTAATAATAATTGTCACGATCATTATTATAGGCCCTAGGGCGATGTATAATAGTGTGTTCTGGATCTCTTGATGCCTATAAACCACGGCGGAGGTGGCTATCACTCCAAAATTAGGTTGATTAGGCCGTAGTCAATCAGATTCTTGATGTGGCTTGTTTCAGAATAGCTATATTATATATATATATATATATATATATATATATATATATATATATATATATATATATATATATATATCTATACGGTGTTGACAGCTGTTACGTTCACGTAAGGTATGGTTCTGGATAGTTCTGGATAGTTGGCTGGACGGTAGCATAGCTACAGACACTTAGGCCTCAAATTGGGCCCATTGTGAAACCTCCCTTTAAGGCTGCTCACTCGTCAGACCAGTCAATTTTGCGTGCAAGCTGCAAAACTTTGGCGGATGAGGAGCTGCCAACGCTGACCATACTAGGCCAGTACTCCCCTAGTATTAGATGCCTAGTGTTTACTAGAGCTGGGCAGAGGCATATTACATGCTCTGCTGTTTCTTGTTCTTCATTGCACCCTCTACATAACGGGCTGTTCACCAGACCCATCGTGTTTAGGTGTTTGTTTAGCCGGCAGTGGCCAGTTAGGATGTTTGTTAATAATTTCAGATTAGTTCTAGATAAGTTAAGGCGCCCATGGATGCAATTTTACAAGGTTGCCTAATTGCTGCCTTTGATTGCTTGCAGCCCGGCGTTTCTCGCCGTCTTACCTTGTGAAGAGCATGTGTCCTATGCTCTATTATTTTTTTCAGAGTACCTGCAGAAAGTATGTCATCCTCTTGGGTTGTTAGAGGATGTAAGGATTCCTTTCTGGCAAGTTCATCTGCTATTTCGTTCCCCTTGATGCCACTGTCCTTTTATCCAGCAGAGTTCTAGTTTGTCATATTTAGCTAGCTCCTCCAGGCTGTGTATACATGAATATAGCTCTTTCGACACAAATGTGTTGGCATTTAGTGCATTTAGAGCTGCTTTGCTGTCGGTGAGTATTTGGATATGTTTATCCTTAATATTCCGTTCAGCTAAAATTTGAACACGCTTTAGTATTCCTGTTAATTCAGCTTGGAAGACTGACGTGAGTCTTCCAAGTGGTGCACTTATCTTAAGATCAAGTTCTGGTTAGAATATTCCATAGCCAGCTCTCGTCTTAGTTTTGGATCCATCAGTATACATGGTTATGTTGGCGGCTTGTGGGACACCATGCATTGTGATGATGGTCTGAATGGTGTTTGACAAAACTGTATTTGGGTAGAATTCTGTCGCACATACCTTCTATGAGGGGGTCTAGTTTGATAGCTTCACTCAGTATGCTGCTGTGTCCAATGATTCTACCTTTATCATGCCACAGGTTGAGTGAAGATAGCCTTAATACTGTTTTTACTACAGTCTCCCTTATAATAAGGTCGAGTGGTTGTAGACACAACAGTGCTTCAAGAGTTGCTGTGGGCGTTGTTCTCATAGCGCCGGTGATGGCAAGACACGCCATCCGCTGGATGTGTGATAGCTTTGAGATTGTTGTAATTTGTTTGGTTTTCGACCACCAGACTATTGCACCATATGCGACTGTTGGTCTTATGATCGCGGTATATATCCATTGGGTTATCTTGGGAGACAGGCCCCATGTTTTACCAACCGCCCTGCGGCATTGCCAAAATGAGATGCAAGCTTTTTCCAGCTTGGATGTTATATGTTCATGCCAGTTCAGTTTTGTATCCATGATTAATCCTAGATATTTTACTTTATCTGTAAGAGTCAGAGGAACCTTAAAGAGAGTTAGCATGTTCATGAGTTTCCTCTTCCTCGTAAACAATATCAGCTCTGTCTTTTTTGGGTTAACTGTTAGCGAATGGCTATCGCACCAGTTCTCAACAATCTTTAGGGCACTCTGCATGAGGTTACAGAGTACACCTTCAAAACTGCCATTAATCATGATCACTATGTCGTCGGCATAGCCAACGGCATAGTACCCTGAGTTGTTTAATTCCAGGAGGAGGCTATCAACTACAAGGTCTCATAAAAGGGGTGAGAGGACTCCACCTTGAGGACAGCCTCTTCCTGCAACTTTTTTTGATGTTACGTCATCTAGTGTTACTTGGATTGTTCTTAGACCAAGACGTGATTTATGGTAAGGGACTGGTGTGTAGTCAGGCACTGTATTGATGTTTCTGTAGGTGGGATATGCCCAATTCGTAGGCTTCATGACAAATGATTTCTGTGTCAACCAGGCTGCCGGTAAAACGTGGGTTATTTTCAGATGATTAGTGTCTCTTCATTTGTAATGATACTGTAATTATAAGACATTTCTATCCTAATAGATCCTGGGTGACTATACATTTCCTGGGTTTTTAAACAAGGAAATGTATACCTATCTGTTATCTGCATTTTATAATTGTAGTCTTCTTTGGGAGCGTCAACATGTACTGCTTTTCTTGATTGTGAAATGAACAACGTTGTTCCGAGGTGACGATATCTTCTACTTTAACTCCTCAGAATATCACTCGGGCGCACTGCGGGTCTTATAGGAGGCAAGTAGCATCATTTAGCATGATTGGGGCGACATTGTTGTAAATCTCCACCAGGGATGGATTTTATTTATTCATTCTTACTGATGACTACGTAGAGCCATCCCTATTTTTCAATGCGATGGGAGATAAAGTTTTATGAAATTTCCATTCTTGTCTGCTTATTAACTTCATGTTCCGGCTCGTCCTGTTATCTGTAATTAATTGATAGCTCCAGTCATGCCCGTTGACTAGATTTTTAATATCCATCTCTGTCCCAAATTGTTCCAACACTTGGGCTGCTGGCTTCGTTCTCGGAGGTGAACGGAAGAGAAAATAAAAAAGCACTTATAAAAATGTCCACCTTCGGCTTGAACGCAGGCTTGGCATCGACGAACCAACGATCCTTTAATACGGTGTAAAATGATTTCTTATTTGAGTCGCAGAAAACTATTAGCACAAGTAGTGTAAGATGCTTTAATGAGAAGCTGCGAAATAATAATTTGCCTGTGGGATCTTTGCCTAGTGATAGCACCACCTTTCTCGATTGGGAGTTGTTGGACATTAAGACAAAAAAAAGCAGGGGAACACAAATAGTTAAGGCATACGTTTGTATATTTATCTGTTTTACAGCAAAGACGGTTCATATAGAATTAGTTACAAATCTTGCGTCGATTTGCCTCTTGAGGGTGTAAACCGATTAAAATATATTCGACAATGCGAAAAACTTTGTAAGTGCGAGTGTAGACCTTAAAGATTTATCTAAATAAGTATTTGAAAATAGGAATAAGATTGAAATGGCCAAGGCACATGAATAAATTGAATGGCACTTCATCACCCACCCACCATCAGCACCTGCAAAGGGCTCAACAGCATCCAAAAGATGTAGCAAGGACTATGTATACGAATTCAAAGAGCGACAAAAGTTGTATAAAACGAGTGCGAAGTGTTACATCCGGGTACTGTTGTATTAACTAAGGATGATAATACTCTGGTATTACAGTGGTGTCACAGTAGAGTGGTGCAAATGGTTCTCGGAAAAGACAACATTTCAAGTTTACAAGAGAGGGCATGTTTAACACATAATATTCACCATTGGGCTGACGAAAGCTCGCACGCCTGTCGAGAATATAGTTATTAGAGAAGCTTTTCCAGTAATGTTTGAGTTGGCATAATAAACCAAAATCGTCCTAATATCGATAAATCTCAACGTTTTAGAACAGGCATTACACGAGACGCCACTGCAGATAGGGGATGACATGCGTTACTTGCATGATGGAGCTCCTGCTCGGTTGGACCTATACCTACCAAACAGATGGATTGGTCGCGGCGGCCCTATCTTATGGCCCGTGAGATCAACGTCTCCACAAAATACTAAGATATATGTGGCTCTATTAGAAAATACCGCAAAAAAGTTGGAACGAATGGTACAAACTACATCACAAGGGTGCAGCTGTGTTTGAAAGCAGACGATTTTCAATTCGAGCAATTATAAACATAGAATGACCGCGGATTGTTGGTCCTATCTCAACAACAATGAAATTATAGAAAATGTATTCATTTTAAAATGTATTTCTTTGTATTATGTTGTTTGTCTCTTGTATTAAAGATCTGGATATACATGTAACTTTGTTCAAATATTCACAGAACGATATAATGGATATACTCGGATATAATAATATTAATAAACTAATAAGATACCCATGTGAATGCAAGGTTGCCCAGTGTACGTGTCTTTAAAATGGTCCGTAAGTACTGAGGAAGCATGGTACAATATTCTTGTATAAAGATTTTCAACTTTTCGAGTAAAGCCGGCCATACACGTTCCGGTATACCGGAGAGGTAAACCGGATGGTTTTCCTCTCCGGTTTGCCTGCACAGTCCCTGGAGCCAGCCATACGCGTTGCCCTGTACCGGAGAGGTACGCCTGCACAGGTAAACCGGAGCGTGTGTGTGGACAAGTTTCGGTAAACCAGCACAGGCGTGACCTGTACGGGCGACCGGAGAAGAATCAAAATTCGATTCTTTCTACCCGAAGGTGAGTGCTTCATCGGCTTTACCGCCAAAACAGTGCACTTTTTATAACAATATTTTTTCAACATTTTCTTTGGAATTAAAATATCTACAAAATGAGACCAAACACGAAATAAATGTTTCCAAATTTAATTTTTTTTATTTCAAATTTTATTTCAATTCCTGTAATTTTTCCGGTTTAACTTGAAATAATCTCGACATTATTCCCGAAACTACTATATACTATATTTTTATTACAAAACGACAAATATGTAGCCCAGTACTGTTTACCCTACTGTGTGTGTGCAAGGCAGTGTGCAGATATACCGGAGAGGAAAACCGACAGGTTTACTTACCTCTCCGGTTTACCGGAACGTGTATGGCCGGCTGATTCTTCTCCGGTCGCCTGTACAGGTCACTAAGCCTGTGCAGTTTTACACAACTGGTCTTTGCGCAGGTAAACCTCTCCGGTATACCGGAACCTGTATGGCCAGCTTAACATGTCACTCATTGTATAATAAAGTATTTCAATGTATTGCGTATTTTCTTCAAACAGATAATACAGTACATTTATGAAGTAGATAATTATGTGGCGAACACACTTGTTTGGACGTTGACATTTAGAGCGACATAGTCAAACGCATTTGCATTTCATGTAAACTAGCTTTTTGACACGCAGTTAATTGCACTTGTCTACCGCGCAATTTACATTTTATAAATATTTGCATTTTGCTCAAAACCGTACAAGCAAACAAATGTTTTAATTAGACGCTTCACTACCTGCGCCATAGCATCTGAATAAGAATTCCGAGATTATCCTATTAACGAATATTTTTTATTGAATCTCTTTTCATATCCATTCTTCTTACTTACTAACCCTACTTTATTGAAAATAATATATTATATATTCTTAGTATGTTACTTTATTATTCGAATAATGAAATCAATTCATAAACTTCAGATAGATTATTTTGTATTAAATTACAACTTTTAAGGTATAAGCAATTAGTAATGATTTAAATTCACACATCAGATATTGTTAACAACAGCTCTAAAACGTTTTTATATGACTATGACTAGGTTCCCATTAAGCTAAGAATGTTTCACCTTTGGTGTATGGATTAGTTCAACTGTCATAGTATACTTTTTTTGTTGTATTTATTCATTATATCAATATTTACATTCTATCCTTCATGGCAAAAACTCTAGTTGTATAATATTATGTAACTTTAAATAAACAATCATATTCATATTTTTAAATATTAATTATAAAGTGTTGAGTACAAAATATTATCGCTCTAGTCAGAAAATGTCGTACTTTTTGTTTTCCATACATATTATCCTTTTAAGTACGGCTGCCGTCAATATACACAATTTTCGTCTATAAGCGATTTGATATATTATATTAGGAATGAAAGTCGTTTATTGGTATTTGTTGTTGTTTGTGTAAAATTTGTATCTCGAATCTCTATTAGTATTACAGTAACTCTAGTTTCTAAGCTATTGTTAACTAACGTGTTGCAGGTAGATACTCTATTATCTAAATAAATAGCGATACCTGAAGCTTTTAGAGTATACACCTCCGATACACAAGTAATTTGTGATTCAAAATTTTAACTACGGTTGTCGCAATATGCGATTTGTAATTTGTTGCTAAAAGAGTAAATTTACTTTAGTTGTACTGGCGGACACGATCACACAAATCTCACATACATTCATATTATTGAAAAATAGTTAATAGAGGATATCAAAAGTTGTATTTTCGCAAAATATAAGACCTTTTTCCGGTATAAAATATTTTACATTCAATTTATAACATTTGAAAATGTTTGTAACACATATTAAAGAAATTAATAATTTAAATTGATAATCAAATTTCAGAATTATAAATACATTAAAAAAGCAGGACTGTATTCACTGCTTATTAAATTTCGTATTACGGAACAATTAGATTATAGAATTAATGAAATCTTAATTAAGAAATTTTCTGATAATTATGATTAATATTATGTTAAAGAAATTTGGACACAATAAAACTTGAATTTTGCGAAAATGAGCCTGATTTAATGACTTAATGAGATTGAAGAAGACGACACACGATTAGTCCGAAAAAATAATAATATATAAAATATCGATGTTACTATTCTAATATGAAGATTATTAGAGCACTATTATGTTGTATTTTGGTATAAATAAATTAAGACAGTACATGGTAAATTTACTTTCTCTTGTTATACTAATTTATGTATAATTTATACCTGTGAAATAGGAAGATCAAGTGGTATGTAACTTGTAACGTGAAATCCAATTACATTAGGAGCAGATACCATCTTTCACCCGACATGTAATAGGAAATCTACCAGTGCAGCCCCTTAAATGAGAATGAGTCAATTACAGCTGCGTCCTGCAGAGTATATTCCTACAGAGTGGCTGTAGTAACGCAGCGAACAGATTGTATAACAAAAGCAATCTGCAGGATACGCGCGCCCGAGCGGCTTTGGCCTTATTGAATGCAACCTCATTTCGTCCTCTTTTTACAGCGCGATTAATGAATGTATACTGTCGTGCTGTCTTTAGGCAGAATGATTTTTTTACCAGCAGGGACGAAACTTAAAATCCTGTTAACGTTCGCTACACAAGGGAATAGAAAATTTGGATTGAAGTAGGGCTCCGTTATTTTTAAACCAAACAATAAAATACGCTTAGGGTAATGCATTTCAGGTTAAATATTGACTGTCGCGAGTGTCAGGAGCGATTAATATTAAATGAGTGTCGGCGAGAACGAATTGTCCTTGCTCGAGTTTCATGACGATTCTGTTCTGAGAAACAATGGTTTATGATGTATAATATACATACTTTCATAAATTATTTGTTATAATGAGTAACAGAAATAATATTATACTAATAACTCTAATATCAGCTTCTGTCAAATAGCCGCAGAATTATAACTTCGTTAATAAATGTCGCATGTGCAAGTAAATGACAATCAAGTTTTAAAATCCATTGTTTACGTTAATTCTTCCGTAAATGTTTGTACCTGTACCTAGAGAAGTCCGCGGGCGTATAACTAGAACGGAGCACAAAAGGCGCAACCTATAAACCGCGAGAGCATTATTTGACTTGTGACTTAAAAGTCTTTGGGTTACTATTCCTTTACTTTTACAAATATTTAACATAATAATAACATAATAAAACTAAGTCAGCAGATTTTGGTACTTTTTAATAACGTTCTTTATTGTTGTATTCGGCAGTGGCTAGTAGAGACTATGATCGTAGGGTCACCACGAATATAAAATTCCGATTCGCTTCAGATGTTGACGGCGACAGACATTTCTCAGAAATGGTCTTAAAATGTTCAGGGGACTGTAAAAGGTGTATTGCAATGAAACTCTCCAAGCGTGAATCGTCCGTGCTATTTTGTAGGAATAGCGACGTTTAAGCTAGCGAGAAAAATCTGGAGATGTGATGTCCCGCAAGAAAACTGAACATTAAACAATATTTATATTATCTCACGTGATATTATTATTATTATTATTAAACTTGTGGCTCCACGGTGTGAGTATAGGGCATCCTTTAGGATGATTCTGTAGCTGCTAATTATGAACAAAATCATTAGACTGGCCCCTCAGTGTCACGTCTTTCACTGCCGTTTTTACAGTATTTTTCCACTTTTGTTTGTTGTTTGCTTTTGTCGATATGTGCATCCATGTATATTCTATTGTGTTCCATAGGTATCTGTCTCTTCGATGTTTTTAATGGTTCTTTCTTTCTTCCTTGCCCGTTTAATCATGTACTCAAATGCTTGATTTGCTATTTCTCCATGTCCCTTTCTTAGAGTGTGATGTATCCATTTTCTTTTTTTTACTTGCGTTTCTATATATATTGGTTGCATCACATAGCTCAGGTGATATAGGGCGAGATAATTTCTTCATGCTACAAATATACATATTGTGTCCGTTTTCGAACTTAAGCATGCAGATCTTGCTTACTATGCGAATTTCGCTTATCTTAAGAGATATAAAGTCTGTTAAATATTTTTATGTTGAATGTCTTCTATGAATTATATATATAAGTCTGCTCTTATTTCTACGTTTCTGATTGTCCAGTCTTGCAACACCCATCGCTCTTCTAAAGTATTTTAATTCGATTGCTTGTATTTTACCATTCTAAAGAGTTTATGTTTAATTAAAACGTTTAGTTTTAAACCCGATATCAATTTATGTTTTTTCATTTCAATTTAATTAAGAATCTTTATACTAAACATTATTTATTATAGCTTTATCACTTTATATAAAAACTTGAGCTTCAATATCTATACAACTGAATCGGTAACATCAGTTAGTCATATTTAAAACATATTAGCGACTTTTATAAGATTAGATTTGATAAATAAGATTTGTTAAGTTTGCAAGAAAATAAGGAAATATGTATCAATCTTACTCTTTATAATTCTATATTTTTGAAATAATATTCAAGTAAGATCCTTTAGAATAATCAGAGACACTAGATGTGTCTCGAAAAACGACAAATAATTATGAAACCAATAAAGTTGGCATGCAATTACAGCTAACATATTTTTGCTATCATGTTAAATGCAAATATATCTTCATAGATGCCGGGGGGGCTTGTTGGCATTCTCCTCCGGAATGTGCTGAATTGCAACTCTCTTCAGTCGACCTACCAGCTAAATCCCCACCTCTCTCCACCGCCAGACCTAGGACCTCTCTCGAATTTTTTCAGGCCTAGGTAATAGGTAATACATTAGTAATATAATCATAATTGTCCAGGTCTTGTTGACAACGTCCATGATTCGCAGCTATATATTGCCTTCTTCTTCAAGTGGCTATCCTCCTGCGGATATTGACTATCACTTTGGTTCATCTTGTTCTAGTCACTGCTCTCCTGAATAAAGCCATTGACGTCATTTCAGTCCATAGGCGTAGGTTTCGTAGACATGCTATTCTGCGGTGATCTTCTTCTATCTATCTTCCCTTGCAGGCTTAGTTGTAGAAGATGAAATTTTCGTTTACTCAATTTTTCTGCGTTTGACAGTGGTTAGATATTTTAGTACTTTCGCGATGCACTGCAGTATTTTTTCGTTTGTAACGTGGTGGACCCATGGTATACTGAGTATGTGACGATAACACCACATCTCAAAATATGCGTCGATTCGTTTACAGGAAGCTTCAGTGAGGGTCCACGTAGACTGGAGGACTGACAACACCCTAATTCAAGAATTAATTCCGAATGTTAAGTTACATAGAATGTTTCTCATCTTGTTGAATATACCTCTTGTCTTTTCAATTATGCATCTTATTTCTTGAGGGTTGATTCTTTATTCAGAGTACATCACAAGTAAATAATTGTTTAGAACGTTGGTAGAACTGTATTATTCGAGGTTATCGATGTGGTTTTTTGCTAATGATTAGAATTTGCTTTTTCAGTTCAGCTTCATACCATATCGCTCACTTGCACACTGTATTATGTATAAATTTTGTATACATTTATATAAGAGCAAAGGGCAATTAGAAACATGAAAAGTTATTATTTTATGAATGTCTATTATTACAATACTTGGTGAAATGCTGGTCGTTCGATGGGGATGAGTTTTACATGCAAAGAAAATTTAATTAATATTTAGGCATAAAGTCACTTGAAATCGTGAATCGGCATAGCTTGGTAGGGCCCCAACCGAACCACTCCGAGACCAATATCGGCTGATTAGGAAATAACTCAGGCGGGCCATAGAGCGTAGCTAGGAGGAATTGTGGCGCTTCTGTAGGGAAGTCGAGGACGATCCGTGGGGCTCCCCTACAGGCTGGTAATGTAGAATATCTCAGCTCGTCCGCCTGGCCTAGAAGCCACGGTCTCCGAGATGTGTAGGAGCTGGTGGCAGCCGTTTTCCCACCGGGCAGAAGATTGAACTCGGAGACAAGCACGGAGCAGAATGGCCGGGGGGACGCGGAACCACCACAAACCAAATAGGAAGAAGAGGAGGTCTTGAAAAACATAAACAAGTTAACTAATAAGCAGGCACCGGGCGTGGACGAGATACAAAACGAAATGCTAAAGCTAGCCGCACAAGAATTGGCGAGGAGAATAACCGATATAGCTAACGCTAGCCTTGAAAGCGGCGTCTTGCCCAAAAGTCAAGGTCAAGTTAGTACTGCTGCCCAAACCCGGACAGTAACTCACGTATCCGACAGCATATCGCCGGCTGTGCTTGCGAGATGGTACAGCGAAGATATGCGAGAGACTCATTGCGGACCACCTCACGGAAGCCCTGGAAGTAGCTGGCGGACTGGATAAATGACAGTTCGGTTTCGCTACGGATAACTCCACCACGGACACATTTCTGGAGGTCCGGGAAATGGCGGAGGAGGCGAATTGGGGAACTTAGAGATACATGATGGTCACCACGGACACTTCAAATGCGTTCAATGTGCTGCCATGGTCGACCATCATGCAGGCATTGGAAAACAAGACAAGGACTCATCAGGGGCTTACAGACAAGAACATTTACGATAAACGGCATGAAGACCAGTTACCAGGTGACGGCCGGAGTTTCACAGGGGGTCGGTACTAGGCCCGCTCCTGTGGAACGTCGCATTCGATGAAACAGTGAGGACTAAACTCCCGGAAGACGCATTGGCCGAAATCACCATGATGGGAGAGACTTCCGCGAGCGAGCAGCAGAAATACCTTGGCGCGATAATCGAAGCCAATATGCATTAGACGGCACAAACCAGGAAAGCACCCAAAAGGCAGCCCAGACCGAGGCGGCTTTGGCAAGGCTCCTGTTTAACTTTGAAAGGCCCAATGAGAAGAAACGGAAACTCCTGTCTAAGGTCTCGAGAGCGCTCTATGCTGTACCAGCATGCGCGAATGCCACCAATATAAGGATACGGGCGTACAGGACGGCATCGACAGGCGCAGCGTAAGTACGGGCAGCAGTAACACTGGCTGACATATATGCTGAAGAAAGCGCGGAAGTGTTATACTAAGATTAGACAGGACACCGAACCTAAGACAGTCAAGGAGGAAGCCAGAAAACACAAGCTTGTTAAGTGGCAAACGGGGCTGAGACGGATCTTCCCCCAGATAACACCCCTAGTCAACAGGAACCATGGACAGATCGACCACTAGCTGGCGCAGCTATTAACAGGACACGGGTGGTTCCAAACAGACTGTCAGACTGACCAGTCAGACAACCTGGCGCAAATGGTATACAGTTGCCGCAGATGGTATAAAAAGCGGGCTGTGGCTCGACCTGGGGGAAGAAAGACCGATACCACAAAGACTTAGGACACTAATGACTCACTGTGACAGAAATTGCGAAGCAGTGAGGAGGTTTACCAACATATTTATCTGGCATGAGTTTAACGATGACCTTAAACTAACACAGACATAACAATAATCTAACAAGATAAGAGACAAGAGACATGACTATCGGACGAACGGAGGACGGTGCATGAGGGCTTATAGTGTCTCAGACGCGGGCAAGGCCCTTGCGACATAACGTGAGGTTTGGTTTGGTAGATAGACGTCCCGGACCGAACGCGGGATGATGGAGACAAGTCTCTCGAAAATACTACCTTACAGGCCAAAATAAAAGCTTGGTAGGACTTAACTTATCCGTCCCCCATAGGCCGGACTGGGCCTTGGAAATGGCCCGGACGAATCATCGTCAACCAGCTTACATGGACTCCTTTGGATTTGGTTATAGAAGGTAAAGTATATTACTATACAACTAGTTTGACCAGAAAACGATAGAAGGGCTCACCAATATTTTCTAGTCCCAGATTGCCTGGCATACCAGTCATTCCCTGCGCAAATATCCATTTATATAGTAACTAAAATATACGAACAAAAGTGGTGACCAACTATGTCCATTCCCGATTTCAAGTGACTTGAACACTGCACTACAATGTTATTAGCAATATTTTATTATTACATCAATTTAATTCATTCATTAAAATCTTGATTTTCTGTGATTCAACATCACAGATATTTTGATGATAGCCCTATATGATATATACTATTTTTATAAAATCGCAAAACGTGAAAGGACATAATTTGAACGCAGTACCTCTGTATTCATATAAAGTCGGTAATTACTGGTGTTGTAATATCAAGCCCTTACTTCAAGGACTATAAATAAAAAATAATTAATATACAATCACATTATTATTATTTAAAAATATAAAAAGGGAATTTAAATCTGCGACTCCACTAACAATGATTGCACCAAGAACATAAATGATAGGTCGATCGGCTTAGTTATAATAACAGTACCATCTGCATATCTCAGATTATTCATTATTTCGCCATTTATTATAAGATCTTCCTTGACGTTATGTAGTGCCTCTTTAAATAATATCGGCGAAACTACACAACCCTGGCGAACCCCCCTTTATTTGGACTAGAGCCACGGCTTATTGTTGGAGGTAGAGCTTTGATATATAGCTGTGTCTCTATCGTCGACTTCTGTTTCCCGTAGTATTGAAAAGAGCTTGCTATGCTACCTTGCCTTATCGAACGCTTTTTCGAAGTCAATAAAGCATGTTGTTGTGTACACCGGGGTTTCGGTGCCACCACCTCAGGATTGAGGAAAACTCTTACAAGTTATAATGTTTAATGTATAATGGTTGAACAACTATTTGGAGAGTCGGTGTAAATGAGAATGACATTATTCAGAACTATGGTACTGCTGTTATAATCTCGGTTTTATTCAATGAAGGGCGGAGGTCAGGGTCCGGGTTGTAGCCTTTCTCTTGGGGTTATTATTGTAAATGTCCGCTCTCTAGTAATTGCGCCGGCACCTTCATTGCTGCATCACCAACTTAAGTAGGTAGTTACTTAACGGCGTCATTACCGATTGCATATTCAGACAATGGAATGCCAATTAACCATGTATACAACAATTTCTGTAATGATGCTATTATTTGAATTCAGAATTCTGCGTTCGCCCTTCTTTGGTTACTTACTTACTTTAGTTACCTGTTGCTTCCTTTATCTTCTTATAGAGATTGAAGCCAACGTGCCGTGCTTGCAGTATTTTCCTTGCCATTGTTCTTTAGCTTCAATTATATTAAGTACTTTTTTGTGTAGTTCTTTGTACTTTCTTCGTTTTTGTTTCTGTGTAAGCTTTCTTCTACGAGGTTTAGTATACGTTCTGTCAACCATTCCTGTCTCCTTTCATCCTTGAATGACCGGGAGATTCTGCTTATCCTCTCCTCATTTAAGTAGTATACGATACTGAGGGCCCTTGTCTGATTTTGTATTTTCATTGTGATGTCTTGGGGAATGTTTGTGAGTCAGGTAGCTTTCCTAAATGTTTTTATTCAGCCGCTCCTACGAACAGATGCTGTAGTAGTAGCGCTCCTAACCTGGAGACTGTCGTGTCTTATATGCCTCAGATCTACTGGTGTTTATTTGTATATAGGTATTGAAATGTACTTACCTGTTATATTTCGGTTCGTCTACCCGCATGTCTACATCCTCGTGCTCGTGCTGGTCCAGAATACCGACTAAACCATAAACCCGGGCTCATGACTGTGGCGCTGGTCCGTACCTCCTTAGCGCTAAGCGTTGTCTGGCTTCTGTTACTGGGCGCCGATGACCGCTTTGGTGATGCGTCATATCTGGCATTTCTAGCATGTGTGGCACCAGACGGGCTGAGATTACTCTCTCTACTAGTGTTCTCGTTCATTTTGAGGCCTAAGCTATGCTACCCTCCAGCCAACGATCCAACTATCCAAGTGTTCCCGTTATCACATCCCTCTTCCTGGACTATCTCTCGCAGGTCTCTAGCGTGTGTCATGTCGCCGTCAGCACCGAGTTCGAGCGACCAGACGGGTGAGTCAGCACTAACTCACCCGTCTGGTCGCTTTTCCGATCCGCTCAAGGTGCCTTTAAATGCATCCATGCCCGGTGAGTATCTGGGTGATCCAATGGTCTGCTTTCTATAGCCGATTCCTTGGCCTGCTGCTTCGTGCCTTTCGCTTTCCAGTTTGATTCAAGTCGCATGCCACCGCCTGGAGGTCAGCTGGTATGTTAAGGTGCCCAGCATTTTATTAAATACCTTCATTCCTGTGCATAAAAGGGTGTAACTTCAATAATTATGACAGTATCGCCTAGTCCTTCTTTACTTTCCGAATACATCACGTCGTCACGTTGTTGTGGAAATATGCGATAACTTTCCGGGAAAAGAACTACATGAAAAGGAAGATATTGTTGTGCGAAAAACATCAAATTTCCTCCTGTCCGTGTACATTATCGCGTATCGCCACTCTTTTGGAACATGTTTCGCTTTACATAGAATATCGATTCCATTGTCCTGGAAATGTTCAGTTCTTCATCTTTCTTATTGCTTAGTGTACTTACTGCTATATTTATATCGCATCCAATATATGATTTCTATTTCTAAATTGATATGTGGAATAATATTTATATTTTAAGTATTTATAAATTATGTACTTCTACAAATATGATTATCATTTGTATGCTTCCCATTAATATTACTATAAACAAAACATATACCTATTATTAACTATAATATAATTATGACAGTAAGTGAAAGTGTGTCATATAAAGTATATATTTTGTTAAAATCAACAGTCATAAAATGTTGCAAATTATAAAAACACAATTTTGTTTAGCAACATGCGCACAATTAATTAGAACATTTTGTGTGAAGTTTGATTGATTGAGTTTTAAATTACTATACGTTGGCCGTTCGCCCCTGGCAACACAGGCACAAATGGTGGCAGCGCCTGTGAATATTAATTGCATTAGCATTTTTCAAGAGACTTACATCAAATATTATAATCTTATACCAAACAATAATTCTAGTACAATTTGTAACATTGTTCTAATAGTTCAAAAATAATTTCTCTTTACGTATAAATTAAAAATAATAATGCATTGTGAACTCTACATTATATTAGGTAATTCATAGCATTTATGATCAAATTAAAAATCAACTTAAATTATTTCTGACACATTTGATTGAGAAAGTGCAAAATGCATTATAGAATGTGGTATACAATCTAGCTATATTCATGAATTATTTTAAATAATATCAAGATTTAATATTATTTATAGACATTAAACCGAAACTATCAGTTGTTCTGAAACTATTTTCTTTTTAGCGTGCTTTCTCCTTTCCGAATATTAGCCATCATCATCACGATCTTCATTTTGTCTACTGCATTACGAAAAAGTTGCAGCGAAATTATGCCAAACCACTGTCACTGGTTTTTAAGCCAGGAAATTGGTCGTCTTCCTGGGCCTCTTCTTCCCCGCACCTTTCCTTACAGAATCAGTTGTAATATTCTGTAGGAATCTTTATGCCTCATTATGTGCCTGAAATATTCCACTTTCCCGACCTTCACTATGATCAACACTTCTCATTCCTTGTCCACTCTCTGCAGAACCTCCTCATTACTAATTTATCGATGAGATATTGGGGAATGACGATATGTTGAGAAGACATAGCAGAACATCATTCTAATCTTCAGTTGCAAGTCGGAACTGTTGAAATTTTTTCTCATCTAGATAAATGGAGCGCTAGCTTTCTCTATCCTGCATTTGACTTCTACGGAGTGATCCCTGCGTTTATTCGCGCACACTCCGTAAAAGTCAAATGCATGATAGAGAAAGGAATAGCTACATTTATCCAGGTGAGAAAAAGTTTCTACAGTCCAGACATGCAACAATGAAGAATACAATTCTGCTCTATGATGTCTTATCAGCATTATTTGTCCACTTGATTAATGAGTGTGTTGTCAAGAAGCATAGTATGTGGTTGTGGGTTCTCTTTACTGACAACCATATAGTTAATTTTCGCCGGCTAATTTGATCTTGTCCATTATCAGTTGAAGACCGTGAGCCATAATCGCGAGTATAACAGAATCGTCCTCATATCCTAGGTTGTTAATTATCTTACCGTTGATCATTATTCCTTTCTCCACACCATCTATCGCCTCCTTAAATATTTCTTCTAAGTATATGTTAAATAATGTTAGCGACCGCCCATCACACCTCTGTAAATTTCGATATTTTCCGTGTTTTGGTCTTCAACTAGTACCTCTGCTCTCTGTTGCTAGTAGAGATTTGTTATTATGTGAATATTTTTGTCGTCGGTTCCGGTGGCGTGAGTATCATAATTAATCCTTCCTGCTTTTCCTGATCGAACGTTTTACTCGAGTGTCGATAAAGCAGAGGCGTACATCACAGTTATCGTCTCTGGATGAATACATTTAGCGCAAATAGTGCTTCCCTGGTACCTAAAGCATTCCTGAATAAAATGGTGTTTCTTCAATATGGTGATCGCATGGCTGGTGTATTCGGTACAATTTTAAGAAAATGCTTAAAGGCGAGGTTCATTATGCTTATAGTATTCGAGATATTCGTAGCATTGTTTTGATGTTGGCTTTTTGGGAATAGTAACAAAGTGGACTTGAGCCATTCTTTAGGTATCTTCTCCGTATTAATATTTCATCTCGTTGAAGAGCTTGGTTATTTCTGTCGGAATTTTCGTTGGGCTCACCGCTTTACCATTTCTTGGTGTGTTTATAGCTTTTCCAACCTCCCCCTCTGTTATATAAGATCCAATAAAGGCGTTATTCATACCATGGTCTTCCGGACGAGCACCTTGCGGATGTAGTCTTTCCTCATCGATTTTTTTTTGATATCTGTGATCTCCTTTGCACTTTCGTCAATCAGTCTTCCCTATACTCTATCCGTTCTAGTACCCTCGGCATACTTTATATTAAAATGGTCCTATTACTTCTGCAGTTCTTCTATTTCTAGACATTAGGCTCTCTTTAGTTCTTCATTGGTTATTCCTGAATTTATATTTCCTAATTTTAAATTTTTTATTTGCTTATGTAGTTCTTTATAATTCTCTAGGTCCTTTTTTTAAACACCCTTAAATTGTTCATCAATTTTAGAATGTTAGTTGTCATCCCCTCTTTATGTTTTTCTGTTTTTGTGGTATGTTCCTTAAATACAGCACTGAGTGCGTTTCAGATGTTTCCCCATTCCTGTTCCTAGATCGCCTTTAAAAGTTTTTGCCTGAGGTTGGTGTCTTCTCTCACCTTTCTTTCTTATAGATTTATGTCTAATCACCGATAACTGATCTGCAGCGTAATCAACCATGTATGTGTGATTTAGTGCTGCTGGGTAACATTAAAATAATAGTAAACACGGACATAACAAATAAATAATTACAATAAATTAGATTAATTAAACAAATAAAATTAGAATCAAATTTATATGTAAAGGATTTTTATAAAGTAAATAAAACAAATTGTGTGTGATATTCCCACTCAATTTTTTATTTGAAAGAACACTTGATGCATTAAGTATGGAATATGAAGTCGTTCAAATGTCTGCTGCGGCTTTGCTTGGTGGCACGTATCTGGTTGAATTTGTTGGATGGCATTCATTATGTTGACTTTGTGGGCATCCATTGTTTGCGGTTTAGTCGCAAAGACCTACGATTTAAGATAGTTAGGAAGAAGTTCAAGATCGTTAAGTCGCACATACTCGTTGCCATTAAGTTGCTCGTGCAGAATTCTGTTCTTGTCTTCAGAATAACTGTTGGAACCATATGCCATCGACATCCATATCATCCAGTTTAGGCCACAAGAAGTCATCGATCTGTACCGCATGCCATTGACGGTTATGGCAATGGCTTCGTTACGAAGAAGTACTAACCGAATAGTGACTTTTTCTGGAATCATTTGGTACTATTGTATCTCGTGTGGATTGATATCGTCCCAAATCCATTTGAAGTGTTGTGTGCTTCAACCAAAAATGGGTCTCGTCGCTGAAGATGATTTTTTTGGCGAGATTTGGGTCAACTTACAACTGATCCAGAGCCTATTTCGCGAACACACGGCATTGTCTTCGATTGTTTACTTTCAGTTCCTGAGTCCGTACGATTTTATACGTTTGCAGACCGAACACCTGACGCTGAAAGGCCAAGTTCTTGGGAACGACGAGAAATTGAGTACCTTTTAATCTATGATCGCTTCCCGTATCGAGTTGACTTAGAACTGAGACAGTTGTGCCACATTTCCTGTTACTTGCTAGTAGGTAGTAAATTACGTATGATTGCCATCCGGAGTTGTCTATGTCCACTTCCTTTGCTTGAGCTTTTTAAAGAAAGTGTTAAGACAATACAAATTTTCTCTGTTTAAGTAGTTTAATAGCATGTCTCCCTGTTGGTTTCTATTGCCCAATTTGAAGTTTCCAATATTTTCAGGATCTGTTTTGCATTTTTCGCTTATCTTGGCATTTAAATCTTAGTAGGAACTTGATTGCGAGTTAAGACATTCCAGACGGGGGTATGGGGAAAATCAAATGCTCACGTAGGGCAGAGGTTGCCAATCTCTGTAGTAGATCTGTACTGCACTGGTTTTCTTTACCCGCGGATAGGGTCGGTAAAATATTACAAGCGCCGGTGGAGCGGTAAATGTTATATTGTCAAGAGTTATAAAAGCCCACTTATAATTAAAGTCGATAAAAACGCATTTGAAATAGTTAATATCTAGGATAGACTTGCAATGTAATAGTTTGACAATGCTTTCAAAGATTCGGGATTTAAACAAATACATATTTCCTATTCTAATAAAGTGATTAGAAATCTTAAGTCAAAGAAAAGTTATGTAAAATGGAAAATTTGTATGGTTGTTATCCTTTCAAGAATCGGGAAGACTGGATGCCTGTAACCTTGTATATTCCATTCATGTCAATACATTATTATTATCATTATTATGTATCGCTCGGTTATTTGGCATGGTACGATTTGTCACCTGCGTGTTATGGGTTTCGGGGTTTAGGATTAAATTAAGTCGCTGCGGATGAAAACAACACGCTCCCTGAATACAATTGGATATGTCCACACGAGTCGTCCAGTGCGACTGGCGCCACGTCGTGCGCCGACAAAGCAATAAATCAGAAACCGTCAGCGCTGATTAAAGTTGCATCGTATGTACCAGGCGTAAATACTACAACATATAAACCTCGCCAGCAACCAGGGTTCATATTTAACAACTGTTGCACTTAATTAATAATCTCAACAAGTGGTGGCGATACTAATATAATAAACATACTGATAATAATAAACACAAATAAGTACTTTATTAAATGATAAAAATAAAAATCGCGTAGGCGCCATTATGTACATCGCACACACAACCATAAATTATCCCATCACCATAAGCCGCTATAAATATCATTGCCGTATATGCCGATATGACAGCTTAATTTTATTATGCATAAATTGAGTTTTAAAATGAGCAATAAAAACTGGCATAATTATGTTTGAAAAGTACGGAACATTTCCTCGCGAATTAGGGCGATCTAATTTAATGCAGTTTTGTGTTGGACCATTTTCTCGGCGGCAAAACTTTTTATTGATCTTCAATGCGGATATTTTACTCACAAAGCGCTACGTTTATTCTATTTATAAGTTATTAGTTATATTATCTTGATTGCTATATTATAATAAATATTTAAATATTTATACAAAATGAAAACAACAAGTCAATTTTATCGAGATGCAGCTACTGGGAAACCAGGAGCGAGCAGTGAAAAGTTCCTTTTATAATTAATCGATAAATTTCGTTCAATGTTATGAGATTCATCAGGATTCAACTACAACGTGATACAGATTAGTTACTTTAGAGAACACGAGAGACTGAAACCCGAAACATTTAATAGACAGACGATCGCTGAGAAGTAATCTCTATGTATTGTGTTTTATGAGTAGAACTTTGTAAGAAACTTCTTTATAATGATATAACCAGTATTAAATTTAATCGTGCACAACTTTTGCGAAAAAGATAACCTGATTGTAAAATCATACGTATTTTGAATGACTATTATATAACAATACCTTACTTATTCGCTATGCGAGCCATGTTATAGGAGCTACATATGTATAAATGTCGCTAGAAGACTTTAGCAGGGCGAAGCATACCAGACGCGAGATTGATTGATCTGGAGGGTGTTGTGTATTCAGGTAGAGAATGATATAGTCGCTGCCGCACTACACAGAGCTCTCTCTAAGGACCCATCACATTTAGACTGTCTAAGAAGGAGGGAATGTTATTACATACACGTCCACACCAACTGCAGTAGTGTTATTAGAAACGCACTTCCCTGGTTAAAAACTCAAGATGGGTCCAACTATCATGCCAGCGCCCATTCGCCTTGCAAAGAGTTGCTGAATGGTAATAACTACAGCATAACTTGCGGTATATAATCATTCAAGCCATATGAATCGTCGGGCCTAGATTGTATATATGCTGCCCTACTACAGTGGGGATACATTCCAAGGTATGGAGGGAGGTGAAGGTCACAGTCCGTATAATCTACGGACCGTGGGTGAAGGTGACCTTCATACCTAAACTTGGCAAATATGACTACATCACTTCCAAATATTTCAGACCTAGTAGCTTTATGTCGTTCGTGCTAACATTTCTGGATATCTGGATAAAAAAAAAATTGAAAAAAGGCCTTTAGTGGCATTTCCCTCACTGCCCCTCCACATCACAAATCTCAACAAAAATATACAAAAATAAAAATAAAAATACAATATAAATAAAAGTACTACTCCGCCAAAAATTACAAATTGCCCCCATCTATCGCCGCTCCCTTTGCCCTTGCCACTTTCCTCTCCCACGTCAGCCTCCTGCAGATTTTCACGCCTTCCCCATCCTCGCATAACCATTCATTCAGCTTTCTGCAGTCTCCCACCCACTCTGCTTTCACACCCTCACATTCTTCGCTAAGGTGCTACCACGTGTCGCTTCCCTTACTACACAGCGCACACGCGGTGTACCCTAGACCCATCCACACTTTCCTCCCTCTCCCGTCTGACCCACACCTCGCTATTGCCATGCATACCTTGTCCTCCCTGCTCCACTCACCCCTGGCTAAGTAACTCGGGAGTCTCCCACTCACTTGCCACTCTACGTAGCCAAGGTTGTAAGAGCTCTCATTCATTCTAGTCTGCCGTTCTTGCCACTCAATATCTCTTAATATCTCTCTTACCTCAGTTCCTAGGCTTCCCATTTATCTCAGCTTCTCCTCTACCCACACCTCAGACATACCCACTCTTTCATACATCCTTCCTCTATCCTTTCTCCAACCACTCTCTGTCCTACTCTTACACCTCATCCATACCTCCCGCACCAGTCTTTCCTCACCCAATTCCTGCAATCTTTCTTCAAACTTCACAACCCTTACACACGACTCCCACCACATACTCATACGACTCGTCTCCTGCAACAGCACTGCTCTCGGTGTCGATCTTTCGAGACCCAGCAGACTCTTCAGGAGCACACCTTGCTCTCTCTCTCTATCACATCCCACTCACGCAATCCCCACACTTCCACTCCATACAACAGAATAGGTTTTACACACGCATCCCAGATCTTGCACGCCATTACGAGGTTACCGCCCCACAACCTCTCCCATTTCCTTCTCGCTATTCCCCAATCCATTCTCGCTTTCGCTTGCATACTTTCCACATGCACCCTAAATCCTCCTCCATTGTCAAACCAGAAACCCAAATATTTAAAGACATTCACTCTCTCAATCATCCTTCCCTTCCATTTCAGCTCTTCCACTCTACCCCTTCTACCCCTATTCCTAAACATCATCCATTTAGTCTTCTCCACATTCACTACTAGCCCTCTCCTATCCATGTACCTTCCCATTCTTTCCAACATCTCTTGCATCTCTTCTACTCTCTTGGCTACTAATACTATGTCATCCGCATATGCCAGCATCCACACCTTGGTTCTCTCCACCACGACCCCTCCAGCCTGTCCTCTCCTCAGCACCGCCTCCAACTCGCTTGTGTATAGATTGAACAGGAGGGGGCTTAGCGGGCACCCTTGCCTTACACCCACATTCACCCTAAACTTCTCAGACACTTCTCCATTCACTCTCGATTTTGCCCACGTCTCTTTATATATACTTCTCACCCACTCCACACTTTTATCTTCCATCCCCAATCTATCCATACACTCCACGAGCTTTCCTCTAGGAACTGAATCATACGCCGCTTTCAAATCCACAAACACCGCATACACCCTTCCCTTGCACTCCAACGCTTCCTCCACCATTCTCGCAAGAGTGAAAATCTGCTCCCTCGTCCCTCTTCCCTTTCTGAAACCCCCCTGGCATTCCGACAGCAGCCCTTTTCTCATCATCGCTTTCTACCCCGCATTCATAACGGTAATACCCCTATAATTATTTTCGACCGATGCTACTCCCCCTTTGTGTACCGGGACCACCACCCCCACACGCCACTCTTCCGGCAGTTCTTCCTCACCGCTCCAGACTCTATTCAAAACCTGCAGTAACTTATCTTTTCCTTCCTCTGTTAATCTTTTGAAGGGCTCTGCCTTCAGCCCATCGTTCCCCGCCGCCTTTCCCAGTTTCAGCTGCCCTATGGCCACGTCCACCTCTTCCCGCGAAAACGCCTCCCTTCCTACCACCGGTCTCGGACTCCCTTTATCCACCTCTGACCCCGCCATCTCTCTACAGCTCTTCTCCCATTCTGCCAGCTCTATGCTAGCTTTGCCCTTTTTTACGCTTCCCCTCAGAATTTCCCACAACCCTTTCTCTGTCACACACTCCCTCAACCTCGTTTCTACCTTCTGCAACTCCTCTATCTTGGCCCTTTCCACTTCACCTCTCCCATTTCTCCAGTTCGCCATTGCTCTTCGCCAGCTCGACTTCTTCGCCCTACATTCCTCGTCACACCAACTCTCCCTCCGCCTCCCACTCTTCTTTTTCTCCAATGCAGCCACCATCACTCTCTCCAACTGGAGCATCGAATGCACATCCTCCCACTTGACGCGTTTTAGCTTTTTCTCATATGCATCCAAATCTGAATATCTGGATATATAGACGACCCGGTGATCCTGAAGACATGAGCATGTTGACGGTTATTACCATATGTGTGTGTATTGCTAATTGATGTGGTGCCGCCAGATGGCGTTTAACTTCCCTCTACGAGGGTAACTTGTAGTATTCATAGATTTGTTAAAAGCATATGATACAGTAGATCATGAAATACTACTATCTGAAATAGAAAATGATGGTATCATAGGAACTGCTTCGAAATGGATAAAAAGTACAGGTAGACATCAATGAACAAAATTAACTAAAATTCAATGCCTCAAGGGAATACTCAAATCACACCTAACATATACAAGATGGCGGAGACCAATTGACCACGTTTGTAAAATATTTGGGGGTGGGTAGGTGGGGTAAGATTGTTCTGCCCCTCCTTCTGTAGCTTAAGCTGGGAAATTTAGTTATCATGATTCGATAGAGTGCTCAACATTGTTCGTTCGACGTGGAGACATTTTCCTTAATAATGAATGTTCAGCGGCCCATTTCAACCTCGTCTGGTATGCAACTCGAACAACTTCTCGATTTCTAAGTGGCTTGAATAGTAATGTTATCCCCTGTTATCCCAAAGAAGAACCCCCCCCACAAGTGTTTCAACTCTGGTGACTGGTGACATCCAAAAATCTGGATCGTGTCCCTTGAGGAAACCCCACGAAGTTCAACATTTAACGAGACACTGCGCCGAAGCACTTTGAATGTCTCCGCCGCGACATTCTAAGTGCTTCGGCCCTCATACCGTTATCAAAAATACTTTTAAAGTTCCATCCATTAAAGGACGACCACTATATCCAGTTTGGTGTACCTGAAATTCAAAGTACACGTTGACAAACCACGCATTGTTCCAGACTTAAAAGAAGCAATACGACGTTAAATCGCTTCAATTCCGGTTGAAATATTGGAAGGTGTGATGACAAACTTTAGCCGCCGTCTGCAGGAATGCGTCTTTTATCGGATATTCTTTGACGTTATTATTTATTCTTCTGTATTAGAATAAAACTTTCATTCATTAGCTATAAATTGTGTTTTTCGATAACTCGAAAATGAAAGGTATGGTCCCATTTAAAATATGGTTATTTGGCATCCGCCACCCTGTATAACCAATCATTTCACAGGGTAGTATTATGGGTCCACTATTATTCACTATATACATAAACAACCTACCTCAACTTTGCGCTAACTAATCATTTCGCATTCCATGATTTTATATGCAGATAACACGAGCATATCAGTAAAAGTAAAGAAGATAGAAGCACTACATAACGAGATCGCAGAAATCATGATCGAAACCACAAATTGGGTATTAAGAAACCAAATCATTTTTATTATAAATAAATCAATAAAGAAAAAATGCAAATTTATTTAGAACAAATCGACGCTGACTGAATAATCTAGAATAAATACAGATAGCGGGGACAAATGTGGGGATCGAGCCCTATTTTCCTAGGAGAGTGGCCTCTTAAAAGCGGCTGCTTTATACATAACTTACCTATAACACAAATCATTTTAGTGTATGTAATGTAATAAAGGGTGTTTCGCTGGAAACAATATTCTTACCCTAGCTGGCGTGTACATATACAACTGTTTAATATTCTTACAAAAGAACAAAGGCAAATGAAGCATGACCATCTAATATGAACTAAAGAGACAAATAACCTCGGACTAACCGTGGGGGGATCAATGTATAATTGTATTAAATTGTATATCGGACTATAATACCAGCAATAAAAACATGCAATGGGAAACGGAGCTTTTAATCCGGATGGAGTCGTATACAACCAAAGACTATACAGATGGTTTCAAATATAATTTCTACACACATTCTTGTAATTACAAACAAACAAATATTTTTATCAAGCTATACATTATTTAGTTAAATATTTTTATTTCTGAATTAAAACGGTAATGTTTAAGATTGCGTTGCAAATTTATATAAAGAATTCTCGATTGGACAACACACCAGTGCATTTGTATGTAACTTGTCATATTATTATTAATAATCTATCTATCTATTTATCTATGTATTATTCTATCTATCTATCTATCTATCTATTTATCTATCTATCTATCTATATATCTATCTATCTATCTATCTATCTATCTATCTATCTATCTATCTATCTATCTATCTATCTATCTATCTATCTATCTATCTATCTATCTATCTATCTACCTATCTATCAATCTATCTATATATCTATAATGGATGCACCGCTAGTTATGAATCCGCTTCGCGTCAAACAACATACATATCTTCGAGAAACCTCGGAGTCGGCCCTACACGAAATTATGAGTCAGATACAGCTACATGAAGAAAACCAACATCATCCCAATACACAAAAAGGGAGACACTACTAACCCAGCCAACTGCAGACCCATAGCACTACTATCAACACTAAACAAAATACTAGAAAAAAACCTACAAACCCAAATCACTAAACATCTAAACAAAAACAATATCATACACCACGCACAATACGCGTTCCAACAACAATCAGGAACAACATCAGCAACATGTGACCTGATAAGCTACATAAAGACCAAATTAGACAAAAATTACCTGGTAACAGCATTATACATCGATATGAAGAAAGCATTCGACACCATCTCGAAGGAAATTTTAATAGACAAGCTAGAGGCTATAGGAATAAGAGGAAAATCACTAAACCTAATGGCCACATATTTAAAAGACAGACCACAAACAACAAAAATAAATAACACAGAAAGCAAACCACTTGTAGCAGAATATGGAATACCGCAAGGAGGAAATCTACCACCCACAATGTACATCATATACACCAACGATCTATTAGAGCTCAAATTAAAAGGAAACGCATTCATATACGCAGATGACACCTGCATAATTCATATAGGAAAAGACTATAAAAGCTTGCAAGAAAACATAAACTCAGACTTAAAACTTCTCCAAATCTGGTACAATAACAACCTATTAACTATCAATGAAACAAAAACAGAATTCATGATATTCAACAGTAAACAACAGAGAAAAGAAATAAACATACACATAAATGGAACAGCACTAAAACAAATAAACGAAACCATCTACTTAGGTCTGAAAATACAAGACACCCTTAAATGGGACAACCACATCAACAAACAAGTACAAAGAAATAGCAAAACAATCGCGTCAATACAGAAAATTAAAAAAATATATACCTGAACAGGCAAAAAAACAAATATACCACGCCCTTTTCACAGCACAAAATAATTACCTAAACCACATCTGGGGAAACACAAGCATACAAAATTTACATAAACTACAAATACATCAAAACAAAATACTGAAAATACTATACAAACTCGACAAGAAAACCAACACCAGAGAACTATATCAACAGACACAGGAACTAACCATAAAAAACATGATAACACTAAATAAATTACTACTACTATACAAAATTCAAAACAACAAAATAAAAACGAACATAACATTAAAACAAAACAAAGAAATTCATAAACACCAAACAAGAAGAAAATCGAAACTGAGAACGAGCAAATACAGAAAAACAAAATACTCACCAATACTAACAACCGAAATAATACAAAAATACAACGAACTACCCAACGAAATCAAAGCACTGGCATACGTTCCTTTCAAATTGAAAATTAAAAATCTACTGCTGAACAACAAAATATAATAATAGTAAACATAGCGTAACAAACAGAGATGGACACGGACACAAAAAAACACAAACCCTCAATACCCGCAGCCCGAGGAGGATTCACCACCACAAACCTCGAGGCAAGGACCGAGGGAAGAAAATTACAATTTTATTTTTTAATTTTTTTTCTTTTATTTGTAGATATGCAATTCATTTTAATTTTTACAATTATATAAATAATTAAATATTATACTGTATATGTATCGTAAGGGGAAACATAAATAAAATTAATAAATAAATTAAAAAAAAAAAAAGATCGAAAGCTCTATAGGGCCCGAACTTACTGCACTGGGAGCATTCATATACATCTACGAAACTTTCGACAAGGCTACTTTTGATAGCATCAGGAGCAGCGCTCAATTAAGCATGGTGTCGATACATGCTGATGTGGAGAGCCATTAGAGTTAATGTAGGAAGCACCACTGGGGGGAGTTCTATCTCCACTATAATGGAATGTAGTTGTCGACAGCCATATAGACGATTTAAATTCGTGCGTAGGACGCTGTCTGACGATAAAGTCTAAGAAAACTGAGATAGCACTGTTCACGAAAGCGAAACTTTATAAGTAACTCATAAATTGAAAAGTATAATATCTAGATAACTTATATGAATTCTAGATAGTGAACTAAACTGGGGAAAGCACTTTAGAACAATGGCATAGTCAGTAATCAAGTCCCTCGGGCAGTGGCATTTGACGCACATGGGGATTATCATCTCGTGTCATTCTGGATATAAACAGTCTTAATATGACTCATGCTAGCTTATAGTCTAGTGGCCCCGAATCGAACTAACTATAGAAACACTACATCTGCAGCAAGTGCAAACCAAACTGCAGACGGTAGATCTACTGAAGTGTAGGGGTAGTATAGATAAGCAGAGTTTAATAAGGGCATGTAAAGCTATTCTTGTGTTAAATCTGCGGTCGGTCAAAATAATGCTGACCTATCTATTTAAAAGGCACTTCCACACCGGTTCACAAAACGAAAGAGTCTGAGATCTTAACAAATTTCGACATATCTGTATATTAGCGATTCAGACGTTAACGGTTTTCTCCGAATTAGTAGGTAAATAGCTGATTTTTGTTATTGTTTGATCAGCTGATTGCATTAAAATTACACGATTTCTGACACTTCAGCAATGTGTGATTGTTAATATACTTTTAAGATATATATAGCAAACGCTTGGGTATATGGTCAGGTATATGATGAAAAGACAAATGTTATGCAAACAGATTCCCTACTAAATATAGTTCATTTTCTGTCTCCAGATAAAGTATTAATCGCCTATACAGATGGCTCGAAGAATACTAAAAGCTCCGGCTCCGGGTTACACACTCTGGCCAACTAAATGTATACATTTCTACCAACACTTGTAGCATTCGTACTGTCGAGCAAACGGAGGTTCTCTTGCAACTATCTGTTGTGCGGAAAAGCTCGCTGCACGAAAAATCTAAGCTACAAGGACTGCAATTGCCAATAATTTCGAATGTGCAGCTTCTAATCGTGCCCACGTTGACCTTAAACCGGTGATACTTCTGGACAAGCAATGCTCCTGCCTTAAAGACGATTGTGTTCTCAAGTCTCACCAAACCATATGGCTTAACCTAACGACGTGTAAACAAGAGCATGAAAATTCATACCTGTCCCGAATATCTACTTAATTTAGCTAACAATGTTTCACAACATATGTTAAAGACTGCTTACAATGCATTATGCCACTGCCACATCAATTATGGTATTTTGATGGTCATTCGGCGATTATACACAGAGTATTTCAGTTACAGGGTCGCGTTTTACGTCTTGTGGCTAGTTTGGGTTACAGGGACGACTGTGTTACCTCATATAAATCGCTAGGTATACTTACGGCACCATCCGTATATATTCCTGAGTGTCTTCTGTATGTTAAAAAATATTTAAACCAATACAGAACGCATGAACACATCCACACCTACAACACACGGGTCCAAGATATATACCCAGCAACCCTAAGACTGCAAAAATCCCGCAATGCCACCAACTATTTGTCAATCATTTTTTATAATGGACTACCTAAGCCTATCAGACTATTATGTTCAAAACACTATAAGTCTGCCTTGAAAGCGTATTTAATAAAAAAAAGGTATTTTACACATTTGATGAATTCATACGAAACGATTTTAGCGATTTTAATATATGTTTTAGCTGTAGTGTCTGTAGCATTAGCCATATTATATTTTAAATTCTATTTTAATTTGTATTCATTTATTACTTTATTTTAATTATGATTGTTTGATGTATTTGTCTCCATGTACAATTATTTATGACTTGTCTAAATCTGTGATTTATCCGCTCTAAATATGTGAAATGAAATGGAATGAAGTGAATACTGACCTGCCACGTTTTTATGCATGTATTTGGAGAGATTACTTAAGAAATCTTAATTGTAAAGGGTCATAGTACGATAAAGTAGCATATCAAGAGTATGGGATACGCTGTCGATCCATTATATAGAGGTTGCAGCAATAGGAGACACCGGTTTCATATTTGCTGTGAATATCCCGCATTCGCGTCCGAAATTCTAGCTACGGTTGGAATCCCCATACTTGACCTATGTACGCTAAGCGTCGTCCCTCCAAAAGGCGATTCTACAGGTTTTCACAACTGTGCGATGGGCGGAAGAGTGACAACTGGAATGTCAACTGAGGGATGCACAAAGGTCCCACACAAGTGGACTAACTGCAGTGTACAGATGAGACCCCAACCTTGCAACCTTCAGTTATTTTAAATCAATCAATCAATCAATGATCTCGTAATGTACAAAAATGTATGCACATAATTTTTGTACTTTGTACAAAATAACAACGGAATCTATTAACCAGAGTCAACATACGATATAATGTGAAGTTAGCTGTCACACAATAAATTAATAAAAGTAACACGAAAGTAAATAGATGGATAGACTACTACATATCTAGCTCCTAGAATATGGCTACACTTGAGTCGCAAATACATCAACAACATGCTCGTAAGTCAGTAAATTAATGATAATGTTTTAGTATAAAAATACAAGAATTATGTTCCAATTGAGGCATAGTAGTGTAATTGATCTGTGGATCCTTCTGCCGTATGCTAGTGTATGTGTATGTGGGTATTGACTTGTTATTTTATAGAAAATGAGAGCTGTTTAAAGTGTCATTAATTGTGAAACTCTTAAGTATTTTCATACACCAAAATCATTTATATTATCTTTATTATTACTAATAACTATATTAATTTACATTCTATTCAGCACCAAGTTTCATTTTGGCGTTCAACCATTTTTGGCCCATACATACCACACGTTGTACTGATTTAGTGCAAACATCATTTTGATTGTTGTCCGCACTACACTTCTCAATTGCTTTAGTGATTTTCTCATATTGAAGGGCATCAATAACGCTCTTGAAGGCATCCATTTTCAAACCACCCTCAGGATCCATAAGAGTAGATTTCATTAGCACACAACGGAAGTAGCAATGTAACGTTGTGTTCATTACATTAGTAATAGCGTTCTCTTTTAGTTTTTTGAAGTCACCTACAACTACATTGTTTTCCTTAGCACAGATATCGGAAATGCGTTGCGCGTTAGCTTCAGCCATCTTTCTCGCGCATTTTGAAATGTTGTTTACTCTTTCGCATTTATCGGGTTCGGAATGGAATTTACTGCAGTTCTGCACGTACACTGTAAAATTTACCATTTTTGGAATGTTTTCAATGATGGGCTCGCCTGTTTCTTTGATGTAATTTAGTTTCAAGCCGACACAGTGCTTGTAGCATTTTGCGTTTGGATCAGGGCTTTCAGGGGTTAAAGCCTTTTTGATATTTTTGATGCTGAGTTCCTTTGCGCATTCTTTTACTGCCTCAGATGCCTTTGCATTCAAATGCATTGAAGCAGTGACCTATAAACATATACATAATACAAGAATATGTTATATTATTGCAAAAGTAAGTAATAACATAGTTCAAGAATATCTACAAGAAAATAAATTGATATCGCGTATATGGTATTTAATTATCTCCATCCATTATTATTAATAACTAGGTATGTGTCGCCTGACGCAGTATGATTTTTAATTACAAGAAACAAATCTTTACCTTAAGGATCGTAAAAATGATACAACTATATACTTAGTTGTATCATTTTTGTATACAACCACTTGAAATATTGTGTGAATTCACCCTCACTAGCTGAGCTACACTGATGAGATCTAATAAGATCGAAATCTAGATATGTAGATTGCTAAGGGGTGGATTCACACGTATATATGTCTTAAGGGTTGCAATTATCATTTAAATTAAAAATTTAAAAAGTGACCACCCTCGACTACACTCAGAAGAGCCACTCAAAAAATAACATCAATGATAGCTTGTTCCGCTGCAAAATAGATAGAAGAAATTAACTACTAAAAAGACACATAATATCTTCTTTTTTCTGCGGTCCGGATATTATGTTTTCGTTTTTCTCGAAATAATATCAAAGTGTGATCGAATTTATAAATATGAATAGAACGTCCTACCAATTACCAAACAATATAAATAATTAATACAAACTTTATCAAATCAAATCTCTTTGCCTCCAAAAATAATAATCGAAATCGAAATTCATGGCTTTGAGCCTTAAAACTTACATCCAAGAATTGCCATGTACTTCCAACTTAAGTAATTAAAACAAATGTATAAACATACATAGAGTTTGTATGTTTAAATATGTTTTTTAATTAGTTACGTTGGAAGTACATGGCAATACTTGGATGTCATTTTTAAGGCTCTAAGTCATATTGATGCTCTAATACCATTAATGATACTAGTAATCTCTCTCCTTCTCCATGTAATCATAAAAGTACTAGAAGCCATACATGTCTTGAAAGCTATACTACAATGGTCATATACATTCTATCTTGACGGACATAGTAGACAAATATCTATTCTATTCAAGGGTAACCAGTTTCTTGAAGTCGGTATCTTCAAGAAAATGGATACACCTTGAATAGAATAGATATTTGCCTAATATAGTATATTGGTATAGATAGACGAACGTGCATATACATTCGTATTGACGATACCTTACACCTAAGGGTAGACAAGGTTTCAAATCAAACTAACCCAACGTGAATGTAAATACAAAAGTGTCTTTTTAACCACGTCTAGCTCGTAGGAGTATAGTTGATACAGTCTGAATCAAATATGTAGAATTAATAACAAATCACGAATCCGTAACATATAATTAATAATAAAATATAATAATAGAAATAGGCAGCATGAGATAAATATGTAATAAATGTACTTACTTGGAAAATAGCCACCACTACAAAAACTAAAACAGTTTTGCTGATCATGTTGGAATACACAGACTGAGTTTACTCCTGGAATACATGTAACTATATACTCAACATCACATAATTTAGTATCATATATTAAATCGTTTATGATAGGCATCATTAACAAAGAGCAATTTACCGTTTAACATTTTAATGTTTATTTTATGTCTATCTATTATTTTCATACAATACACCTTAATATCATTGTCTAATTCAAAACGTGAAACACTATTCATACTCCGTAGATATCAAATTTAATTTATTTATATGTAAAACATATTTAGAACAATCAGCTTATAACAGAAAATTTTATATTCCGCCACTTTGTTTGAATTAGTTCTCTATTATCGGCTGAACAATAAATCCTTATAGGTTCGGGTTTCGGACTGCACTTTAATGGGTTGTCGGTTATCGACGTAGTTACAGTAAGAACATTTACAAACTCAATAAGCTTATGCAATATATTTTATTATATTCTTATTATTAGTTTTAAAAATAGCTATGAATACATTAAATGGCATTTGATTGATTAAACTTTAATATTGAGTGATTACTATTAAGCTAATTAAATTAAACGTACTTCCTAAAAAAGTATTACGCTAAAGAAATGTGTTCCGGTAAATTTAATATTCATGAAGAAATTTCTACTCCCTACATATTTCACAAAGGAAATCTTTTGTATGATAAGAACTGTAATATCGTGGGAATAGCGATTTTCAGGACAAGAGCGACCCAAGAATACATAAATATTTGTCATTCGCTTGACAACCAGAATAACAGAATGCAAACGTTTTCTAGTGTTTAGCATTTTATGTGACGATTTCATCGCAGCGTGAAGTACATAAAATTATATAAATATTATAGGGGCTCTTTGTTTAAGTTGTGATAGCGTTAACATGTTTGTTTGTGGAGCATTGCAAGACTTGATTGAATTCCAGTAGTAGCAATAATCTTGTAACGAAGAATCTTATAAGGGGAAATATTTTTTCGTTTGATCCTCGCGTGATATACTTTTAGTTAGTGAGTTTTTTCTGAGACGTAGTAATTATCTTTCACTCCAAAAATAGAGCTTACTAAATTGTTTGCACATATCGCTGAAGAGTACAATTTCAGAGGCGCCGAGGATTCATTAACAGCGACAAGGGGAAAATTATTTAGAAATCAGCAACCCGGAAATTTTATGGTAGCCACGTTGCAATTTCGCCGCCCGCATTATTTCCGCTCGCATTACGTCACGAGCATAATCTTGGCAATGTACCCCGGAGTGCTGTTCCACGCGCGCGTCCTGACCGTTTTCGCATGGGGCACTCTAGGTTCATTTATTTATTGGGACATCTCTCACTTCTTTACTATTTCATTCGGTTTGTTTTCAAACGGCAACGCAAACACTGGTGAGCGGTGTGAGATTTGCCGCGAAAAGCGCACAGGATGTGGAATTAATGTATTCATACCTCGGGGGTAATTCAATTGTGCGGTTTAATTTTAACCAAGGAAGGAAACAATCTCGCGTATCCTGTCTTTTCATATAAATTAAAAAGTTCATCTCAAATGCTTGAGGTTGATGTAGTGAAATCCAATTTAGTTGGAGAAATTATTTTTATTCGACTGTATACTAGCAGCATGATACATGATAGTTCGGGTAGAATATATCATGCCAAGATTTTATCTTCCCAACGAAAGTGGTTATTTTGAGGTTTTAGATATAAATATCAGTCCAAGACCATTTAAAACTAGCGATTGTTGCAATGGCATTCGTTATAGTCGTCGTAGGTCTTCATATTTCTTCTCGTAGACTGATATCCAGTATACCTCTTTCCATAACTCTTTTATTCGATTAATTTATTCGCGCTATGCTATGTTATGGTTGTTTCAATGCCATACGTCATGACATGTAGTATGCACTTCTTATAAACATCACATTTAAGGTTGTTTGGTGTTTTACTATTTAATATATCCTCTAAAATCAGCCCATGCGTGCTTGATACGCCATTTAATATTTTAAATACATCCTCTATGGTTTTGGTGAGATAGTATTACCTAGTCTTACTCCTCTGTCTACCCTGATATTCTATGTTGCGGCGATATACTCTAATTTGGCCTTCTTTAGAACGGAAATGTAAATGAATGATGTTAAAGGGTCGGTGGACTAGTCGGTTTTCAGGTTGTCCTTTAGTTATATCGTATCATAGTCTACGAAGGCTAGGTGTAGTGAACATTTCAATTATGTGCGAATACTCTGGAGATGGTCGATTGTGCTATAATCTCTATCTGAATCCTGCCTGCTCAGGAGGTTCGTAGAAATACAATTTGTTTGGAGACGGTTCGTGAATATTTTGATGAGTAGGTTGTAGGAATGTAAATCTTATATTATCTCCTTTCTTGTGGATCCCGTTCAATTTTGCGATATTTGTAGTTTCTTATGTTGTACATTGATTCATGATTTACCTCACTATTTTAAGATGGGTTTCTCCTCCATAACATTTTTACAGTTACTTCATCTTCTCCAGTTATTTTGTTATTCTTCTTTTGATTTTTATTTCGTCTATGTCTATATCGGGTATCTCTTTAGAGTTATCTTTTATGAGTTGAGGTTTTGGATTTCGTTCGTTGAATGCATTACTATTATTTGAGCTGCTATGCAGAGTAGCATAGACTGTTCTATTATTGGTAACATTGATGTTGTTGAAACCTGCTTCCAAGACAGATCTTTAATTTGAAATTTCTTATTTTGGCCATTTGATTTGTTTTGTTTTCAATATCTTCTTATTGAAGTTTTGTTCTATACATTATTTTACCATGTTCGTGTTGAAGGCTCTGAGATATTTCAGAATGCCTTATTGATGGTTTTATTAAATTCTCTGTACTGTGATATGTTTTTCATTAATGTTCGTCTTTGTATCATAATGTGTCTCTTGAGAAATGTTCTCGTTTTTGACAATTTCAATTGAAGTTGTTTGTTATACTAGGTCGTATAACGAGACTTGTCCCTTATTCTTTATATTGATCAGTCTTTTTTGTATTTCGAGATGGTATTTGTGCATATTCTGTAATGTAAGGGTTTACGCGTAATTACTTAGGGTGGATTAATTTTAATCTCTCGACTTTCATATTAAATATCACCCTAACTCTGACTAACCTATGGTCGCTGCATATAGAGAACTGGTTTAAAACTAATACATATTAGACAGTATATTGTGATATACGATATAATCAATTTCGGTTTTTATTGTTTTTTATGTGTCGTGTTTTCTTGCAGAATGTGTTCATGACATACAAGTTGTGTTGTTGAAGAAAATTGCTTAGATCTTCTCTTCTATCATTTCTGCATTATAAGTCTTATTTGCCTATGTGTAGTCCATCATCTAGTTTACCTTAGCCGATTCTTGCATTATAGACGTCTATAATAAAAGAAAAAATATCTTATGTATGTTTAGGCTTTTACTGTATCGTCGTAGAACATGCCTATTTCTTCATATGATGATACTGTTGTGCGTAATCTAATCTTTAATTCTTTAATTAGTATTTCCTGTTTAGTTTTAGGATAGCAAAGATAACTCTGATACGCATTTTAATGCTACGTAAGGCTACAGCATCATGCGAGGAAGCCTTCTCAGAATTTCTTTGGTATAACGTGGATCCATTTTGAATTTATCCCCATTCATCTTTCACTAAGTCCCACTTTATCACTTTATCCCACTATACGCAATATCCTTCTATTATACGTCACTATGTTCAGTGTGTTATGGCACCCTTTCTTGTATTTCCCTTGGAACGTAAATAATCTGCATTCAGACGACAGTTCAGGGGGATCTCTCCCCTTACACTGACAGTGTGGGGCGGTGGCATATAACTTTGTCAAATCTCTGCATTCACAGGTGTTCATGAGGTACAATACCTTAAGAGCCATCCCGACACCCGGTTTAGTCTTCCTGCGGTAAACGGTAGCTCCCTGGCAACCCTCTCTCTATGGGCCATAACTCGGGCAATCAGGGCGTTGATGACAATCCAGTTATCTTTATTTCTAGTCATGATGGTGATCGTATTCATCGGCAAGATCTCCTCTCCAACTCTTCTCACCACCACGCTCCAATCAGTTGCCCACCATGAGCATACAAGGATCGCGTGATATACTGGGGGCATCCAATCGATCATCATGACTGTGTCTTGGGACACCGTTCCAGTGCGGCTCTACGATGCACCCTGGGCAGGCAATCTCTCTTCATGGCCTCCTCCATTTTCAGCCCGATTCGCACGCTGTAGAAGAGAATGCTTTCTGTAACTCTCGTTAGTACCCTTCTCATGTTTTCGCCAGGCGCCCTCATGTTTGGCCGGGCCGGGCTATCACCGCCTCGCACCTCCGGGTCCATGCTATCGCCTCTTTGGTATATACCAAAAAAATCAAGATATCCCTGTATATTACGAATCCAGGGTACTTAGCCTGCGGTTTGGGTACTACATCCACCCCTCTTGTACATCTGCCCCCAGACGTCGCCCTCGCAAATGCTCCCTCTAGTCAATTTCAAACATTATGCCTGGGTGCCTGAATCGCAGGCCCCTTTCGGAATTACTCTCCTTGCCACACTTTCGGCCCCGTCCTCTTGCCGATGTGAAATACAAAATACAGGTGGTCGCTTCCGGATTCTACTTCCAACCAGCGTGCCAACTCTTGTGCTTCCATGATTAGTCTTCGCTACTCGGAATGAGTTTAAGAATCCATTGGTAATTCCGTCTCGTGGGGGATCCGTCGTTCAGAACGATCAGGTTGTGCGCCGCAACCAATTCCTCTCCCGTTCTAGCGAACACTTCTACAGACCTATTTGACAGTAGTTATTTATGTACTAATACCAATGTTTAAGTATTTGTTTCTTGTTATTTTTTCGCAAACATGTTGGTGATCATATTGACTATAAGTTTTGCCTACGAATGCTCGAAAAAGCTGCACTGTAGTTTGTCTGGAAACAAGATGTGCGTCTTCTCCCCGCCCTCGTCTACTGTCTTATCTTTCCCTGTATGAGGTGTAATAACTCATATTTATCGCGGTGTCTCATAATATGACTAAAGCAGTTTATATCATTTTATTAATTTGGTTACTTCAGTGTTTTGTTAATTAAGTTGCAAAGCCTTGTCATTTGTCACACCATCTGTCCAACTTATTCTAAGCAAACGCCTATGCATCCACATTTCAAATTCATTTAGACGTTTTTGCATGGCTTCGCTTAGTGCCAAGGGGCGCGATTCCTGAAACCACTCCATCGGAACGTATACGATTTACTGTTTCTCCTCAAAATACGGATAATTAATGTTTTCGTTCAATGATCGAATTTCGGTTTATTAGTGTTTGTTAAGGTTAGTAAACCAACATTTTAGAAGAATGACATTCATTTTTTCAGAGGGAATTGTAATTTGAACTGACGTTTTTGTGAAATAGTTGTCAGGTGGACGCGATTGGCGAGATAATTAATTCATCATAACTCGTCGGATAACTGTAGTCATCCACTGCTGAAATAAAATAAGAAATATGGAATCTAATAGTAAATTAGGAATTGATTTTAAAGGGATATTTCCCATTATAATTTTTATTGTGATTAAAAGTAAAAGTATGCAATGAGAATAAAGCGCGTATTTTTTGAACAAAAAATATTAATATTTACACTGATTTTTTCAGTCTTTTCCGATTTCATTTTACACCAGTATAATTCACCTATGTTTCTAAATACTGTTTAGTTACTTTTTATATTTTATATATTTCAAATTTTTATTAATATATAATCATTTCCATTTTATGAATAAAATAAAATAACCTTTTCCATAATCTATTCTTAATGTAAATATTTTTATTTTTATATATGTTATTTCGGTTTTCTTAATTTCAACAGTCTTTGGTGAATCATGGATCCATAAATATATAGTATTAACATACTCCTTGTGTAATACGGTGGCTATTTCATATAATTTGCGCTATATTCAATATCATGTCAAAACTAATTGTATTTCAAAAGTAGAGAAATCTAGGAAATACAGCACTTTGATGAAAAAATATTGAAACGACATAAATTGGCACGTACTTGCAGAATGAATAGGGTGATTAATAAACATATATGTATATGCACTTTCATAAAACATTGAGTGACATGTCAGCACCTACATGAATTACTGAAATTAAACTAAATTGCAATGTAGAAACAGAATAATGTGACGGAAATATGAATTTATTAACAAATCATATTATAACAGGCAAATTTTAATATTAATTTTATTATAATAACTAGATGACTTAAAACGTAATCCAGCTGTCTACAATAAATGAGAATAAAATAGCTAATACAATAAAATAAAATTAAATTAAATAGTTCGGTATCAATCGAATAACTGTAGCAAAACGACTCAATTCTCTCTATAACTACATCTAGTTCTCGTTACTAGGATTTCTTTCTCTATTCTCCGGTTTTGCTATAATTCTCAAGAATAATAATAATCTAATTAGAATCGAGAAGAACAGCTCGAAATCCCTCTTATTATTTTTTGTATTCTCTCATAATCGTCATACACATATACTGTATAATCGATAGATTATATCAGTTTTAATAATGTTCCATAGATTTCAATATTGTGACAAATGTGATACGAGTGTACATATACATGGAAATATAACGGATATTGACACTTTTTGTTTTTAAGACCCATATACAAATGAATCCATTTGCATTAATATTTTTAATTCGTCCCACAAAACATTACAATATTATTTAGATTTTATATTGTATTTTCACCAAAAATAAAAGAAATTCTTGACATTTGTATATCATCTGAGAAGATGACAGTTACTCTTTAAAATCCTCATCACTAATTGCCATAGTAATTCTGTCTCATTTAGATTAATAACACGCAATGTTAACAGTGGAAACAACGCGAATTATCACTATGTTTTGAGTACTTTTAAATCATTCGTCATCATTAACACGGAACTTTTTTGCAATAATACCATTGTTCTTCCGGAATCGTAACATATATAGATATACCGCGAAATGAGGAAATGTACACATTTACATTTTTTATATTGTCAGTAATGTATAGTTCTATAACAATCTAGCATTAATTTTGCGATTCCTCGTAACATCATATTAATTTGTATTTAATTATATAAATTTCCTGCTATGTACTAACAAGGATCATTATTGATACTAATTAGACTATGTGCTTGTTTGATTACAACCTCAACTTGCTACCATCGACGTTGCAATAGTTTCACTAATTTGTTATGTTGGCGTTGAGCCGAGGAGACGCATCGAAGAGTAATATTCTTGGAGGCTGGTAATTATATATTATTTATAATAAGCCGGTGATTATGAAAGATGCCAAATCCAACAGTTTTGTTTATCAACTATTTCGCGTTGCATTTGTGCATTACCGTAATCTAAAATAATAATTGCAAAGATTAAATCAAGTTTCATGTTGCGCCATTAAACGAAATTCAATTTTAACAATGGACTATGTGACATGCACTCTCGTGAATTATTTATTTGTAGAAGAGCAATTAATTATTTTTCTATCATTTTGCACAAAATATAAGACATATTAAGAGAAATATTGTTGAAGAATACACGGCAAAAAATTCTAAAGCTGTGGGTGCTATGAATATGTTCGAATCACATAACATATAAAGCTAATTTAATTTTTAAGACATTTAATAACAAAAGAATTTTTGGTGTCAGGGCATTTATTTTTCTAAAAGATCGTGATTTTAACACGCTAGAAATATGAATTTAAAAGACGTATTACACCCCTGAAATGTTTGAGCTAATAATAGTTTTTAGTAGACCAAATAATGCAGAAATGTTATTTCAATAAGACAACTGGAAAGAAACAACAATAAGAATACTAAAAGATACTGAGGGCATATTTTGTTTGAAAATCCAATGGATAAGGTTTTCAAAAATGCTCCATAAAGATGTATTAAACCCATTTGTGCGATGTTACCGAATGTTTTAAATCTTTCACACAATATGGGAAAGCCAAAAATATACGGAAATATCCACTTACTTTAGGATTATATACAATGACTACAGCAATAATAGCAAAATATATAAAGATATTGTGAATATACTACCATCTACATCCAGAAATTACGCATGACATTTTAAATCACATCCTTTTTCTGAAAAAGGTGAAGAATATCAAAAATTATAAAAATAATACTAAAATGTAAATGTATACTTTTTTTCTAACAATATTGATTACTACTTATTGTTACAAGCACTCTGAGAGCTATATGTAAATGTTGAAATAATCTTAGTAATTTCGCCCAGCTCAGTGGCCTAGCGTGACGCACAGTGAATCTAGCCGAAAAAAAAGAAAAAACCAAATTAGAAATATCCAAACCTTTGGAGTAGCTTTTAATAGGCGGCATCTCAAAGTTCTTAAAAAAGCGGCCAGATTTATACTTAACATTATGTGGTTGAAATTCAACGCATGGTGTAAATAGTGTTTTTCAGCAATAATTGTATTTTTGTTGTTCTAGGTATGTATTTTCTTATATTAGCCACCTTTTTCTTTAGATTCATCGTTAAATTTTTGCTAGAGATGTAAATATATACAATTTTAAGACATAAATTATATTTAGTCCTTATATGGATTGAGCTAAGTTGGTATGGCCCTAAAAGGAAAAAGATGCTGCATTAATGTTTAAGAAAGTTATTGAGTTCTAAAGGAGCATCCAAATTAAAAAGAGCATTATTCACACCTAACGAGAAACAATTACGAATGCGGTAGCCGTCTCTATGATAATCGATTTAAATGTGCACCAATACCTGCAGTTGAGACACCACCATAAAGAAGTATTTCAATTACAGCTATGTCTTCAGAAATCAAGCTACAATATTTTGAACGAGGTCGCATTTTTGGTATAAGAGGGGCCAGACTTTCGTTAGAGATATTGCTGGCCATGTAAATCGTGATGTTGCAACGGTGGTAAGATGTTGCCGTCCTAGATCGTGTCGTTCCTGCCTGACCACAGATCCTTTAGAACGCCGTTTATGACTTTTGGCCAGAAGAGACAGAGTTTCAACTTAATTGCAATAGACTGGATGGAATGTGCAGGACGCAGATTTTGAATGTCATCTCTGGATAAAATCTTATGGACTGCATTTTTACCGTCCATTTTTGTGTCTCCACTTTATATACTCGCATACTCAAATGCCGCAACGAAAGAGCAACTGGTTTGAAGAGTGGTACTTAATTGTGTTTAGTGACGAGTGTCGATTTTGTTTGAGGGCCCACAACGGTCGTAGGGGTGTCAGACGTATGCGCGAAGAACGCAATAATTCAACATTTTGTGTGGTACGGTACGCAACTCTTACATTAGCAGAACACCTTAGTCCTCATCGACGCAACTTAAATGCAGCCAGTTACATTGCCAATGTGCTGTAGCCTGTTACACTTCCATTTCTTCGGGGATTGAAAAATCCCGTTTTTGGAAAACTTGTTGGCAAGATAACGCCCTCTTAAGCAAGATGGATTTACCACACCCACCAAACGACTTGAACCATCTTCGGCTCCGGATTCAGGAAGCCTGGAATGATATACCGGAGGAAAAAAATGATCACTTGCTTGATTGTATACCCCGTCGTTTAAATGAGAGCATAGCATATATTGGCAGACCAACACATTATTGAAAAAATCTTTTTTTATTTGTATTCTTTTATTTTAAAATTTTAACATTAGTTTGTTTCATTTTGTGAAAATTTTATTAAAATTGATTAAGAACTTTGTGTTTTTTTATGAAAGTCAGTATGAAATGATTTTTTCAAATGACATGCAAAAGTTACATAACCAAATACAAAATTATAACAAACTAATGAGTGGTGTCGAATATGAACCATACATTACTAGCATTGTTAGTTACCGTTTACTTAAGGTTGTTCTTTAAGTAAGTCTTTCGTGGCCAGATACTTGACGATCGATATTAAAGGTGCTCGCTTGTTAGCTTACTAATATTCAATCGATTATTAAGAGAAAGTCAACATTCTGGGTGGAGTTAGCACGGTTTCCCACATATATTTTTGTTTATGCGAAATAGCCAACCGCTTTAAAACCAAACTATGCCTAGGAGGTACAAGCGAAGGTGGGATAGACCATCTTATGGTACATGTCCTAGTAAAAATTTACTATTGACCGTGAATTATACACATGTCTCTCACTATCTCTCTCAGCCTTCATATGTCCCCACTGGACGCATGCTTCCTTAAGATACTTCTATTTCCGACAAGCGATGTGTTTTCCTGTTATTGGTTTGACATCGTGCAACCATCTTTTCTAGGGACTAGATAGTCCTAGATCACCAGGTGTGAGTTTATGTCCACTTATCCTTTGGTGTCCTAGTCACGTTGCCCACCCAATTCGATCATTCTTTTATCTACATTTGTTTTTGGAAAACGAATCATCGTTCCTCTTCTAATCTCTGTGTTTGTAACTTTGTCAATTAAACTCATGCCTAGCATAGCGCATACCATGGCCCGTTTGTAGACCCGTAATTTATCAATGCTTTTAACTATCTAGGATAGAGTTTCTACACCGTATGTACTTAGGGGGAGTATACACATGTCATACTTTCCGTCGATCGCTCTAAAAAAGTAAAAAGTATGGCGAGTGTAGAAGGTCAAATGGTAGAAAATGTACCTAAGTACGTATATCTAGGCCATGGAATTGGACCTGGGAAGCATAACTAGACTGCGCAAATATGACGCCTAATCAAAATGAGCTGGGCAGCGCTTGGAAAACTAGGATAGATTCTCAATAACCGAACCATACGATATGGTCTAAAGCGAGATGTCTACAACAAATCTATTCTTCCTTAAAGACTTACGGTCTCGAAACTACCATCCTTACAATAAAATCAGCCGAGAAACTGAGAACCTGTCAAGACCTTTGCTATGGCATAAGAGACTATATCTGAAACGACGAAATCTAGAGACACACTGGCGTTAAGGATGTTATTATACTACGTTTCGCAAACCATAATTGGATCTGGGCAGGACACATTGGAAGACAGAACCCATCGAAATGGACGATCCGGTGAGTACAGTTGAAACCATGAATGTCAGCCCGGGTGGTAGGAAAGCCACAGACAAAAGATGGATGGACGATACCTGTGAATTTAGTGGGCCGAAATGGCAACAAGTAGCCAATAATAGGACCGCGTGGAAGAGTTTAAAGGAGGCGTATGTCCAGAAATGGGCAACAACAGGCTGAAAATTAAGAAGATATACTTTCCATTTAAGGCGATGTCTGTGTTTTGGAGGATGTAGCTAAGCTTTCCGAAACTGCCTAGTTTAGTCTTACTCTTCGGGTAAACTCTGCGATTTGATTCGAATTACTCAGCTGTCATGTGCGAGATCCACCTTTAATTGACTTGCTCGATATATTCCAGCCATTTGATGTATTATTTCATGGCTCATGGTCTCGGTCTTTATAAACTCATCGACTCGAGGTATGAGCTTATTAAAACAATGTCGTAGGCGAATCGGAGATGTAATCATCAGGTACAATAGATACACACCCTATATATATATATATATATATATATATATATATATATATATATATATATATATATATATATATATATATATATATATATATATATATTATATTAACAGAAACTTGCAAAAAATAAATATAACGAGATTAGGAGCATAGACGAGCTAACTAGCTACGCAAGGAAAGCATTAGTAGGAGAATCGAAGGGAAGTAAAAGAAATAAGACACCAAACCAATGGTTCGATAATGAGTATGCGGAAGCAAAAAGAAATCTGAAAGAAAATGCAGCGAGAAAATAGCTATAGCAAAGAAAAGCTTTATAGACACCTATCATAAGAAAATTAAAAAAAGTAAAACTAATAACTAGACAAAATTTCGAAATTAAGTTCCGAACAACTGATATGGAAGTACATCAAAGGAAATACAAAAAGAACATCAGAAAAAATAGCATACCTTTAGAAGAGTGGAGTGCATTTTCGAATACTCTGAACAAGAAGTCACGAACAAACGAAGTGTGATAAACCTACGTATCGACAGCGCCAAACAAATGGAAACGGGCAACAGAGGACGTTTTGCTCAAGTTAGTTTAACAAATCTGGATGGGAACAGGGCCATGGCCGTGCAGTTTGGAACTAGGAGAAACAGTACTGGCATACAAGTCAGGTGATAGAAAGAACCCGATTAACTACAGAGCCGTTACGTTGATACAAAATATTTGCAAAAATGTTACTGAACCTGTCAGAAGAAGAGATAGAGAACAAATGGCTACTACTAGATAAAGAAGCACCACCGTGTATATTATTTTGTGACGTGGGACTATCCGGTGGTTCAGAAAATGCCACTATCAGGAGGGAAGGTATATGCTCTGTTTGTGGAACTAAAAGCGGTATACGACACAATGAATCTCGAGCTGCTGATAGAGGTACTAGAGAAAAAAGGAATGTTGCAGAGTTTATTAGTAAACATGTATCGGTCAACAAAATGTAGAGTAAGAGTGGGAGCGGAGACGTCATCGATATTCATTACGGCGCTTGGTCTGCTGCGACAGGGATGCTTTTTAAGTTCAGTTTAAGTTGGGGAGTAGTGCTGTTACACGAGCTTTCCTATACATAAACTTCCCGATACACAAGATTTTGAATTTCTGGGGATATAGTTCAGCATAACTTCTAATAACTAAAATTTTTGATTTATTGTTTGAATTAAGCCTTATTTCTATTAGCTGCAATGCGTTTATGCTAATCTTCCTGTTCATCTTCTTTGTCGTTTGTATACTTATCCTCGTGTTTACTGTCTGTACTCATTGAAAGATCTTGGGTTCTAATTACGTGGATAATATTAGTGTCTAGTTCTTTCCTTTAGTGATCCGGGTTTTCTTATCAGGGTGGTTATAATTGGATGCAGTTTCTTCACAAGTACTTTCCTTCGTTCCAACTGTGTATTTATTTGCAGGCTGGCTCTTACTATCCAGTGGTCGCTTCTTGTCCAGAATTGGTTTAGTACCGATGTGTTTGTGATAATATTCTTGTCGTTAGAAATCTGCGCAAATTGGTCTTAGCCACGTCCAGCTCAACTATGATACTTCCTCGTCGATTGACTTGCTCGTGGGGGCACATTAATGCACCGACAAAACAGCCCACGACAATATAGTCCCCAACCAAATAACCCCGTATACTATTATTGATAAATGATATTGATATATATATATATATATATATATATATATATATATATATATATATATATAAACAAAAGTGTCGTAATAAACCATATACTGCTGCCAACGAAACCTATGTGTGTGAAATTACAATCATGATACTAAGGAACGAATATGTTTCCTGCATTATCTATCATTAACACTGGTCGGGGCTGTTTTGTCGCGGGGCTATATTGTCGTGGGATATTTTGTCGCGGGCTATTTTGTCGCGGTGCAAGTTTGTTGCGGGCTATTTTGTCGCGGGCTCTTTTGACGGGTCACGCCATGTCATATAAACAGTGCATTGAATTAGGAAATGCTATCTAGGTGTATTGTATGAAAATAGTAGATATAAAATAAGCATTAAAATGTTAAACGGTCAATTGCTTTTTGTTAATGATGCCTGTCATAAACGATTTAATATATAATACTAAATTAAATGATATGAGTATATAAAGAGGTACATTTAACCTAAAAGTACACTTAGTCTGTGTATTCCAATATGATCAGTAAAACTGTTTTAGTTTTTGTAGTGGTGGCTATTTTGCAAGTAAGTAAATTTATTTTAAAATTCTTTTCATTTTTTATATCATCTTGCCCAAATTATATATCACCGATTCAGGTGGTTTTGTTATTATTTGTTATTAATTCTATACATTTGACTATTTTAAAATGTTAACTATACTCCCCTGGGAATGTATTAGTGGTGGCGACGAAGCGAGTAGGGCCCGAGTCTTACGAGCAACTAGAGTGAATAGACATGATTATAAAAACCCTTCCAAGTCAGTTATTTTATAAAATATATCACAATAACCAGCCACATAATTTTAATTTTTCACACTTCTATTAGTTAGAATAGAATAATTAGCTGTGTGTTTATATTGATGTTCGGTTAGTTATATACTGCTTATTTTTACCGCCTGCTTCTTTATAAAAATGCCCTTGCCCTTGCTTCTATAATAGATATTTGTTAATAGTATTAATTACCTATATAAAAGCCATATGTCCATTGCAATATAGAATGTAATTGTCCAATATAGTAGAGTCCATATATTATTTCTTGGTATGTGGTTCTTAATAAAAATCTTAATTGATTTATTATGAGATTATAAATGTTGTCGGTATATCGTTTCTATAACATATAATTAAGTGTGTATTTTTGATTAGTTTAATTAATCTACTCTCTTTAAACTTTAAAAATTATTCTCGTACTGTATCTGGATAATTGAAGGAGGTTTGCGATTTATTGAATTCGCTTCAGCTCGGTGGTTTCTATTCAACATTCGTTGAGGTAAAACCTTGCTAGATTTTGTTTGGTTGAAGCGAAATGACATTTCACCACCAATGCCCTGACGCCATTTTTGCCCTGTATCTCAATTACACGTTTTGGAACTCCCTATTTCGCACTGTATCTCGATAACTAAACGAGATAAGAGCGTTGCGGAGCTTTTCCCATTTTCATTCTTAAAGATACTTGTTCATCTTTTACAAGAAATTCAGAAATTATATTGTGTATATAATTGATTGTAACAGGCTACGACATTTGACTCATTTTGCCTCAATTTTTAAAGTGTTCAAATGGAGTTTGTATAATCCAAATTCGAGTGAATTATTCTCACAATATCTCAATAATATATATTTTCGGTTGTACTGAGCATTAAACCTAAAGTTCCGGTGGAAATTATGGCTTAAATGGAGAAATTATTTTATGATTACATATAATTCAGGAGAAGAGCTAATTACTAGTGTCATTAATAGTATTGAAGCATCAATATCACTTAGTGCCCCAAAAAAAAACGTTCTAGAATTGCAATGTACTTTCTACTTTACTATAAACAATGTATAAACACATAGACCTATAAATTTCGATTTCGATTACTATTTTTGGTGGCAATAAAAGACTTGATTTGATAATATTTCTATTCACTATTTATATTGTTTTGCTAATTGGTTGAACTTTCTATTCTTATTTATAAATTCCATCAACGTTAGACATTATTTAGAGAAAAACATATTAGCCAGACTTACCTGAAAACAATCCATTATGTATGACTTTTAAGTACCTAGTTCATTATGATTGCCTTTTGGAAGCCCACCAACTTATCATTTATGTTTTTATGCTTTCATTTCAAGAGTCGCAATCCTAAATTCGACTTTTCATCGAGGGTGGTACCTTATTATATGATTTAACTCATAATTTGTTTGGCGTAATAAGTATTTTGAAGTAATTGCAATCCTCATGGTAAGGATTGTTTTTTATTTGTAATTTAAAATCATACTCCATCAGACGCCATCTACCTAGTTATTAATTATAATTGAAGGACGTAATTCAATACCCTCTGCGATATATCAATTTCTTTAACTTGAACATATTCTAGAACTATGTTTATTCGTTTGCAATAATATCACATTTTTCTTTCTATTTCGTATATGGAATATTTATTTATGTTTATAGGTCACTGCTTCATTCCATTTGAACAAACAGGTATCAGATGCATCAAAAGAATGCGCCAAGGAACTCAGCATCAAAAATATCAAAAAAGCTTTAAACCCGGAAAACCCTGATCCAAACGCAAAATGCTATAAGCACTGTGTCGGCTTGAAGCTAAATTACATCAAAGAAACTGGCGAGCCTATCATTGAAAACATTCCAAAAATGGTAAATTTCACAGTCTACGTGCAGAACTGCAGCAAATCCCACTCCGAATCCAATAAATGCGAAAGAGTAAACAACATTTCAAAATGTGCAAAACAGATGGCAGAAGCTAACGCGCAACGCATTTCCGATATCTGTGCTAAGGAAACCAATGTCGTTGTGGGAGACTTCAAGAAATTGAAAGAGAACGCTATTTCTAATGTAATGAACGCCACTTTACATTGCTACATCCGCTGTGTGCTAATGAAATCTACTTTGATGGACGCTGAGGCTGGTTTGAAATTGGATGCCTTCAAGAGCGTTATTGATGCACCTAAATATGAGAAAATTTCGAAAGTAATTGAGAAGTGTACTGAGGACAACAATCAAAGTGATGTTTGCACGAAATCAGTACAACGTATTGTTTGTATGGGCCAAAAATGGTTGACCGCCAAAATGAAACTTGGTAATGAATAAAAATGAATATGAATGTAAATGAATATAATTATTAGTAATAATAAAGAAAATATAAATGATTTTGGTGTATGTAAATACTGACGGTACACAACACTACAAACGTTAAGAAAAGTGAAAATTTGATTTTTTTTTCTACATGACCTATACGAAAAGTAAAAATTTAATAACATTAAAAGAGCATCTGCTCGTTATTCTGATAGAGCCAAAACTAAACATCCTAAGCGGTATAAGGGTTGCTGTTTATTTATTGACAATGAATAATAAAAACAATGATTGGGGTGTAAACACTTCTTTATGGCTTATTAACATACTGTCCCATAACATCTACACATTGTTGCATTCAATTAAACCAATTGGCATTTCCTACTCCGAAGTAAGTCTTTTTTTGTCGATTGTTAAAATGTGCCGAATCTAAAGCGACAAATTGAAGGCTAAATATTCATGCAATATCATATGTATGCATGTCATACATACTAATGCCCTTTAATGCCGCAATCTTATGATAGGTCACATGACGATTTTGCATTATCAGTTCACACAACATCAGTATTTTCTGGCAACACGACCGATTCTAACGACTTTATATTCGGCTCCCAGCACGGCCACGTTTGAATTCACTAAATCACCAATGTATGGTGGACGTGGACATCACCAAAAGTTGTAGTAAGTTGATCAGTACACTGTATTTGAGATAATTCACGTCGAAAATCGTAAAAAAAACTTTTTTTTGTCTAGATTAAATTTTGAATTGACAATATAAGTAGCCTATATAGGACAAAACGTTCTGTCGCAGTCGCACCAAGCTACCAGTACTGCCAACTCTCAACACATAAATAGCAACCCTCGTATAGGCAATTTTATCACAATATACTCGCAGAAGAATGTATGCGTACACAACGATCATTTTTTGTTGTACGTGATGCCGCTAATACCATGAACATCAGCAGAAGCACAGATAACTATTCAGCAGAAGCACAGATATCTATGCTCTAGGCATTGCCACCCTAATCATAGATTTAATAAATCAATATATTCGTTCCCACACTTTTCTTGGTGCACTAAAAGTAGCTAAGAACATACGATGTCACTAACTATCTCAGTATTCCCTGTTCTAGGAAAGATTTTTGAAAAAGTTCTTTTTAATCTATAATAAGTGCATCATTTTCGGACTTCCCACTGGGTTCTGCTTCATAAAGTATGTATCTATAATGTCCACCCAGAGGATTTGGATTTGGAGGCTTACTCAATATCAACTATCGGATTCTTTGCTAATTTCACACGGAACACCGCAGGGTTTGGATCCCTTCTATTTCTTATCTACATCAATTATCTTGAAGTTGCATTAAATCGTAGATTCGTGATTTTTGCAGATGATACAGCCCTTAACAGATATGAGAATTTGGGAAACGTACTAGAATTAAGGGCAGAAAGAAAGAATTCATTGAAATGGTTCTCCAGTAACAGATTAAACTAACCTCAATACTAGGAAAAGACCATATAAGGACTAGGATAGTACAAAAAATAGAAGAATAGATGCCACCAATAATAAAAGCACTTACCAATAGCATTTTCGAAGACGTAGAATACCCAGCGGATCTAAAAATAATAATAAATTAAACCGATATTCAAAAAAGACGATAAAACCAACGTAAATAACTATCTACTAATATCCACGGAAAGAATAATCCATAACAGATTAACTACATACACAGAAAATCATAATATTAATAATGAGCGCCAATACGTATCCAAAAAAAGTACAACTGCATCAATTATAAACCTTATAGAATATATACACGAAAAAACAGTCATGGAACTATGAATGCGACATGTGTCTCTCATTCATGGTGAAACAGACAAAAATAAAATGCAGGCAGAGATACAGATGGGTATAAATAAAATCACACAATAGTGCTACAATAGCTCCCTAACTAAATGAAGAAAATATATACTACATCTTAAAGAAAATAAATCTACAATCAGAGATACAAATACATTTAAATCAACAGAAACTAAAAGCAGTGAACAACACCTAAATCTCTCTAAATCGATTCCATCGACACAAAAGAGACCGACAAAAATTATGCAAAATATTGGCTGCACTATACAGACTAAGACATATATTACCAACCGAAATGGTTGACAATGCACAGTATGCGGAAAGAAACAACTACCTAATAACCGTATGAGAAAATACAACGAAAAGAAACATAAAAATAATACTAAACTAACCACAACGATATGAAATACTACAGAATTGAAAATAACATAAAACAAAGAAACACTGGTGATTCAAATCAAACGCTAACTAATAAAAAACAACATATATTGAAATGAAAGAAGAGACATAAACACGATATAAGAAGAAACATTGGCATACAACACAAACATGGGAATAAAATAGTTGAATCATTTACCTAAAGAAATAAAAAACAATACAATTTTTTTGAAATTAAACAAAAATGAAAAGATTTTTTAATCCTGAATCAAGGAAATTAAGAAAACTAAACAAATTACAACCACGACCACCTACCTAATAATAAATCATAATTATTATTACTATTATCATTTTTTTTATATATTTCGAAAGTTGTGTTATTATTTTTTATTATTCTTGAAGAATGAGTTGTATTATGTATAAGTTACCAAGAAATTCCTAGATTTCTTCGGTACGAATTATTCTAATACAATTTCAAAAACCACCTTAAAATTATCGACAATATTAGATTTTTCAAATTTTAAATTTTTCGTAAAAATTATTTAAATAAAAGTTGTACAGAATAAAAAAAAAATATATTTAAAAATCTCAATAAACGATTTTTTAAATAGTTATTTCATACGTCTGGCATAGTTTTCACAGATGTTCTTGTGAGGTTAAGGTGCCATAACTAATCTGAGGTTCTAAATTTTTCTGTGAAAAATTTCCTTTTTCTTTAACCCTATGCGAGTGATAATAGTTTTCGATCAAATCAAAATGTGGAATAAAAGTTACAACAGCTGACTAAATGTTTAAACTGTTTCCAATCAAACTAAACAGAATTATTAAGTGAATGAATAAATCCCATTTTACATTTTAATTGCTTTACTTTTAATTTAATATGGTTCGCAGAAATGGGCTGCAAATTGAAACTGCAGCGATACAAACACTGGGGTGAATCGCTGAATGTCGGATTGTATGAACAATTATTGTGTTATATTGGCTTCGTAATCGAATGATAATTTGAATCCATGCGGGAATCACGTTTGTAATATAAATGGCCTAATTTTCGATGATATGTATACATTTAATACGTAACGTACGTACTAAAGCATGCATAGTGCTCAGTATAATCTAGAGACTGTAAGGAAGATATGGATAAAGTTGTGTAATCCTGTAATCGCCGCTTTTCAGGGTATCTGAAGTCCCGTGTTGGTGTATGTTAATTGTGCAAAAAATATTAGATGATATAAGGTCCTTTCAACTAAAATTCGTGGATAATTTAATGGTTTGGCACTGCGACTTGATATTTTGATTTTTGATATTTTTAGCCAAATATACAAATAAATAATAATATAAGTAAAATAACAGTAAGGATGAAAAAATTTTTATGTCTTACGTAACATAATAAAGCTATTACAACAATATGGTAGCAGGATTACATATTGCCATATGTCGGCCCGTTCTGGAATATGCTTTTCCTCTGTAAATCCCAAACAATACCAACAGTATTTAAAAAGGGAGATACAGCTATTGAAAAACCAGCAGAGGACATTGAAAAGATCCTTTATAACCAATCTATATATTTCGCTCAATGTTCTGAGCTTCATCAGGATTAATCTCCAACACGTTGTAATAAAAGTAAACGTTCTGTTTAGTGCATACGTTATATTACGTATATTAGAATATGGTTCTATAATCTGGAATCCGAACATCACATATCATATATTGATTCCTTAGAGTTAGTTCAACGTAACACTTGTTCAAAAAGTTTAGATTTTACCCTTCGCAAGGATTTAATCACAGGGTGCGTCTCAGAGAATTTGATGCCATACTTCTTAGTTACCGCTGAGCTATATCTGGTATTGTTGGGCATAAAGGTGATACATTACCGAATAGACTATTATAGTTTATTTACTACAATGTCCATTCATATCAAATTAGACATCCATTGACATTATATACAGAATGCGTACGTACTAACGTGCTATCAAGATCACCGTTATTGGTTATACGTCGTGTGGAATTTTTATAACAAGCTTGTTAACGTGTGCGATATTTTTAATGGTAACGGTTCGGTGATTACTATAGGAATAACTGAGTTTTCCAAATTTTGTTTTTGACATGTTTTCTTTCATGTATCCTTAAGTATTCGTTTCGTCAACCTATTATTTTCCATTTTTTTTTATTGTAATTATGCACATTATATTTTATAGGTTTTCCTTTTACACTGTTCTTTCTGACCAGCATACTTTTATATTTATATTTAAATTGTCCTATAATTGAATTTTAATCTGTTGGGTAATAAACAGTATTATTATTATTATTATATATTGTGGATGTGAATATATCGTCGATGAACGTACTACGATTCACCGAATAATAATAACAATAAAGACTTTAGACACAAGAGTAAGAGATGCCACTATAAACAGTAATAATAAATACAGATATGCATTTGGAGAAAAAGCGAGGTTCCGGTTTTTAGATATAAACTACTTTAACCGATCTTCCACCTAACCTAGAAACGTATCAAAAGATGTATACAATTCTTTGCTTCTCCAAAAACTTAATCGTAATTGAGGAGATCATATAAAGAATATAAAGATTTTCTTCAAATACTTTCTACTTGAACATTCTGAGCAAGTATTGTATTCGAACCATGACTACTAACAAATACATAACAAACAACGAACAAACGATATGGCAGAAAATAAAAAGGTTCTAAAGCCCTTTTCAACCAAGACGACATTCTAGTGTCTATTTTTGAACAAAGCATTACATTATAAAATAGATAATGTGTCTTTAAAATCCAATGATCAAAAAATAACATTCCTACCAGAAAATATTTATCTATTCACTCATTTATAATCATTACTCCTTTGCCTGCGGTTATTCTTTTATTTCCCTTCTACACGTTCTATTTTCTACTGCGCTCACTTCTAGTTTTTCTCTTATTCCAGCATTTCTAACTTCATGTATAACATATTACACCTGCTATTTTTCGTAAGTTCTTCAGTTCTCTAGCCTGAATTCTTCTTCGTTGTTCAGCAGTCACTGCCCATATTTTAGATACGTTAGTATTAATACAAATAATTCATTATGTACTCTTATTTAGGGTATTTGTTCACCATTCTTTTAGTATTATTGTTTTCTTATTTAATGCAAAATTTAGCTAGGTGCGTGCTTTAATTCTCTTGTCTAGTTCTATTTCCATCTTTCTATTTTCTGCTATGGTGGTTCCCAATTATTTGAAATGTTCCACGTGTTCAACTTCCTCTTCATGTTTTGTACTGGCTATTTTCTGGACAAGATATTACCATTGATTTTGTTTATTTTAGTTTATTTATTTAGTTCTCTATTCCACACATGTAGGTTATGATATAAATCCTAACGCCACACCTCAGTTTGAGGTAGCTGGTTAGTTTGCGGGTCTCCAGATAGCTTGTAACCAATTGCATCACATCTTGCGGGAGTCCGTGCCCTGTCAATTGTAACCAACGTGCAAAGTTACTTCCTTCTCCCCAAACCCTTCCTGGCATCGCTGGCAGTGTCCATCACTACTTCCATTGCTCGAATAGTAGATCTGCTTGGCCTAAATTCGTAAAGCTGCTCGGTTAAGAACTTCTGGTGCCTCAGTGGGGCAGCAATTCTCCCCAACATCAAGTACTCCAGTAGTTGTCCCATCATGTCCAGCATGCATAGTGGCCTGTAACATGCTGGACTATAGAGTTTCCCTGGCTTGGGGATAAAGACATGTTTGGCCCTCTTACAGATTTCTGGCGGTACAACATCCGGCCCCCGTGCCCTTCTGCAGGTCAGCCTCTTCGCTCCTGGGCCACGCGGGGGAGCCGTCGTTTAGGACAAGTCCTGCCCCCGCAATGCAGGCTGCTAGTACACGGCCCCGCTCATTCGATATTATTTAGATTGGGTGAAAATATAATAATATTTTTAAAAATTGTATATCATCTAATAATCCAAATGGTTTCTGACATTTTAGTTTCATTTCTCTAAAGAAATAAATGGTACTATAATCATCACTACAGTAAATCTGGATAGTTGGATAGTTCTGGATAGTTGGCTGGAGGGTAGCATAGCTACAGACACTTAGGCCTCAAAATGGGCCCATTGTGAAACCTCCCTTTAAGGCTGCTCACTCGTCCCAACAGTTAATTTTGCGTGCAAACGGCAAAACTCTGACGGATGAGGAGTTGCCAATGCTGACCATACTAGGCCAGCACTACCCTAGTATTAGATGCCTAGTATTTACTAGAGCTGGTCATAGGCATATTACATGCTCTGCTGTTTCTAGTTCTTCATTGCACCCTCTATATCTCGGGCTGTCCACCAGACCCATAGTGTGTAGGTGTTTAGCCGGCAGTGGCCAGTTAGGATGTTTGTCAATCATTTCAGATTAGTTCTACATAAGTTAAGGCGGGCCGTGGCTGCAATTTTACAAGATTGCCTAATTGCTACTTTTGATTGCTTGCAGCCTGGCGTTTCTCGCCATCTTACCTTGTGAAGAGCATGTGCCCTATGCTCTATTATTTTTTTCATAGTACTTGCAGAAAGTATTTCATCCTCTTGGGTTGTTAGAGGATGTAAGGATCCCTTCCTGACAAGTTCATCTGCTATTTCGTTCCTCTTGATGCCACTATGTCCTTTGATCCAGCAGAGTTCTAGTTTGTTATATTTAGCTAGCTCCTCCAGGCTGTGTAGACATGAATATAGCTCTTTCGACACAAATGTGTTGGCATTTAGTGCATTTAGAGCTGCTTTGCTTGGATAAACATATCCAAATACTCACCGATAGTGAGTATTTGGATATGTTTATCCTTAATATTCCGTTCAGCTAAAATTTGAACACACTTTAGTATTCCTGTTAATTCAGCTTGAAAGACTGACGTGATTCTTCCAAGTGGTGCACTTATCTTGAGATCGAGTTCTGGTGAGAATATTCAGTAGTCAGCTTTCGTCTTAGTTTTGGGTCCATCGGTATACATGGTTATGTTGGCGCCTTGTGGGATACTATCCATTGTGATAGTCTGAAAATGTTTGACAAAACTGTATTTGGGTAGAATTCTGTCGTACTTACCTTCTATGAGAGGGTCTGGTTTAATAGCTTCACTCTGTATGCTCCTGTGTCCAATGATTCTACCTTTATCATGCCACAGGTTGAGTGAAGATAGCCTTGATGCTGTTTTTACTGCAGTCTCCCTTATAAGAAGGTCGACATCACTACAGTAAGATACTTTTAAATCATATAGTCCATCGCTTCATAAACTGCTGTTACTTTTATTATTTAATGGTGTTATTACAGTAGAATGTATGCTTACTCATCGAATTTCTTCTAGGAATAATGACATTGAGTTTGCCTAAAAAATCGGAACTTCATTGTGCATCATCCCATACAAAAAATATACACGTGTTTGACAGTTTCTTGCCTGAGATATGATAATAAGATCTACTTTCCTCTAGAGGAGACTGTTGTCAATAAAATGTTGCTTATTTTGGTTGCATATGATCGATATTGAGAATTTGTTGATCGAAGATGTCAGATAAGGACGTCAAATTCAAACATTGATATTACAAACGTAAACAATGGTAATGGTAAAACAGTAATACTGTTTGTTAACAACTGGGGAGAAATACTCACTCTCTAAGAAACTTATGTTTTATGTTTTTTACGGTCTCCATTTGTCAAGGTAAAGCTTATCTATGATTGATATGTAACTAGTAAATTGATGTTCTTAAACCTAAAACTTTTGTCTACAACATAACTAGTGATAAAGCAATCAAGAAAATGATAAAACACATTTTAGATAACTTTGAAATTTAAATGTAACACAACAGTGAGCTTTCCGTCAGCGGCCCTGGTATAATAGTCGACTTAAAATCGATCGATTTCAGCTGTCTATCCAGTGTTGTTACTGGGCTACAATAATTTTAATTACGTTTTCACAGCGACGTTACACAGCGCTTTAAAAACATGTAGGTTTCATTGATAATATTTACGTAATTATATCATATGGAGAGAGTATATAAATCATCTCATGTTAAATTAAAATTGTAACAATGTATCTATTAGACAAGTCTATAGCTATAATTTAATAAAAATCACGGCATTCACTAGCCTAAATATGTCTTGAATTAATATAATTAAAGATTATCGATACAAAAATAACAAAACTGTTGAAACATTTAAATGCTCATTTATTCATACACATATGAATGGTGTGCGAAACAATAAAATCTCGGGCAATATATCAATCTACGCATAGATGCAAAACTATCCCAGCCAACTATACACCCATAGAAATGTTGTGTACATACATAATTGGTGTCCGATTATCCTTGTGGATAATCGGTTGACGTCGTTAAGTAACAAGCCGACTTAGGTTAATGATGCACCTATGAAGGAGCCAGCGCATATTAACAACCCCATTAGAAGACTTTCACCACAACACATTATCGCCCTTGAATAGGACACTGTACGCAGATTGACACATATTCATTTTCATTTCTTGTCACAACATTCACATTCTACACCGACTCTCCGAAGAGAACCAGCCAACATCACCGAGCTACAGGAGCTATGGCTCACTTAAAATAGTTTTTAACTTTTATACATTAAACATTTTAAACTTGTACGCGTTTTCTTCAAACCTGAAGTGGTGGCAGCGAAACCCCGGTGTTCTACACATCACAACACTAAATAAAATACTAGAAGAAAAAAAAAAGCTCCAATACCAATCATTAAACACCTAAACAAAAACAGCATTATATACCACACACAATACACTTTTTAACAACAATCAGGAACTACGTCTGCAACAAGTGACCTGATAAACTATATATAAAGATCAAACTAGACGAAGAAGACCTTGTAACAGCAATATTCATCAATATGATGAAAGCGTTTGACATAATCTCGAAAGTAAAGTTAATAGAGAAGCTAGAAGCAATAGGAATAAGAGGAAAATTACTAAAGCTAATTAACACATATTTAAAAGACAGACCACAAACCACAATAATAAATAACGCAGAAAGCAAACCACTACTAGCGGAATAAGGGATACCACAAGGAAGAAATCTGCCACCCACACCATGCATCATATATACCAACAACATGGTACAATAGTAACCTATTAGCAATAAATGAAACAAAAACAATGTATAATATTCAACATTTAAAACAGAGAAAAGAAATAAACATGCACATTAATGGAACAGCAATAAAACAAATACACGAAACCAACTAGTTCGGTCTAATTGAATATACTACACATACAACAAGACAAAATTCTGAAAATAATATACAAACTTGACAGGAAAATCAACACCAGAGAACAGACACAGAAACTAAACATAAAGAAACATGAGACTACTCAATAAATTACTAATGCTATACAAAATTCACAAGAACAACATAAAACTAAAAACAAATAAAGAAATCCATGACCACCAAACAAGAAAAAAATCTAAATTAAGAACAAAGTACAATAAGACAAAATACCAATACTAATAACCCAGACAATACAACAATACAACGAACTAAACAAGGAAATCAAATCACTGGCATACATTCCATTCAAATTTAAAACCTACTACTAAACCATAAAATCAAAACAGAATAGAAGAAGAATAAAACAGCACAACAAATAACTAACTATAACACGGACACAAAATAGAAAACACGGACCTCAATACCCACAGCCCGAGGATGAATCACAACCACTAACCTCGAGGACGGAGGAAATAATCGAATTACCTTTATTTTTGTAGATACACAAGTAATTTAATTTTAATTTATTATAATTAGGATTATGTTATATGTATTGATAAAAAAATAATATTTAAAAAAAATACCGGTCTTGAAATTTGCAATCCCCTTTTACAACATGTAACAATAATGAAATGAATAAATAATATAAAATAAAATAATAAACATACAGCAATTTCAGAAATAGGGGTCGGTTTAAGCTGAAATAAATATAAAAATAGGAAAAGTAATAATTAAAAAAAGGAATTCGATAGAGGGATATTTTCATCTTATTGTATATAATATGACTAAATATGAAGTAAATGCGAATATATATTTATAAATAGTCCAATACTGTCATATAGTCATACCTATAGTCATATAGTATTCTACTAATTCCTTCTGCATTGTTTGTTATAGTATTCCTAATTGTAAGTGGTTATAAACCCACTTTAATTTTCTTTTTATAAAAATAAAATGCAAGAACCGTATTTTCACTAGAAACGGGGATTTAATTTACGTAATATACAGAAATATAATCTACCAGTTATTATGAATAAATACTTTCTGTAATATCCAGGTCTGTATAACTCCTGAATCTAATTTAAATACGTATATCCACTTGCATCCATCATTTCAGGGAAATATAATAAATTCAATATCTCTGAGTGGATACTTCAGTTATAATTCAAATAAGCACGCGCTGTTTCCATAACGGCACGGTTTCATATGAGCGTGCAATCAAAAACACATTTATCTCAGAATATTATTGATAAATGTCATTATCACACACTGTTAGAGTAGCATATAACCGATCAATCATTTTTAGCGAATAATGTTTTTGCCCCAAACTTAGTTATTAGAAAAGTTAAGAACGCACCTAGCTCTCTGAGATTATACATTTGATAAATTGGAAAAGTTATAATTATATTTATAAAAGGAAATTGTAAAGTAATATAGTAATGTGTTTAATGTGGTTTTGATGTTTGTGTCATCATTCAAACTATTTCCACCTGTAATGTATTATATTGGAAAGGAGACTATACAAATAAACATCCGAATAAATTCATAAATACTCAATTGCATTGGTAACAGCCTAAAATGATATTGTTATGCAGAAATGGTAATAAAATTGTATGTAAGAATGATAAAACTTGTCAGATTAGAAGTTTATGTAAACAAGTATTCTTATATATTGAATATATTTTATATAATTTTCATATATACGAAATTGAACATAAACTTAATATAAAAAGGGTCGCAAATAATTATGTCTAACATCATGTGGACTATCAATTTAATTTTGTTTCACGTAAGTCGTGTTTTGTCTGTAATAGATGAGACAAAACATAGATTTATTATAAAGGCACCTTACACGGTCAAAAATACTGTCAATCCTAGTACTGTCAGTATTTGCTTTAATACTCCTTTTATATTTATCAAGTAATCAATTATCCGGATAAACATCAGTATTCTCTTGATTCCATCTTTACTATACCTTACACGATCAGTAATACTGGTAATATTTTAGAATAATGAATCTTTTAATCATATTATCGTACAGTAATACTGTCATTATTCTAAAATATTGACACTAATATTGATCGTTTAAGGTGTCTTATATAAAAGAGATCTACCTAAAATTGATGTCGCAGTACATTGAACAAGACATTGAACAATTTGTTCGAAACATATTATACCTATGTGAAATCTGTCTAACGAAACATTTTAAACATATAATACATAATATATATACAAACAGAAAACACGAAATAAAATATTTTCTAAACTTACCGCATATATTATGTTAGTAATAATATATCTATAACAATTGTTGATATAAACTGCAGTTCAAAATTATTGCACCATTGGCAATTAGGAGAATTATCCGCTTTTATAAGTAATATTTTAATCATGGTAGCATATGCCGACTATAACCAAATGTCGCGACGTAGGCATTGTCATTTTGACACATATTAACAATACGGAGTTTAAGAGTTTTTACAATACATTCTTTATTGTAAGCTGATAAGTCAAATTTTGTTGAATTTTACGTGGAAAACATTTACCAGGATCATGTTATACCACCCTATGTTCAGTTTATTGGATTTGATTTTGTAATTATGCAAGAAAATGCGCGACCGCGCAGCATCTGGAACGTATGTTTCTTCAGGATTGGGGAAATATTCCTGAACGTAACATCGAGGACCTCATTAGAAGTATACCACGGTGATTTCAGGACGTTAATCGAGCTCAAGTTAGCAACACGACCTACTAGGGATAAGCTCAAATTATTTTAGTAATTTGTTTTCTTTTTCAATTATATCATGTTTTCACATCCTATTTTTTTAAATTTATGCTCAGATTAGCATAAAACTGAAACCGAAACTACGAAAACCTGTTTTACATTGCCTTTTTAAATTTAGCTGTGAATAAAAAGTGGATTAAATGTTCTCTAAAAGACTCATATGTTTAAATGGCTCGGTGGTGCGATAATCTTACTATTATATTTTATATTTTATACACCTCCGTGGCAATACGAGGGCCCGCTTAAAAGGCCATCAATATCAACAATCTTCTTATCATCCTGAGGAGAGAAAAATTGATAGCGATGGCAAAAATCTATAAACAAATTTAAAATCGTACAAAAGTTAAAGAATATAGGAAAGCCATCAAAAACAGTTTTATGCGAATAAATAAATGTATGCGTAAATAAATCGAGTCACGAAGAAGCCACTGAGCAATAACAACGATAAATAATTATATAAAGTGCGAGTTGAAATAATTATTCATAAGAAAGAAAGCACAGCGACTTTGCTGCGGCATGGCATGGTTAGCGGCGTCGCCGTTTAAACCATGGACGTGTGCGGCACAAAAGTAGATAAAATAGAAAATACAGAAAGAACGCAGGGTCGAAATACTATACGTAGAAAGGGCAGTCAAAGAGGAGTTGAAACAAGAGAGAAAGAAATGAATTAAAATGATGGATGGATTGAAGGAGATGCAGAGTGTCACAACAGTGAGATAAACGAGGTGGCGGATGTACCGTCGGACTCGAGTATCGGCATCTCTTAAATGCGAAAGGGAAAAATTGATGGAAAATTATACTAGAATACTATAAAAAGAAGTAAATCTAAACCAATATGCTACATAATTCAAATGAAAATCCGTACTTGGAATTTCTATCCACTGTTAGAAGCAGGGAAAAACAATTACGACGCAGCTCAATAAATGTTAATGTCATACAAGCATATCTCCGTACAGCGAATACAAAATACATCCATATAAATATACACAGAGGAGGACTTTTCAGGCACGAATATCATCAGATTAAAACTAAAACTACGATGGAAGAAAAAACGCGAGAGAATAGATATGCAATTGTTAAAGGATCAATCCATAAAACTATTAGATCAAACCAAGCCTAACAACGGATTAAAAAATACCTAGCACCGTCAGTAAATAATGATAACACAAAGGCAGTTTGAACTAAAGTTAGATAAAGGACGATATCAGAACAACAGCTGAGGAATATTTACAATCGTTTTTTTTAATAAAGGTCTATTTTATAGTAGGGTCTCTTATTAGTGCATAGGTCTGAATTAAACCTTAAGACTGGCTCCATTTAGTAAGTTATAAAGTTTCATGCAGGCCTATGACTATTATGTCACTGAGTGGATTTTGCTTCTGTTTAAAATGATCGCACCATCCAGCCAATTAAATGTAATACGTTTGTAGAGAAAATGTAAACCGCTATTTCCTAACAGTCTAATTTTAAAGTTTTATACTCATCTGAATATTGAAAAAAAACATGTGGAAAAAGTAATTTAATTGACAAGTAAAACAAATAACTAAAACTATTTGACCTTACCCTAGTAGATCGCATTGCCACCTCAAGCTCGAATAACGGCCTGAAATCGTTGTGGGATTCTAAAGACGTTATCAATGTTGAGTTGAGGAACATTTTCCCACTCCTGAAGAGCAATACGTTCCAAGTTCTCAATGTCGCCTCACTGTGCTTTCAGAGTGTCCCATACATGCTCTATGGGATTTAAGTTCGGTCTTCGCGTTGCCCAGTTCATAACTGCACAACATACTTGAGTGGAGTTCGTATTTCACTCAAGTAGTCAATACATCCCCTTGCCCCATGCGGTCGTGTATTCTCTTACATACATACATACATTCAAAATCAGCAACTGAACCTTGGGCATTACATGATCCTGGAAAATATTCTCTACATAGAATTCAGCATACATTGCTTTTGCGCATGAATAGGGATTCGACGATCCAAAGAAATACCCGTCCAAAGCATTGTAGACTAGCACCAAAGGGTTGATCACCGTTCAATTTTGTGCCCGATCACCAAAGGGTTGATCAGGCACAAAATTGAATGTAGTTTTGGTTTCTCCTTGACGTCTATATCGGAAGTATTCAGGCTTTTTCTTGTTTTATAAGAGAATAGAGCTTCCCTCCCGTCATTAAGGTTCTAATTTTCATATGCGCGTGCAAATCGTAGCTGAGCTATCCTGTAATCTGTAACGAGTTATGGAGCATTTATAGGTAAAAGCAGATACATCCGCATGTCCATAAGTCTGCAGCTCATTCTTCAATTAATACCTTGTTGCTTGCCGATTTCTTAATGCATTTTGACAGACCGTCTTCTCTGTCAAATTGCCTCCTGCATTCGTCGTCCTTTTTCTAGCGTGTCCGGGTCTACCAGAGTCAGGCACAGTACCAGTGTTTCGTTCTAACATCTGAGAAATGGTCGTATAGCTAATATAGACGGGCGACATAACATGTACTCCTACCTATATCAACCAAAGTTTTCGTTCTTACACATACCAAAGTTTTCAAATACCTCTGACGATTAATTATTTTATTGTGTAATTGCAAATTAAAGCTTATCTTTCGAGAATAACTTGTCAACAAAGTCAGCGTAAAGGTAGAATATTCTGTAAAATATCTTAAACTCCTCCTTATACTGAAGATGTATCAAAATGATATTGTATTCGACGCATCATTTGTGTATAGGCGGCATAAGCTTCCCATGATTAATATATTACTTATAAAAGTGAATATTCCAATCGATTTAAACCGGTGTATATATTCGATTGTTAAAGCTTCTACTTTGTAATAGTTCATATTACAGGATAAATAAAACGGTGTTTTTATTATACTTTAGTTACACTTTGCAACTAGAATAAAGCAATTCTAAACGATTGTACCTTATATAAAAACATACAATTACATCCTTAGAAACTCAGGCATAAAATATATTTAGAGGGGGCTGGGGGTGCGCTTTATTTCATTAAGAATAATTATTAAGATTAGGGAAATCAGACGTGTTGATTTATTGTAATTATTGTTTTCATTTTCTGTTGATGTTTTTTTGCTTATTTGTACAATTTTTAATTTAATTGTGAGGTATGTGTCCAATTGAAATGTCTGGTTAATTATCATTTGTTGATTTCCGTCATGATAATTCTCAACGATAGTAAGGTCACATATTTCCATTTTTTAGACAGCGCACATCCCTGATATCGATTATTGGTTGTTTGTGTGCGTTTATGGCAGGCAACAAGAAAACTAAATAGACCACTACTACCTATCCCGCCTATAAAAGACAAAGAGGGGTATTGGGCTCAGAATGACAACGAAAAGGCCGAAGTATTTGCCCGACACCATCTTCAAACCATATTATATTTAGGACTAGGGTAATATAGAAGAAATTAAGAACTTCTTAGATTCCCCCATTCCAGATGGACACACCAATAAAGTCTTTCAGGTACAGTGAAGTTAAGTAAACAAACTTAAAAGACATTATCCCAAATAAAGCACCTAAATATACCTCAATACTGCAGCGAATAACAAAAGAAGGCGATAACGGCAATCCTACAAATATTCAATGCTCTGCTGCGACTCCTAAATAACCTAAATAGCCATGATTGTCAAACTTGGTATGAACTAAAGTGAAATAATTGCCAGTACTACAAACATTTGCGAAAATTGACTACTGGTTAGACTGGATCCCATTCCATCCAGGTCAAAACTAATGCCATCCCACTAATTTTTATTCAGAAAGAAGCATGGCACAGCAAAACAGGTGCACAGAGTAGTAAAGAAGATCAGCAATGACAGGAGGTTCTTTCGGCTACCATTATTGACAGCAGCCAAGCGTTTAATAAAGTCTGATATACAGGACTGCTATATAAACTAAAGAAAAACTTCAGATAGTAATTCTTATCTAATAGATTATTCCTAGTAAGGTACGGTCTGACTACACAGACCTAAGCTCTATCAGCTCTGGGGTGCCGCAAGGAAGTGTAGTGGGGCTAGTATTATACCTACTGCACACCGATTAGCCTATTATAAATCTAACTACAGTCTTTACTTTCGCTGATGGCACTGCAATAGTGGATTCCCACGAAAACCACGAAATAGTATCAAGAAACCTCTACTCAACTAAACAAAATAGAATTGTGGTCGAAGAAATAGAAAATTAAGACAAATAAGACCAACTCCACACATGTCACTTTTACAACAAAAACAGTTCAATGCCCTTCCGTTACCCAGCTGTCAGTTAACTCAAGGAAACAGTGCGAAGTACCTAGTTATGCATCTAGATAAACAACTAGCATCGCAGACTCATATCTTCAACAAGAGACAATTGGGACATAGATGGCAATAACTATACTAAAACACTGGTAAAAATGAAAACTATCGTTATAAAACAAACTACTCGTTTATAAAGCAATTCGAAGCTCATCTGGACATATCGGATTCTACTCTCATTGCAATCTGAAAATTGTCCAGAACAAAGTTCTAAGAAATATGTTGACGCCCCATTGCAAATCCCCTCCCTCAATAGTGATGTGTAGAGATATAGTGTCAAATACAAACATAGACTACCGTCACACCCAATGATTTATTTAAACCTGACGGTGCAGTGTGCCAACTAAAACGCTATAAACAAACAGACTTAATAAATAAATTTAACTATGAGCCTGCCATAAAGACGAAATAACTCAATGGAATTATCTTCTATCTCTCCAAATATTAATTGTACACGGCTAATCATTTATGTATTGACTCAATAGGGACAGAGAGAATATAAAAATGCAGAAATAAAAAAAATGAGGTCGATTTTCTTAAAATAATTCCCGAATATAACTTTGCCAGATTTGTTGCATCTCTTCTGATCTAGAACATTATGCCCATTTTCATTTTGTATTGCAACATTTTGGGATTTCCTCACATGCACGTTATTTCGTTAATTGTTTTATGAGCGTTAAAGATGTCATGTTTCCGTAATAGGCTTTTTATCTCCTTTCGAATTATTATATTCAACACGTTTCATAATCTACAATGTGAAAGCTATATACTTATATTTGTACAGAACACAAATAGAGTAATATAGATAAGGTCTTCTACAGCAAGGGGAACAAAATGGAAATTAAGGTATATAATTTAAAGTCGAAAATATAGAATAACTTTTTTACCGATCGAGATCGAGATGGTGTAATTGGGTAATGCAAGCGGAAATTGGAATATCTCAGCTAATTTATTGTTTAAAAATTCTAAATGTGACGCACCATTTCGAGGATGCGACATAATTTGGATTGTCAGAGATGTATATTATGATATAGGTTACATAAGAAAGCTTCCGATAAAAATCAAAGAGTGAAAAAACATGAATCGCGAAATAATATTTAATTAAATTAATTAATTTGTTGAAATCGAATTTGTTTTTCGAATAGCTCATTATCAAACCATTTACACATTTACCATTTACAAATGGTGCATAGTTTGAACATTTACTTTACATTTTATTGTTTAATTAAATATTATTTCGCGTTTCATGTTTTCACTCTCACATAATATATAATATATATAATATATATAATATATATAATATATATAATATATATAATATATATAATATATATAATATATATAATATATATATATATATATATATATATATATATATATATAATATGATTTTTCTCGCAAATTTTCTTATGTAACCTATATCATACTATAGTAGTAGTAGTAGTATTGACACTTTTATTAGAAATTGGCAATTTAAAATTAAAACATATCCGAGATTTTTTTGTAGAAATCATAAATAAAAGTTTTATCAAATTTATTCCATACTTTAGGGACACCCTATATATTGTTTATACACATTTTATTTGTAAAACCTAATCCAGAGCTATATTTAGATGCCCGCCCGCATATATATATATATATATATATATATATATATATATATATATATATAATTGTAACATTTGCCTGCAAACAGTATTTGTTGCGCCGGGAAAGGGGAAAGGTTGGTTTCGTTCAGATCAAAGACAAAAACATGTCGCATACAATATAATGCTATAAATGTATGAGACTTGCGTCTATGCGCGTGTTTTTCATTCCTGACTGAATAGAGAAAAAATAAGGGCATTTGTATCAATGTTTTTATACACGTTTTAAACACTATCTTTTACAGGTTTTACACAGATGATTCAATGTTTGCGGGTACATGTATGTATGTATGTCTGGGCTCTAGGCTCCAGGCTCCTAGTTACATATGCCTTTTTTCATGAATGTTGCATAAATCCAGGTATATTATCAGAGTTCCAAATGCCAAGAACGATATAAAAAATCCCCCTACGTTACTGTTGTATATTGTTTGTTTAAAATAAATACACCTTTGTGCGCCATGGAAATGGGAGTTGCCAAAATAAAACACATTTGAAGTTGCTCGATTTACTGTATTCTCGGCATCAGAAGTGCTCATCATCGTCTTCCTCAAATAAACCGTCCCCAATTGAGCGTAGGCGCACGTACAAAGAAACCCCAGATGAACGGGGGGCCCCAAACAGACATAAATTCGCCCGGTTCTAATTCCAACGCTGATTATTCAATAAAAACGACTGACTGAGAGGGGATTTTTTGCATTCAATTATATTTCGCTTATGTATTTATGTAAATTCCGCAAGATTTACAGCTAATAAATTTGCCTTCCTAAACATCAAAACCAAATGATTCAATTTGAGAAAGCTAATAAAATCATACGTATGTTGGTCGTGGTGATTTTTCAATTTAATGTAAATCCATTCAGATTTATTACGCAATCGGGTATTCGTGAGTTCTGTACGGCATGCCGATTAGTAGACGTCACATATCTATTCCGGTTCAGATGCAGAAATTTGTATGCTAACATCTAATCGATATACACAACGGCAAGTGTGATTTGGGCAAATTGATGTGAAATTTGATATGTCATGTGAGGTTGAGCATATTATGTTGTTAAACACCCGTGGCCTTGCCCTCTCCTCAAAAGGAAAGACATCCGCTAAAGTCTAGACTCTAAATAATTCATGAAACTGATATCTTGTCAAAAAAATGCATGATTTAACTGTATAAAGTTAACTTCCAACTGTTTAGCATATATTTTATTAAAGTAAATTTACTAGCTCGGTGACCAACTGTGATACATGATGTAACTCTATTACTATTACATATTATTATATATTACATCCAAGTTGTTGTGGAAAAGCAGTTATGCACTTTTTATTAAAAAGGACAGGTATGGTAATTTAAATAATTAAGTTATATAGCACATCTCATTAAGAAGGAAACTTCTACTACTATACTTAGAATTGCAACATAAATAAATAAAATGAGTATTAAATACTTTAAAAGTCGTAGCTTCTCTAAATATAATAAACATAAATAGTTAGGTATTGAATTGTATAAATAATTATTAAAGTTATTTAGCACTTTTCATTAAAAAGGAAACAACTGCAAAATAAATAAATAAAAGCAGTATTAAATACGTTGAAATATTCACGTCGCTTCTTATTGTTAGTCTAAATTTATATGCTAAACTTTTTAAATATAATATATATATATATATATATATATATATATATATATATTATCTATTTGCCTTTTACCTTTTGGTTTAGGCTATTACATTTAAATTACCTAACAATTATTGTTGTCTCTTAATTCGTACCCTCTACAGTAGGTATCAACCGTGTAATTATTCTTAGTCGCTCACTTGTCTGATATGTTCACATATTGTTTTATTAATCCTGTTCAATCTATACACAAGCGAGTTGGAGGCGGTACCGAGGAGAGGACAGGCTGGAGGGGTCGTGGTGCGGAGAACCAAGGTGTGAAAGTTGGCATATGCCGATGACATAGTATTAGTAGCCAAGAGAGTGGAAGAGATGCAAGACATGTTGGAAATAATGGCAAGGTACCTGGATAGGAGAGGGCTAGTGGTGAATGTGGAGAAGACCAAATGGATGATGTTTAGGAATAGGGGTAGAAGGGGTAGAGTGGAAGAGCTGAAATGGAAGGGAAGGATGATTGAGAGAGTGAATTTCTTTAAATATTTGGGCTTTTGGTTTGACAGTGGAGGAGGATTTAGGGTGCATATGGAATGTATGCAAGCGAAAGCGAGAATGGCTTGGGGGATAGCGAGAAGGAAATGGGAGAGGTTGTGGGGCGGTAATTTCGTAATGGCGTTCAAGATCTGGGATAGGTGTGTAAAACCTATTCTGTTTTATGGAGAGGAAGTGTGGGGATTGCGTGAGTGGGATGTGATACAGAGAGAGCAAGGTTTGCTCCTGAAGAGTCTGCTAGGTCTCGAAAGGTCGACACCGAGAGCAGTGATGTTGCAGAAGACGAATCGTATGAGTATGTGGTGGGAGTCGTGTGTAAGGGTTGTGAAGTTTGAAGAAAAATTGCAGAAATTGGGTGAGGAAGACTGGTCCGGGAGGTATGGATAAGGTGTAAGAGTAGGACGGAGAGTGGTTGGAGAAAGGATAGAGGAAGGATGTATGAAAGAGTGGGTATGTCTGAGGTGAGGTAGAGGAGAAGCTGAGAGAAATGGGAAGCCTAGGAACTGAGGTAAGAGAGAGATTGAGAGATATTAAGTGGCAAGAACGGCAGATTAGAATGAATGAGTACTCTTACAACCCTCGCTACGTAGAGTGGCAAGTGCGTGGGAAACTCCCGAGTTACTTAGCCAGGGGGTGGAGCAGGGAGGACAAGGTATGCATGGCAAGAGCGAGGTGTGGGTCAGACGAGAGAGGGAGGGAAGTGTGGATGGGTCTGGGGTACACCGCGTGTGCGCTGTGTAGTAAGGGAAGCAACACATGGTGGCACCTTAGCGAAGAATGTGAGGGTGTGAAAGCAGAGTGGATGGGAAACTGAAGAAAGCTGAATGAATGGTTAAGCGAGGATGGGGAAGGCGTGAAAATCTGCAGGAGGCTGACGTGGGAGAGGAAATTGGCGAGGGCACAGGGAGCGGTGATAGATGAGGGTAATTTGTAATTTTTTTCGGAGTATTACTTTTATTTATATTAGTATTTTTATTTTTATTTTTGTATATTTTTGTTGTGGTTTGTGATGTGGAAGGGCAGTGAGGGAAATGCCAATAAAGGTCATTTTTATTAATAAACTGATTACTTTGGGAAAAGAAATAATTATTTTCCATTATTGAAATAATTTGATATTGAATACGTATTAGTATTATCTATGTTTATTTTAGATTTAAACTTATGTTTGGCTTTCAATTACCACGTTGGTGGACCGATTTTGTCTACCCCTGCTCTATAGGTATATGATATAGTAACGGGACTATACCGATTGTTTTAAAAATTCTGAATAAATTCAATGCGAACGTATTGCAACTAAATCTATTCATTAAGTATTTATTTATTTAGAGCTGCGAAAACGTGCACTCATTAAATACGGTCGTGCATGTGGTCTTCCATCTACGTTTTTGTGGTCATGCTGCAAGCTCACGATCCGATTTGCTTGGTAATTGCTGGAGTTGAAAATGCAATTGCATTGGGGTGTGACAAAATGTAAATAGCTGTGTAAAATATATTGCAGTGAAATGCAGTAACTACAACTACCGCATAATTTTAAATACCTAAAATAATGTTGGTCGTTAGTCTATAAAAAATATTCGTGTAATATATTAGAATAATAAAACTAAATTTAAAATAATTGATATTTGAGACTACGATTACTTTTACAAATTACAATTCTCAAATTCGTAAATCTTTAATTAACAATAATTAAAAATTATTTTGAAGCTCATTATTATTTTGTTAAATTATGATACGTCACATAAGAGTGACTTTATAATTGTAGTACTAGTAGGATTCGTATCATGATATGTACGTGACCTACTGCATGTTTGTGGCAACACACAATAATCTATGACAAACGAATACTAATAGAAACTTAAATTAGAATGCCTTCCCACTGCGGTAACTACCGACTCCGTATCTGTACGTTGATTCGTCTATTCCCATAGGATTTCGTAGATGAAACTGAGAACTCTTTCGTAACCTTATTGGTAAAAGCACACTTGTGAAAAAGTCAATCTAAAACCACATACGTTTATTTAAAAGAAAGAAGAAAATTTAAAATCAGATCCTATTAGAAATTATATTACATACATTTTAGGGCAACGAGGATAAAATCCCTTTATTAGACACAAAAAATAAATCTTAAACTAACGTATTATCAAATGGAAGAATATTACCTTCAAATTTGAAGAATACTCCCCCACTCACTATTCCTTCTACCTCATCCACTTTCTCTTCCTGGCCAGCCTTTTGCAGATTTCCACGGCTTTCTCGACTTCTCTTAACCATTCACTCACCCTTTTGTATACTTCCACCCACTCACATTCATTACTTAGATGCCACAACGAGTCACTTCACCATATACTCAGTATACACGTGGTGTATTCATGCACCATTTACATTTTCCTTTCTCTCTCTTCTGAATCGCACCTCGCTCTTCCCATATATATATATATATATATATATATATATATATATATATAATGTTCTCCCTTCTCCGCCCACTCCTGTTTATACTCACTTGCCACTTCATATAACCAGGTTTGTACAAGGTTTCAGTAATTCTCACCTGCCATTCTTACCACTCTACTTTGTCCCAGACCTCAGTTCCTAGACATTCCATTACTAACAGCTTTTCCTCTACCCACACATCAGATCTAACCATTTTTTCATACATCCTTCCTCTTTCTTGTTCTTGTTCTCAGATCGCCTTCTTCTCCGCACTCACACGGTTTCAACACCCCACCCTCAGATTCCAGTCCTGTTCTAGAATCCATTTCCCTCTATCCGAGTTCATGTTTCTAACTCCCCCACCCTCACATTACAGTCCTTTTCTAGAATTCATTGCCCTCCATCCGTCTCCAGCTCCTCTCTAATCCCTATCGGGTGTTTGTTGCGGTATGGGCAGTAGACTATTCAGGTTTTTAAAATTATAAATGTTCTGTACAAAATGAACAAACTTGAGCCTGAATTAACTACAACAGTTATAACAAGCCGAAGTGTTAATTAGTATTGATACATTTTATATAATTTGATCTACCAATTTTATAAGTGCACTTTATGTATGGTGACCAAGCTTATATCAAGCATAATGGCATAATTTAAATAAGAAATAAAAAAAATTCGCGAATCGCCTTTCACAGTTTTCAGAGGTATTTTTTGTAAATTCCGGGACACTCCTCTTAGATTCACCCTTCGGAGAAACCCTCGGGCTAAGAAGATAGATTTTTTTTAGAAAATTTCCCCATAATAAATTCATAATTTTATTCCAAATTTAGTATTTTATTTCTATATAAACCTACCTTTATAGTCAAAGCCGATTATTTTTTTCTCTCGCATTAGTTGGATCTATTTAAATATAGTATAAATAAATAAAATATAAAAAAATAAAATAAAATATAGTATAATTAGCATTAGTTGGACTTATTTAAATACCGAGTGATGCTGAATAAGCTTATTCGCAACACGTATTCGATAACAAAACCATGTAATCATACAATTATTATAATTAGAATTATAATATTAATTATTGTTAAGTAAAGGATTGAACAGGTAGTCTGCGAAGTAACAAATATTGGCTGTTATCAAATGCAAGGATGGCCAAACTTTTGATCACTTAGGGCGACCTGTTTCTTAAAATACCAACATCGTATGTATTGTGTGATCATTAGAAAAGTATTAATTTAAAGTCAAAAATAAGTTTAATTTTAAATTAACATAGATATTACTAATTCATATTCAAAATCAGTTATTTTACTAAACGAAAGTAATGATTTCTTCTCACTGATTAATTAATTTATTAATAAAGTATGTCTACATGTCAGACAGGCGGGCGACTAGTTAGGTGGTCGACTGTGGTCGATGCTTTGGACACCCCAGACATAATGTAACCAAACCTAATCAAATATCCTTAAATTCACATTCAAGACATCGCAAATGAAATTAACACAAATTTAATAATTCTTCACTAAAACCAATAAGAATAGAATCATAAAAAAATAAAGTGAAATGTATAGGATTTTAGTTCGCTAAAACACCTCGCGGTGTTAGACGTCATCATTTACTTATCCATAGCTATTTATATCATATTTCCTTTAGTGCCATATTTAAACTGTTTAAAATATCTAAAACGTTTACAATGTGTATACCTCACGTCAGTCATTCCAATATTTATCGATGTTGCGCTCTCACATTTTATAATTTATTTACAATTATGTTAGCGATGCACGTATATGGAAAATTTAAAAACAAAACCCGACCCCAATCCCATTCAACTTCGGTGATTATTTAATCAGTATGCATATATCTGAAAATAGAATTATGTTTCCACCGTCAATTCCTGGTCAAGCTCGTTAAAATGCATTAAAGCATCATACTTGATAGCGGACTCATTCAGTAATCTATTTTAACAATACATTCTTTAAAATCATGCAGAGAATAAACTTAATTATATATTTATTAATTAATATTATGAATAATTTCATTCGATTTTATTAACAAATAGTGTTTAAATTTATTAATTGTGCGTATTATTACAGAATGCTGCAAAGTGAACGAGTCCATTAGCTAGATATGGCGGCTATTAAAGGTAAAAATATGACGTTTTTACCATCATGTGCCTACCGTATAATATCGTATTTCGGGGAAAACTATTTAAAAATGTTCATCGTTCATGGTGAATTACCAATCATAGAATGCACTACAAAAGTTTTAAGTTGTTATTGTTGTATATTGTTATTGTTGTAAGGACAAATATTTTCAAAAAGGGGACTTTATGTTCGTTGTTGCTCATTGTCATACTATTAAATTCCTGATGTAACGACTTGAAAGATACATTATTTTGTAGTGTACTGGTTTATAGTAATAACTGTATTATACTATGCATTGATCCCGTCTTTAATTAAAGTCTTTTTAACACAACAAATTGAATAGTGTCATACATGGCTGGGAAGAAATTACACAGAAATCTTGGCTGGTCATGATGTCACCAGCTAACTATTTACTTTTCACCATATTATATATTCCTATATAATAAAATTATATAGGAAAATTAATAATTCCAAGCCGTTATAATATATATATATATATATAAAAAGACAGAACTCCGAAGTCTCCAGCCGCTTTAAAGAATTGGCGATATTTGTCGAGCGTTTGGCTACAAAGACCCGACAAATGATTGGTTACAGTTCTCGCCAGTTTCCTATGTTTAGGATTTACGTTTACTATTATATTTTATATTACATTACTTTTTATATTTGATGATGTTTTTAATAGTGGAGTGAAACTTTTAACTAATTAGAGTTGAGAGTTATTCCAATTACTAATTTCTGTCGCAACTTATTTAAAACTCAAATTCCATATGAATTGTCATACAGGAATCCATAAGTACTCGCAATAACTATCATCTCTAATTATTTATAGTTATCAAATCCTCAAGCAATTTTTTATATGAAAGGCCCATGTATGACATTATGTTTTATGTTCAAATGTCAGCCGAGGCTTCTCACGATCATTTTTAATGACTCTGCCGCATAGAATCGGTTGAATTTAAGCGATGGCATTGGCTATGTTGGACTTAAGGGCATCGCTCGCTTACGACTTATTGGCATAGACCTGCTACTTCAGGAAACCCCACAAGAAAAAGTCTAGCGGGGCCAAATCGCACAATCTTGGTGGCCAATTCAAGTCACTGCGAGAGATAATCATATCCTCAAATCGTGAATGCAGAATGTCTATCGTGGCGTCTGCTGTATGGCATGTAGCCCCGTCTTTCTGGAACCACTGTTATTACCTCCATATCGTTCAATTTGGGCCAAAAGAAATCGGTTAGCATCACGCTACAAGAACGATGCTAACATTTTCAAAAAAGGAAGAACTAATGAAGCCGCCGGCCCACCACACTTTTTGTGGATACATTGCCACCAGCTGGAGCTAGTGTGGGTTGGTGTCGTCCTATATACGGTAATTTTGATTGTCAAGGCGTGCATCGTTCGCACTGACACTCATTTTGATTATAAAGTTTTATCATTTGAACGTACTGCTCAACCGTGTAACTTACCATGGTGATTTGGCATCAGTAACTGAATAATAAACACCAGATTTGACAGACGCCACCAAATCAAGCCTTGTAGTATTACTATTTAATATCTCCGTCAGAATTTAGAATTTGGAGCCAGTTGTTGTAGCATCTAGTTCTCGTATTTTAGTGTGAGCTTAATATTATTGCTTCGCCCATGTTAAGCATAAAATACATGCATCAAAAGTAGTCCCTCGTTTAAATGTCATTGAAATATCGATCAAGTAAACCAAATTAAAGTAATATAGTGTGCGAAATATAGCATGTTATATGTTCTGGTCGTAACATGACCAATCTCGTACTGCCGTAAGCCTTGAATAACATTTGAGTGAAGCTTGGATATAAAGTAAGTTCGGACCTATTATTTCTTGTATGTTCTGATTTACACGGTTCAAATTTCAGCGGGAGAAGTCCAGAATGTAGGAGTTGTTTCTTAGCGAATCTACTAAATTCTAATTCACTTTACTTTAGTTGGGTCCCGTCCTGGTTTCGTATTTCTCCGGTTGTGAGTTTGGTCCTGTCGGTTCTGGGGCATCTTTTCGTCTAGTAATCTAGCGTATCTTCTTCTCCAGAACATTTCTCATAATAGGCGGTATTTAGTTGTATGTTGTATGTTTCGTCACGATTCGCCAGTATCCCATATTACAGTAGGTAATACCGTGGAGACCAAGCTCAGTATAATTACATAGTTTGCTAATATAAAAAACTTTCTGCATACTTAAATGTATTGGTACATACGTTGATTTTTATACTGGTTTGAATATTCGGCGCCGTAGAGATTGATTAGAAGAATATACCATTGACAAAGTCTTTTTTGTATTTCGACTGCCGTTGTGAGGAAATCTCAAATTCTGACCACCGCCGCTGCTCCCAGTATCGGATATTCCTGCCATTCAGCCCAACCGCACGAAAGAGTTGTATCAATCGGTCATATTATTATATAATTGCATTCAAGTCGGTCTCCCAATTTGTATCTTATGCAGGCATGATTTAACCGCAGGAAGGATTTTAACATATGACGCATAAGACAGATTCAGTGATAGTCACTGTATTTCATAGGGTGTTGGTTTTTGAGATTGATATGAACTTAGAAGTTCTGGCCTGTTCTATATCTTTTTTATAATTATAACAGTCTTACTAAAATATTATCGGTATTTCACCTGAACGTCAGCTCAACGTCTGCTTCTGCATCCTTGATTTCTCTTCTTATCATGTACTGTAGTTTATTGTTCCTCAGCAGTCTATGTTCATCCATCAAGTCAAGTAAGCGGTCACTCTTTTTAGCGTGCAGATCTTGTTCTCCGACTTTTTTTATGCACTTTTTCACTCAGTTGAATGCGTCTAAAGAAAGGTTCCCACGAGACACCTCGAAACCGACAAGCTACAAACGATAGGCTAAAACAAATAGATAGAACATACTATTTGTTTAGTCTATCGTGTGTAGCCTGTCGACTTCGAGGTGTCTCGTTCTTTTTCAACAATGAGGTTATTATGGTCCAACCCTATACTAGCGCCATGGAATATTGTTGCTCTCTTTCCACGGTTTCTAAAGCGTTTTTTGATAGGAAGTAATACATTTGAGTCTTAACACGACTCGCATCAGTGTGGTCGTTTAAACGTTATATACACGTATACAAGCGACGTTTCGGTAGTCGAACCACGTGTTAACTACCATGTTTCCAGCCTTCTTGGAAGAATTTATAAAGTCCCATCGTTCGTTACTTTGTTGGAACCCAATCGACACTTAGTCCTTGCATGATCTTTGTGTTATAATCTCCAATAATAATAGATATGTTGTTATTATTGAGCGATTTAAGGATTTGCTTGATTGAGATGTAAAACTTCATCGTCATACATTTTGTCGGATGCTGTTGCGTATACTTTCAAGAGATATTGATGTTAAATGGGTGGCATCCTAGTTGCAGCAGAATAATTCTATGTGATATTAGTGTAGAATTCTTTACGTGTTTAAAAAGTTTCTTGACAACAATGATTCGAACTTCATTTCGGTGGTCATTATACGTATGTGTGTAAGTGGCGAGATTACTACAGCTTTTGTAGCATCTCGCATTTCATTTTCCATTCATTCATTGGGCAAAGAACATCCATCTTTCTTTGACATTTGCTAGCATTCGGCGCCATACGTTATTATCGGTTCCACGATAGTTTTGTAGATTCTCAAATTCGTGTTCAGTTTCATTTCTTTGGACCATAGTAGCATACGGATAGCTATCTTTCCTTGGCACACTTGGGTTGCTATAGCTTTTTTCAATGTTCCTTCTTTCGATATGATGGTTCCAAAATATCTGTATTAGTTTCCTTTGTTGATCTCTCTTAACTTACCTTACTAACCTTCTTTTTTATATTTCGTTTTCATATTCAAACCCCCATTTCGCGTACTCTTCATTCATTTCCTTAACATGTAGCAAATAGCGATAGCACGCACGTCAAGGAATAATCTCCTATTTTAATTGCCACTTCGTTCCTTTCTTCTTTCCAGCTACTTTATGCTTCCTGTATAGATGTTGAACAATATTGGTGAAAGGATACACCTTGCTTTAGCCCTTTTGTTGTGCGGAAAGGCCGCGAAAATGTGTTTCCTATCTTGACTGAACTTCTTTCACACTATTAAGCCCCATCTTCTTCTTGATGTTTCGAAAGGTTATTCCAGGGTACTGTATCGAAAGCTATTTCAAGTTCGATAAATATTAGATGCGTGGAAAGATTTCTGGCTTTCCGTTATTCTATTACTTGTTGCAACACAAACATATTGTCAATACATGATCTGCCTCCTTGAAAATCGCTTTGGTCCTCTATTTCTCTATTTCTCTATTTCTTCTATTTTTATTTCGTTTATTTCGCCATAGGTATATTTTTGTTTATTTCGCCATATTGTAGGTTTCTCCACGTACACGTCGTTAGTGTGAAAATCCTCTCTCTTTTCCGTTAGTAGACTCTTATAATAGTTTTCCCACTCCTCCATATTTATTACTTCTGAGTTAGTTTGCACTTTTTTTTCTTTATGAATATTCTTAATCGTGTTCCAGGCTTCCGATGCCTTCGTTTCTATGCAACTATCTATTTCGTCGCATCTTTTTTCCCACATTTATTTTTTCTCCTCTGCTACTTGTTTTTTTACCTGTCGATTCCAGTGTTTATATATTTTCCTCATCTCCGTTTTTCGGGTTTCTAACTATTTTTGGTAAGCTTTCTTTTTTGTTTCTACAGGTTTTCCTATTTCTTCGGACCCACACGGCTGTTTTTTGTTGTTGTTTCTGGCTTGACGTTCTATAGCTACTTCCGCTGCCTGTTTGGTGCACTTTTTTATTAGTTGACAGAGTTCCTCCGCTGTGTTGTTTTCTTTTTCTTTGTAGTCCTTGGAGCTTGGTGGTCAATCTCAGCTTATATATGAACTTCTTGAATTAATTTTCGAAGCACTGTAAGTTTTATATAACTTCCTTCGCATTCGCCTTTCGGTTTCCCTCGCTCGTTGATTTATTTGCATTTAATCTTCTATAGTTTATTATGACTTTGGCTACCAACAGATGGTGGACCGATCCACATTCTGCCCCTCGATGTACCCTTACGTCCGTGGTTATTATTTTTGCAATTCGTTTTTGAATAATATAGTCAATTATCGACTTCAGCCTGTTGGTAGGTTGGGTCCATGTATATTTATGGGTGTCTCTCTGCTGAAAAGTCCATTTATTATCGTTACGGACATAGTTTGACATAGTTGTATTAGGCGTCTACCGTTATCATTTACTGTTTGTTCTCCATACCTGCCTCTTAGTGGGTTCTGTTCTTCTCGCTCTGTATCTCCATTTAAGCCAATTAAGAGTATTATTTCCTTGTATTTCTGATAATACATCGTATATTTTTTCGTCGAATATGTCTTTGGTACAGTGATCTGCGTCCTCGCTGAGGACATATACTCCGATTATTACAATTCTCCTACCATTTTTTAACAATTCTAATTTTATTATCTGGTCATCTACTTGTTCGTAGTCTTCTGTCTTTCCTATATTATACTATATACATGTATATATTCTCCTACTATCTCACCTCCGCTTCCTTTCCCTTTGGTTAATGTAAGTACGCATATGCCTTTTTTGTTTTTAGTCCTTGTAGTCCATGTGTTCATTTTGTATCCAAGGCGTATTTAAGAAATTTTAGAATATTTACAATGATGAGGTTGGCCCATTAGATTCAACCTTCAGACTTGAAGTATCATGTTTTTTCTGTTGGGTTTTCTTCCCTTAGCCGATATGTTCCAGTTTTGAGGCACCGGTCGCTCGTCTTTCACCCTCTTCCGTCTGCTGCACCACATACACCCATAAGTGCACCCAGAAATCATGACGAGGACGTAGAAGTTGGACTTGTCCTTTCTAGACTGTGTGCGTTTTTCAAAGTTTTGTCGTAGTATGGATATCGGCACTCCATACTATTTCTGAGACCCATACCAACCATTCGACCTCCACATTCTATATACCTATGCGCATTTTAGATTTCATTAATTTGAGCCATGAGATTCTTGGCATCCCCTGCCCATTATTGGATTACCCGGGATTAAGGGCCATTTGCATTTGGTTTCTTATTAGTTATTTCCTATTTTTTATACTTGAAGTACACATGCTATCTGCAGTCACTGGCAACCCTCACATAGTTTAGCCTGCAGATCAATGCAATTTATAAGGGTGTGGCGCTTGGAGTTATAAGTGGGAGTTGGGTACCCCGCGAAAACCATTTACCATCAGCTACCCCTCTATGACGGTCGATGTAATCGCTGGCGACAAAAAGTGCTATCTTTACATCATTCACCACATACTTCATTATCCATTATTGAATGTGATTTTTCTGCTTTTGTGTTTTCTTTCTCATTTTTTTCCTCTCCATAGTTCTGTTTCATTTTATGTTTCCCTTGGAACCCTTGTTTTTTCTCTTTAATTACTTTTCTGTACTTTGCTTATTAGGTTTGATGCTATACTACCAGAGTATTTATCGCCATTTTGCTACACTTTTAGTTTGATGTCTTTTTTATTTTCTTCTGAACTGTAGCTACTTCTATAATCTGATTTATTCATCGTAAATATATCATGTTTTCTATCCCTATCTTTCTTTGCTTTTTCATCTGGTATGGTCATTCCATTTGCAATGTGATATTTGTTGGTGGTGATTAGATCCTACTCGTTCCCTACTACCGCGTAGTCGACCACCGATCCGTGGCCAGTAGACCTGTTGTTCCTTCTAGGTTTTCGTTGTAGTTTCCATTTAACATGCATTATCTCTTCTGCCTCTGTCGTCTGTACAATTTCCTTCTTTTCCAATCTTTTCGCTGAGTGACCCACCGTTAATGGTCGTTGCTGTCTCACTTCTGTTCTTGTTATATATCGTTTCTTGTATATTGGTACTGTAGATTGCTGCTATTATAATTTCTTTCTTAGCATGTCCATGTTTGTATTTCTTTGCGAATTCCTAGTACGACTTAAGTCTCCCTCTCTGTTTGTCAAGTTGGAATCTATATATTGTATCATATTTGCTAGTTAGTGTTTGTTTCTAAGGACTTGTTTCCAAAATGTTTGTAGCTGTAATAATAATAATTTGCAATAATTGCATAATTTCTCCCCCCTCTTTGTTTTGTTACATCAAATGTTTCTTTGATAATTATTTATTTCTTATATTTTATTAATTGCTGTGTTTAGTATAGTTACTAAAATAACATTATAGTTTTCTTCCCTCCTGCTAACAGACAATCAATAATCAAATTTAATCTTTCTTAAATGACATGCAAATAATATTAATGTTGCACATTGTCCTACTTTCTCCTTTACAAGAAAACTTAGGTTTATGTTCAATGCCAAGCATAGTTTTGGTAAATATGTTCCTAATAATACAATAATATGTATTTTATTACTTGTTTGCAATAGTTGCATCATTTATAAAATATGTCAAATAGGATGATTAATGTAAATAATTTTGGAACATTCCAAGGCAGGGTCAGTAAGGGCGCGTGCCTTTGGGAACCCGACGAGAGGACGACGAGAGGTGCATTAAAACCATAACGTGAAATTGCAGTATTTGAATAGCAAGATAAATAGGAAGTTCTGTGTGTTTGGCAGCAAGCATTGTTGCAATTTTCTCCTGGGCATTAATTTATATTTCCACTAACAATCTTTTCATTGGAAAACTTTAACTATATTATTTTTTAAATTCAAAATTAACATTTCTAGGAATCGCAAGCGGGAAAGGACGTAAGGTAAAGTAATTTGCATTGATCACATTTAGTTTTCAATAAATTATACTTCTGTCAGGTGGTTATGTAATAAATTATTTTTTACGAAAGTTATAAATAATTATAAATTGTTGAAAGAATTATAAAGGAAGATATTAGAGTTAGTTTTCGGGATAACAACTATTTGATACATGATTCCTATATCTTAAATCTGATACGTATGGAATTAATTGCTTTGAAGTCACCCATTGTTATAACGAATTTGGCGTTTTCCTTACCGTTGTTATGTCTTCAATATCCCTTCTACTTTCTCGCCGTCGGGTGTGTTGGTTCCTCCATATACTTGGATGACCTATAAGTTGTATTGTGCTTGAGTTATCATGATGTATATGATTTGAGGTGATTACCTGCATTTTACCTACTCGCCAATTTAGTCTTTTATTTAAGTATTGCCACTCCTCATGTGGTGATTCTTCTCCGTGTTATTATAGTGCAATAGGTGCCCCGTTTTTAATGTGGTGGTAGATTGTAATCATTACTCTACCTACAAGAAATGATTAAAACACCGTGATGGATAAGAAGTGAACAAGACATATAATAAATGTTATTTCAAATTATTATTTATTTACTTTCAGGTTTTTGTTTAGTATTATCGTTTATCTTTATTTAATGACTTTTCTTAGAAATATTTGTATTTGCCGAAATTGGTGCTTTTACAATTGAACTGAACGACTAGTATTTATAGATAATCGTTATATATTGATCCTTTGAAGAAAATAATTCCATTAAATATATCTCAAAACAACAATAACTTTCGCATTGGGGTCACAGTACAATGAACTTTTAACAGAGCAAAAGTGTATTAGATTACTCCGCGAGAATAATATTGCTGAGATGCTAGCGACCCATATCGATTTTATGGAAATTTCCGCATATTATTTGTTATATAATAACGACATTGGTTTCCAATTTGGCGTAGATTGGCCCGAAATTCAGATTCCGTTGCGTGCTGACCGTTATCTACAATTACGCAAAGTTAGTTAGCGCTGCGACCCGAAAAAGGTTTGGGATAGCTATTTAACTATGCCAACCGCGTATTGGGGGAAATTTATCGTGGCGGTGGTAAATTTTAAATGCTGGCGTACGTTTATTTTTATCCAATTCCAAAGTAATTTAAATAGCATGTGTTGCCACAAAGGATTAAAGGGAATCATCGATTTTAAGTACAGTAGCAGGTGCAGCTATGTTGTTGAAATATTTTACATTTTTTGAATTTTATCGAGTAATAACGAACGCATCAGAATTTTAATTAAATTTGCAAGTTGGGAAAAGTTGAATGATAAATAAACTTAATTTATCAAGGGTGATAATTAAGTATTGTATTTCTTTTGCCGCCGAACATTTTCAGTTATGCAGTGCGAATGATGAATATCAAGACATTTATTCCAACTTCGGGGGCGTCATTTCGATTTTGTAGACGCTCAGATAGGTAAACACCAAAGCCCCCACATCTTTTTGTGCGAGTCCCTTTTCCGTACGGAACATGCTCGCGATAAATAAGGACTCAATTTATATGCCACCGGCATAAAGGGTTTAACTTTCTTTTTAATAATAAAGGGAAGTGAATAATAAGAACCTCGTGCGAGCATTGTATGTTCAAGACTTTTTGTGAGTGGGATAAAGTGTTTACGGAATTAACAGCGATATAGATTGCTTCTGCTGGTTGGGCTAGTTGGGAAGGAAAATCTTGTATATATTTTTAATGCGGAGGTGTTATTTTATAGTTTATAAGGACTAAATTTATATTGAAGTACTTTTAAATTTAACTCTGAGCATGGGTAACTAATCCATCAACGTAAATCCCACTTCATATAATATTTTCCAATAAATTAAATATTATATCTATAATTGAAATATGTGTAACTTATAAATGGTTGGCATAAAATATAAATATACAAATATACCTTTTGCATATTCATGTTTTATGTCTCGAATACAACACTGCTATGTAAGGAAGGTATTGTTATCGCAGATAAAATGCGAATTTTGAATTTTCTTTACGTTTCATGACTATTATAGTCATAATAGGCTAAATGTTTTTGTTTGTATATGTATTTAGTCACTTTTGATAATTTTACAGCTAATTACATACAAAAATAAATACAACTATATTTGTACATTTACAAATTTTACAATTCATCTCTGTGGAAACTGAAAAGCACAGAATATGTAACCCGTATGTACGTGTATTAATTTACGTATAGAATAAACACAACTACGTTACGTATGCCTGATAAAATGAAGAAAAGGGATTCTTACCATACTTATAGTAAAAGAAATCTAAAGAGCGTGTGAATTTCAACTTGGCCCTAAATTTACTCTTTACCACTTTTTGGCAAATAGCCACAAATATACGAGGATTGTAACTAAAATAGTGGCAACGTTGATAGAAATCAATTTAAATTGAACTTATAAGACAAATTACACTGAATCAACTTTTTTAAAAGTAATAAATACATTTTGCTGGTGATTATATTGAAGGAATTTAATGCGTTAAATTTTTGCTTTTAAGATCAATTTAAATTGATTTCTTTTCATCTATGTTACATTATTTCATTTACAACCCTCGTATATCGCTTATTTATCCACAATGAACTGTTATTTATGTATACAAATGAATACAAAATAAAAAAATAAAATATTTCTATTCGCATAAATTAAATCTATACATTTAACAACACTCACACTCACACTCACACTCACACTCACACTCACACTCACACTCACAAATAATTTAATAATTTCAAAGAAATATGTGAAAAATAATGTAATGCATGGTTCAAGTTATTTGAAATAGTGGACAGGTATAGTTTGATTAGTAGGGGACACCCACCCACCCCACCTTTGCTTGAATAGTTTTTTCATAAAATAACACTATTTTTGGAATAGTTTAAACAATATAAAACAATAAATATCCATTGAAAATACAAATTCAATTAATTACATATATTAATTGAAGACTAATTAAAGAAATATATGTGACAAACAATGTAGTACATAGTTCAAGTTGTTTGCAATAGTGGATGGGTATAGTTTGTTTCATAGGGGCCACCCGCCCACCCCACCTTTGCTTGCATAGTTGCATTTAAACAATATAAAACGTCTGTAATCATTGGAAATAAATATGCAATCAAAGGTGTAGATGATAACAAGCAAACTATACCCATCCTATACGTAAAATGACTACAACTCTGCACTATACTACTACTAGTATTATACAATAATTTATATTGTATTCAATTAATTCCATCTAATTCTTAAATAATATAGTGCATAGTTCAAGTTGTTAGAAATAGTGTGTAATGGAGACATAGTTTAGTTGGTACAAGCCAACCAACACTGAACAATGTGAATAAATTAATGTGTATATATAAAATAAAATAAAGTGTAAATAAATTTATTGTTTAATAGTGTGTAACTAACAACAATATCAGACACCATCAGCACAGCAATCTATTAAAGAATTACAACAGTATTTTACACAAGCATTGCAATGAAGAAAATAGTAGCAGCGACAACAGCAATAATTATGGGTGAGTTTATAACAACATTATTATTTTAAAACTATATTTAATTAAATACAAACAACTACAACAAATATAAATCAAGTCAAAACAATACATCAATCAATACAATAGTAGTAATAATAGTATTGTTACTCATAATAAAACGAAATAAACCATTCATATACATATGAATAGAATAATACGATCTAGATACTACTCACACTCACACTCACACTCACACTCACACTCACACTCACACTCACACTCACACTCACACTCACACTCACACTCACACTCACACTCACACTCACACTCACACTCACACTCACACTCACACTCACACTCACACTCACACTCACACTCACACTCACACTCACACTCACACTCACACTCACACTCACACTCACACTCACACTCACACTCACACTCACACTCACACTCACACTCACACTCACACTCACACTCACACTCACACTCACACTCACACTCACACTCACACTCACACTCACACTCACACTCACACTCACACTCACACTCACACTCACACTCACACTCACACTCACACTCACACTCACACTCACACTCACACTCACACTCACACTCACACTCACACTCACACTCACACTCACACTCACACTCACACTCACACTCACACTCACACTCACACTCACACTCACACTCACACTCACACTCACACTCACACTCACACTCACACTCACACTCACACTCACACTCACACTCACACTCACACTCACACTCACACTCACACTCACACTCACACTCACACTCACACTCACACTCACACTCACACTCACACTCACACTCACACTCACACTCACACTCACACTCACACTCACACTCACACTCACACTCACACTCACACTCACACTCACACTCACACTCACACTCACACTCACACTCACACTCACACTCACACTCACACTCACACTCACACTCACACTCACACTCACACTCACACTCACACTCACACTCACACTCACACTCACACTCACACTCACACTCACACTCACACTCACACTCACACTCACACTCACACTCACACTCACACTCACACTCACACTCACACTCACACTCACACTCACACTCACACTCACACTCACACTCACACTCACACTCACACTCACACTCACACTCACACTCACACTCACACTCACACTCACACTCACACTCACACTCACACTCACACTCACACTCACACTCACACTCACACTCACACTCACACTCACACTCACACTCACACTCACACTCACACTCACACTCACACTCACACTCACACTCACACTCACACTCACACTCACACTCACACTCACACTCACACTCACACTCACACTCACACTCACACTCACACTCACACTCACACTCACACTCCATTTGATCCACCGGGATTCGATCCTCCTATGTTTGGTTTGCTAGACCTGCGGCTTACTGCACTGGGCTACGGTGGTTATGGAATGTTTAGAATTAAATGTGTGTAATGAACTTGAATTATAATAATAATAGTTTAAAAAAATCGACTGATGTGTGGATTCGATCCTCCTATGTTGAGTTTTCTAGCCCTGCGGCTTAGTGCACTGGGCTACAGTGGTTACGGGATGTATAGTATGAAATGTGTGTAATGAACTTGATTTAAATTAATATTAGTTTAAAAAAATCGACTGATGTGTGGATGCGATCCTCCTATGTTGAGTTTACTAGCCCTGCGGCTTAGTGCACTGGGCTACAGTGGTTATGGAATATGTGGTATGAAATAGTGTAATGAACCTGTATTTAATTAATAATAGTTTAAAAAAATCGACTGATGTGTGGATTCGATCCTCCTATGTTGAGTTTACTAGCCCTGCGGCTGAGTGCACTGGGCTACAGTGGTTATGGAATATGTGGTATGAAATGGTGTAATGAACCTGAATTTAATTAATAATAGTTTAAAAAAATCGACTGATGTGTGGATTCGATCCTCCTATGTTGAGTTTACTAGCCCTGCGGCTGAGTGCACTGGGCTACAGTGGTTATGGAATATGTGGTATGAAATGGTGTAATGAACCTGAATTTAATTAATAATAGTTTTAAAAAATCGACTGATGTGTGGATGCGATCCTCCTATGTTGGGTTTACTAGCCCTGCGGCTTCGTGCACTGAGCTACAGTGGTTATGGAATATGTAGTATGAAATGGTGTGATGAACCTGAATTTAATTAATAATAGTTAAAAAAAATCGAATGATGTGTGGATTCGATCCTCCTATGTTGAGTTTACTAGCCCTGCGGCTTAGTGCACTGGGCTACAGTGGTTATGGAATATGTGGTATGAAATGGTGTAATGAACCTGAATTTAATTAATAATAGTTTTAAAAAATCGACTGATGTGTGGATGCGATCCTCCTATGTTGGGTTTACTAGCCCTGCGGCTTAGTGCACTGAGCTACAGTGGTTATGGAATATGTAGTATGAAATGGTGTGATAAACCTGAATTTAATTAATAATAGTTTAAAAAAATCGACTCATGTGTGGATTCGATCCTCCTATGTTGAGTTTACTAGCCCTGTGCCTTAGTGCACTGGGCTACAGTGGTTATGGAATATGTGGTATGAAATGGTGTAATGAACCTGAATTTAATTAATAATAGTTTAAAAAAATCGAATGATGTGTGGATGCGATCCTCCTATGTTGGGTTTACTAGCCCTGCGGCTTAGTGCACTGGGCTACAGTGGTTATGGAATGTGTAGTATGAAATGTGTGTAATGAACCTGAATTTAATTAATAATAGTTTAAAAAAATCGACTGATGTGTGGATTCGATCCTCCTATGTTGAGTTTACTAGCCCTGTGCCTTAGTGCACTGGGCTACAGTGGTTATGGAATATGTGGTATGAAATGGTGTGATGAACATGAATTTATTAATAATAGTTTTAAAAAATCGACTGATGTGTGGATTCGATCCTCCTATGTTGAGTTTACTAGCCCTGTGGCTTAGTGCACTGGGCTACAGTGGTTATGGATTATGTAGTATGAAATGGTGTAATGAACCTGAATTTAATTAATAATAGTTTAAAAAAATCTATATGAAATGTCTGTAATGAACCTGAATTAATTTATGATAGTTTAAAAAAATCGACCGATATGTGGATTGGATCCTCTTATGCTGAGTTTACTAGCCTTGCGGCTTAGTGCAATAGGCTACAGTGGTTATGGTACATGTAGTATGAAATGTGTGTAATGAACCTGAATTAATTTATGATAGTTTAAAAAAAATGACTGATGTGTTGATTCGATCCTCCTATGTTGAGTTTACTAGCCCTGCGGCTTAGTGCACCGGGCTACAGTGGTTATGGTACATGAAATATGAAATGTGTGTATGAACCTGAATTAGTTTATGATAGTTAAAAAAATTGACTGATGTGTGGATTTGATCCTCCTATGTTGAGTGATTATGGTAGATATGGTAGACACTGGTTGTGGTAGATATGGTAGACAGTGGTTGTAGTATGAAATGTCTGGCCCATCCTACTGTATGTTGCCGAAACCTGGACGATACAATCAGCATCCATCGACAAAATCGAGGCGTTCGAAATGTGGACGCTGAGAAGAATAATCCGAATACCATGGGTGGTCCACATTACGAATAAATAGGTGCTAAGAAGGGAAGAACTGGACAGATACAGACTACATAAGATCGGCTACCTGAGCCACTTATTAAGAGGGCCAATAGAAGGTAAAAGAGGAGACGGACGTAAATATCTATCAAAATAAAGAGTTGAACTGGAATAATAAACTTACAAAAACTATGCCAAGTAGTAATACAACAGATACATAACTATAATCCAATAACGAGAATTCGCTAACGCACATGAGCGTAAGGCAACAGAAGAAGCACTTCTTCTTTATCCCGGGACACGCCCTTGGGTTAATAGCCCCATAAAGATTGTTTTGGTATACAAAATAAACGAAGCAGAATACCGAAATTGCTTACAACATCGATACATTTTAATTATCAATACCATTCAACAATATTAGCAAACTATATGTTGACTAATAACCCATAATCATTTAATCTAAATATAGTCATAACATTAAAATTAATTACTATAGCAGCGATTGAACTTTTATACAGTGATTTTAGAATGATTATATATATATATATATATATATATATATATATATAATTGAGAATAGGTAATAGCATTATATTTGCATATAAATGAAATATAAGTATATATTGTATATAAATAAAACGATATGAACTACTTTATGCTAGAAAATAAATATTTGGGTTCGATACAATCAATAGTAAATTTTACTGACAGTTTTAATTGTGCAAATCTCTGAATTGCAAATTTCGCAATAGTAAGATTTAATCGAATGCACTAAAATAGCGAATTGAGCGGTTTCAGTGTGGTTTTACAACACGCCTTTTAGCGCAATGTAGCATTTTTATGTCATTTTCATTTCATTAAATTATTCTTTGTGGCAAGAGCTGCATGACGTTTTATTGACTCTATTCTTAGGCTGTAAAGTTTTATAATTATATGACAACTTTATGCGGACTCTGCGGCTTCCTTATCTCAAAAGGAGAATTTTATATTCTACACATTACTTTTTATGTAGTTCAAGTGTGTAGCGGAAAAAATATACTACTGTATATCGGTCGTAAAAAGTACATACGTGAAAAAGTGCATGTTGCAATTTATTTAAAATGTTGTAATTTTACGGGAAAAATCGTTCCCCATTTTACAAACAATAGTGACAATTATAAAAAATAATATAATATATCTTTGTCTATTTGCCAAACGTAGATATGTCTCACCTTAATTATTCTACTTAACTTTAAATTACCACATATTCGATTACTTAAAAGGAATAATTTAAATATGGAAATTAATGTCGGTGGTCGTTAAAATTCCCAATAATTAATAAAACATATCATTTATTAATGAGTGAATTTATGGACATTTATGAAGAAATTTATTAAAATGTACAAATCAGCTTCTGCCAAATAGCTACAGATATATTTTATATTTATTTGTTCTCGTGGAATAATCATCAATATATTAAACAAGAAGATATAACAATAATAAAGACATCATTATTTACGGTATTGGCCATATGTCTTTCCGTCTTTCAAATGAAATCCAATTATTTTAGGATTCTTGTGTGAAAGCTCGCTTAAAATTTTAATATTAATTCCTACATCCAGCAGTTATTCATCGAATAGTATGACTTATTAGCCACGATTACGAATATCCTGAGTGATATCAGATAGCCAATTCCGTGGTATAGTTGATAATACAACGACCGCGAAAGTCTTTGACGTGGCACCACGTGTGAATTTTTGAAATTTATTGAATAATATACTTATTCTCCCATTACGGCATAGAATATATATTTTTATATAAACTTTTAAGTTACCAATACAATTAAAACAAATTATATTGTATTTTATGTGCCATTACACAAAATAAAAGTAAATCAATAATTATTATTTATTTTAATGATTTTACATTACGTATAATCGCTATTGTAACAATCACAGAAATTAAGCTAATCTCTATCTTACATAATTGCTGAAATCTCCATGCAAATTGCTATAAGCTGGAAACATGTATATACTTGCGATCATACTATTTAATACAAATTACACTATGACCTACTAACCATCTTGGATTACATTTAATTATCACAAGAAGAACAACGAAATTTCAATTATGATGTTTAAAAATTTACTGGTAGATGCTTTTATTTATTTGAAAAATATATTCCTGAAATGAGAAGCGCGAGATGGGAACAAGTTAAAAGCTCCGGCATAAAAGACAACTTTAATTAAGAGGCGTTTAAATATAACATCTTATTATGCGAACTAAGCCCTTGGGCTATATAAGTAGGTCGGAAAACAGATAATTGGAAGGGAAAAGTTCTATGAATTCTTGGAATTGTTAATTTATTAACACACGCCCTTAAAGCTCATGTTTATAACGAGACAAAATGGCATAGATCAGTTTGGAAACTAGACCAGGGACGAAACAAGTTTCTTAATTTAGATTTGAAACCCGTTAAGTACAAATTAATTGTAAATTAGATGCCGGGCCATATTTATGGGCTTATAAAACCCTATAATAGGTGCTATAATGTATCTCAGCTCGGTATATTATGAATATAATTTTTACCATAGATTAATAATCACATCCATGCACGTGTAATGTTTTTATCAATAATAAATTTGAAAACTATATGACTATAGTTTTAAGATTGTGCCACTTTATTTCATGAAAAATTGATAACGTACCAAATGAATCAATTTAACTTGACACTATAAAGATTAAAAATGTTGACTGATATATCTGTATTGAGTTTACCCTTTGAGGAACAAAACACTATTTGTTGAAATCCAAAAATAATAATTACGGCTTATCTTGTTTCAGTAGAATACTACTTGATATTTGTTATTAAATAAGATGATGATCCAATATTCATTTCGCACTTCTTCAAATTCCATATATTTTAGTCCTTGTATAAGCCGAGTGTCTGTAAGATACTGTCTTGCATTCGCAGCTTGATTGCCCGTTGCGTCTTTTTTAGGTTTTTTTTTATGATGCGTAGGCTATTAACAGCACACATCAACCCTCATTCGTTACCCGGGTGTGGGACCGGCAGGGACCCTAACAGCGCTACTCAATCCACCATGCTAGTGTCCCAGGCGGAGTTTTTTCCGCTACTCGATTTTTCATGTGTGAAATATCGATACAGGTCAAGTATAAGTTTTGGTGGAAATATGAACGGACAGTACTAAAATAATTTAGAATTAAATTTATAATGTTTACACAATTAAACAAAAGAGAAGATAATTAAACATCCATTTGATTTAATTATGAATATAATAAGTAGTGTAGATTTTTGTTTGTATTTTCATTATTAATATTATTAAATATCCAGATCTCAACAAAATTATTGCGAGTATACCTAGATGAATGCTGTGTGTTATATAAATCGATCTTATTATAAAAGGGAAAAATTTCTCACTGACAATTACAGGTTTTCTAAATTTGATTATAATTTATTAAAAAGTTTTTCCCTTTACTTATGGCGACGAATATAGTAATGTCGTAAAAACTATCTGTAAGTACCGCCCTACTTGGTCCTGGCCCGACTTTCACGGGACCATGCTTTCACGGGGACCCTCTTTAAAATAGAACGTGATCTACCGTAAGAGTTAAATATCCATACTGAGTTTGTTTTGTAGAAATAGGAACTTAAGGTAGCAATAATCTATTAAAAACCAATTTGACCACGCAGTGCACATACAATATCCTCCCGCCATTTCTTACAAGATCTCACCGCCATCTCTTAAAGGTCTTGCAAGGGTCTAATTTAACTCTACAACTTTAAAATTTGTAAATAATAAATATTACAAATATATTAACAAAAAATTTAAGATATATTAACTCCCATTTTTATAATATTATATTATTAATATTATTAATGTTTATTTTAATTTCAATCACTAGTGGTATGGAGGCAAGAAACATTTTTATATTAGCGTATTCTATCGTAATACTTATTGTATAAATAAATAAAAATAAAGTTTATTTACTAAGATAAGTTATTTATAAGTTTATGGCACTAAGTAGTTAATTCCATATTGTGTAATAAGTACCCAAAATATAAGTAAATGTACATGTACAATGATATGGTGTCTGTTCTCTTAAATATGATGTCGACAACAATTCTACAGCAATTTAATTAGGATACTACAAAACTTTATTCCTAACCGTAAATTGCTGTAATAGGCTGTTGAGTGCGTCCTTCACCCATTTATTTGTATATAGTAATTCTGTAAGTACTCGGATCATAATCTTCATTTATTTACTCCAAATCATAAGCTTTTTAATACAGTTTATACAATATTACTCAAACACCGTTCAGATTTCGTTTAAAATGTTTAAAATGTACAATACAATAATATATCGTAGTATATGCATATGTACGACTCAGCCGACTAAGTTGGTTCTTAAGTCTAAATATGTATAGTTGTTTATTGCTCAAACGTAAGCAGCTGTCTATTACGTGAATAAAAGTGGGGTATATGTAATTTAAAACAACTTCAAAGTTCGTTGGTTCCACGCGAATTAACATGCCAGAAATCCAAGCCCGCCAATTCATGAGTTCTGGACTTCATTGAAGATGCAGAGCTCATGGATGAAAAATAAGAATTGGAAGAGAATAGGTTTTTTTTTATTAAGACTAAAATATAATAATATATACAAAAGTAATACAGATTGTTAAAAAAATCATGTTTCCTGCAAGCAGATGGACCATAGCTTCCTCGGTGAAGGGCTCGTCCGTCTGCTTGGTTTAGGAAACTGCTTCCATTGTCTGTTGTCTTGGATGTTTGGTTAGATGGTCAATTGTTACGTCCTTTCACTTTTTATATGTTCTTTGCACTCACTTTTAAATTTTTTAATGTCCTTGATGTCTTTAATATATTTTGGTAGCTTGTTATATTCCAATGAGTTGTTTATGATAAGAATTTTATTTAGGGTGATAGTTTTATTCTTTATTGGGTGAATGTCACTTTTTCTTCTTGTATTATAGTCATGAACTTGTTTGTTTGTTGCGAGGTGGTTGTTTGTTTTTATGTTTTGATTTTTTATTAAGGTTATTATCTCTGTCACAGTTAGTTCGTTAATTGTGTTGTATATATTTTTGGATGGTGTTCGATGTGGAAAGTTGTAAAGAATATTTAGTAATTTGTTCTGTTGTCTTTGCAATTCATTTTTGTTAGCTTTGGTTGTGTTGCCCCATATATTGCTTAAATAGTTAATATTCGATGTGAAAAGCTCATGATATACACTCTTCTTTATGTTATCGGGTAGATATTTGTGTACAGTTTTCAGTGCTCCCATTATGTTTGCATTTTTTCCCTTAATTGTCGTATATGTTCATCCCATTTGAGGTCGGGTGATATAATAAGTCCCAAGTATTTGATAAATGGTTTTGTTTCTATTCCTGTTTCGTTTATTGTTACATTAAGGGGTTATATACCTTTATTTTCTTCAAAAAAATCGATTTTTTTATTGCTTTATCTGAAAGTAAAACTCTTTGAGAATATTTTACGAAATTTTCATAGAGATCCGAGCAATAGATCGAAAGTTACAGCGTTTCGAAGCGGGGTGCGATGTTTCCTGGAACATCTACTCCATTCACGACCATTCAAATCGCGTGTGTTTTGTCCCTTATAATCAGTTGTATACGAGCTTCCGAAGCGTTAGCATCGATTATCGAATTTTTTTCTCTGCTGTTTGTTTTGCCGTCTTTTCACAAAATCAGTATGGATTCCCGAAACAAAATTACACGCTAAACTCGATTATCTCGAAATGGTGTTTTCCAAAAGTGCGTTTTCCGTGATCACGATTGCCGAAAAACTATTTGACCGATCTTCTTAATTTTTTTTTAATTGTTTGTAATTAATGTTGTCAGTACTTGAACGATTCCTTTTTCATGTATAAATTTATATTTTGCAAATACGAATTTTTTAATAAAATTTTTAGAGCTCAAAACATTGAGTTTTTGGGAAAACGTTCCCGTATGCTGAAAAAACAAAATATTTATTTAAATAATCGTTCAAGTACTAGGAAGTCTAGGAGGACTTTCATGATGATCACCGCAAGCCTCATCAAAAAAGAGGGTTTCGGGGAAAAGGCCATAACTCCGCCAATTATGATTTTTTTTATAAACGAATATTTATTTTTTTCATTAAAAAACGTACTATTAATGAATTATAACTTCGATGTAAAAAAATTATTGCTACATACTTTTACCAAAATTCAAATTTTCCTCAATTTTTCCGCACAAAAAGGTATATAACCCCTTAATATTTATTGTTTTTTTGTTCTTTTGTGATAGAATCAGCATGCTTGTTTTGGTTTCATTGATAGTTAAAAGATTTCTGTTGAACCATTCTTTTAACTTATTTATCTCACTACTGATTTTTTATTGTATTTCTGTTTCACTCGTTCCACTATATTAACGGCGATGTAGTGCAATTCAATGAAAAATAGGAAGATACTGTTGTTTTTTTCATATAGAGAATGTCGCATAAGTTTTCCCTTCCAGATTACTTGTAAAGTAAATAAAGCCTTAGCGATTAAACTTCCCTAATGACATACTTCTTACATATCTAGCAGCACGTTAAATATGCTATATTAAAAAAAACCTTTATTAGCATAGCAGTCTCAAAATGCAAATAAACATCTTCCATTCTAAAATACCCTTCAAAATACAATAAACTATACATTTAAAAATATATACAATAAAATACATATTCGATTCCGACGTCAGTCTCTTGCAGAATTTCACGCATTTCCCATCGTCTCCTAACCATGCACTAATCTGTTTCACTCCCTCACATTATTTGCTAAGGTACAATCACGAGTCGCTCCGCGCACACGCGGTGTCCCCAGCCCCATCCACAATGTTTTCCCCTCTCTTCTGACGCACACCTCGCTTTTGCAATGCACACTTTATCCTTCCTGCTCCACTCTCCCCTGGCTAAGAATCACTCACATATATCCACTCGATACAACAGTATAAGCTTTACACGCATCTCAGATCTTGCACACCAATACGAGGTAACTGCCCCACAAACTCTACCATTTGTTTCCCGCTATTCCCCAAGCTATTCTTTCTTTCACCTCGTATACATCGTAAACTCTTCCCCGCAGACAAACAGAAAGTCCAAATATTTATAGTCATAACTTCCTATTCTTTACAATATCTATTGCATCTCATCCTCTCTCTCTCTCTCTCTTGGCCACTAGCACTACGTCATCCGCATACGCCAACATACACACCCACCACGACCCCTCCCACCTGTTCTTTCCTCTCCATATCGCTTGTATATAATACTATAGTATCTAGGTCCTGTTTTGGATTGTGTGACTAATATAAATATTTGTATTTTTCCTGGTATTAACGGTGTGTAGGAGTACAAACCTCCCTTTAGTTCTTTTTATCATATCTTAGACATTCCAGGATGAAGATACATTGATTTACGGGATATATTGAAACGTAATATGTTAAGATATATTGGAATGTAACACTTGCCCTGTTACTTACACATAAACTTACGTATGTACAATATTAGATTAAATGTCCCATAGTACTAGGAACTATCTGGTAATTGAACAACTTTTCCATTTTTTTTCGATTTTCGTCTACGATGGACTGCGGTTAATAACATAGGTTTTAAATAATTGTTTAGCCTTTATTTTCGTTGCTCCCTTGGTTCTTGCGAGACTATTCGTTTTCTTTATTTCGTAGCCCCCGAAAATTCATCCACCATCAGTAGATTTTTCCTAAACGTTTTCGGTATCTGGTATCCATCCTACCTAAGTAACCAAAATTCCTCAAAAGGCGTTTCGTCATGTATGTACTAAACTTAATTAACTTACAATATATACAATTGACATGTTTTCCTTGGATTATATATATTTTGTAAAATTATGCGTTCAATTTATTTAAGCTTTACAATTTCTCCAATTTTTTAATGCATTTTTTTGTTTACTGTCAGCTGTCAGTTAAATATAAGCGGAACAGTGCTACTAACGCAAGGCCACAAAGAAGAAAATGTTGATAGAAGTATCGAGTGGTTTATTGTGTTCAGGGTTTTTCAAACATTTAGCAAAAATTTTATAATTATCTTTATTATTCAGTCTGATCTTAACGTTTTCATATTTGAAGCATAGACGGTTTGTAATTTGTTACTTTGTGTGTTTTTTGGAAGGAGCAGAACACTTCTTGTCAATTATGCCTTCTTTTTCCGGACTGAAATATCTTAGATGCTTCCTTTCTGGCTGTGCTGATGTCCTCCTAGTTCTGATATGGTTGCCCCATTTTGCCATGCCTCTTATCGCCGGTTTAGGGCTTGATCGCATTTATCAGGCCACCACTGATCCAACAGGTTTCTGTTGTGCTTGATTAGCAGACTTCTGTAATCATTCTTTGAGCTCTTCCTATGTCATATTCGACTTCTTTCTCTGGAACAGGCTTTCGAAGAAGTTACTGTGTGTCTTGAGTTTCTCGTTATTAAATTTATCTGTACGAACTGTTTTCTGTTGGCTTTCTGGTCTGGTCTTAACTTAAACTTATTGATGTTAGGTCATACATAGTATACGTCGAAGAAATTACTTGAGACCGCAATATGGTTAATATGGTCTCCGAAACAAATGACGGGAGAGGTTCATCCCATCAACCTCAATGGTTTGTATCACCTCAAGGCTATTCAAATTATACAGTTTCACAAGAAACTTCTTAAGATGCTCGAGAAGACGTTCTCCCCTCCTATATAGGAAACGAGTATCTTGAATAGTAATTATTATTATGTTTTGCGAGGAAAGTTTGTCTAGTGTCGATTTTAGTTTACCAGTTTAAGTTTATTTCAAGAGATGCTAATTTATAGGTATGTTTTTTTGTTCTTTTGTGATAGAATCAGCATGCTTGTTTTGGTTTCCCTCTTCGAGGGTAAGTTGTACTATTTTTACTACTACTATATTTAGTTATGTTTTTTCCATTTTCCTAATTTCTGTAAAATATGCGAATCTAGTTTCAATTTTTCCATGGTAATGCCGTTATTAAAAGATTTTTTTGAATGACTTTTCTATAAAATATTAAAACTAAAAATAGTTTCTTGAACAGTAAACACTATATAGTAGAATTTATATCGGATCGGGCGCTCAGTTTTTCATTCATGGATGTTTATTGCATAAATACCTTATATACGACAATAAATTGTATTTGTACAAGCATACTCAACTATAGGTCAGTTGAGAATAACTGGGACTAGACTATATATATATATATGTAATTCCACCACAAATACTATGAAAATGACTGTATGTATATATCTTTATAATAATAATAATCTATACTTCCATCTCAGTATTTCAAGCCAACAGCAGTCTTTATAATTAATGAACTTATGTCTCCCCGTCGACAAGTAAACTGACGTGATATTAGATCAATTTAGTAGATGCCGCAGCTCGCAGCAGAAATTAATTTAAAACGGTTTAATTAAAAACGACATTAAAATGTTGGTATATGTGCACCCATCCACCTGAATTTCTAACAATGCTTAAAGATGATGTAGTTATAGCGGGGTGGGCGACTTGATGATTGAATTTGTAGATCACGTTTTGTAGCGATATCGTTTCAAAGAAGTCGCCGCGCCGCGTTCGCCTCGGGTTATTGGGATGAAACTTGGACGATCGCACGGGTGTATAAATACGAAACTTTCCTCGTTTAATATTACGAGAAACCTCCTACACATTCGCGAGGGATTTTAAGAAAGCAAAAAATACACAACAATTCTATATTAAGTTACGGATGGTAGAGCATTAAAATATTTCCATAAACCTTTGATTCGATAAAACATTTCCAGGAATTTGCTTGAAATATATGCATATTAAATAAAGTATTTTGGTGCTAGTGTCACTGCAATCTATATTTTAAAATTCTACTTTTAGGACATTATAGACACGTTTTACAAGATTAATAAGTGAGTACATCCACCAATAATAAATCCGAAATTAACACTATCAAATACACATTGAAGTGTGGATTGTGAATTAGCTAGCCCACACATTATTCTGAAAGTATTATTACAACTTAAGTTAGTACCGTAAAATTGAATTTTAAATAATGGAGAGTTCTGTATAAAATAGTATTACAAGCAAAAATACCGGATAAGGGCAAGATATTAAATTATTCACAATTTTAAATAAATGTCATAAAAAATACCTTTTTCGGTGATCACAAGGCATTAATTTCCATCCATAGTTATGGTTATTAATATTAGAAGAAGTTTTGTATTATAGAGGGTGTCGCGGCGCATATTAATTCAAATATTCGCGCCTTTTCTGTTCCCTCCCTTAGAAAATAGGCCACACACCCTCGTCTCACTCACAACCCACTAAGTGTTAACAAAGAATTAAGAACACATGACCCCATAGATACGCATATATACCACATGACTTAGCGTACCCAAAGGCGCATAACCCAATAGATTGCAATAAGTGAATAATAAAATTCGTACACCATCAGTAAAAAATAAGGGGCTTTGATTTCAAAACTATACCAATCAACGAGAGAGACTACAGCCTCTATTCACACTGACTACGTTAGAGAGGGTGCCTGAGAATAGAATTCTTATTTAAAACGTTAAATATAATACAAGTGTAACATCGTTAGAATGTATTTGCGGATTTTGTTGTTTTGATATAATGTCGTCCAGATGTCTTCCATGCCGTTGACAATCTTCGAACCGAGTCCACATATTCTGCATTATGCGCTGGTACATCTCTGCAGGAGTATTGTTGATTTCGATACATATACGCTCCTTCAACTGTTGAGTATTAGACGGAAGGTCATTACATACTTTACTCTTCGAATACTCCCATAAGAAAAAAGGTAAAGAGTAAGGTCCTGTGTATCTGAAAGGTATCCAAACCTAGATGAAAATTATTTAATTCGGCCACAGCTCTAATTCGGTGACTCTTTTGCCGAATGTGCTGTAGCTCCAGCGTGCTGGAACCATGTTTCAACAATGTAACGAGGAAATGTCTGCAATTCTTGGATGAAGAAATTACAGCGGTCCTTGATACTGTGCCATAGTATGGCATTCACAATTAAGCCTCCTGTATTGATAATCTGCATCGTGTATAGCTGGAACTTCAAATCATTTTTCTAAATATGGAATCATTGTATTGGAATATGCCTCAGCATCAAGTTCAACGCTCCATGACTAATTGTCGATTGATTAAATCGACTAATAACTATTCCCCACCGAAAGTTAGTAAATCGGTCGATAACTTTCATTTGTTCGAAACTTATTTTTTCTTAAATAAACTATTTGTAAAACCAATGATTTACATTAAATAACTTTTGGAAAAATCATCATTCCATAAACAATTTGGGGTACGACGGGAAAGTATGTACGGGATGCAACCCTGTTTTGTAACGAAAAGAGGAGGAAAGCTTTGACCTCTGAAGACGCCTTCCATTCTCTCAGCCATGACTACATCGCGATCGTACCGTCGATCCAACCTATTTTAACATGCTTTTCTTTACTATGACCTGAAATCCAAGTGAAACTTATAGTAAAACTTTTTTCTCTCTATGGTATAGTATCTGAAATCGCCAGAGAAAGAAGAATGCAAGACAGAGTAGGCTCCGTCGGAACAGTTTAAATAGTATCCAGGATAAATATCCTTATTGCTTTAAGGGCGGATAAAATTGTAGTCAGGTATAATCATTGCATATGCGGGAAGGATTAAAATAGTAAAATCCAACTTGAAGTTCTTAAATTTGGACACAATCTGAAAAGATTACAATGCGCAAGGGCGTCACCCCTACCGATTGTGAGATGAAAAGTTTATGGGTTTTGTAGTAAGGTGTAGAATAGTTAAGAGTACTGTTTAAAACATATATGATTCAATTCATCCTGTGAGTGTGGAAAGACTCGTGCCATATCTTGAATAAATGGTGTTAAGAGGAGGGAGGAGAGACATGAAGCGGGTTGTTAACGTTTTATAAGGTTCTGTTTATGCCAGGAGACTACAGGTGACATCGTTGACTCTTATGTGGAAAAGGAGCACACTATCCTCCACCAACAATGCATTCGTCGGAGATGATATTCTTGCTCCTAGGCAACAACTAATTCTTACAGAGTATATTTTAGTTGACTGCGACGCCAGGCAGTCCAAGTAAATGAAGCAGCATTCATCGAGAGATTTAATAAGGCCCTAAAAATTTGCAAAGAATATTTGGTTAACCATCCTGCGTTCTGGATAGTTCTGGATAGTTGGCTGGAGGGTAGCATAGCTACAGACACTTAGGCCTCAAAATGGGCCCACCAGTCAATTTTGCGTACAAGCCGTAAAACTCTGGCGGGTGAGGAGTTGCCAATGCTGGTCATCCTAGGCCAGCACTCTCCTAGTATTAGATGCCTAGTGTTTACTAGAGCTGGGCAGAGGCACATTACGTGCTCTGCTGTATCTAGTTCTTCATTGCACCCTCTACATAACGGGCTGTCTACCAGACCCATTGTGTGTAGATGTTTGTTTAGCCGGCAGTGGCCAGTTAGGATATTGCTCAGTAATTTCAGATTAGTTCCAGATAAGTTAAGGCGAGCCGTGGCTGCATTTTTACAGGGTTGCCTAATTGCCACCTTTGATTGCTTGCAGCCCGGCGTTTTTCGCCATCTTACCTTGTGAAGAGCATGTGTCCTATGCTCTATTATTTTTTTCAGAGTACCTGCAGAAAGTATTTCATCCTCTTGGGTTGTTAGAGGATGTGAGGATCCCTTTCTAGCAAGCTCATCTGCTATTTTGTTCCCCTCGATGCCACTATGTCCTTTGATCTAGCAGAGTTCTAGTTTGTTATTCTTAGCTAGCTCCTCCAGGCTGTGTAGACATGAATATAGCTCTTTCGACACAAATATGTTGGCATTTAGTGCGTTTAAAGCTGCTTTGCTGTCGGTGAGTATTTGGATATGTTTATCGATAATATTTCGTTCAGCTAAAATTTAAACACACTTTAGAATTCCTGTTAATTCAGCTTGGGAGACTGAAGTGAGTTTCCAAGGGGTGCACTTATCTTGAGATCGAGTTCTGGTGAGAATATTCCATAGCCAGGTCTCGTCTTAGTTTTGGATCCATCAGTATACATAGTTATGTTGGCGCCTTGTGGGATACCATCCATTGTGATGATGGTCTGATAATGTTTGACAAAACTGTATTTGGGTTGAATTCTGTCGCACTTACCTTCTATGAGGGGGTCTAGTTTGATAGCTTCTCTCAGTATGCTCCAGTGTTCAATGATTCTACCTTTATCATGCCACAGGTTGAGAGAAGATAGCCTTAATGCAGTTTTTACTGCAGTCTCCCTTATAAGAAGGTCGAGTGGTTGTAGACATAACAGTGCTTCAAGAGCTGCTGTGGGTGTTGTTCTCATAGCGCCGGTGATGGCAAGACACGCCATGCGCTAGATGTGTGATAGCTTTGAGATTGTTGTGTAGATATTTTACTTTATCTGTGAGTGTCAGAGGGACATTAAAGAGAGCTGGTATGTTCATGAGCTCGAGTTTCCTCTTTCTCGTAAACAGTATCAGCTCTGTCTTTTTTGGGTTAACTGTTAGCGAATGGCTGTCGCACCAGTTCTCAACAATCTTTAGGGCACTCTGCATGAGACGGCAGAGTACATCTTCAAAACTGCCAATTATAATGATCACTATGTCGTCAGCATAGCCAACGGCATAGTATCCTGAGTTGTTTAATTCCAGGAGGAGGCTATCAACTACAAGGTCCCACAGAAGGGGTGAGAGGACTCCACCTTGAGGACAGCCTCTTCCTGCAACTTTTTTTGATGTTACGTCATCTAGTGTTACTTGGATTGTTCTTAGACCAAGCATATTTTTTATCCAGCCCCTCATAGTGGGGCGATTCCCGTGAGATGTTAGGGCGTTATCTATACTCTTAAATTTTGTTTTGTCGAAAGTATCTTCAATATCAATTAAGGTGGCAAGCAACGAACTTTTATGCTCCAGTGTTTCCTCTATTCTAGAAGTCACCAGATGTGGGGCTGATTCGGTTGAGCGACCTGGTTGGTAGGCATGCTGTTTCGGATGTATGGGGTACGTTCTCAGCGGCCCGTCCCTGATTTCACGATCACAGAGCCTTTCTAACGTCTTCAGTAGAAATGAGGTTAGGCTTATGGGCCTAAATGACTTGGCAAGTGTGTAATCTACTTTGCCTGGTTTGGGTATAAAGGTCACTTTGACGTCTCTCCATGTATTGGGTATGTACCTAAAAGCAATGCAACCTTTAAATATGTATATACCAATGTGTTTACAATGTAGGTTAACCCCCATAGTATCAGTGCTGGGAATATTCCATCTAGTCATGGGGACTTAAAAGATGAGAAGCTAGATATTGTTCATTCTATTTTAGTTATACTTATCATTTGGTCAGCTAGCAGCCAATCTTCCTCATCAGGTAGATGGGGATTGGTTACTATGTTGGGACCTCCATGTTGATTGCCAGGAATGGCGTTACTTGGCCCGGAAAGTTAATAATATTTAGAATGAGGATGCGCGTATTCTTGACAGAAGCCATCTGGCAGTTCGCGTATTTGATTAAATCCTATATCCAGATATATAAAGTAGTAGTAGATAACGTTAAATATTTGCCTCGATCAATTCCTCCTCCAAGCGAACTAGAAGCTAATATATTTATTTTTTCCGGGCAAAGATGATTGGCTTATACTTAGGGAGAGAAAATTGAACCCCAGAGACCTTAATTATATTAGTATTCTATTCAGAAAGACCAGATCCATCAGATGCTCTTCAATTACTATACGGTCGCTATTCTTGTAGAATACACATTGAGATGTTGCTGGATATTCCGGCTGCATTGCCAACTGGGCTAACATATATCTTTTCATGAAAGAAGAGGTTGTGGCAATGAAAAAACTTAATCAGTACATTCAAATAACCCAGAAAGTAATAATATATTGTTGACCATATTACCGTAAAGGGGACCTTGATGTCTAAAAACAATGTACTGACCATTTGGTGCTTGGAAAACGCATGTTGAACTATGTATAACAGCAAAATCACACTATCCGAAGTGGATCTGTCCTTACGGAAACCATTTTGAGAATCCGAATGAAGACCTTATGCTTATATGATGAACAGAGCAGTCCATTCTGGGCAGTGCACGAATCCTTCCTCGAGTTCAGGCAAAGATCCAATTCGTTCATGGAAAAGTCTCTAAGAATGTGTCTCCTAATTGTGTTCCATCTCAAGGGGTCTGTTGCAGTTGGGAAGAGCGATGCCAATGAGGAAAGAAATTCACCACTCCAATCGCTTCCAGCATACATGAGTGTATCTACTAAGAGAGCTAAAGGCTCGAAAAGATGGCAACAAACCTTTTTGCCGCCCTTTAATTTTCTCTTCGTCTCACCAACAGCCCCGTGATCTACTCAGGACCGGATGGTCCACTACCAATCTCATTACATACTACAGGCTCGCCCAAGATGATATCTCCGAAGAATATTCCTTCAAATTCCTTCCTATGATAAACGAGATATGATCACTGACATGAGTATTCTTCAGAACCGACCAGGAGCAGTCAGCAAATATATCAGAGGATCCTAGAGATAAATCCCCAGAGCTTACAGTACCATGAAATAGAGATCTAGTAGGAGCAGCACTATTTCGGAGACACATATCCTGGCTCTGGAGAAGATCTGCTATTATTACTTACACCATTCGGATTGTTGGAATGGTTTCCCCAAAGAGTATGTGGATCGTTTAAGTCTTGGAAACCGCATTATATTTTTATAATTGTATTCCAATATTAGCGAAGAAATGATTAATTATGATTATTTTATCGTTATTTTAAGGGGGTTCTCGCAAAACGCCACAACTATACGTTGTACGGTTGTACGGTCAACGATAGTTTTGAGCGAATTCACCGTGTCAGACATGTGCCAATTTCAGTGTCGGAAAATAAAGAGTCGATGGAAAAATTATACTTTGGTCCATATTTAAAGTGAGCGCATTATCACGGAATGACAAATGTATCTCTGAACTGACACCTCGTGGGAATATCGCGTGGCGAGGCATGCGACCTTCAGGTATTCGTGTGGCTAGGCTCGCTGAATGCAGATTAACTCCGAGTTTCCTGACCATGCACATACGATACGATTTTGGGCACTTAGACGATCCCAACCCTGCTGACACTTTGCTTGTGTTTTAATAAATTCAATTCAGGTTTTTGTAAAACATATGGAGAATAGTCATAAAAGCAAATAGTTCGGAATTAAAAATTAGGCAAGTTATTTTCATAACAAAAAATTAATAAATATAATAATAGCATATAATAGTAAAATTGTAAAAATAAAATAATGTCAGACCGCCATTGTCAAGCCGATGTACAAAAAGGGTAACACAAATAAACCGGTAAAACTACAGACCGATCTCATTATGTCATTACTGTTTACAATAAGTAATAGAAAAAAATCCACACTAGACTATACGAATATGCTTCAAAATTTATTAACCCCAACCAGTACGCATTCCAACAACAAACGAGCTTAGCAGCGGTAGTAACAGACCTTTACACACAAATAGGGCACAAAGCAAACATTAAAAGATGCAGTGTCAATTTTTATCGACACAAAAAAGGCCTTTGATACCATATCAACAATAGTTCTACTAGGCAAACATAAGAAATTGGAATATCTGGCCCATTTCTTTATATGATAAAAACATACCTATGAACAAGACAACTATAAAGATAAATGAAACATAAACCGCAATATGGAATTCCACAGGGAGGAACACTTTAAATATATCAGGTAAATTGCAGACTATGCAGACGATATTGCGTGCTATATACCGGAAAGAAACAAAGAGAACTAGAAGAAAGAATCAATTATATTCACCAATAAACGAAGACTGAACCGAATTCATAATAAACAGGTCCGGAAAAGGAGGAGATAAGAATCGACATAAAAATAAACAAAACTCAAATTAAACAATTGCACAACGTAAAATACCTAGGAATACTAATAAATGAACACCTAAGCTGGGACAACCATATGAGAAACATTATAAAACAAAACTCATCAATAAATGGAGTATTTTATAGAACGAGGGAGTTAATACCATCAAAAGCCAAAAAAAACGATTTTCAATGGCCTCTATGCGTCCAAAATAATATTTATTAAAAATGTGAGAAAACACAAACAAAAGCAACAAGAAACTAAAATTTTAAAGACATGACACGAACTACCCAAATAAACACCGCCAACACAAGATATTAATAAATATAATAATAACAAGATACACAACGAATTATACATAGAAGACAACATCAGCATGAGTAAACCTTTTACTGATTAGCAAAACTAAGCAGAAACACATCAAAAATAACATATATTTCATTAAAAAAACTATCGCTATGACGGAACTCGAAATAAAAATTAACATAAATAACACGAAAGAAAACATTCAACGGCTTCAACGAAACTATAATCATCTATAACTTCTCATACAAAGGAAATGATTGTGAAACAATTTTTAAAAAACTTACGAGAGCAGTTACTAATGAAACAAAACGATACATAAAACCTAAAATGTGGTACAAAATAAAACAACACAAACCCTCAACATCAAGGACTACACCCTAGCGAGGGAATGGCCACTGATCGTGGGAGACACCACGTTTTATATTTTAGCTGATATACTATGATGTAATGTGCACTTGTCATATCATATTCTTTGTTGGTTTTTACTTGTCGAAATGCGGTGGAAAGGAAGCGTGCATGTACGGAAAAGTGTATTTTAACGAAAATTGTATAAATTAATAGAAGGAAGCTAAGATGGGTAGAGCCAAAGGAGGAATCCTATTGGGGGTGAGGAAGATAGTGGGAAAATGGAACAGAGAGACGCTAAGAAAAGCTACAGGACTCGTAATAGGGAAGGTGGAAATGCATAGAAGTGCGGTGTGGGTGGGAGCAGTGTACTGTAACAAAGCCGGGTGGAATTAATGGAGGTACTAGACGAACTGGATACGGCAGCAGATATGTGGATCATCGGGGGCGACTGGAATGTGAGGGTGGGGGAGCTGGAAGGAGGGATCGGAGAAGACGGTGACTGGAGAAAAAGGTGCTCCCAGGATGAAGTGACTAACCAGGAGGGTAGAGAATGGATGCAATGGGTGAGAAAGTCAGGATGGGATGTGCTCAACGGTTGCTGTGAAGGGGACTGGGAAGGGAAAAAAACGTTCTGCGGACAAGGAGGAGGCTCGGTTTTGGACTACGTGGTGCTCAAAGGGATCGAAAGGGAAGAGTTGGTGTGCTTCAAGATGGAAAACGTAGGAGGGTCGGATCATGTACCGGTGGAGGTGGTCGTTAGGGTGAGGAACGTTGGAAAGGGAGAACAGAGGAAGGGGCAGCAGAGGTTTGGATGGAGTCGGATTTGGATGCATATGAGAAAAAACTAAAACGCGTCAAGTGGGAGGATGTGCATTCGATACTCCAGTTGGAGAGAGTGATGGTGGCTGCATTGGAGTAGAAGAAGAGTGGGGGGCAGAGGGAGAGTTGGTTTGACGAGGAATGTAGGGTGAAGAAGTCGAGCTGGCGAAGAGCAATGGCGAAGTGGAGAAATGGGAGAGGTGAAGTGGAAAGGGCCAATCAGGCGAAGAGGGAGTTCGAGAGAACCTGCGAGAGGAAGAAGATAGAGGAGTTGCAGAAGGTAGAAACGAGGTTGAGGGAGTGTGTGACAGAGAAAGGGTTGTGGGAAATTCTGAGGGGAAGCGTAAAAACGGGCAACGTTAGCATAGAGCTGGCAGAGTGGGAGAAGAGCTGTAGAGAGATGGCGGGGTCAGAGGTGGATTTAGGGAGTCCGAGACCGGTGGTAGGAAGGGAGGTGTTTTCGCGGGAAGAGGTCGACGTGGCCATAGGGCACCTGAAACTGCGAAAGACGGCGGGGGAAGATGGGCTGAAGACAGAGGCCTTCAAAAGATTAACAGAGGAAGGAAAAGATAAGTTACTGGAGGTTTTGAATAGAGTCTGGAATGGTGAGGAAGAACTGCCAGAGTGGCGTGTGGGGGTGGTGGTCCCGGTACACAAAGGGGGAGCAGCATCGGTCGTAAATAATTATAGCGGTATTACCGTTATGAATGCGGGATACAAAGCGATGATGGCAATTGTGAAAAATAGACTAGCGAAGGAAGTGGATAGAAAAGGGCTGCTGCCGGAATGCCAGGGGGGTATTCAGAAAGGGAAGAGGGACGAGGGAGCAGATTTTCACGCTTGCGAGAATGGTGGAGGAAGCGTTGGAGTGAAAAGGGAGAGTGTATGCAGTGTTTGAGGATTTGAAAGCGGCGTATGACTCAGTTCCTAGGGGGAAACTGGTGGAATGTATGGATAGATTGGGTATGGAAGTGGAAGGAGTGGAGTGGGTGAGAAGTATATATAAAGAGACGTGGGCAAAATCGAGAGTGAATGGAGAAGTGTCTGAGAAGTTTAGGGTGAATGTGGGTGTAAGGCAAGGGTGGTGGGGAGAACCAAGGTGTGGATGCTGGTATATGCGGATGACATAGTATTAGTAGCCAAGAGAGTGGAAGAGATGCAAGAGATGTTGGAAAGAATGGGAAGGTACATGGATAGGAGAGGGCTAGTAGTGAATGTGGAGAAGACTAAATGGATGATGTTTAGGAATAGGGGTAGAAGGGGTAGAGTGGAAGAGCTGAAATGGAAGGGAAGGATGATTGAGAGAGTGAATGTCTTTAAATATTTGGGTTTCTGGTTTGACAGTGGAGGAGGATTTAGGGTGCATGTGGAAAGTTGCATACTTTCCACATGCAGCGAGAATGGCTTGGGGAATAGCGAGAAGGAAATGGGAGAGGTTGTGGGGCTGTAACCTCGTAATGGCGTGCAAGATCTGGGATGCGTGTGTAAAACCTATTCTGTTGTATGGAGTGGAAGTGTGGGGACTGCGTGAGTGGGATGTGATAGAGAGAGAGCAAGGTGTGCTCCTGAAGAGTCTGCTGGGTCTCGAAAGGTCGACACCGAGAGCAGTGCTGTTGCAGGAGACGAATCGTATGAGTATGTGGTGGGAGTCATGTGTAAGGGTTGTGAAGTTTGAAGAAAGATTGCAGGAATTGGGTGAGGAACGACTGGTGCGGGAGGTATGGATGAGGTGTAAGAGTAGGACGGAGAGTGGTTGGAGAAAGGATAGAGGAAGGATGTATGAAAGAGTGGGTATGTATGAGGTGTGGGTAGAGGAGAAGCTGAGAGAAATGGGAAGCCTAGGAACTGAGGTAAGAGAGAGATTGAGAGATATTGAGTGGCAAGAACAGCAGACTAGAATGAATGAGAGCTCTTACAACCCTGGCTACCTAGAGTGGCAAGTGAGTGGGAGACTCCCGAGTTACTTAGCCAGGGGTGAGTGGAGCAGGGAGGACAAGGTATACATGGCAAGAGCGAGGTGTGGGTCAGACGAAAGAGGGAGGAAAGTGTGGATGGGTTTAGGGTACACCGCGTGTGCGCTGTGTAGTAAGGGAAGCGACACGTGGTGGCACCTTAGCGAAGAATGTGAGGGTGTGAAAGCAGAGTGGGTGGGAGACTGCAGAAAGCTGAATGAATGGTTATGCGAGGATGGGGAAGGCGTGAAAATCTGCAGGAGGCTGACGTGGGAGAGGAAAGTGGCAAGGGCAAAGGGAGCGGCGATAGATGGGGGTAATTAGTAATTTTTGGCGGAGTAGTACTTTTATTTATATTGTATTTTTATTTTTATTTTTGTATATTTTTGTTGGAGTTTGTGATGTGGAGGGGCAGTGAGGGAAATGCCAATAAAGGTCTTTTTTTTTATAAATTTATAATCTGTATATAAGGAACAACAAAAAAGATTCCTAATCCAACCCTCAACCTTACAAGTATATTGTTAGATTTTCTTGAACTAAAATAACATTAATAAAATAATATAACAGAAAAAAAGTCTAAAACAGTTCTTTTACAAATCACATTCCATATTAAATTTAACATTAAGGATTTTTTATCAGCATGTTCCTGCATAATGTTGCATCAATGATTTCGGGCAATACACATATTTAGTCAAAATTGACTAGTGTTGATTCTATTTTGTTATCCGAAAACGCATAATCTCGTTTTACGAAAAAATATAATAATATATACGTATGATTTATACACCAAACATGCCCCAGAATTATGACGGTAGTAGTCAAAGTGTACGGAACTAGGTGGAGATTCTATCGGCTGACGGTAGACACCGCCACCGCGCAATCAAAAATATCTCTGCAACGTGCTGTTAAGAATTACCTGGTCACGCATTTAATAATTATTAAAATCGTTTTTTATAAATTGCATCTGCAAGATGAAACTCAGAACTACGGCGGTCTTGTCTATTTTCACAGTGAAGAGAATCCCCTTAATAATATATTTATAATTATAATGTCAGCTCCAGAAATCAAATACTTCATAAAGTAATTGTCACAGTTTAACGTGTCTATGGTCTTAGGGTTATAATAAAATAAAGTCCGGCATATTCTGGATTTCTCCGATTTTTAGGAAGCCGAGTGGGCGCCAGATCTAAAGCTGGCCATACACGTTCCGGTATACCGGAGAGGTTTACAGGAATTGAAATAAAATTTGAAATAAAAAAATGAAATTTGGAAACATTGGCCTCATTCTGTAGGTATTTTAATTCCAAAGAAAATTCCGAAAAAATATTGTTATAAAAAGTGCACTGTTTTGGCGGTAAAGCCGATGAAGCACTCGCCTTCGGGTAGAAAGAATCGAATTTTGATTCTTCTCCGGTCGCCCGTACAGGTCACTACGCCTGTGCTGGTTTACATAAACTTGTCCACACACACGCTCCGGTTTACCTGTGCAGGCGTACCTCTCCGGTATAGCGCAACGCGTATGTGCAGGCAAACCGGAGAGGAAAACCGTCCGGTTTACCTCTCCGGTATACCGGAACGTGTATGGCCGGCTTAAGCTATATTATTCAGCTGAAACAGCTTGACGTATTTTTCTTTATGTTTATTGTTTGCTATATTGTGTACCATCGAGGGATGTAATCGTATCATATGGTAGAAACATGGCTTACCTAGCCACCTCATAAAGCACTTTAGTGCGATATTTTCGTGCTGCACCTATGACGTGATTCGCGAAGCCCTCTCTCTCTATTGATTGCTGGATTCAAGCTAGTATTTAAGTAAATGTTAATGTAATGTATAGAAGTTCTACTTAAAAGTTCAAACAAAGTTCCTAGTAAGTGCGCTACAAGAAACTTCCGTGTTATATCATGTAAAATGTGTGTGCAGTACATAAAATCAAGTTGAAGTTTGTTCTACAATTTAGAACTGTAGCACACTATTGTATCTGGTGAGAATATTCTTTTCGAGACAAATATCTGGAGCCCTATGTGCTAGTGAACACGCACTTGTTTCTTTGATAAGCCACCTTCGCTCAACAAATCGGCAGAAAAGCCCGCCGAAACATCTATGGATGTGTGTTATAAATTTAAGTCATAATAGTTGTCTTAGTTTTTATAAATAATATATTCTTTGAATACAGTCATTTAGGCATAATGCTGAGATTTTATAATATTTAAATATTATCATAAAACGTAAAAGTAAAACAAATAAAATGATTTTTAATGGTTGTGCGGTGGTATTTTTGTGCATGATAATATGTATTAAATAAATAACTGCAAGGATTAATACGACTAACGATTGTTTCATCATGATTTAAAAAATCAATTATTTATTGCCGTTTGACTGTCTGTTAGGTCGAGCAAATATATACTTTTGCACGTACGAATAGTTGAGATTGAAGGGCAAAGTTTTATTAGCTCAGGACAAGTGATACTGCAGTTTTATTGCGTCATGTTTCCGTGCTGTGATAAATGTTTGTACTAAAGTGAAAGTAGACATCTGCACAAGATGGACACCGTTGTGATGGTATCATATATTGTCTTCTAGGTGCTTGATATAAATTATTCAAATATCGTGTTGTAAATATGACATTATATTGCAGATTCTTTCCATTAGATATGAAGTTATGTATGTAATCATATATGCGTCTATTCTATATCATTATTATGTAGCTATACATAATCAATATTTGTAATTACACTAAAACGACTATAGAACATATTGTGTCAATACAGAACATATATAATAGAAGTGATCCGTACATGTTAAAGTTGGGAAACCAATATCGTGCACTTGACGGCTAGATGACGAAATAAACACACTGAAGAGAATTTGCGGAGCAATTAATTTCTGAAGTGGTAAACACTACGATTTTTGTCATTCTGCTTTAATTACTATATGTAAGATGTAAACATAGTTGCATTCAATAATTACTAACTAAACTATGAATTTATTAGTTTTAAACATTACAGTTGAGAGTTGAGAGGTAGGTTTATGTTAAAATAAAATAGGAAATATTAGTAAAAGAACTACCGTTTTTTTCAGAAAAATGCTAGATGCGTATTATTATTATGCCATAAACGGAATTTCTTATTTTATTTCTTCTTCCTCATTTTATTTCTAGTTAATTTATTTATTCCGAGTATACCTGTGCGAAATTCACATGGAATTCAAATGTTTACTGAAAAGTTTACACTCCTATGGGTTTTAGGCGGCGGTTTGCTTTTGGATTTGTGGCAGTTTCGTTAGCAACGTCACTACGGAGGGTAGTACAGTGCGGTCAACTATAACTTTCAAACATAAAAATAGGTGAAAATGATATATATTAAAAAAATTTAAAATTCTTTCTGAATTTATAAAAATGTTACCAACAGTTCTCCATTTTTTTAGTGCAACTTTCAAAATCGATGAAAATTATAATTGTAATTAATGTTATCACAATGCTATTCAGAGAATAAAAAATTATAATCCATACAATACCGCAAAAATAAATATGGTATCATATATTATTTTCTAGATGCTTGATATCGAAAACAAACTTCTATCTTCATAGGGCTATCAGCCGTAAGGCTTTTCCGCCGGTCAGAGGAAAAACTCAGAGGAGTTATATCATCCGATATTTACCTTAACTTCACAGAAAATCTCTGAAAGACTGTGAAAGGTGATTCGCGAAAATTCGATGGGGTTCGAACTGAGCTAGGTATCTATACCGATTATCTTAAAGTAATATGTAAATATGACCTTCTATAGCAAGTTTCAGTCCTTTACTTAATAATTGTAATTTATGTTAGCACCATGTTATTCAGTGCATGCTGAAATAAAAATGAGTACTTTACCGTAAAATAAATAGGTATGCTGTCATTTATAATATCTAAAGAAAGCCTTTATTTCTCATGTAATGGGTAATTCAATTATGAAGATTTGTCGCCGCTTCCTGTGCTTTGGCAGCAAAGAGCGCCACTTTCAAGAACACCAAAACTGGGTCGCCTTTGCAAAAGATTATGTTTGACTAGTTCAACCCAGAAAGCAAATTGAGGATTAAAGGCCGCGCGTAGAAAACAACTTTATTAGTCCCTCTTATAACAGGGCATAGCGCAACGCGCTAAGCTATAATAAAATGTTGCAACTGTTTTAAAATTGTTTTTGATCGAATTGTTATAAGAGCAGAGCTACATATTTTGTTACGAGCACTCAAATAGTAAACAATTTCCGGGCTGCCGGATGTGCTAAAACAATGTTAATGAATTTCAAGCGCATTTACAACGAGAGGGCTATCATAAATTTTATTAAAACTGGGTAAATTCTCATGGGATTGATGTGTGGGAGGTTCTAGTTATTTGCGTGCTGTGGGCTATTCGAACACCAGACTGTATGGAATATTGCTAGGATGATATTAGCAGTGTAATAAATTGATAATTGAAATATTAGTTATGAGTGATCGATGAAGTTAATTAAGTTGAAAGTATTATGACATAAAATATGTTGATTATTTAAATATACTCAATGCAGGAGCGCTTATGTATTTAAAGTTAAATAATAAACAATCATATGTATTTAATAGGAAAACGGAAAGCTATTTGATTTTGCTTTGTTGGGGCAATAATTTAATTTAATTATATCTTTAATAAATGTTGGTGTTCATTATATACAATTACTTTACAAATTACAAATACTATGCGGCCTATTTGTAATTTATGTGTATATAATATGTGGACATATATTAACGTATCTGCCTGATTCGTATCAGTCTAAGACACACTTTAATATAATAATATATAATACAAAATCATGTTCAGCATATTAGAAGACGCATGCGCCTTACAAGCTTATTTAGTGCTAACAAGAAAAAAATCAAGAATATACTCACTTCAGAAAAATAGCAAGAAAATTCGCTTCTTTGTTAACGTTCCCGGTAAATAATATATCAGAAACGTTTTCCATCCGATATTTTATCGTACGATATTAATAAATATATATATATATATATATATATATATATATATATATATATATATATATATATATATATATATATATATATATAGATACATGTTTTTATTAATTCAGTATATGTTACGTTCTCAAACGCTGATTCATCATGGTGGGTGATATTTTTATTAATCCTACGTCATAAATATTTTTTTTAAGTAAAAAATTTGTAATTAGTTTCACACCTATACACGTCTTGTCCGTTTTATTACTACTTATAATAATTATAATAGGTACGGCATGAATTGACTGGTAGTGCCATCGGTAGGTCGTCACCGCAAACGCCATGACGTTGACAGACTTGAACCATAACTTGAACATCTTGTTAGTGATTAATGAATGGTAATACTGCCTTACGCTAAATGTCACAAGTTTGTCAAGAGTGACGTTTAGATAGTGAAAAAGGTTATAACTATTTCACTAACTTGTGACATTTGATGTAAGCAGTATCTTTCTAGAGTTCGGGGTTGTTTATTTGGTGGCCATGGGTAACAGACCGGCCTGATTTTATAATTAATATCAAGTCGGTAGGAAGAAGCATTGCCAACTGCATCAATGACAGCTTCGCTCTCATATGGCTCTCATATGAAGCTGTTATTGATGCAGTTGGCAATGGAAGAAGAGAAAAAGATGGGGTTTGGTTTGAGTGAACCGGAAATGAAAGTATATGAGAAAAAACTAAAAGACGTATAGTGAGAGGAGGTAGCCTTGATACAACAATACAGCATCAGACCGGTCTGATTTTATAATTAATATTAAAAGTCGTTATCTGTTGTCTTCATTGCATCAATGAAAGTGTTTTTATAATTAAAATAATAATATTAATTTATAGGAGAGTTGTAGATAATATAATATATCAATTAATTTTGAACTATTAATATAGTAATATTATTACATTACATGAAATTCCTTCAATGTAATCACCAGCAACGTTCATTATTGTTGTCAATAAGGCACCTTACACGGTCAATAATATATTCCTAGTACTGTCAGTATTTGCTTCAATCCTCGTTCAATATTTATCAACTAATCAATTATTCGGATAAATATCTCTATACTGTCATTATTCTTAAATATTGACAGTATTATGTAAGGTGTAAGGTGCCTTAAATGTCGGGAAGCCGTAGGATAGCGTTGGCAAGGTGTTGATTGTTGTTCACCGCTACAGTGTGTTGAGAGTTTCTCCTTGAGACTCTGACTGGGTTCCTGTCGATATTTCTGTATACGTGGCGATCCTGGGTGACATCGTTCATTCTATTGACGCTTTAATTCAGTCTCATAGAGTCGTGCCCACATCTCTATGGCGACAATACACTGCAGAAATGCGTTTCTATCATTGCAGTATCTGTCGAAGTGGATGTCAGAGAGTGCATTACGGTGCCATTTCCGTATGTAGTTGAGTCAATGTGGAACCCAGCGGGAAGATTTTCCTTCATTATGTGTCATATCGTTTGATGACTGAGACCAACTGCTACAGATAATTCTTGGACAATCCACCGACGGTCTATGAAAACAAAAAATGTCAATCTGATGCTGAAGTATGGACGGTCGACCTATACGGTGCAAATCAGCAGTCTCATTCCGAACCGCACGAAGCGCTTTGACCCAGCATGCAACCGTCCTATGCGGAATCGCTTGCTCGCTATTACATAACATTCACATGCATTGCTGCCACTGGAAATCTCTTTTTTTATCCACGACAGCTGATCATCATTTGTAAACATGCTCTCGTTGGTCAAAACAACACTCTCCACTGCAACGCCACCAGCAAAACCCCCAACTATCTGAATCGCTTCCTCTCCCTCCCTAACCTTTCCATACACTCACTCCACCAGTCTACCCCTAGGAACTGAATCATATGCTTTAAGATCCACAAATACCAATTACATGCTCATTGTACTCCAGCACTTCATTCATCATTTTCGCTAGCGTGAAAAACTGTTTTCACTATTGTTATCGTTAGCTTATACCCCGCACTCAATAACGTGATCCTACTATAGATACTGAGGCTCCCCGACTGTATGCGCTGGCACAATTACACCCATGCTCTATTCTTCCCAGACCTGCACCGTTCTACTCCATACTCATTAGCTGTAGTAGTTTCTCTCTTCCATCCAGCCTTCACGTCGTCTACCCCTGCGCTTTTTCCAATTTCTGCTGATCCAGCGCCTTGCTATCCCACTTTTGTCTCACATTTCTCCATTCCGCCATCTCCTTCCGCCATATTGCCTTCTTCTTCCTATACTCTTCATCAAACAGCTATCATTCTGTCTGCCACTTTTCTTCCACACCAACTCTCTAAATTGCTGTATCAAGTGTATCTCTTCCCAATATACGTCCTTTAGCTTTTCCTCATATACTCTCATTTCCACCCAAATAATCTTTTTACCCATTGCTACTATCCTCTTCCTTCTACCCATCTTGTAGTTTTCCTTAACTACTCACTGTCGCATCAACTTACCATATTCCTCACACCCAGCACAATTCTATTGCATAAAGCTTTTCACTTGCGCCCACTCCGCTTCTGCCACCCAAGTCTTCCGCAAACCTATTATGGCCTTCGTGTCTATCCCCTCTTCCAAGTATTTTCCGCACATTCCCTTCAACATTTTGGCTGCAGCTATAAACCCGTTCTACAAGGTGTCTACAAAGGGTATGGCGTATTTGTATCTGGGAAAATTCAGTAACGGGGTGGTTTGGAGGGACGCGGTAAGGAGACTTTGATTCACTACGCTTTGGAGATTTAGTAGCCATGGAAGTTTGGAAACCATCGTACTTTTTGCATACGCGCCTATTATCGCAATGGTGATTCGATAGTCACAGCTCAGTGGTTATATCGAGCCGAATTTAATGTACGGAATGCACCAAAGGACGATACGATTAAAAAATGGATTCAAATGTTGAGGATGCTGGTTGAAGTGTCAAAAATTCAGAATCATGGTCGCCCGCGCTCTGTTCGAAACCAGCAAACAATTGAAGAAGTCAGAGTTTAAGTACGTGAACATCCGTCGCAATCAGATCGCAAACTCAGTCAAGAGCTCATCGTTAGAAAATTTTAAAGCCTACAAAATTCAGATTGTTCAAAAACTAAACGTTACGGACTATCCTTTCCGACTAAATTTTGCATATTAAATGATTCAACATTTCCCAACGTTTGAAAACATTCTGATTGGTGATGAAGCAAACTTTCACTTAAATGTTCACGTAAATAAGCAGAATAGCCGCTACCGGGGCAACGAAAATCTAAGGCAGAAACATGAATAACCACTACATAGTCCAAACGTTACTGTGTGGGCTGCCATGTCTGGTGAAGGAATCATTGGGCCTTATTTTTTTGAAGACAGGCGCGGGCAAGCACTTACCGTAAACAGTGAACGGTATTGCGACATGTTAAGAAATTTCTTGGTTCCACAACTGCAGGTATTTGAAGGTTTCAATGTGGAAACATGGTTTCAACAATGCGGCCACTTGCCACATCTCAAACCAATCACTTGAGGTTGTCAATCTACTTCTCCCAGAAAAAGTGATCTCTCGTCGAGGCACCATCAACTGGCCTCCGAGAAGCCCCGACCTTACACGCCTGAATTATTTTTTATGGGGACACCTTAACGAGAAGGTGAAGCACAACATCCGCCGTTCCCAATGAGATGTGTAAACGTGTAGTGGAAAAATTCCGTTTTCGGTTAGGGGAGTGCCAGCAGCGCGTAGGTCAACATTTAGACAACATAATCTTTGGCACTTAATGTTCCCAAACTTTATCTAATATTTCAAATAAAAAAAATATATTTTCTAAATTGTATTTTTCTTTGAAATTTAATTTACAAATAGCCCATAGCGTTTCTGGACAGCCTGTATAATCCAATATCTAACCCTCAATTCGAGGTGATTCTCCTACCCATTTCTAGCCACCCTTGCCTCCTGCCTCATTCTCCTCGACCCATTTAGTCCTTTTTATGAAACAGTATGCCATTTCCAGCACCTATTCGAAATCTTTATTCTTCGATATCCCACCTTTGCTTTTACCTTTTTTGTCTCTATTCCTTTGAATATGTCTTTGCTCTTAGTTTTTTTTACATCTTCCACTCCTCTATGATTCGGTCGTCGTCTATATATATATTTTAGTGGCCCTCTAGTTTGTTTTCTTTCCAGCTTGCCAATTCCACTTTTCTACTTTTAGCCTTTCCGTCACTGATTTTGCAATTTCTTCTCCAATACCTGACACCGCTCCGGTGCAACCTTCTCCCCCAATTTCACTAACTGGTCCAATTTTTTCAGCACCTACATTCTCTCCCTATTCATTTCACCCTGCATCTTCTTCCATCCATTCATCATATATATCTGTTCCCCGTCGCTGTTATATGAACAAATTCGGTTCGCTAATTCTAGTCTAGTCTAGTCTCAGATATTTTATTAAAATACACCAATTTATTAATAAGAATTCCGTAAATATCATGTTAACTCTTTTTCAACTGGTAACCATGAACTTTCCACCAAAAAGTAATCAAGACTAAGACCTTATTTATGATAATAGTCTCATATGTCATCCTAAAACGTAGAGGTTTAAATTGTAAAGAGACTCAAAAGCTATTCCGCAAAAAATAGGAAACACACAAATTTCACAAATACAAAACTTTATCCATACATTTTATTTCATATTTATATGTATTGGTATGGAATGGGTGTGAAAATAACAATTTTTTTTAATTTACAAGTAATCTTTTAACTTTTTTCAAACGAATAAAAAAATTATTTAGCTTTATGCGAAATTCCAAATACATGTTAAAATAAACAACCCGTTATAAAATGTGCATATTATAATGAAAATATATACTTTCTCAGTCTAAAAAAAGCCGAAAGACCGCTTTATATTTGATTTCAATATCGAAAGTGATTAATGCATACATAATATAAATTTATTGATTGAATTCTATACATATTCTTATATTCAAATTTAGAATGTGTTTTTTAATTTCCTAAAAACAGTTCGTCCTGGCTGTTGTTTTTAGCCCTAAGTTCATAATTTATGATCAGCGGATATCCCGTAGTTCGGTGCCAAATGTTTTCCAACTTGGTGATATATTGTAATACATTTGGGCATGAATTGCTCGTAAAAAAATAAATGCTTATTCATCGTGAATTATGATACAAATGGGTGCTTTATTATTATACATTTCTTATGGCTCCAATGTCATTGAGATGCGGTCACGATATTAATTATCAAAATGAAACATGGGCTATTATTTATATCCCACGAAATAAATAGGCAGTATCAGTCCTTGGCATCTGTAGTATAATTGCTACGAATATTTAGGGTATACTGAGTGGTAATTAAGAATCCTTAAAATGATTTTAGTGCACATATACATTTGTGGCAGCGAAAAGAATACGCCTTAATTTGAATTAACCATAAAGTAAATATATAATACTAATATATAATATTATTATACATACGGGGTTTGATGAACCAATGATACGTCTACTCTGAGTATGAAGCTATTTATATAAAGTTTTCAAAAACTTACTTTCTCTCTCAAAATATTACCAAACGTAATATTGTGTACTTTCCCATCTTCTTCGTTTAACTATACAATATAGAACGTAAGTTACATTGAAATTTACAAACCAAACTATAAGATATTATGTATTATGAGTGTTCAAATATTACGGTAATTTTCTCAAGAAACATCTCCCCAACGTGTCCTTTATAAAGTTAAACCTTCTTATACAATATTTTATAAGAATTAAATAATTAAATATTTTAAAAATTGTCGCAATGTATATAAGTAGCTTATTTCTTCAGGCTTTGTGGAAGTTGGCAATCAAGAATTAGAAATGCCATTTTATGCTGTTTTCTTACTAATAGATTTCCTTCTGTTTCCTGTCTTTATTTGGTGTATTTAAAGAATTTATATTTTTTATTCTCTAAACGTTTAAATAAGACTGGCCCGTACAATAAATATATACTAATACAAATAGATATTCTCTCTCTATAATAGATAATATTTATTAATATATTACATCATTCCCCCCATGAAAAAAGGTTTGAAAAGGTACCGTCACTTATGTAGCTTAAGCACTCTTAAATTCTCGGGATTTTTAAATCTTTCATTCGGCTGTATATTTTCACTATTTACACTTTCACTTTCAATTTCGTTATATGCTTCTACAATTCTACGAGCTAACTCTGATCTAGGAATTACATATTTCCAACCGCTGCTGGTGTTGTTGTTCGCTTGCGTTGTCCTGGTGGTTCCAATTTGATACGCGGCGATTCCGTCTGCTGTTTCTCCATTCAGCCGACTCCCGTCCTTGCGCGCTAACTCTAACATCCTGGCTAGGGTTGCCTTTGTGGCATCTTCTTCCAGCAATCTCTCCCTTATAGCTCCAGGTCCCAATCGTTTTACAAATATGCACAATATGAATATGTTACTCAATAACTTATGCATATGTGGTTTTGGAGCCGAATTACAAATTATTATGCGAGATACATGTTACATGTTAACTTGTAACTTGTTTCACATAGTGCGTTTAATAATAGCGCACATTTTATTTTGTCTTCCTCCACCGTATTTATTATGAAATTCAGTAGAGCTACGAACACACTCGAGTCGAAATTAGCGTGGTTACATTTATTTAAGTGTCCAGAAAATACCATTTTCACTTTTATATTTATTTTTTATCCTCGTCGCCAAATAATAATAATAGTAATAATATATTTTATTTACGGTACTTATAACATTATACAATTTTTAAATGTGGGGTGTATTTAAAGAATTTATATTTAAACTTAAAGTTCTTTATTCTCTAAAAGTTGAAATAAGAATGACCAGTTCAATAAATATATACTAATACAAATAGATATTCCCTCTCTATAATACATACTATTTATTAATATATTACCCGTAACCTAAAGAATTTCCAAAAATAACCGGGCATCATGGCAAAAACTGCAGGTGAACTACTTCATTTATAACATGTCTTCCTGTAAAGTCACGTAATAATTTTGTACTGCATGTACAATCAATTAAACGTACTCGTATATGCAATAGAATACATTTGTATACAAATGTCTATTAATAAAATAAAATAGTTGATTTTTCTAGTTCTAAGCCTGAGACGTGTTCCACAATGAACCTCTGTGTCTGAGACTCGTAGTCATTTTTGGCTCTCGAAAACTCAGAAACTATTTAATTATATTCTATGATCTTATAACATATGCGATAAATTAGGACTCGATAATAATCAGCACTGCTTGTACCATAAATATGTATTAAAGAGCAAGGCAGAATTGCATTGATTTTTTAACTTCAGAATTTTAATAATTAAAAAAGTTTTACAAGGAAAATTATTTACAACGGAATTTAATTTCCCATTTACAGATCTTATGCTGGATGTGAATATATAGTATTAAACCTTCCATATCTCATATTAAAACGATAAATATAAAAGTAAGGGTCGATTTTTATACGGCCAAAGAAGAAATAAAAACCGAGACGATTTTGCAAATGCATATTTGAGAGGGCACTTACTTTTATTGGAACGGCTCAAACAGAAAGGGATCACAAAAAACGGGAGATTCTTATTTAATTGCTTACGATTCAACCGTCCGATTTTATATTTGACTAATATCAGTAAGGCCATTTAATTTTTAGTATTATACAAAACCAGGAATATCTTAACTAGGATAATAATATAAGGGTTATGCTCAAACAATATTATACGACTCATATTAATGTGCATCATTATTTAAAATTAACAAAATTACCAAATTTTTCAATTATGCAGTTCATGCGGCAATTTATATTTGATAATTTTATTTTTCTCCATTTCTAGTGATTTTAGTTTAAAACTGGGGTTTATTGGAATTATATCAAATGATTATATGTAATGTCACTTTACGAACAACAGCAAAGCCATAGGAAAAAGAGCGGAAGAAACCGAACGCTGTACATATCCACGTTCTACACAAGGACAAGATCATCAGACGACTGGCTTGCAGAATTAGAGATAGGTCTAAAAAAATCAAGTGGATAATTAAAGGAATATCACAGGTTAGAAGAGGCAGAGGGAATGTATAGCCCTAAAAAGCAAAGATACACTATTCTATAGAAGAAATGACAGGGCGGAAGAAGGCGGAATACAAAAGCATATTCGATCGAGTAATGTTTTTATAACCGATATTCATATAGAGCATGGGTGGTCAACCTTTGGGCCAAAGTTTACCAACATAATATGTATTAAGTGATCATAAGAAAAGTAGTAATTAAAATCGAAAAATAAGTTTCAATTTAAAATAAACAAAGCTACTACTAATACATATTCTATATCAAGTTCTTTTACTGAGAGAAAGGAATGATTTCTTCTCACAAACTAATAAGTTTATTAATAATAATATGTGTACATATCAGACAGGCGGGCGACAAGAAATAGTTACGCTGTCGACTGGTAGACCGCAGTCGACGCTTTGGCCACCCCTGATATAGAGTAATTCAGGTATATGCTCCAACCTTGTTGTACCACGTTTCGTCCCCGCGGTCCAAGTCCAAGGTAGGTAGAATAATTGTATGAAGATAAAACATATTAATGAAAAAGAATCTAGCTAAATTTGACATAATCGCCGGCGACTGCCAAAATTGGGAAAACATAAGACCAACAATCAGTAAAACGTGGGAAATCATACGGGAAACAGGAGAACTCCAAATGAACTCGTAAAAAATGAGACTTTGTAATTAGCAATAACAAAAACATTATATATATATATATATATATATATATATATATATATATATATATATATATATCGGCAGCATCCACCGAATGGAAGGAGCTCATTAACACAAAATTTCTGAGATGGGACAATACGTGAGAAATCACCGAGAGCAGTAACTTGTGGACGAATTCCTGCACAGTCTAGATACAGCTAGACGACAAAAACGGACACGGGCCGCAGAAGGGCTGGACCTAAGTAAATCAAGCAGAAAAGCGTGGTCCTTCCTCAGAAAACTAGGAGGTAGCAATAGTTTTATAAGAGAATACCCTCCGCAGTCCCAAATAAAATTGCCTCCCGCAGCGTGGATACTTCACGAGCACAAAGAGAGCGGATCCTCACCACAAAAATAGAAAACGACTGAGAAAGCTGCCAGCTCTCGGTCACATAAATTCTCTGCAAGATGACTTTAATATAGATGAAACATGCTCCGTAATAGCAGTGATAAAAATAGGAAAAGCACCTGGCTTTGATAATATTCACCCCGAATTCACACTATGGCAAATACGCAAAGAAATGGCAGACAGAATGCTTCTCAGATGTTTTAGAAACAGGCGAAATCCCACTAAAGAGTGCAAAAATCATAGCGATACTAAAACCCGATAAGATAATCAGCAAACAGATTTTTGAACAAATACATATTGAACAAGCAGGTTTCAGAACCAACCGTAGTTGTACAGACCAAATTCTGTCCCTGGTGGCACACATTGAAGCTGGCTTACAGAGATATCTGAAAACATCAGTAGCTTTTATTAACCTGTCAGCTGCATATACCAAGCACTAAGTTATAAAATACTCCGGGATATACCATGCTAAAATGAAACCTCATCAACAATATGCTAGTAAATAAATCATTCAGGGTCATCATGGGTAATTCAAAAAGCATACAAAAGAAACTCGGTAATGGTTTGCTACCCTGCTATTTAGCCTATACATAACTGATATACCAGAAACCGAATCTTTAGGTATGGACGACTAGGCGATAGCAGCCAGGCACATGGAGCAAACTAAAGCAAGACTAACCGACGACCTTACCATTATGGGAGAATATTTCCGCGTGTAGACTAAAACGAAATGTGTCGAAAACACGTGTGCTGCTTCCGGCTAAATATCGCACAGGCCCACAAAAAGCTCAACGTGGATTTCAAAAATAGACCGCTAAACCATAATACAAAACCAAATACCTTCGAGTCACCACATACATGACGCTAAGCTTTAAGGAACCCCTAAAACAGCAGGAAAACTAAAAACAAGAAATAACATCATCCTAAAGCTATATGGTACAACATGGTGCTCCTCGGCACCTGTGCTAAGAGGCACAGCCATTGGACTTATATATTCAGCAGTAAAATACGCCGCTCCACTCTGCCTAAAGAGGAAACCCACCAATCTGTTGATGTCCAACTAAATCAAACAATGTGCATAATTATGGGCACAATAAAACCAACCTCAACATACTGGCTCTCCGTCCTAAGCAACAGCCCACCACGAAGCTTGCGAAGAGACAACGCACTACTACTAATAGATTTAAAAAGAATCAAAGATAATAACTACCAACCATACACATTACCACCAACAACACAGAAATAAATAAACTGTGCTGTAGACACCCACCAATCCTAAAATCAAACTAATCCAGGAAGAAATCAATATCACCAAAACCTACCAAACCCGATGGATGAAGACTACCCGCACAATGTCATACATCAGCACCAAGCCCCTGGAACTAGAACTACCACGTAAAATATAAACAACACAGAATTAGGGAAAATAGCGGTATATACGCAAACAACCTGTACGCATGGAGCAAGGCTATTGGAAAAACTATATAATAAATGCCTACATGAACGCATGTACCACGTGCATGCACTAACGCTCTAATGATTCTCCTATTTAAAAAGGGAGATACACATAATCTATTCATCTGCATGCCAGTAAGTATACTAGTGGCACTGTACCAACTATTCATCAGAGTGATAACCGCACAACTAACATGTAAGCTAGCCCTACATCTGCCACGTGAACAAAATGGATTCGTGACTAATAGAAAACACGAACGAACATCATTTCACATTATGGATAACCTTTGTAGATTACGAAATAACATTTGACATGTGAGTCCTCAACGCATTTGTAAAATCGACCACATATACACAACCCTAATCCTGAGCATGTACAACAACGCAACAAGCCAGGTCTTACTGCAGGAAAAGACCAAAGAAAATTTGCATTAAGAGGGGAGTAAGACAAGCAGACACCATCTCCACAAAACTAATCACGTTAGCCTAGAAGGCGCCAACAAAGAGATACACGTAGATATTCAAAATCTAAACCACCTCAGATTCGTAGACAACGTTGCACTTATCACTGACAGCCGAGAAAACCTACACGAAATGTTAAACGAACGAATCCTCAAGAAAATAATTTTTTTTTAAATAAGAGAGAAGCTAATAACAGACAACCGAAGAGTCGCACGTGTTTATTATTTCATTTATCTCGATGAAAAACTCAAGATACCAAAAGAAAAGGTGCAGAAAACGTAGAATGTCGATTGGTTAGGCAGCATTTGGCAGGTTCAACAATATCTTCAAAGAGGATATACCAAATTCTCGAAACACACTACGATCAGCGTGTCCGTCCAGTGCTGATATACGGAACAGAAACATGAACATTAAACAAATAAATAATACATAAAATGAAAGTAACACAAATGATGAGGATAGGGGAATGCTGGGTATCTCGCAACGTGACGTGATAAAACAACGACATAAAATGACAAGGCATGACTTGTTAAAAAATGCAGTAGACAGAGAGGAATGGAGGCTGCTAGGGGAGGCTTACAAACCTCATTAAAAGTATGGCACTGCGAATTCGAGCTCGAGGTGGCAATACGACCTACTACTGATACGCTTTAATCATTTTAGTTATTTGTTTTGTTTGCCAATTAAATCACGTTTCCCATATCCTGATATGAATATTTTTTTTATGAAATACCAGTTTCATTTGCTCTACAAAAGTATTATTGGTATTATGTTTAAATGACTGGGCCGGTGCAATAATTTGGAACAGTAGTTTATATATCGTATATTAAGTACTGTAAAGTTGAGGTTTTGTGGAGTAGAACGTTGTAATCATCTATGGTTGTAACTGTCGATATCTATATGGCAGCAGGTTGCTACAGACCGGGGGTGGCCAAAGCGTGGACGGCGGTCGACCAGTCGCCCGCCTAACTATTCCTAGTCGCCCGCCTGCATGATATGTACGCATATTACAGATTGTTTTATTAATAAACTAATAGTTTCTGAGACAATACCATTAACTTTTCTTATTAAAATAACTAGATATTGAATATTTTTTAGTATTATCTATGTTTATTTTAAATTTAAACTTACTTCTGGCTTTAAATGATTACTTTTCTTATGATCACTTAATACATACAATGTTGGTAGACCGCCGCCTATAATTTAAAAAACAAGTCGCCCGAAGGAATTAAAAATTTGGCAACCCCTGCTTTAAACTGTCTAATATTACATGTTCGCATCAAATATTCAACGGAATACATAACACTTTCAACTTAAAAATAAAAGGGCAGGTTGCACAGGCCTGCTTTATAATGTCTAAAATTACATCTTCGGGTCAAATATTCAATGGAATAAATAACACCCTACCTAAGTAATCCAGTTCGTTTAAATTTCAAGGATTTTTCAAGATTTCCTCTTCGCATTTTTATGAAATAATATGTATGTAAAATTTTCACATCGAGTAAGTTATTGCTCCGAATAGCGATCAATGACTTCAATATACACTATGCAAATAGGATCGTATACCACGCATCTATCCAGTTGTTGACCTGAAACTTCGACTTCATATATAACTTCACAATCGCGCGGCGCTTTTTACTGCTTCTCCCGGGGGAGATAAATCCGAATATTATTATTATTGATTTTTGCCAACGGATTTCGCAATCGCGGCTACCTCTTATTTGTACAGCGTATAAATTAAGCCTTCATCTATATGCAGGAGGCTTCTACAAATGTCTTAAATCGCCACACGTAGCGATTTGGGCTAATTTAAAACCAGTAGGTGTGTAGCACGGCCAGAATAATTCACCAAATGTACAAATAAAATAAATGTAGAAATTTTAAAATCAAGGAATTAGTAGCCCTATATAGTATGCGGGGAACACGTATCAGATACTTAGAACATAAATGTGTAGATTCAGTAACATCATATTACCTACGCATACGCATCTTAAAGCGTAAAGATTAAAATTTGTTAATTTAAGCATAAAATATGATGAGTAATGTTTTATGTTTAAATTAACTAATGTCATATCAAAATATTATTTGTACAAATCTACACTTTTCAGTAACTTCCTGTTTCATTTGAATTAGCCCTAATAGTACTTAATACCACCATTTTAAACACACATACAGTATGTAGTTTATGGTTTTAACAAATCCTTTTTAAATAATTTTACTCCATATCATGAGACATTTTGATTTGAAAAGGTTGAAGATAAAATGAAATATTACATACGATTGATATACAGTTAAAACGTGTAAATGTTTCATGCTTTTGCCATAGCCCTCAGAATCTATATGTTGTATCTGAACTACTTTCCACTAGAACGTACCATTTTAACAAAAAAAGGTGAATGTAGGTTTTTATCCACGTTTTCGATAACTTACCTCCTTTGTTTTACCTTTTTGTAACCATTTATTTTTATTCAAACGAAACATAAAACTGCAAATATAAAATATTTTTATTATTATTACTTAAAGACACCCGAGGGTGAATTTATGTCACTACAATCTAGTCAGAAGGATGGTCGATGAGCAATTTTATTCTAACTTAAAATACTAGAGTTTTTATTGACTTTATAGTTTCATTCAGTAATAGTCGTAGGATGTACTCATTGTACATATACAATAAGCTCTGCTTTTACACTAACTAGTTGCGTTTCGCTATGCTCGCACGTACTCTTATCTTTTACAATTTTTTATATAATTCACTAGTTAAAAGTGTTTCGTCCTCTTTCTTTAGTTGTCGAGGAGTTGGATGACCTCAGCGTCCACACGCGAAAGCAGTCGCTGTTCGTGCCAGCTGGCATTTTTGGCGATTGTCTGTTGCATAGTCGCAATCTTCAGATCGCATGGTATTGAGCTGTTCCTTACATACCACAGTGCGTCAATGCTGCTCCTCAGTTCTGAATCCTCTGGATCGCTACGTCCATAACGGTTTTAGTATTTGTTTATAAATCAACAATTTGTTGTCAATGGATAGCTTGGAATTTCTGTCGAGTGTCCATTACTGCTTTTTGAATTTAATATTGAGTTCATCTCTCATCTTTAATTAGGAATTTACAACGGAGTCTCTTGTCTAGGTATAACCCAAGATATTTTGCGGAATCTGCATAGGGGTCCTGCGCGTTGTCTATTGTAATAGAATGATATCGTTCTTTTCTTCCGGCCCGAATTTTACACTGGCACGTTTTTGTGCACCTCTCTCGAGAGATGATTTAAGGAAGCTTACAGGAATTGTAACGGGTCATTGTACGCTAAAGAAGCATCTCATCAAAATGGGACACGCTGTCGATCCACTATGTAGAGAATGCAACCGACAGGAGGAGACGCCGGTCTATGTTCTCTATGAATGCCCCGCTCTCACCTGCGAAACGCTAGCTACGGTTGGCGTTCCCAGCCTAGATCAGCGCACGCTAAACGTCATACTCTAAAAACCATTCTTCAGTTTTTTACAACTGTAGGATGGATGGAGGAATGACAGCTGAAATTGCAACTGGGTGATGCACAAAGATCTCAGTCAAGTGGACTAAGTTCAGTCTGCCGATGAGCCTCCATCAACCTTGTATTATTACAAATAATCAATAATCAATCATCGCTCCTTTCTGTAAGTGAAATAAACATTCTCCAATTTTGTGTTGTTGAGTTTTATTCTCCATTGTGTGTGCAATGATTGATTTTATCCAGTGAATTCAACAGCTTCGTCATGATATTTTAGATTGCTAAAACGGATTAATTGTCAGGAAAGGTGCCTATTATGTCTCCGTCTAAGTTTGATATATCATTGGTGGTAGTGTAGCATCCTCAGTACACTACCTTGCAGGACCCATGCCTTAATGTCTTTCAGCTCTAAATATGCCTCTTGCTGCTTAATTATAAAGTATCTGTTTGAAATGTAGGATTCCAATAACCGAACGTATTCAGCTGGGAGTACTATCTTTAGTTTCATAATGAGTCCATCGTGCTGCACCCATAATTTGTCGAAGACTTGGGCTAGGAATCACGAAATACGACTGACCGGGTTGCTGATGTCCTCTCTATTTATTAGTTATTCTATGTATTTGATTCAGGATTGAGTGGTACTTTGTGAAGTCGAACTGATGATTTGAGATGAGGTTCCTTCCTTCTATATTGGTTCTAATCTTTTTATTAGCAACTTCTCGTATAGTTTCGATATGGGCCTGTGGGTTGAAACTTCATTTGGGGGTTTAGCTGGTTTTGCTATCACTATGACATCTGTCACTGTTCAGTTAAGTAGTACGTGCTTAATTCTATATGATGCGTTTATTATATGATTAATCCGTGCAATTGTCATTAGTTAATTCGCTCAGGTACGCTTTAACAGTTTCGTTTGTGTTTTTTTTTAAATTTTTCTCTTTGACTTTTGGTACTGCAGCGTTTAGTTCTTTCTATCTTGTTGCCACCTACGTATTAGTCTTTTAATTTTCGAGATTATGACTCGTATTTCCTTTGGGTAATTTTCCCCTTCTGTTCTGATTAGCGTATTGTTCCATGCTACTTCTTGGACCTGTTTGGTAAACCCCAAATCAAATATTTTGTATTATTTCTTCACTAAGTGTTTGAAGAATGGGAGAATGGTCTGAGTTCATATCAAATGGTTGTTCTATTTTCAGATAATTTGTTGTCATATTCCTCTATATGACAAAGCCTAGTATTTCGTTCGCGTTAGTAGGTCAGTATGCTGGTTTCCCTATAGATGCCAAATTGCAGTTCAGTTTACATACTTTCAGTAATTCTCTACCTTGTAGTTATTAGTTATTAGTCACTTCCGTGTTCCCGATGCGGAAGCGTACGTCCGAACATCGCTTCCTGCCAATGAGGAGCACCGCCTCTATCTTTCCCTCTGCGACCTGGAGAAAATTATCGGCTAACCAGCAACGCAGTTCTGCCAAACTGGCGTCCACTTTCCCTTAAACTACTCTTCATGAGCGCCTGTCGCGACCAGGGTTCCGACATCTGTATGGCCCACCACCCTGCCCCTTCGGGCAGAGAGATCTGAAGGATGGCGTCGTACATGACGTTCTCAGCGCAAACCTCTGTGGAACTCCACACCTGAGGGTGAGACACGTAGTATTTCCGCCGCCTGTTCGCTCTACTAGGAGGATCGAGATAACTTTCTATCAGCCTCATGGTGTCGTCGGGGAACCCCATTCACCTGTACCATTCCAATATGAGTCCCGCAGTGGGTGCTCCCTAAATTAATATTTTACCATTTACATTCCACTTTTGTTATCCGATTTTGTCGTTATTTTGATAATTTTGTTACATCGGCTATTAGTTTTTTTCTCTTTAAATATTTAATACTTCTTCTTCCTCAGCCTACAGTTATCCACTTCTGGATGTAGACTTCATGCATCTTTTTCCATACTTCTATGTCTTGTACTGCCGTGAACGATCATTGGTCTGCCTCTACTGCGGTTTGTTTAAATTAGTCGTCAGTATCTTATTTTTGATGTCCATTTATCTAGCTACGTGGCGCACCTATTGCTACTTGAGCTGTACGACGCGTGTTATTACATCTTAGAGCTTCGTCGGGTCTCTTCATTTTTGATTTTATCTCGTAAACTAATACCGAACTTAGCGCGCTCCTGCGGTCTATGCAACACCCTTAGATGGTGTATGCTCCGCTTTGTTATTGACGTGGTTTCCAGACTCTAGATTGCCATTGGTAGTATGCATGAGACTTTTCGTTAGAGATTTGTTAGTATATTCTCATTTCTGACTATATGCTTTAATTTACCAATGGCCGTGCGTGTTAATTTCATTCTACGCTTTATCTCAGCTGTCTGATTCTCTGAATATTTAATTACTAAAATTAAATTGATTAATTGGTTTCTATTTTACTGGCAATATGTATTGCTGTTATATATTTCTATTTTCAAAGATTTGTAGATATTTTGAAATGAATATTCTTATGTATATGTGTTATTTCTACTATGTATATTGACCAATTTTTACAACCATATAAATACATGCGATTAATAGGTAGATATATGCAAAATAATTACGAAATAAATATATAATCATAGGTATAAAACGGTCGATATCCTTTTATGTTCGATGCGGTAAGGTTAATAAATATTCTTACAACATACTACCAAAAATGCATTCAATACTGTCATGTATAAATATTTTGTCAATTTGTAATAATTCTAATACACCAATACACCAGCAATGAAATAAATAAATTTCAATATTTAATTAAGTAATAACGTCGCCAGCATCGCTGGGAACACACGGCGTCATTATAATAAATTTCCATAAATTAATCTAATCGAAAAAAAATTGATATTATTTTACGCGCAGTAATTGAGATAAATAGATGCGATTAATCCGTAAATGGTTTTCCGATTGGCCTCTAAACGCGCGTTTTATGGACCAAACGTAATTTTACAGGCTGCCGCATAATTAATAAAATAAAGCCACTAATTATGCCGAAACGTGTCTGCATACTAAGTTATCGAGTTTTCGATCCTTACCGCGGGGAGTTTATCTTTAATTTATGGGAAATTACATACCGTGCGCCGCTCATTATAATACTTTCGGATAACAAAAATATTGCCGTGCTGAAATTTTTACATTATTCAACGAGACCTTGTAGTTATTAGTCTTGATCCTCATTTTGAATATTCGCATTGTAATTTCCATCTATCAACTATTACTCAAGAACTCAAGAATTTTATATATTGGTGTGCTTTGTTATTGTGTCTTGGTGGACAGTATACTGTCGCCATTACCGCTGCTTTGTTTTAATGTATACAGCTGTGGCTTGTACTTCTTGTGACTGCCAGTCTATTTTCTGATGGTGTAATATGGTCTAGTTTATTATTATGCGCTGCCTCCTTTGGCTATATTTTGTGGGTCAACTGTGTGGTACACTGAGTATCCGCTGAATTTTAAAAATGTGTATTAATGAATTTCCGTTATGAGGCTACCATAAAATATTTTATATAAAAATATCAAACTACTCTAGAAAGTATACTACAGCATACACATTATACAAACAAACAAACAAAAATTATTTACAATCGGTCTCTTCTAAGCGAATTAATTTAATCTTATGCTGCCTAAAACGTTTCTGATATCAAAACGGTACATACCGCCATAACTAAGATAAATTAGTAACAAGTTGTACAACTTTATCTTAACTATGGCCCAGTCAATGATAGTTAGGCTTCAATACTGCTTTTATGTCATATAAGTCCTAGATTTTTCTATTTGTTATTGGCACTAGCAATTGACATAGAGAGGTTATATTTGCATAGATACCAGACTTTAGTTTGCTTCCCAGTTCGCAATATTTTGTTAAGTATTGAACCTGCTGGATCATCTTTATGTCAGTCACAAAGAGGATATCTTTTTATTACCTGGTAGAATACTGCTTAAGCATTAACCACTTGAATAATATTTGAATTCCTTGCATGTAAGACTCTCTCAACTTGAAAAGGTCTGGGTTTCTGACTTCTCCTATAGCCCTTACGAAATCTGCAGGAACATAAAGTACATGGTTTCTTAGGTTCCTTTTGATAGAACAGTGAATACTGCCTACTTTCATTTGGATGTGGCTAACCTATAAAAATGTCTGAGAATTTGAGACTGTGTCACAGTTCTTATACGAACAGCATAATTTCTTCTAACTCTGCTCTGTAAATGACTTCGGCTTTTAAGTGCAAGCGATGCAACAGTATTGCTCCTCCATTTCATTTATGCCAAATATACCATGAGCCATCACCTGTTCCAAGATTGTATACAAACTAATTGTGTATCTTCAGTTTTGGTTAGTAGTATGTATTTCTAGCCCTTATATCTGGGCGTGTAAATACTTTTTGGACGATTATTATCATTACACTTTGTTTATCGCTTTCCTTTTCTATTCTGGTATAGTATATTCTCGTTAGTTTTCTCGTTGTATTTTCAAGTTTGTATTTGATACACAGCTCAAATTAGTCTTTTTAGGAATAAATGTTCATAGGTTTGAAAGTACTCTGAAATAAAAACTAGTAACTGATTCATTACTATTGGTGTAGTAGTTCTGATACTCCCAGTAAATCTGCTTATTTCTCTCCCACTTTGGTTCAAGGAACTCCAAGGAAGTAGAATATCGGCAATAATGTGATTCCATTATAGGAAGTGAATGTGGAAACTTTTTCAAATAGGTTTTTGGTCCCTCTTACAACAATATTATTGATACTAGTATTGGCGCTTGAGTATTTTTATTTCTAGCAGTCCTACTGGTATCATCATTACATGCAACTCGATTCATTGGTTCAGATATACTCTAACCTAATGGAGACTTCAGTACCACTCCCTTACTGACCTTTCTCCCGAGCAAAATGTGTTCAGAAACACTGCTGCTTGTTTTATTAGTAGTTGTCTTCTGGAAGTAATAAAAAGAATTATTTTTCCGAATAGCTTCACAAACAGTAGTTGAGCCTCGATACGTACATCCAGTTCTTTGCAATAAAGAAGCAATAGTCGCGCTTTTTCAAGAAACCTTTCCCTGTCTGAATCGCATATTTTTTCATAATATAATATACCTTTATTGGCATTAACAATCCTCTACACAGTATTAATAAACTTAAAAATAAACAAAAATTATACATCTTTTAGTATCCTTACAGCAAAATAATATAATAACCCATCATTAGCCATTCCATTACAGAAAAACAAAACAAAACAAAAATTAAATTAAATTTGAATTTGATATTCATATTTACATAAATTATTTATTCATTCTTTCTTTCCCGAAAGACTACCCTATTGTTTGTTATATACCACATTTTAGTTCTTTTAGTTGCTTTATTGGCCTCATTACACTCACTCCTCTTCCATCCTCATCTAAAAACCACATCCAACCATTGTTCACTATCCTACATCCTTCCTTCACCATACGTTCTCCATGTTCATTTAACCAGTGCTCCCATTTATCTTTACCCTGACCACATATACCACATTTTCTATAGCTATCACCCATCCAATCTTTGAACCATTCTTCCTCGTTTCCACATTTGAAGCGACAAATCAAGGTTTGTGACCTACTGTGGCTCGCTCACTTAAGATATTCTGGCAGTCGCTGGTGTACCTGGATTTGCATATCTACTGTTTTCAATACTACTCTGCCTCTCGTGTGCTTCTACTTCCAGAAGTCTGTCCATTACCAGAACTTCTAGCATGGCGCCACTATGCTTCAGTGTTTCCACTTCTTCCAAGGACATTCCTCCTCTTTCATACATTTGCTTTCTCTCTATCTACCATTTGCTTACTTCATTTATCACTCGTTTATCATTCGCCTCATACACCTTTCTCTCATACTTTGCTACTTTACTCCCTGTATACGTTACAATCATTACCGCATTCATCTCCTGTTTCATTACATAGCTAGGAGTGGTTTTTTGAAGTCCAAGCATGCGCTTCAACCAATACACTTGAAACTTCTCGACCTCAAGCCACTCCCTGCCACCCCATACTTCAGCACTGTACATAATTATACTCCTCACACATACATCTCAAATAGTCTTTTTTATTCAAAATGCATCTACGAAACGTTTCCTTCATTCATTCCATAAACTCTGTGCTGCTGCTCCCGCCTTCTTGCATCCATATCTGATGTGTTCATTCATACTGCCATTACTTGAGAACATAACTCCCAGATATTTATATTTATCAACAATTTCTAGTTTTTCTTCCCCCCACATAAATGTTGGCTGGGAAGCTCTCCTTCCTTTGTTTTTAAAAATGACTACTTTTGTTTTATTTATGTTTACTTCAAGTAGTCTTTTGATAAAATATCTACTTAACCTCTTGATCATGTTCTTCATTTCTCTTTCAGTTCTGCCGAGTACTACCAGGTCATCAGCATATGCTAGCGCCCATATTTTTGTTCCCCTCACTACAAGTCCACCAGATTGTGCCTTTTGTAGTATTGTTTCTATGTCCGCAATGAACACATTAAATAGGGTGGGGATAAGCTGACACCCCTGTCGTAAACCTGTTTTTATCTTGAACACATCAGATGCGCCCATGTCTGTACATTGTACATTCTTCTAATATTCTCGCATATTTGCTCAGACACCTATTTATACTAACATTCGACCATCCTCTCACGCTTCACTCTGTCATACGCCGCCTTGAGATCAATAAATACTGCAAACTGTTTACCTCCTTTTTGTTTTAACTCCCGGTCAATCACATATTTTAGCGTCACTATATGTTCAACTGTACTTCGTCCCTTTCTGAATCCAGCCTGCATACTCGGCACCACGCGTCTCTCCTCCAGTTCTTCTTCTAGGCGCTTTAGTAATAGACTGGCGTATATCTTGTAAATGGAATCCATTAGTGTTATTCCTCGGTAATTGCTGGCGTCGCTTTTGAAAATGGGTATTATATTACCAATTTTCCAGCTGTCAGGGAAACTAGTACTTCGCGTCCATACTTGATTTATAAACTCTGTTATTTTCCCTACAACCCATTCGCTGGCTTCTTTCCACACTTCATTTCTTATCCCGTTCAGATTAGGTGCTTTTTCATTCTTCTGTGCTTTGACTGCCGTTAGAACTTCCTCCAATTGGAAATCTTCTAATTGTGCCTCGAAGCTAAATGAAAAAGAAACATGACTCCCACACAAGAAGAGCTGCCACCAGGAAATCAGGGGAGGAGATAAGGAGATGACAACAAGACAAGATGAAGAAATAGACATGAATAAATGGTCAACCTATTTTCAAGAATTATTAGATGTAGGAAATACGAACGAAGAGGGCTATGAAACACAATAGCCCTCTTCGTTCGTATTTCCTACATCTAATAATTCTTGAAAATAGGTTGACCATTTATTCATGTCTATTTCTTCATCTTGTCTTGTTGTCATCTCCTTATCTCCTGCCCTGATTTCCTGGTGGCAGCTCTTCTTGTGTGGGAGTCATGTTTCTTTTTCATTTAGCGTCAAAATAAAATTTCCTTCACTATCACTTCTGTTATTAAACTGTTTCCTTCGTTTATTTTTTATGAACACAGTCGTCCTCAGATGAACGTGGCATGTATTCATCTTAATCTAACAAAAACATGTATGAAAAGGATGTACTATTACAATGGGGCAAATTTAATAACCTTGTTGTGTTGCAAGCTGCAATACATTAAGTTATTTTGATATCTTGCGTTTTGTTTTATCTATTACTTAAATTCTATCACCTGGGGTCTACTCTGTAAGTTTAGACCAGTGTGTTATCTAGAGCAACCTAAGAAACAACTGTCTCAGCGTTGGTATGCCCCAAGCTCTGCGAAGGCTTGTGTAATACTGCCTTAAATTAAATGTTACAAATTTGCCAAAAATGACAGGATGATGACCTATTTTACTATCTCGTCGCTTTTGACAATTTTGTGACATTTCACCTACTGCAGTATTACACTAGGATTTGCAGAGCGTGGAGTATACGAATGCTGACACAGTTGTTTATTTCGTTTCCATATATAACAGACCAGTCTGAACTTACACAATAGACCACTAGATACAACAATTTGATGTCAGATGTAGGTAATAAATACAAATAATTCCTCTTTTTTTTAAATTTGACATACGTGTTTTTGATAAGATAGCTTCAGATTTCCCTTTAAAAAGTTAAGATTTTCACTAAAATAATCTATATTATATAAGAGTACATGCTGACAAGCAGTAGTATATATTAATTCACCTTCTGTCTTTAGAAATTACATTTGTTATGTTATTTGTCAATAATATAATACAAAGTAAGAGCTACGACCGACCGTTTATATAAACTTTTTAATTAGTTTAAAGTGCTTAATATTCCAGCTCTATAGACTTAAGATAAATAATAATTTATTGTTAATTAATTCTTGAAGAAATACACACTAGACATTGTTTTTATAAATTCACTAACCAATTTTATGTTTCTTATTTATATTTATTATAATTCCCTTTCAAATAAATAAGCAACATAAAATCGTTCGAACAAAATTCGACGCCACACCGCTAACGTCCTAAACTTTCTTAAACTGTTTTCGTTGCAAACTGATGTGGACAATAACGAGGTCTATTGAGTTATTCCAAGTTAGATTCTCAGTGGAATGAATAGTTTACCTAAACAATAAACGTGTCCGCAAACTGAAACTTTCTTTTATTATACCGTAATAGTAGTTATGGGTGACATAATTCCAGCAGATTCATATACATGTTGGTTGATTACATTATGAAACTATATTAATATGAATCATTGCTTGGTAATTAAATGTGTAGAATACTATTTAATTGGGATTATTTATTTATTTGTATATAAATAAAATCAATTAACAATTAAATAAATATTAAACTGTGTTTGTTTACACTAATTATAATCACAATGTTATTTAGTAATAACTTTAAAGGAATTAAATTGGAGCTGTTTATATTATTTGATGTATTATTATTTAATTTAAAAACTGTGGTACAATCCTAAATTTATTTATATATATATATATATATAACTAATTAACTAAATAATAATAAATATTTAATATTGGCCACAGACAATAATAGGGTAGATCTAAAACCGCGATTATTTGCAACCTTCGTTAATTCCAAGGAATAAATTAGGAATGAAATAGTTGAAACTAGTCCACATTATTACTAAACTGATATTTTATACTATTATTGGCTAAGGTATGATGTGAAAACAATGTGTTCACAATAACAGCAAATCTGCTGTACAAACTGTAAACAAAAAGTGCAACTTTCAATCATCCCCTGACGACGTCTGTATTGTTTCAGTGAAGTGAAAACGTGCCATGCCCAGCGATGTGGAGCTACGTGATGGCCGCCGCCAGAGGTGACCCACGCAGGCGACCAGGATCTGTGTTCACGATACAATCCGCAGGGCCGGGTCCTTGTCGGGACGGAATCAACTCGCGGTTTAATCTGAGCAGGGACTATATTTCGCGCGAAGCCGTTAATTCGGCGTACGGTAGGGACGCATTAAACGATGGTTTTAATTCTGTGTTGGCGAGAAATTACTCGAGGGACAGACTATCGAATTATTCGCGCGAAGGACTCACGCCAGCTTTTTCGCGCGACGGGTCGAGGGATGTACTCGCGGAGGTCCGTGTACAGACCCCCGTTTCGGATGGACGGATACCTTCAACTGCACACCTTCAGGACCAAGTAAGTATTACATTAATTGTAAACACTTTTGAGAATAGATAAAAGAAGTAGAAGCAATGTGTTACTAAACGTAATATTTGAAATATTAATCTAATGGATTTGTTCTAGAATAGTTTAATATTCTGATATACTCCCACGTATACCAGAATAATTCCATGTTATATTATGAGATACCATTTTTACTCAATAAACTGCCATTCCAATATTATTAATATGCACTAGCATATCATAATACATATTCTTTATTTATATATTGATATTGTTTAAATTTGTACACCCAAAATATTTATATTTCTATAAATAAATATTTTGGGTGTACAAATTTAAACAATAACAATTATTCTTATTAGGTTTTTAGGAGAAACATAAAAGTTACCATGATGCGACTCATTGATATTGTAGGTTCCATTGCAATAGGAAAAAAAGTATGAAATGTGCTGGATAAATGAGCGAATAAACAAATATGCAACTAATATTTTGATAAAAGAAATAAAAGTAATCTTCGTAGTCAAGTCCTCGTTGCATTAAATATTCTTACTAGCAAATTACATAGGATGTAGCAAATCATATTAATTTAACTGCGGGGTTTATTGATTGACATTTATAAACTTGAATTAAATCGTGTCCATATTGCGACTATTATTTAATACTGTAACACTTGGAAAGAATAAAAACGACCAGAGAAAAATGTTATGAAGTCAAAGCAGTTAAACCGTAGCAAGTATAGCACTAGAAAGTTGGTATATAGCCAGAAATTTAACGGCGCCTCCGCGAAAAATACGGCCGGGAACAAACAAATGTTCGGCTTGATTAATTTAGGGTAGATAGGAAGCTGGGGAAGAAAGATATAGATGACTTAGATATACACGAGATGTTTGATTTTATAGCGACATATGCAAAGATACAATATATTATTGAATACGGAATTGTATACATCTTCTTCCATGTGTCTTGCCCCCCTATAGCATTGGGGACCATCTTCATAATTTGAATTGAATCGGAAGCCTTTCTGAACAGTGATGTTGTACTCTGTCTATACCATTGGTGAATATTCTTCAGCCATAAGATCTTACGACGACATGGACCACGTTTTCCCTGAATTTTAACCTGCATTATGGTGTGCAGTAGTATATTTCATTTAGTAGAACATGCCCAAATTATTGCAATATTCTTATTTTATTCCTTTTCAATATTAATTTGATTTTATTTTAATTTGTTGCAAGACTTCTCTATTTGTTATCTTCTCCGCAATCTGCGGTATGCCCATATCTTAAAACGCTTCAAGTTTCTTACAGGCTGCCTCAGTTGTGTCCATGCCTCTACCCCGTAACAAAGGAAAAAAACGTAGTATCGCAGTCTGATTATGAAAGAGATTTCTAGCTATCTACTGATCAAAACTATTCTCACACTCGTAAATGCTCTTCAAGTCTGTTCTATGCGACTTGCAATTTCTGTTGATATTTCCCATTTATCATTTATGTGAGCTCCCAGATATTACGAGTAGACCGGCTCCACAATCGTGATCCGTACCGTATGAATCAGCAGTATAGTTATTGGCTTTTTACTCAAAACGAGCCATTTTGTCTTTCACCTTCAGTTTGAGACCCATTTTGAAGCTGTGCTCTGCGGTTGTTCTAACTTGTTTTTGTAAATCTTCCATGCTGGTAACTTATATTATCGCGTCGTCTGCATAATGCATCTCTAAATATCTTCTTCGCGTAGAGGTTGAGAAGTGCATATGGGAGAGAATGCATCCTTGTCGCACCTCTCTTCGAATTGTTACCTCCCCTGATATTTCAGCGTCTATTCTTATGCATGTATAGCTTGTACGCCCGTGATCTATCGTTGAGAGAATATAGGGAAATATTTGCCAAGTAAACATATTGAAAACTGACAGAAGCAAAAATTATAATAGATAAATAAATAGATATAGATATAAAAAATATTGGTGTCAAAAATGTACTTTAAGGAATATAGTATGTTTTTGTTAGACTGGATGAAAAAGTTCAGATTTTTTTAACCAGCCAACAATAACAGGTCCAAGTTTGTCATAATATAGTATTATTGTAAGTTCCCGGACTATGGATATCTTTTATATTGTCTACAGTCTCTGCAACTAAGGGGCCGGCGGGCATGAAAATCTCACCCATATATTTAGTTGCCTCATTTGCAAGGCTCTCCGTATTAACGAGCGAAAAGGGTGGCTACCCTTAAATATTGGAGGCATGTCCGCGTGTATATTAATTATTAAATTCACTAGAGACCGCGAAGTAAATAGCTGAAGCGACGACGCATACCGGGCGCCTCTAAAATGTTACCGTTGGCTGAACGAACAAACAAATGCAGTAAAATTGCCCTCTAGGTTTTACTCTGGGTTTACAAATTCCAGTGCTTGCAACGCATGAGCGCGGCATAATTTAATCATAACTATGTTGATGTCGTCATCTTAGTGTTCACTGGATGTTATATAATCCATTGCACAACATAATGCAGCTCAAATCTTCCGGTTGTTCGTATATGAGCTAAATTTGCGGAACATAATCTTAGCAATTGGAACCCTTGGCGGGGCAGTGCTGGGTTACAGTTTTGGAGGCAAACTGGGCAATATAAGAAGTTTCAAAAGTTGATCGAAACAATTAGCCGAATACGACCGCCAAGAGCAGATGTAGACTGCCCGCTAAAAAAAGAACGCTTCCAGAAGGTCATGACATATAACCTTTATAATAAGACAATATATTGATTAGAACCACCACAATAATTGATTAATATTTCACCAAAATACATGGACTATTAGTGTAATTATGCTTTCGTGAATATGTGTTTAGTTCATGTTTACTTCGTCGATTTGTGTTGGAATTTATAATTTTAATGATAAAAATGACCATGCTCGAGAACGTTTCAGTAATTTATGTCCTTTGAAAGAGGTGGGTGGTATTGTTGGAATGCAAGAATGCGGAAGATCTTCCACATAAATCGGACGACAATTGGATCGAGGCGACTTGTCTGTGCGTGCGCAAGTCTGTATCGGAGACCCGTAGTGGTACGCCTTAGAGGCAGTGGTCATGTGGAGCCTGTTGTTACCATATCTTCACGTAGTAAAAATGCGAGATGAGAATCATTGTTGTTTTTGTGATTCAATTCAGTTCTATTTTTAATCATTATTTATTTATTATATTGACAAAAAATGCTGGAAATTTCAGAGGCGTACAATAACTCTACCTGGGTGCGCAGCTATTCATAGAATCCTTTAACGACAGACGGGAAGGCGTGAGAATAGAAGAAAAGCTCATCTACAACATCCTGTTTGCGGACGATCCCGCGTTAATGGCCGTAAGTTTAGAAGAGCTACCGACTTTGCTCGAAAATAGATGATTGCAGGAAAGTTAATATTCGACCACCGCCTGACACTATATGGAAAAGATATAGAGATTAGAAAATACTCGGGAAGCTGGATCAAGGACGAAATAAACTCGAACGAAGAAATTATGATTACGACTAGAGAAAAGTATTTAGTTCCGTTCTCCGATACTACGTCTGGTCAATTCTTCCTTATGGGAATGACACATGGAAACTAAAGACCGCAAACATGAAGCCTTTGAGGTACGATGCTTCCGACGTATCCTAAGACTATCCACGCCACCAATGAGAAGGTACACAGAAAAACGGGCAAAAAAAACGAAAACTGCTGAAACACAAAATATTTTGTCCACACGTACAAGGGCCAAAATACTACATACTTTACAGGGAAAATTAGAAGGCAAGTGATGAATAGGCTGAACAAAGTTTGTCAACGCTCCGCAAAATACGAAAGTGGAACGGACTGCAGCCAGAAGATATATTTCGGGTAACCGCCGACAGAGTTCTTATATTATATGGTGCTTCGCCCCTATATATTGCTTGTAGGGATTCCTCTTGGGAATAGTGTATGACATATCTTGCCTCTTTCTGTATGACCATATGTCCAGTAGTAGTTTTATTGAATATTGAATATGTCGGGTCAATTATATGAATTTCATATTGTTTTAAGTTTGTATTTCTATTGTTAAAATGTTCGCGCGGTACTAAATTGTCGTTGTCATATGTAGTTCCTTCATCATCTGCCCCAATTGTCGGCTATGAGAACTATATCATCCGTAAATTGAAATTGATTTTTTGAACATCTATGGAATATTATGTCCAAATTATTATTTCTTGTATGGATATTCCATGACGGTTATAAATAGTTTTGGAGTGATGGTGACTTACTCCTCGACTGAATTTAGTAGGGTTGGTCGTGTAGTTTTACTGAGATTGCAGCGTTTTTATAGATTTTATATATTACTTTGGAGTAGCAGTGATCAATGCGGCATTCTCTCATAGCCTTCATGATGGCGTTTAACTCAACTGTGTCGAAAGCTTAAGCAAATGCAAGGACCAGTGGTCTGTTGAGCAGTCAGTGGAGTACTGACTTTTCTGTTAAAACTTTGATACTTTACAGATGGTCGTTCGTCTCACACCCGGAGTGAAATCCGGCTTGTTCGTTTGGTTGGTAGAAATCCAGTTTTCTCTCTAGTCTTGATATTTTTCCCGTATGAATAATTTGTAGAGTTGACTTAGAAGAGTGATAGTTATGCAAATCAGCCTTATCTCCTATTTGTGGTAATTGCTTTGTCATTTGTCTGTAATTGCGCTATTTTGTTACGCAGAAGTTAAATAGTAATTTTATTTTATCCATCAAGAACGTGCCTTCTGCTTCTATTGCTTCTTTGGCTATGTTGTCTTCTCAATTGATAATTTGTTGCTTTTAATTTTTGTTAAAGTCGATTTCAGGAATAGTGATATCTGGTTACTCTTCGGATACATTGTTGATAATAGTTTCTGTTGCTAATGTCCGATCTTTCTCAAAGCGGCTTTTATACAGTACATGATATAATTCTTTAACGATGTGTAATATTTTTTCTCTGTTCCTCGCTACATTCCCATCCATGTTCATAATTTTAGCTATTTCAATCCTGCCTTCACCAAGGTTTCTGCGTAGTACCTTTATGCTCATGTTCTGCTCCATTTTTATGCTGCGGTAGGTTCAGATATCTCATTATATGATGGTTTTAGATATCTCTTTGTTGTTACTCTTAGTTCCCCGGTATATTTCTATTGTTTCTCCATTCGTTACATTTTGTCATAAATTGTTACGCCTCTTGGCTAATTCTTGCTTCTTTTCTGGATTTAGGGCAGTGGATATCTTGGGTTATTTATAAGGCTTCCATTATTTTCCATCTGGGCTTTCCCATGTACATCTTCTATTTGAATTTTTGTAGAAGAAGCTGTTCATTACGTGGAGATTGTTTTGAAAGAGAAAGTCTACCAATGTTTCACCGCGAGCATTTCTTCCTTCGGATCAAAGTTTTCAAAGGCATGTTTCGGAAATTTTAATATTAAGACCAATTTTGTGAAATGCCACTACAGTAAACTGAGTTTTAATGTCACCAAGGTCTAAAGATATGTGGTCATAGAATACGTTTACTGCGTCGTCTCTGTGAGATGACGTCGGAGCGTATGCTTGTACGATCTTATTAGTATATCTTTTATTTAGTTTTACTATTAAGGAAAGGTTAAAATAGCGTTCCTGAGGTGTCAGTGAATTAGGAAGCCAATCCTTTCTTCTGATTTGTCGGGTTCTCCGGCGTAATAAAAGAGATGTTCAGATTTTAGTTTTAATAGATCTTCACCGCGCCTAATCTTCACCAGGACCGATAACGTCTCACTTGATTTCAATTTTCATTTCAGTCAGTCTTTCTTCCGATAGAAATGTTCTTGTGTTATATGTTGCAATTTCTAAGTTTCTGTTTTTTGTTGTTACTATATTTTAATAAATGTAGTAAAACAGAACGGTACCATTTACATATTTCTAAGAGTAGTGAATTTTGACATGTATCGAATATTACGTAAGTAATTATTATAATTATCGCAGAAGATTTTCATGAAATTAAAATTAGGATGGGAAGTATTTAGATCTTCATCTATACCAAATTTAATCCAGTTACCTATATCTATCATAATAATTTATTTCAAAAATATGCATAGTTTCTATGCTCCGGTTGCCGCTTCAAAGACACAACAATATAGAGGCAGTCGTTTTTAGTTTATTACTATTATTGCTCATCCATTAGGTGTTTGTCCCTACAAAACCAACGTAGTCATGAAACAAGTAAGCATTTGGATGCCTGCCTTTATAAAAAACGTCAAAAAGCTCAGAGGTGTTTAATCACCCGGCATTTGAAGTTAAGGTCTTTACAGAAAAGCATTGAAAACTGTGAAAGGTGATTCGCGAAACTTCGCCCCGATGAGGTTCGAACTCAGGCTCCCTAATGCTCAGACGAGCCGCTAACTCGGCCACTCAGCTGGGTTTTATTTCTAAATTTAAATTATTCTATTAATTAACTAATAACTAGAGATATGTTGTTTAATAAACTTCTACTACACTACTTGTCTTTAAATAATAACAGGTTAACAACTTATTCTATTTTTGAACAAAATACGCTGACCACAATGAGTACAGTAATATTTGACAAATAAGTTGTACTTTCAGTGGCAAGATATTTAAGAGAACCTCTGAGACTCGGATATAACGGATGCGTTAGCGGCGTTCATGTGCTACGCACTGCACTGGGATTTATCAATTTTCGGTTATAGTTATAGTTATAGTGGATTTATATGGGATATATAGTCATTATGTATTTCTTTATTGAATTGAATATATCCAGTTTTATTCTTTATTTAATTTGTTAAGCCACTGTCATTTTAATTATTATTAGTGTTGTGTGTTGACGACAAGATAAACTGACGAGCTGTATCGAAACTTTTCAAAATGTACGTTAATCCGTATACGAGCGCTTTTAAGAATCCCCTGGGCAATAAAATACTATCCCTCGTATTAACCCACGGATTCGTTTCAGGATAAGGTTTCATTGAAACTTAGTAATAAAACGCATTTTCCTAGTATTGATTTAAAAAAAGCTCTTCCGAGGGTTATATTACTATATATTATCTATTTCGGTATATGTATTTATATGATTTTTATGTTCTCGGAAAATTATAAATCAGCAACTTAAACAAAATATTGTTTATCTATATTATTTTATGTTTTTGTGCCGTATTCCGTAATTGGTATCAAGCTGCTTGTTGTTATTGGGTAGATTTTATATAGTGTTTATTAGTTGTACTAATGAGAACTATAGCTAGTTATGATACTATCGAATGAAAACTATCATCAGAAGAATAAAAACAATGCAATAAAACGTAATGAATAAAATCTTTGAATTACAATCTAACGAATAATATGTAATGATTGAAAACAGTTGTGAAACTCGAAAGAAAACTATCTACTAGAAATTATCGAATACAATTTATGGAATATAAAACTGCAATTGGGATGAAACGACTACAAACCATTAAACTATTGACAGTATTTATTCATTTAATATTATTGGACGCTATCATTCTACTAATGTAACTTAATAATTTATTAATACATATAATTTATATAACATCGAATACTAAAAAGACGTTTCATCAGTTCATTCTTTGGGGGGACAGAATGTAAGTGAATTGTAAGTTTATCTCCAATCTCCATAGATGCAACTAATAATAATTAGTTTTAATAATAATAATAATAATAACCTTTATTAGCACAGCTAAAAATAACAGACAAACAATATAATATAAAATCAAAATATAACACATTTTTACCTTCTAGACATATCTAAAAATTCACATCTTAAACTATACTCCACATTTTCTTCACATTGTTGTTGACATTCCCGCCCAATACCAGAAATCGTTCTAATATCGGTTGGTATGTTGTTGTGCTCATTTAAACGATTTTGTAATAATTGGTTGTCACATCGACGGCTTGTTGTTCTCTTATAAAGAAATTAGAACTATTGGTTGTAAATGTCGTATACAAAAAAAAACACTTTTCCATTGGATGTTTTGGCAGCATTCCCCAGCACATTCTTTAAATAAAGAAAAATATATATATGAAAAGTTTGGCGAAAGAATGGTTATATATATATATATATATATATATATATATATATATATATGGCCCTTGGTTTCCAGTATTCCCCGTTTGGACTTATACCCGTCATCCACTCTATATATATATATATATATATAGAGAGAGAGAGAGAGAGAGATTGAGAGTTATCACTAGAAAAGTATATCCAAGTCTGCAACCATTGGCCCTAGAACTGATCCCTGTGGGACTTCATACTTCTTTAGCACTTAAAGTAAGCACTGTTCCCATCATACCCATTTTTTTCAATTTTATATTTAACTCCTTATTTATTGTCTCAAAGGCTCTTTTAAAATCCACAAAAACTGCCCTAACAATCTTATTTTCGGGTATAGTACTTTTCCAGTTCACCAACACTGATTGCAAAGCTGTTACAGAAATTATTTGTTCTGAAGCCCGCTGTGAGTATGTTATTTTCTTCAATATATTTTATGAATTGTTGTTTTACCATGAGTTCTAAAATCTTTTCATTTGTTGGTAACATATTGATCGGTCGATATTCGTAACATAACATCGTGCCTACTTTCTTCTCAAGTGGGATAACTATTGATTCTTTCCTTTCATCAGACAGGGATGTATTTATTACATTCAGAAATCTATCTCCAGTTACTTCAAAGGCCATTTTTAATATTTTTTTCCACCAGTATTACTATTTTTATTAGTATTTTACGTGATTTATTCATATTTGGTCTTCCTATGTAGTTGTAATTTTAATATACTGCAGACTGTCATACTGAGGTTGTAAAGGTTGTCCCAAACATAATGCAAGATTTGAATGTGCCCCCATTTGTTCAGTAAATTGTAGGCAACTCTGAAAATAAAAATTGACAGCAGACAATTTAAGTTTGGTAAGAATAGAACGTTACACGATACAACAACGTGTTTTCATTATTAAACAATATCTCAATTCGTCCAAAACAAAGCCGTTCAAATGTCAATATAGAAGCAGTGCGTGAGAGCGTTGGTGAACATCCCAGAACATCAATTCGGTGTCGTGGTCAAGAAACAAATTTCAAGAATCTCTCTACAGCGTATACTCACAAAAGATCTGTGTCGCCATGCTTACAAAATTCAACACAGCAACTGACGCCTAATGACCATGCACAGCAAATAGAGTTCGTTGAGTGGATTATTGGAACATCAACAAATAGATGATTTTTTGTGCAAGATCATTCTAAGCTATGAAGCACATTTTCACATTGATGGCTTTGTTAATCGCGAATATTGCCGGGTTTGGGGTTTGGAGAACCCACATGTTATTTTGGGCTGGAGGCATCATTGAACTATACTTTTTTTTAAATGAGGCTGGTCAAGCAGTGACTGTTACTGGTGCTGGATATCGCGACATGATAACACAATTCTTTCTGCCGAAATTGGACGATATTGATGTGGCCAATATGTGGTTTCAACAAGTCGATGCCAATATCACACAGACTACAGAATGGTCATGGAAAATTTCGACAAAAGAGTACGTATTTGCCAACAAAACCGTGGAGGCCATTGTCCCCATGTGTTATTCAATAAATAGCCCTATCATATGTACTATATATATAACAATCTAAAGAATAAAAACTGTGTTTTCTATTTAATTCAAATCTTGCGTTAATTTTGGGACACCTTTATATGTGTATTAATATATATATATATATATATATATATATATATATATATATATATATATATATATATATATATATATATCAATTGCCTTTTACCTTTCGGTGTATTAATACCAGTTACTATTTCTGCTATCGGTTCAATAAAAAAGTCATTCATTCAAAAGTCCTCACTTATTTCGCTCTCTGATATTTTAAACACTCTGCCAAATTTAATATCATCCTTTATTTTCTTTGCTTTTCCATTAATTACATTTTAAGTGTTTTACAGATTTCTATAAAATGTCCTGTTGACTTATCTATTTTTGATTTAAAGTACTTTACTTACTTTTAAATTGCCTTATTATGCTCACTACATCATATCTACTAGTCTTATATGAGTTCCAATCATCTTCATGTTTTGTTATAATCGTCTTACTATACCTTTCTATAAATCTCTGGTATATATTGCCTTAGCTATTTCTTCACTCCACCATTCGTTACGCGTAAAGTTTGTACTTACCTATTTACTTACTTTGGGCTCATGATTGTTAAGCAGTTTCTGTAAATCAGTGACAAAGTTAGTCGCAAGAGTATTTATATCAGTAATATCCGAGTTCCAATTTTGCTTTAATAGGTTTGTTACGGCCCCACACGGTGTGTGTGTGGGAACCATAACCCAAAATCTTCCCCTGTCTAATTATTTAGATATATTGATTTCTAGTTAAAGTAGGTACGTCTTTATTGCTAGTTCAAGGAGGCTATTGGCACCATTCAAGCCATAAAACGCTTTATATTTTGGGTTTTGAGTTAGGTAGTGATTTGCGGGTGAAATTTTCCAGTCCCACATCTGGTTATCGGTGGCGCGACATTTGGGCACCAGATGTGGTCGGATGAAGCAAAGTTCACCCCGCGATACCTGCGAGGGATGCAGAGAAGGGCAGAACGAGCCGCGCCATTGCGCGGCTAAGATCGTCTCCTTCGAGCTCTGCAAATTATTATTTAATACATCTAGCGCCATTGCGCTAGCATTGTTGTATCAGTTGTTAATAACATAGTGTGTAAATATACATCTTCAAATTGAGTGTGATTTTAATTACTTTACGTCACATTTTTTGGTCCTTCGAACCGTGATCCAAGAGTTGTTTGGATCGAACCAAACCGGCGAAATTAATTAGTGATAATTATACTCAAATTATACACAAATCATCATCAACGACAGGGGAGTGAGTGCAGCAGTTACTTCGTTATAAGTTAGTGCTAGTCCTTTGCGAAACCTCGTCAGTGTCCAGGAGCAGCAGCGTTCCCGCATCACAAGGAAGCAAGGCGCCCTCCGGTCACATCATCTTCAACACGCAGAGCTACAGGACAAGTGTCGCAGAGTCAGCCCTCCAAGTCGCAACGCCCAGCAGCTCGTCGCTTAGGTAGGCCTCTCCTTGTTCCTAATTCTATCCATATTTTACCATGTCCGTAATGGCAGATCCCCAAATGTCTAAAGAGAGCGAGCGAGCTCTTCGTACATTAACTAAGCAGCGTTTAAGCATAGAACGGAATATTGCTGCAGTGCAGAAACATATAGATTCAAATTTAGATAGTGCTGAATTAATTTTAGAGACAATTGATGACATTTTAAATCAAGTTCACGAATTTTGTAAACAAGAAACAGATAGTTTTGACGACGAATTCCCTGAACTAGTTGATGTAGGTTTTGGGTTAAAATTAACAGTAAGGCGATTAAAATTTAAAATTCTAAAGTCAATAAATACACCTCCAAAGCAAAATGTCACTCAATCGGCAAATAAGAAATCAACTTTTATCGCGCAAGTTAAAGTGTCGAATTCCCCTTCGTGTAAAGATACATTCGAGTTGTTAAATAAGAATAATATAATTACTGGAAAACATAATCAAGATGAATCAAACGAGGCAGAAATTAATATTAGTCAAGCTGTCCAAGACACTGCATTTCCAAGGGAAATTCTTTTATTCAAAAATGAACAACCAGTATTCCCGCACCGTAAATTGTTTCGATTAAATCCGTTTTTAGACGAGTTTGGAATTATACGTGTGGGCGGTAGACTGAGACATACAAAATTTATATATGACGCGAAATTTCCTATAGTTATACTAGTTATACTACTCGCGAATGTGTCACGGGATTTAAAGCCAACCCTGTATCGTCAGACTCAATTATGGGTAATCTATCAGAAATTTCCGCGAAACAAATAAGACCTGTTAGTAAAACTGGTATTGAGTACGGGGGCCCATTCATCATTAAAGAGGGCAAAAGAAAAACTGCAAAATTAGAAATTGAACATACAAAAACATACCTAATTTTTAAACGACCCAAACCTCCCTTTCCTAACACCCGGCCTTTTCCTAATTGGAGGCAATTTAATGCGACTTCACGAAAACAGGAGAGAAAATATGGGACAGGAGCCGTAGGTCCTTACCGAGGAGAATCACATGTCGGCCGAATTAGGACAACGCATCCTGGAAGGGATGGTATGGTGCGGTGTGCGACAATCAAAACTGTAGGTGGTAGTGTCGTGCGTCCCACGGTCAAACTGTGCGCGTTACCCCGTGAACAAAAACTTGATTCCTCAGTTAATAATCTTTAATATTGTTAGGTTGTCTATAGTTTTTGGCCTGGGTCTGTGTATGTATAAAGCTGATATTTAGATATTATTATATTATTGTTGTAAATCCGGCATTTCTGAAGGGAATCCCTGAATTCTATGTTTACTGTTTTTATTTTCATTTATTTTGAAATTAAGTAATTTCAAGGCGGGGAGGATGTTACGGCCCCACACGGTGTGTGTGTGGGAACCATAACCCAAAATCTTCCCCTGTCTAATTATTTAGATATATTGATTTCTAGTTAAAGTGGGTACGTCTTTATTGCTAGTTCAAGGAGGCTATTGGCACCATTCAAGCCATAAAACGCTTTATATTTTGGGTTTTGAGTTAGGTAGTGATTTGCGGGTGAAATTTTCCAGTCCCACATCTGGTTATCGGTGGCGCGACAATTGGGCACCAGATGTGGTCGGATGAAGCAAAGTTCACCCCGCGATACCTGCGAGGGATGCAGAGAAGGGCAGAACGAGCCGCGCCATTGCGCGGCTAAGATCGTCTCCTTCGAGCTCTGCAAATTATTATTTAATACATCTAGCGCCATTGCGCTAGCATTGTTGTATCAGTTGTTAATAACATAGTGTGTAAATATACATTTCAAATTGAGTGTGATTTTAATTACTTTACGTCACAAGGTTTATATGAAAACTGTCTATGTTAAAGTTCTTAAAGCTACAGCACTTTCTTTGATTTTTCATCTTCTTGCAAATTTATTGATATAATGTAATGATCTGTTATTTTTGGCATATTTCAAAGTCTTTTTTATTTATAATTATAAGATCGATGATGGTACTACTTGCCTCTGTTATTCTTGTGTATTGCCATTATTTGGTACAACACAATCCATCAATTTTGATTTGTAAAAATCGTTTAAAGCAATATTTATGTTGAAGTCTCCTACTATAATTAAAGAACTATTGTTCTTGTTCTATATATGAGTCTATTAAGCTTTCAAATATATTAATAAACTCACTGAGCTTTGAGTTTGTAAAATGATTTAGTGTTATTTTTAAATATGGTATATTTTTACCGTGATTTTTATACCCATGATCCACTATTGCAAAATTCAAAATGTTTTTTGATTTATATTCTTCTTTAATGTATATTATTATGCCACTGGTATGCCTGCTTGTGAATAAACAATTTACAAAGTTATATCCATCTATTTGCAATTCATGCCTTTCAATATCCGTTGTAATATGAGTCTCTGATAGACAGATGATTGCGGGCTTCATTGTATTAATTAATATTTCCAATTCAGTTTTATGTGTTGTCAGTCCTTGAATATTTAAATAAAATAATTCTGTCATTGACTGTAATGCTTTATATTGTAGTTCTTAGTCTTTGTACATATTGTTTCAACAATTCTTCCATAGCATGGACAATCTCTATCAAATATTGAATGATTTATATCGAGTCTTAGATTTACTTTCTCATTCATATCTTTACAATTTATACATACTGGTGCTTTTATACATTCATCATTATGTTTCTCAAAATATGTAAAAAGTAGTTTTTCTTCTGTATATTCGCTTTTCTTATGACCATATACTCCACAGTTAAAACATCTTATTACATTAAAGTGTTCATACGCTCCACATATACTATACCTCATTTTGATGGTATCAAGTTCTATAAACTTTTTGATCGCTTCTGGTTCTAGTTCCACTATTATATTGTCAGTTTGATCTTGATTTATATTTTCTTATTACAGCCAACTGTTGTTCTTCTCCTTCTAGGTGTTCATTCTGCTGAGTTATTATTTTTATTATTTCTGCATCTTTCATATTTACAATATTTTCAACACCTAGTATAGCTTTCGGATTCCATAATTTTGTTGCATCCACAGAATATTTATTACCAAATTGCTCTATAATTTTCTCTTTCATTTTCTCTAGTGACCAATTATCACACCAACTTATGACAACACCTCCATTTCTAGATATATGTTTTTATTTTCTCTATACCTACCGCCAATTTTCAAGGATCAATTTTATTCTGTATATCTGCAATGGTTTCTTTGCTATTTTGATTATCAGTTGGTCTTGTAATAAGTGCTAGTTTTGCTACCTCGCTTGCATATGAGTATTGCTTATTTAGGTTTATTGTATTTGTATTCATATGTTCATTTCCTCTTAATAATGTTATATCCTTTTCCATTTCCACAATCTTCGTATTTTGATCCCTCACAATTCTTATAAACTCCAATACTGCATATTTTTAATCTACATCTTCTTCTATGTCTGTAAAGTTTATGTGTGTATATTGCTCTTCACATTTGTTACAATAGTATTTTAATCGCCTGCTGCGTTTTAATGCAAAAACTCTTTTTTCGGTGGTCACATAATCTGCTAGTCAGCACTAAATAAATTTCGTACTGTCTTTCGCCACAGCAATTAAATCGTACTCTAATGGTAGAACATATTAATACAATTAATAATACAAATGATTAAATTCAACCACCGATTCCATGCTTAGTATTATTGTTGAGTGTATTTTATTCAGTATCTCTTGGTAGATAGATTTAATTAGATTACAACTATCAATAGTGCGGTAGTTTTCATTAAATTATTACCTCAATACTTATACTTATTAGTTATTACTTTTATTTTTTCATGTAAATTGATTAAAAATCAATGTGCATGAAAATGCCCACACTCGTAATTCAGCTTCACTGATATTAATAAATCAGGGGCTTCCATGACAAAATTGCGAGGGCATAATTTATAGGTGGCCTTTAGATTATATAACATCATCTTCCAAGGGAACAAATGAAAATAAATAGCACACAAAAATAAAGACCACGAGATGAGCTGAGCGAATCCTCAAATCATGAGTAATGATATACTATTTTCATCCAATTATTATTCTGTATATATTTATATATCTATTTTTAAATAAAATGTTCGTTTCTTTTATGTAGTATCTGCGTATTGCTTGTGTATATGTACATCGCACTGAGAGTACCCAAAGATAACTTATATTCTCAATAATTTACATATAAGTTAGAGTTCGACAATAAATAGTTATTTTATTATTTACGTTATAATTTAATTAGAGTATAAGTGTATTGTATATCACTAATAAGTGTATCATATTTTAAGATCTTCCTTTTATTGTCATCTTGATACAAGAAAGGTAGTTATCTGGCGTTACAGTATCGACTTTTAGTTATTTAAGACACTGTAGAGAGTTCGATTGTCGCTGGGAATAAATGAAGCGCGAAGTGCTGTAGCCGGATATTCAAGTGCAAGTTCAGCCTGGTCTGGCAGGGATTGATATACACTCATCTATAAGTGGAAATATCTTCACTGTGCGGAAATATTTGCAACCGGCTAACAGGCACTTCGCGTCAAATGTGCTATTCAAGATAATCTTACATTTCTATACATACAACTGGATAGGTATCACTATGAAGAGGCGTATGTTATAGGTCATGCAAACAAATATATTGACATATATTATGTGCAGAAATTCACACTTATATTTATATTTCGTAGTCTATTATAATATTAGATTGTTTGGTATGCAGTTACAAATAAAGCAACTATAATTTTTACTTATATTTTGAGATATATGTACTACGGCCTATTTACAAATCAAAGAGAGAATGGCACATGTATCCATCACAATAAAACCGATTCTACGAAAGTGTATATACATCACGTTCTATATCGATTGAGTTATACATTTTTCCGGGGGAATTTCGGAATATAAGTGCCCCCGAACGGAAAATTCCATGCGCGTGACAGCATCACCTACATATCATATTATTCCACAAATTTAATGATCAAATACACGCATCGCCACATAATACATGTCAATATACAACCCATAAATACATAATAAATAGTTAGCATTAATATCTAGTACTCAGCCACGACAAGAAATTGAAATACTAATGCTAGGAATACGGTTGGCTTTCAAAACTTTGTAATATGGTCTAGTACACATGCACCTGCATGTGAAATGAAATATGTTCTATATAGACCAAATGTTATATACACTGGAAGCGCCTCGAAGTAATGATTACTTCTGGTATGAATGAAATAAGAAAAGGCTTTGAATCTAATATTACCCTGTAAAGGTAATATTAGTGTATTATACATACAATACAAAGATATGATTTCAGTTATATATATATATACAGGTTCGAATATATGAAAGCAATATATCGTACATCTCGAGACGTAAGTTACTTGTTTGCAACTACCAAAGATCTCAAAGCAGAATAGTGTGTGCAGCGGTAGAATAGAATACAATCCATTCACGTCCTAATACAGAACTCATATTAAATATACCAAGTTGTATACGATAATATATTTTACTATAATATATAACAATAAATTCAATTATATTCAGTACAATATATTTTTTTAAAGATATTCTAATTAATAAATATTTCAGAAAACAGCGAAATGCACGTTTAAACAAAACTCTCGCTACTTGGATAATTTTCACAGCACATTTATTTTCATTACGTGTTTTAAAACACTTTATTTATCCGGCGTTGCCTTTCGCACTGCCATTCGCCAATAAATATTCTCTTCCAGAACGATTGTGTAGCTATCGCAACGCGTTGATGTATAGCGAACCCTTTCCCTAACTAACGATGTTGATAGCATCTTTCGTTCGGTTCCGCCTATCCGTTGTAAAATATATATTATGGAACTTTTTCCCTGGTGCCGAAAAGTTTTATCATTAGGGCACTCGTGATGAGATTGTATTATTAAATTACGGAGACTTTTAGATACAAACATGGCGAGCAATGTTGTAACTGCGGAATGCGTATTAAGAAGTTTCTAATGTAGCTACTCTGCATTTTAATCGCAGAATTAAGTGAATAATATAAGCAATAAACGTTTTTTAATGTATCTTACTACTTCCTGTGACATATTTTATAATATTAGCATTGTTAAACATATTGCCCTTTATGCTTTTAATGATTAGTGAAAAGACTATGAACTAATTATATCTATAGTTTTTTAACAATCATAGTTGCAGACATACAACGCAGACAAAGGAGTTAATATTTTATGTTTAAATATAGTACGTGGTCATTAAACTTCCCCGCGCCACTGTACAAATTCAGGTGAATTATTATGTTCTTATTAAAACTGCAGTAATCTGACCGAAGGTAATAAACTAATTTTGTATGTATGGCCTAGAAGTTTTAAACTTACTAAACAAGCGTGAGGTTAAGGCCGGGGTTTTAATTTTATATCAGCGACAATACTGGAAGCAAAACTATTCAATAAAAACCTGCGTATTGTGCATGACTTATCTTAGTTTAAAAGCAAATATACTTTATTTGGTTAATTTTGTAATTATTAATAATAAGTAATCATTTGAAATTAGTTTGCAATAAAACGTATCAGAACATGATAAATCATGTCATGTCAAATGATGGGCAAATTCTGAAATTTAATGTGTAGTTGACGCCATAAATCTGAATTTAGGTTAAATGATATTCAGCTTTGTTTACGTGACTGTAACCATAATTATAAATTCAGAATTACTTGAACTAGTACTAAATAATAAATTTTCTAAAAATCTATTTTCCTATGTAATGTCATTATTTACATCTAACTTTACTATAGGCGCTTTCGTTTATCGTTTGGGAGCTGACTGCGCTGGTCTTAGCTGGGTTAGAACAATAAACATAAACGAAAGCGGTTTATTTATGTGAGTCAATGGTAACCATTTAAGAGATAGAGGCCCCTTTGTTTCGATTCTCCCAAAAAAAATCATTAATATTTTAAAATTAAATCAGGAACGATTTACACTTTTACATATATAGTATCGGTGACTACTAACCAATCTCAATTTATTTATATATGGTTCCGTACTTTATACTAAAATTTCATTATTTTTGTTTTGCTTTTACACGATATCAACTATCGATGGTTCTATAGTATTTTCGATGACTCAGTTAATTTGTTGATAGTACCCATCACTAACATAAATGGAAAAAACATACTCTTTAAAAACTTATTTTATACGAACCTCGACGTTTTAATTTGTATAAAATGTTCATTCTACTCTCGCAATTAAGCATGATGATATTCATTTATTAAAAAAGACTAATAACATTCACAATGAAAGTTACTCATTACATGTTAATAAAAAGTTAGATTGTTATTATTTTTATTATATCATGCCATTAATTACCGTTTATAAAATAAAATACCCTATGCATATACATACGCACGATTTAAAACACGTTGAGATAAATAAAGAAAATCTTTCATGTCGCCATTAATAAGGCTTAGTTCTAAATACGTGTTTTCCCACAGCTTACATTCTTATCGGAATATTGTTACACGCGTTGCACTCCCAGCCTTATTCTGTTGATGAAAAAAGTAATTCATCACGAAGGATAGCGTATTTATTGATCTCAGTATATATCTACGCGTCATCTTCGCAAACTGTTGCGAAAATAATTTATCAAATTAAATCGGGGTAGTGCAGTGTTAACTTTCTGCGTAGTTCTGCAGCTTGTTTACGAATAGAAACGTGTTCGTAAAACTAATATGAAATTCTGTGATTTACTAATTGAATGATAATTATAAAATAAGTCACTTATAACGTTTCGCTGTGAAATCCGTACATATAAATAATATAATAATGATGCGCTTATTCTAAAAAAAAATAATAATAAGGAATGAATTTTACAAATATTTGTTTCAATTATATTCTTTATTGGGATAAAATATAAGAGTAATAAGAAATAAAAGGTATGGATATTTCTATTGTATGACCATAAACGGTCCTAAATAATACTTAGTTCTACAACTGATTAATCCCATCTTACATCTCGTTTTATTTTATATTTTTTCTAATTTATTAAGAAATAAATCTGAAGTCACCACATGATTTTTCGAATTAATTAATTGATGTTTTATTTTTTTGGCTCAGATACAATGTTAACATGGTACATTAGCTAAAAATATAAAAAAGTGGTGTCTCCCTCGATCGGTGGCCATTCCCTCGCTTGGGTGTGGTTCAAGTGCTGTTCTTCTATTTGTATCAGTTTTTAGGTTTCGGTGTCTATGTATCGTCTTTTTGTTTCACTAGTAACTGCTCTCATTCCTTTGTGTGGTCATTTAAGGAGTTATAGATGTTTATTGCTTCGTTGAGGCCGTTGAATGATTTCTTTAGTGTTGTTCTTTTGTAATTTTTATTTCGAGTATAATGGTGATAGTCTATGTTTAATTTAAAATGTATATTATTTTTGTTTTGTTTCAGCTTAGTTCTGTGTATTATCAGATTACTCATGATTATTTTATTTTATATGTATAACTCGTTGTGTATCTTGTGTACCTCTTTTGTCGTGCATTTTTGGTAGTTTGTTCCATGTTTTCAGAATATTAGTTTGTTGTCTCTGTACTATTTCCACATTGTTTTTGCTTGTGTTTCCCCATATATTTAAAAACTATGTTATTTTGGACGCATAGAGGGCATTGTAAATAGTTTTTTTTTTGGCTTTTTGTGGTATTCACTCCCTCGTTCTATAAAATGTTTCATTTATTGATGACTTTCTTGTTACCATGTTTTTTATATGGTTGTCCCAGCGTAGGTGCTCGCTTAATTGTATTCCTAGGTATTTTACGCTGTGCACTTGATTTATTTGGGTTTCATTTATTTGTATGGTGATACTTAACTTCTCCTTTTTCCGTGCGTTTATTATTATGAATTCGGTTTTGTCTTCGTTTATTGTTAAGTAGTTTTTTGAATAATATGCTTGCAAATTCTTCTTGTCGACATTGATTCTTTCTTCGAGTTCTCTTTGTTTCTTTCCGGTATATACCACGCAAGTATCGTCTGCATAAATGAATCATTTTCCTGATAAATCTAAAGTTGTTATGTCGTTTATATATAGGATATATAATAAAGGTAGTAATGTTACTGTAGAATTCCGTATTTTGTTGTTAATATTTCACTGTAGGTTTTATTTATCTTTGTAATTTATTTTTTTGTACTTTTATTTTATCAAGTTAAAAAATGTGCCTGATATTCCAATTTCTTTTAGTTTGTCTAGTAGAAATGTTGTTGATATGGTATCAAATGCCTTTTTTGTGTCGATAAAAATTGACACTGCATATTTTCCTGATTGCTTTCTTTCCTCTGTGTGTTGTATGAAGTCTGTTACTGTCGCTGTTGAGCTCGTTTTTTGTTGGAATGCGTACTGGTTCGGGTTAATACATTTTGAAGCATATTCGTATATTCTAGTATGGATTACTTTTTCTGTTATTTTGCTGATTGCAGACTACTGTCAGTGAGATCGGTCTGTAGTTTCCGGTTTGTTTTTGTTGTCCTTTTTGTATATCGGTCTGACAATGGCGGTCTTTAGACATTCGGGGTATGCTCCATTCGTAATTGTTTCGTGTATGAGTTTGTCTAAGATTGGCGTTAGTGTGTTTTCGTTATCTTATATTATTCTGTTTGTAATGTTATCGTGTCCGGGTGCCTTTTTGTCTTTTAGGGTGTTTTTTTGTTATTGTTCCATCCTCTTTTTCAAGTTTTTCAATTTTACTAGCTTTTTCTTTTGAGTTTCCCATTAATGAGTTTAGTTCATACCATATTTTGCTGCTATTGAATTGCATGTTCTCAATTTTGTTTTTATAGTATTTCTGTTTTCTTCTTTTGATTTGTTGTTCTGTTTTTGATTTAATTTTTTTATATTTATTTTTTATTATTTCATTGTGTGGGTTTAATTTGTGTCTATGTAGGAGTTTACAACTTTCTTTAATTTGTTTGATGATATATTCATTTATCCATCTGTTGCAACTGTGTGTTTTTATGTCTGATATATTTTCGGCTAAATTTTCGAATGTGTCTGTATTTTGTCGATTTATATTCTGATATGTGTGTCTTTTTATTTTTTCGTGGTTTGTTTTGTTCCGTATGTAAGTTTTATATCTATTTACTTCCCGTCCTCTGCAATCACTTATTATTGCAGAGTGATTTGAGAAAGATGTTTGTAGGGTTGTTGTTTTTTAATTATTTCTTGTTTGTTTGTTATAACATGGTCTATGGTTATTGTTCCTTCGTTTTTATTTTGTTGAGTAATTTCTTTTTATTTTGAATATTAAATCCATATTCTGTGAGTAGTTTTTGGTAGTTTTGTACAGTGTTATTATTTTTTTGTTTTATATTTATATTAAATCTCCTAGTATGATATGTGTTTTCTTTGTTTGAAGTATGTATGTCTTCTCTAAGATGTCTAAAATTATGTTTTCTTTTATATGTGGGGGTGTATACATGAGACTTATTAGGGTATTGTCTTTCAATAATTTTATTTTAATTTGTTGCACTTCCTTTACTGTTTCATTTAGAACAGTTTTAAATGTGATGTTATTTTTATGTATAATACTATACCTCTTCCTCTTGTCTGTCTTGAATTAAATATGGCCTTGTAGTTGTCGACCTGGAATTGCATTTCTTCATTAGGGTATAGCCAAGTTTCGGTTATTGCTATTATATCTATTTTATGGTATTCTTTCAGAAGTAGTTCTATTTCTTCAAATTTATTTCTTATGCTGCAAACATTTTGGTGGTATATTTTGTATTGTATGCTGTTAATTGTGTATTTAATGGTGTTATTTTTAATGTATTATTTATTTATTGTTTATAGTTTATTGGAGGTTTTGTAAGTCATTACTGGTTCTTATTCTTATTTTCTCGCTTGTTTCGTTTTTCCTAATGTATACTTTCCCGTTTCTCGTTCATGTAAATTTGTATCCTATTGTCTGTTTGGTTTTGCGTGTTTCGTAGAATAGGTTGTTACTATTACAGTTAACTGCTCGTTTATATATATATATATATATATATATATATATATATATATATATGTAGTTTGTTTTCCCTCTTAAATCGCATTCATCCAGTTTGATCTTCATTCTAGCTTCCAACATTTCTTGTTTCTGGCTTTAGAGTTTGAATATGACTACAATGGGGGCGTTTCCGTTTTCGTTTTTTTTGTATCAGTTTGCAATTTGGCTCTCGTGGACATTTACTTTAATTATTTTCATTATTTTCGTAATTACTTTTTTGGTACCTTCCTCTTTGGCTTGTTTTTTGACTCCTGTTATTATTATATTGGTTTTTATTTTATCTCTCTCTAGATGTTTCATTTTATTTTCTATATTATTAATTCTTCCTTTCATTTCTATGTTTTCTTTCTCTGCTACCTTTACTGCTTTCCTTAGTTGTTCAGTTTCCTTTAATGAATCATCTAATTTGTTTGATATGTAGTCTACCGAATTTTGCAGCTCTTTTAGTAGAACTTCTGGGGTTGATTTCGTTTCCTCGTTGTTTTCGCTTTCTGTTTTTTTCGTTGTTGGTGGCATGTTATTTTAGTTGTTTATAGTTTAAATGAGTTGTGCAAATACACATAAACCAATTTCGGCGACCAAATTTACAAACTGGTATATTTATAATGTATTTTTGTTTAATAAGGCAACTTACACGGCCAATAATACTACAATACTAGTACTGTCAGTAATCTACCTTACACGGTCATTCCATATTGTCAGTATTTTTGTCAATATCGTTCCAGACTATTAATATGGATAATCGAAAAAAGCGCTCCTCGCAATCATTCTGGCTATTTCTACAAAACCTACTACTGTGCGCAGGAGATGGATGAAAGATTGGTTAAATACCGTTTCGCACATCTGAAAAGGCTCATCTTCCGTTATGTGGTTATCCTCGACTATTTCATCTATTCTTTCCCTGTGGTACTTGCATTTTTTATCTATGTACACAGTGTATGCTTTCCTATTCCTTCCTGGCATTCTGAATCTCTGCCTCCTTCGCTCTCGTCCTTCGTTGTAAATATATTTCTCTTTGCCATTTTTTCTCTTTGCATGCTTTCTTACATTCTTTGTAATACCTGGGTTTATTTCTTGTGTAACGTCTGCCGATTGTTCTGCTGATTTTGTCATACTATCTTATATGTTTTCCCATTTCTTGTCTTAATCCGAATGTCCCCCCGTCTCGTCTAGGTATCTCTTTATGTTGGTCTCGCAGTCTCGCCCCGCGGCGTCTTCTTTGAGTTGTATTATATTGATTTTTCGGGTTTGCTTTGATCGGCCTTTGGTGACGTTAACCAGTATTCATGTATTCTTTAGCCTGACTGATAAATATCTGTAATATTCAGGCATGCCAACATCAATGAATATTCCTTTCCAATTTGAATCCTATTGAATCGAAATAACCATCATTTGCATATGAGTATGTACTGATTTTAAATTTATTGAGAAAAACGAAGTAAATAGAGAAAATCAGAATTAAAATTTGAAAATCTTGTTTCAAATTCAATTCTAAGAATCAATGCATAGTACCTAGGATAAATATATCTATATTATTCCCCAGATCAGCATTGCCGTTTCTCTCAGATATTATCATTCTTTTCTCACATGTAATTAAAATAACATCAATATACGTTTAGTTCAAGCGAAGGCCCAATGATGGATGGAGATGGATTCACACCAATATAGTTATATAGGATGAACTAAGGAGCTAAGTACCTCAAAACCTCAAAATACAGTTATCCAAGCTACAAAGCACCAGACATTTACTTTATATTTACCCAATATATACACTATTAAATATACGGAATCAGCGAATAACGGCATATTGTTCACGATTAATGGAGCAAGTTTCAGGATGTCACTTTGCTTTATGCAGTGGTTGAAGAGTATAATTTTTTAGGTGCACCGAAAAGTTGAATTTCAGTAAATTAATATAATGTTGGTGCAATACGCCATTAGTTGTATTTCATAATCTGTCTAATAAACACAAACTGATATGAATATACATCAGATAGATATGTTAATTAGTTCGAAAATACATATAACTAGTTCCACGTAAATTAATATACATTATGCTGTGCAAGTTATTTCATCGTTATAATGCAACTAATATATAATAACTGGCGATAAATAGTGATAGGAGGTAATCTCTAATAGTTTCGAGTTATACATCTTAATATATTGAATGAACCACAATTCGAGGTCTAAAAGGTGACATCTGAATACATATTTTCATCGAGTGATAAAAAGATTAGTACAGTACTGATAATAGTTGTACTCACCTACATAGAAATTACGAGACCACAAAGGAATAATTTTTTCACAACAAATTGGGTAGAAACCTAAAACGATTAGAAATGAAAGAAAAATAACGAAGGATTTAATATTTTTATATTAAGAATGGATTGGTCCATCCCTATTGTTTATGTACTTTCTCACCCTTCCTGGCATTGATTCCAACAGCTGGCCAAGGTCTATTTCAGATAGCGTGTCTCTGTGGCCAAGGAAATCACGTTAATAAGTGCAAGGTACAAGCCAGCGATGATAATGGTGATAGACAAAATACTGGAGCATGAAGTGTACAGAAGAGGGTTGCTGCCGGAAAGTGTGGGTGGTTTTCATGCTTGCAAGTTCGGTGGAGGAAGTTCTGCAGTGCAAAGGAAGTATATATGCGGTATTTATGAATCTGAAACTAGTTCCTAGGCGTAAGCTGGTGTAATATGGAAAGGTTCTAGATGGAAGTGGTGGTATGGGTGAGAAAAATATACAAAGAGTCATGGGCAAAAGTAACAGTGAATAGAGAAGTTTCAAGGGAATTTGGAATGAATATGGGAATAAGGCAAGGATGCCACCTTAACCCTCACAAGTGAGTTGAAGATGTTAAAGAGAGGTCAAGCGGAAGTGGTAGGATGAATCAAGGTATGGATGTTAACATAGCGGATGTGTACTTGTGGCTAACAGAGTAGAAGAGATGCCAGAGATAAACGAAATTAATGATGTTTAGAAATAAGGGTAGCGTAGGAGAAAGTGAATTTCTTTAAGTATTAAGACTTTAGGTTTGACTGATGAACTTAAGAACGGAGTAGGTAACTTATAGTGCTATAAAATACTTGTGATAACCTTAATTGAGAAATCTGGCTTGGCTAACATAGTGCATAGTTTTAGGCAAATGGATGCACACTGTCTACTAGTCCCGTTTATCCTTGATTTTCCTCCCGATTGACTGCATCGAACTTGCGCCATCATTGTGGTTACATTCTTCATGAATACGTTTATCATGTTCTATATAGATTAAGCGTTCATAGTAGTTGTACTGAATAATATCATAATAGAATGTTGGAAAATTATTAAATAATATTTTCCACAATGCATGAATAACAATTAACCTCTTTTTATCCACCGTTTAATTTTCGATCGACTAAATTTATTAGCTTAATATTAGTTTACAACATCGCAACACACCGCGTGTGTATTAAATAAAACTATCCGACGAATTTTATACCAGGAATAAAATAAAATATTATAGCTAGATATAAAATGCCCACTCTTTATCGTTTATAAACGGCAAACAATGGCACGGCGCGATAATAAATCTGCGGATAGCGTTCTAGTTGGGGACCGACATGGTTTAATCTCTTTAATATTTTAAATGGGACGCATTCTGCAAATTAAATTACAAAGAGCACTAATCGCGATGACAAAAAAAGAGTATGCTTTTGTGCCCGTTGGAATATATTGTGAATTCTAACATACATAATAATGCCGGCCAACTCACGGCGCAATTAAAATTATTTTTTGTATTTATTATTTGCGCCCACACAATTTTATGCCTACATTAATGAAACGATTTTGTCATTTACTGTTACATTGTTATTTTTGCGGGGATAACTTTCCACAGTGGGAAAATGAAAACACAGTAAAACTACCCAGACATAACAGACTACATAAAGTTTTAAGTTTACGGCTTAATTTACCTATTTTATATCTGGGCATTTTTATAGTGCTTTAAAGGATATTGGGTTAATGGTGCATGGTGTTAGCTAGTAAATATTAATGATCGTGGACTATTCATGAACAATTCACAGTCAATAAATTTGTATGTAATATATTCCATGCGTTTAGACCAAACTGCAATACCTGATATTATATTGCAGTCGTATTATATATATATATATATATATATATATATATATATATATATATATATATATATATATATATATATATTCTACCCTTCAACATGTTTCAACTACTCCTTAACTATCAATGCCATAACCGCTATCATTACAATCCAAGGGAAGAAAATTATGTTATCATAACGACCCTATGTTAAACAGTGGTAGAAAAATTAAAATCACATTATACAGACGCAGATAGAAAATAACAAACTTGAGTAATTACTGGTATTAGAGTATTACTTGACACTAGCCCGGTTTGACTACTTTGTGAAAATTAATTATTTCCTACTTTAAATTTAGTAAAAATGATTTGGGCGGAAAAATGTTGTACGTCACTGGAGTAAAGAAATATTAGTCTCAACGTCGTTACGCCCTTGGTTCGCATCGAGCACCCCTCGACTGTAAAATACTACCAATACTACTTTACTCCCACGATACTTAAACAACTATTACAAACTTTACTGCACAACGTGTTTCAGAGATCACATTTTTGTAGCTGAACCATGTCGGAAGAATTGTTATCCAAATTCTAAATTCAGAAGGTTTGAGTTCCTCGGCGAAGGAAGAACATTTGTAATCGTAATTTCTGGCAGCTTTGCCTCTTTGCCGGTAGAGGAATCTATAACTAATATTTTACTTATAGCAGTCAGACAGATACAATCTTAACGCAATCTTCTTCTTAATGTGCCTTATCCTTATTTGGAACGTATCTACTGCCTGTCTGAATAGTTGAACACATGTGAGACCGAAGTTTTTAAGCTAGCATGTCTTCTCCGTTCCGGGCCTCTTCTGCCATCTACATTGCCCTGTATTTCTCATCACATGGCCCAAGTACTCTAGTTTACGTGGTTTGAAAGTGCTTTGTATTTCTTTTTCTTTCGTCATTCTTTGAGAACCTACAAGTTTGTTACGTATTGTGTTCATGGGATTTGCAAAATACTTTGGTAGATCCATATTTCGAAAGCTTCTACCCTTTTCATACTGTCGTTTGTCAAAGTCCGTACCTCTGCCCCTATGCAGCAACACAGGTAATATGTAACAACGAGCCATTCTAGTCTCTAGTTCCTAGCTTATATTTCCGCTACAGAATAGGCTTCTCATACTGCTGAAGGGTGCTCTTACTTTCTCTATGCTGCAACGGATCTCAACTGCCTGATCCCATCGTCAAATTTATTACTGTGGCCAAATACGAGCACTTCCTTACATGTTCGATGTTTTTACCTTTTATACTGAGTCCCCGGTGCTGGCTGGTTTTTTTAGTAATAGACATGTATTTTGTTTTGCTCGTATTAAGTTGTAGACTATACTTGCTGCTTACTTCCTCAAAAAGCTGCATCAGCATCTGTAAACATTCTAAGCTATTTGAGAGTACAGCACTGTCATCGGCATATCATATATAATATATATCTATATATATATATATATATATATATATATATATATATATATATATATATATATATATATATAATATTTAATTATATATATATATATATATATATATATATATATATATATAATATTTAATTATATACATAACATAGGCGAAAGGTATATAGGATTGAGTTGACAATAATACATACATACATATTATCAATTGCCTTTTACCTTTCGGTGTAGGCTATTACATTAACATTATTATAGTTTACAATTACTGTTGTTTATACATTTGTAAATTCTTTCCACTCCTTTCTGTTCTTCGCCAGTTATCTTGCTTGCTTGACTGTTTTTCCTTTCTTGATTATTATGTCCTCTATTATGTTGTCCCACTCTTTTCTTGGTCTACCTCTTTTATTTTCAGTTCTTGCTTCCCATACCTGTTTTGTTTGATTCTTTTTGTCCATCCTAATTAAATGACCCCACCAGTTTAGTTGTTTCTTTTCTATATACTTATCTACAGCTTCAATTCTCAGTTCTTCTCTGATGTCATCATTTCTTATTCTGTCTCTTCTCGTAACTTGTTTTACTCCTCTGAGATATTACATTTCCATTGCCTGTATTCTACTTTTGTCCCTCTTCGTTAGCTTCCACGTCTCGCTTCCATATGTCAGTATAGGTCTATATATGCTTTAATATATATTTATTTTTGTCCTTCTGCTGATCTCTTTCTTGTTAATCAGTATATTGCTCAATGCGTGGTATGTTTTAGCTGTGTTGTTTATTCTGTTACTAAGTTCGCCTTCCATTTTTCCGTCTCCTGTCAGTGCTACTCCCAGGTATTTGAATTCTTCTACTTGTTCTATTGCGTGTTGTTCTATCTTTATATTTATTTGTTCTTTCCGGTTTCCTATTACCATCACTTTTGTTTTGTTATAGTTCATTTTCATGTGATACTTTTCTAGGTGTCTGTTCCATACACTAAGGTTGTGCTGCAGATTACCTTCATTTTCTGCTAGCACTACGACATCATCAACGAATGCTCCTTCCGATATTTTTACAACTTGCATGTTTTTGTACCCTATGTTTGCTTTTTTGGTTTCTGGTTTCATGCTCTTAATTATTTCATCCATGTATATGTTAAATAATGTAGGACTGAGCCCGCCTCCTTGTCTTAGTCCAGTGGTTGTCTGAAATGTTCTTGATGTTTGTCCCTTGTGTATTATTGCATTGGTGATGTTGTTGTATATGTTTTGTATTAATTCGAGTCTTTCTTTCTACACCTCTCTCTTCCAGGATTTTCCATAATTTATTTCTTGGTATCATGTCGAATGCTTTTTCCAGGTCGATGAATCCTAGGTATGTGTTTTTATTATTTGCAATTCTTTTTTCTGTGATTTGTTTTATCGTGAAAATGTTGTCCTGTGTGGATCTTCCTTTCCTAAATCCACATTGCGATTCTTCTAGCGTCTGCTCTATTTTTGCTAGTATTCTTTTGTTAATTGTTTTTTCTAAGATCTTCATACCTATGCTTATGAGTGTTATACCCCTATAGTTTGGACATTTTGTCGTATCGCCTTTCTTGTGTATCGATTAACGATACTTGCCAATCTTTGGGTATTTTATTCGTCCTCCATATTTCGTTTATTAATTTTAGTAGTATTTCGTTACCTGCAGGTCCCATATGTTTAATCATTTCCGTTGTGATCTGGTCTTGTCCTCGTGATTTCCCTATTTTCATTTCCCTTATTATCTCTAGTATTTCTTTTCCATTGATCATCTCTATATCTGCTTCTGAGTCGTTCTGGTCTCTTGTCTTCTGTTCATTTCCACCATTTTGTGATAGTAAGTCTTCAAAATATTCTTTCCATCTTTCCAGTATTTTTTCGTTGTCCTTCAGCAATATTCCTTGATTGTCTTGTATATAATTTACTTCTTGTCCTTTTTCTTTTCTGTTTGGTTTTAGTGTTTTATAGAATAATTTTTGGTATTCCTTTGCATTTTTCTCCATTGTCTCTCCGAACTTTTCCCATTTCCTGCTCTTTGCTATTCTGACCTTATCTTTTACTATTTTCCTCTTTAAACTGTATTCTTCGTAATTTTTACTATTTTGCTCATTTAGGTATCTTTGCCATGCTTTTTTCTTTTCCTTTATTTTCTCTCTTATGTCCTGCGACCACCATGCTGTCTGCTGCTTCTTGTTTGCGTTTTGCTTTGACCCGCATGTCTCTTGCGCTGTCTCCAGTATATTTTTCTTTAATTTATTCCACATTTCCTCTACTTCTTGTCTATAGTTGCTCTTTACTAATTTCTCCTCTATTTTCTCTTTATAGATTTTTGCTATTTCTTTTTCCCTTAGTTTGTATGTTCTTATCTTGTTGTAGTTTATTGCTATATTTGGTCTCTACTTTTTTTATCGCTATCTTGGTAGTCTTCCTTTATTTTCGTCTCTACTAGATAGTGATCACTTCCAATTTCGTAACTTCTCTTTACTCTTGTGACAATAATACTAATAAATATAAATAAAATATCATCGAGAAAATAATAAATAATATAATATTTTGGGAAATATTTTAAGTATTACAAATATCATGTGTATGTACTAAAGCGGAAAGACCACTGGCCAATAGCCTAATAAAGATTGTTTTCTCTCTCTATATGAAATAAATGAGCGGAAAATATAGGAATACAAAATTATCGTACATGTACCACAATTATCGTACGTCTGGTAACACTGGTCCAAATGGAAAATCAGCAATATATTTTTATGGTGTAATAAATAAAAGTTAGAAATCCGCTCGTTATGTAACTTTGGCTTACTTTTTGTAAAGAATGTATAGAGGGAAGAAGGCATTTTGTGGTCATGGAAGCGGGTGGGTGTTATATTACGTTTTATTGAAGTAATCAGCAGGCATGAGCTAACACATTTGAAGATAATAAACGAGGAGGATTCAGATCATCTGCCAGTAGTGGTCAGGCGGAGGAAGCATGAGGGCAAGCAGGAGCATCAGGAGTTTGAATGGAACCAACTGTATATGGTAATATATGAGATAACGATAAAGGATGAAGTTGAAGGAGGTGCACTTGATGCAGCAGTGGGAGAGGGTGATGGTGGCTGCGTTGATGAGAAAGAAGAGCGGTAGGTAGATCTGATTTGATGAGTAGTGTAGTATGAGGAAGGCGAGATAGTGAAAGGCCGAGGGAGACGGGTTGAAGGCGGATGCATACAAAAGGTTACCAGTGGAAAGAAGATAGAAGCTTTTGTAGTCAATTCATTGTGGCGTGGAGCGATGTGAATAAAGGGGGAGTAGCTTCAGAGGTAAAAAACTATAGAGCCATCACCATAATGAGTGCGAGGTACAAGATTAGAAGGTGCAGTAGACAGAAAAGGGTTGCTGCCGAAAAGTCATGATCGAATTAGAAAGGGGACGAACGTGCAGATTTTCACGTTAGCGAGAATGGTAAAGGAAGTGCTGGAGTGCAAAAAAGGAGAACGTATGCGGTATTTGTATATCTAAAAGCAGCATATGACTCAGTTCCGAGGGGTAGGCTTGTGGAGTATATTGAAAGGTTAAGATGGAAGACGGAACGGTGGAATAGTTTAGAAGGATGTATAAAGAATCCTGGGTAAAAGCATTGTGAATGAAAAAGTCTCCTATTTTATCTGTACAGAAGTCAGATGGAAGGCGTGTTAAGGAGAAGTCAAGCAGGAGAGGTTGTAGCTGGAAGAACTATGGTACTTGTGACCATGAGAGTAGAAGAAAAACCAGACATGGGAAGGTACCTTGATAAGAGGGGGTTACTTGTGACTGTGGAATAACCAAATGGATGTGGTTTAGGAATGAGTGTAGGATGGGTTGAGCGGACGAGTCTGGGAACTGAGGTCAGGGAGAGGAGAATTAGGTATGTGGACTGGCAAGAAAGACAGGAGAATGATGAACGCTCGTACAGTCCTGGTTATGTGCAGTGACAAGCACGGGGTAAATCCCCGAGCTACTTATGCAGGGGTGGTTGGAGCAGGGAGAATAAAGTGTGCATAGTAAGAGCGAGGGGCATTTCGGAAAAAGAGAGGAAGAGAAGTGTGGATGGGGCTAGGATACAATGCATGTGTGCTGTGCAGTAAGGGGAGCGATATGTGGTGGCAGCTAGGCAACCAATGTGAGGGAGTGAAACCGGAATGTGTGGAACCTGTGAGAATGAAAGTAGTGTAAGACATATTTGAACTGTTGAAAGGAGAATATATGCGTTTGGTATTTATGTAAATCGATGTATGCAGTTACATTTTTATTTATGAATAAATTGGTTTGAAATCTGTAACTGCACACGTAGATTTACATAAACACCAAACGCAAAATATTCTCCTTTTCAAAACAATTAAAATGTGACTTACATCACTTTGATTCTCACAGGCTCATATATTAGGGTGGGTCAAAAAACAAATATTTTTAATTTCACTTACTTTACTGAACAATTGGTTGTTACACCTCTGGAAAATTCTCTTCAAAGATGAGCTTAAAATGTTAATAGCAAGGTTATATTTTTTTTCGAAAATTAATGGATTAAATTTATGATTTCTAAGATAATTATTAGAAACGAAATCAGAATGCATTGAACTGAAAGTATCTTCTGAACGCTCACATTAATCGATTTTTCAATTCAAACCATTGTTGAAGATCATTTAATTTGCTACAAAAATATGTCTTTTCCATTTTTTCGTGTTTTAGTTTAATTAGTGACCGGAATTAATTTATTTTATTTAGAGTTATTTGGGTATGCGGCCAAAAAAGCTTCGAGGATATTATAACATGTCCTTTATTCCATACAACGTTTATAAAATATGTCAGAACATAACATACAAACTATATTACTGAATACAAACGTTTTTCTTTCATATAAATCCATTGAAGAGCTTTTGCACTCGAGATTGTAGTAGATATGTTAATAAACATAAAACCCGACCCTTCATTCTTTAGCATTTCTCAAACAAAACAAAACAAATCACAAAGTGTCAATATATCGCTATAATATAATAATGAAGACAATGTTTTTCAACCTTTGTACTGTCAGTGCATATCGAGTCAAATATTTTTTCGTGACAGCTTTGTTCTTCAATAGTAAGTATAGTTTCGTCTATAGTTATCTTAGAAGTTGCAACTGTATAGAAGAAGTAAGGAGACCATACGTCCTAAATTTCCAAGAGCTGTCTCGAATTTTCAGTCTGTTTCTCGATTTTGCACAACTCACTTGTTGGTCCTGAGTTTATACCATTTGTCCCAAATTATTCAGAAAAACAGTAGTGTGAGAACGTGAACATTTAAATGCATATATATTTGTTTAAATAGTGTAGAGTTTATCTTTTGTCTTCCTGGTACTAATGCTGCAACTAAGCGAGTATTTAGGATTATGAAGAGTTTTTAGGCTATTGATAACGATACAGTTTAAAGTGGACACTTTGAAGGGTATGTTAAAGACCAAAATATATGATATTGATGAAAATTGCTGGAAGTTTTTAAAGATTAAATAAGAAAAAGATATTCAAATAAATATTCACGCTTCAGAGGAATATAATCAATATAATTTAGAAGGTTTAGAAATTTTTAATTTTGTTTAAAAATGAATGCTGCTGTTTCATACACCGTCGGACGACGGTTATTTCACCTAATAACATATATAAAAGCACGCTCGCACCTTTCCTAACAATATTAATAAATTATGTAAGTTATTACACATTTACGTTGTTTTATGTGTAATTTCTCTCGCTTTTGGAGTAAGGCAGTTTTAGTTGAATCCCAATGTATCTATATTGTATTCGTACCATGGCTAGTTTCATAACACACAGCGTGCTGTCAACCAAATTTATTCTAAAGATAAATTTGCGGTTAAAACTTATTATGACCAAACAAAGTGAATAATAATAAACGTCGAATTTGGCAGTTAGTTATTACTTACATAGGTGATTATTAAAGAAAGGGTGCAGTTAGTAGAACCTTATATAATTCAGAATTAATTTACATTAGTTTTATTATGAAACCGGCCGTTAATTACACAAATAGCATTACGATAATACAACTGGTGAATTAAGTGCTAATAACCATTTAATTAATTAGTAATATTTCCCATCTAAAGTAATAATAATCAACAGCATAGAATACTCAATAGAGTGCAAGGAAGTAGTTCCATTCGATTATTACCAAAGCGAAGTCTTTTAATCCATTATTTGCGTCTGGGAAATTCGCACAAATACACCGCGAGGAACTGAATCCTCTCTGCAGATAATTGGATTAACTTCATATATGAACATGAAATTATAACGAACACGGCGAAGTATCAACTAACACTAGCACTAACTAATATGGTAAGTCCAAATGGTCAATTTCCTTTAGAGAAACACATATCAAAATGCGCGGCTTGGTGAGTGAGTTTGACACGAATGCCGATTATTGATAAACGTTTAAGGCCGACTAATTATTTTTCTAGATAGTAATTAGTTCGTTACAAAGTATTCAAGTGAACGTAATAAAATTTAATTTCTTTATTCTCATCCGCTGGTGCGGAGCTATAGAGCCAAGCGTTTGTAATGAAATTACCGTTCCATGTAAGTACCCTGTAAAAATATGGGCATATGCGATAAAGTGATTAATTGTCTCGTCTTTTGATAGCGATATTTTGCAAGGATCACTTTTTAATCCAGAATTATGCATTTAACATCACTATTCGATACACACTATACAAAAGCTCGCTGTAATTAGCATCCATGAATATTTATCACAATAGCCATGCTTAATCAACACTCGCTATGCACTATACTCACGAGATGGGCACAATATGTATTTATGTTTAGCATTTATGAATTCATAACGTTGCAGCAAATTAACGACGTGGGATTTTAAATGTTTGCTCAAGAGTTTTCCTAATTGCTTTAGTTGATTTTAAGTATCACGTTTATTAGGTCAGTCGTGACAATATTACAGTAGTGTACAAATTGTTTTAATCAGTGAGTCATAGTTGATAATATTTTATCTTTTCAAATGCTGTAGTGTTCAAGTAAGGTGTCCATAATAGTCTTAGCCCAGTCACTCTAGCTTTAATCTAAAGTTTGGCAATATTAAATGTTTAACAAGAATTATGATTGGAACTTTAGGTTCGTCAATTTAAAATGTATCAGTAGAAATAAATCAGACTTTTTACTTTTACTTTACATCTTATGAAGCGAAATTATTATTGATTCATTGATTATATATTTTTAAATAATGTAAAAGTAATTATGCTTATAGAACACTTCAAAGCAGAAAATAATTATATAAATTGTGTTCACATATCAACTCTAACATTGACTGAATATCTGTATCACTTCTTAAATAAAAATTGACATCTCCATTGTTTCAAGTAGAATTAGCTGTGTGAAGATTTTTTTCGAATCGAATAAGCCACCAGGGCGGAAGAACTTCGAAATTGAGTTATCACAGCGTACAAAGCACACTCGCAACGCTTTGTTGTAACTAATTTAAAGCACACAGAAGTCGTATTGATGTGAATTAAAGTTGATAGCATTTATTTAACGGTGGGTCTATTTACATAATTTGTCGAGCCGACACTTGGACACTGTCGTCACGTCCATGAGAGTATGAGTATAAGGTTGGATGGGGTGAAGCGATGCGCTAAATTACAGCCGAGTGATTGCGAGAAGAGAGACTTTCCTTGTATCCAATTATTGTTGTAGGGTGAATTTAGCAACTGATTTTCAGGACACTCTCTAGGGGAGAACAAGTGGCTTATTATGCTAGAACATGTCGCGCAAATATTGTTACTAGAATATATATATATATATATATATATATATATATATATATATATATATATATATATATATATATATATATATATATATATATATATATATATCTTAACGACACGATTTTGAACGTTACGTTCAATATTAATTTATAATAGTTGTTTAAGTAATTTAAGAAGTATTAAATAAACATCAACGAATATAATGACTGGCAGGAGCTGATATATTAAGTAAATTGTATATTTTTCATTTTATTTATCCATTTTGTATTGTACCGTATATGGGTCGATAAAAGAATAATAATTTGGTCTTTAAAGATTCTACAATTTTGTCTTTGTGACAGGTTTAGATTAAATCAAGAACGGGTGGATTTCCAGGATCTACACCACTGCGCCCTCTGCAGAGCTTTTGTGGTCCCGGCGGGTTTTAAAAACTTCTATGAGCTCTGTCCTGGCTAGCAGACTGCAAAGCAGGTTCCATCATATATGGAGATGGTCGTCGTTTGACGTTCCCGAGTTCTTTGCACCGCACTGTGTATAGTATATGCTCTGCGGTCTCAACTTCTTCCCGGCAGAACCTACCGATTCTTCTAACAGGCCTATCCGTGCCATGTGCTTATTAAGCTTGCAGTGGCCTGTTAGGAGACACTATCATTCTGACGGTTTTCCTGTCTTGTGTTACTAAGTCCTTTGTGAATTGGTTGCTTCGGCCTATTATAATTTCGTTTGCGTGTCTTGACCTGGCGGATTTGTCCTGATACTTTATTCTCATCCATTTTTCCATGGATGTCTTTGTGAAACAGAGTTTCGATTGTGCCTTCTCGAGCGAGTTCTTTCTCTGCCCTCTTATTGCCTCGGATGCCACTATGCCCTGGGACCCACGCCAGGGCCAGTTTATTTTGTCTATCTAGCTCTCCAAGGCTCTACTGGTAAAAGTATGCCAGCCGGGATTTAATCTCTGCGGTAGCGATCGCTTTTATTGCCGGTACAGCCGTCAGTATATATGACAATTCGTGTATTAGATATTTTGCGTTTCAGCTCTTCCATTACAGTGTTGTATAGATACTATTTCTGCCTGAACCTCTATGGAGAGCTTCTCCAGACTTATTGCTATATTTTCTACGTAATGACGCTAAAGATAGCAGCTCCTGTTCCTTCCGCTGTTTTTGCTCTCTGAACCAGGAAAAAGCTGTTTTGAACCAGGTCCCTCTTCCTGGTATTAATACATCGTATTCCATACCTAAATTGGATTTAGTTGTTGTTATGAGCTTACCCTTAATAGCATCTGCCCTCAGCTCGTTATACAGCTCTGGGTAGTGCACCCCGTGCTGTTTGCTTCTGAGGGTTTGACCTTGAAGTAATGTGTGGCCTACATATCTTGCCTCTTTTTCAATGAGGATGTGTAATCGTGGTAGGTCCGGCAATACGGCGGTGGGTGTTGTTTTCATTGCTCCCGTTGTTTTTAGACAGGCGCACCTTAGAGAGCTGCTCAGGAGACTGGCCTGTCCAGTTTTTCCCGCACATTTTACTACATCTACCTAGGGTTATGCTTTCTGATTTCTGTGTGGTTTTGCTTATGTGTGAGTTCCATGTCAGTTATTGGCCAAAGATTACCCCTAGGTATTTGGCTTCTGATGCAAATGTAATTTCTGCACCTTTGTGTATCGGGCGTTTTAGACCTGTTAGTACTTTTCTTCTGATATAATTGACTATTATGGGTTTCAGAGGGTTTATGTACAAGCCTTTATTTTGCAGGTTTTACTCCACTGTGTCCGTGTAGGTTCCATTCTCTTTTTTAAAGAAACTCATTTGGATTTCAGTAGTTTCTTTCGCCAATACTTTCTGGATTTTAGAACATGCAGTGGTTTTTGTTTACCTATTTGTAGAACTTTCTCTAGCTGTCCCTTTTGGCTTTGCGGATTTCTCTATTGTAGTCCGACACTTGCCAGTATGTTCCTACTAATGGGTTCTGCTGAGTCATGTGCTTAGAGTCATATTGGTTATGTTTGGCCATGCGATTAATATAAATTCAAGGAGTGACTCACTTTAAGAGTTGATGTGATTGCTTCCCTTGTGCTGTGGTGGCCATGTCATCGCAGCCGATGATGAGTTGGAGGTTCCTTCCTTTGCTGTAGGCCATTTTCTCAGTATCTGCGGACGAGCTATCCTCACCTGGGAAGTAGGCTGAGCATACTACCAGTCCTTTCGATCCCCCTTCGGCTAATGCTATTAGAACTGTAACGAAATCCGAGGTGCATAGCCTGGGTGTTAGTGTGAAGCTTATTCTTTTGTTGTATATGTGGAAGCGAGTGTAAATGCAGAGCGATGTATCGCATATGATGTTTTATTACTAATAACAATTAGTATACAGATAATAATTACTTGGTTCGGTAAATTCAGGGCGTGCTCTTTGGAGGATAGTATTCAATACACAATACACAGTAAGTAATTTACCACAATCAACTAATATATTATTAACGATTGAGTAACTAACTTAAAGCACTGATATACAATAACTAATATCTATCTTAAGTGAGAAAACGGTCCAAGCTCACGCCAACGCACGGACGGTATATCCATACCTATGCACCATGTCACCTAGTACTACCCAAATCTACTTATCGAGGATAAGACCTCTTCACACACATTCCTTAAACTCGGCGACAAGAGTTATATCAGACGCTGCTTAATGTACCGTTGTACGGTCATTATGATTAAATTCCTCACCCTTTATAAGCACCAAAATTGAAGAGGCGCCGACATATGTTATGCAGACCTGTGGTATCTAGTTGCGGGTCTAGGCCTGAAACTTCCCCTTCGTGTAGTCAGGGTTCTTGTAACAGGGCCTGGTCTAGGCCTTCTCGATTAAATCTTCGACATGTGATGTCCGAAGCGGCCTTGGCATCTTGGACGATCGTCCGTTGTAGGGCCCTGATCCACTTCATTATTCCGGAGGTCGGAGTCCCTGACAGAACCGTTTCTTCTCCCTCCTTTGTGTCAATGATTTCTGTGGAATGCACTTTCCGTCTGCATCACATAGTCTATGATTGATTGGGGTCCAAATACGTGTTATTTATCCGCAGCTCATTTGTTGTGCATATGTTGATTAGCAATTAACCGTTCCATTCAGAGTATTCTCATTGAACCTTTGTTTCGTACAGTATTATTGCGTGTCCAACACGGAAGTTAAAATCACCTATGAGTATAGGCTTGGCTTTTTTACACTGTGGTTAATGTTGCATTTATTATTGTTTCGGATTTGATCAACGAGATTTCTGTGTTTTAATATTCTAACCCCTTCTTTGGCTTAGTTTTTCTGCATCGTTACTATAAGCGCTTTCCTATTTTAACCCAGGGTTAGTTACTAGCCTGGCCCTGTAATCTATCTCCGTTATCCGGGCTTAAGACTGGCAATACGACGACGTGACCGTACCGGCGGATCTGGAGATCAAACAATATATATACAAAGAACAAAATCATAATTTTTAACAATAATGTAAAGAACATATTATTTAGTGCATCGGAATCGTGGACTACCAACTCAGAAACATTAAAAATGATACAGCTCTTTATAAATAAATGCTTAGGTAGACTATTAAACATATATTACCCTGATGTTATATCAACCGAAGAACTATGAGGGAAAATATAGAGCCACTGCAAACCGCAATCAACAAGAGAAAATGGAAATGGATTGTACACGCGTTAAGATTACAGGAAATACAGAATGAATAATGTATAAAGAAATAGAAAAAGTAGAAGACCAATAAATACATGAGTAAAGAAATACACAAAGAACATTCAAAAATATGTACAGAAATCATAGCATGACCTAAAAAGAAAAACTAAATGGTAGAAAGCAGTGGAAGAAATAAGCTAATAAGAACAAACATAAATCTTATCAAAAAAGCTACCAAGAAACGCCAAAAGGTCCTATGCTTCAAGGGGAGCTATATGAAGTAATAATAACAATATTTAAAATAGCACACAAAAATAATTAAAACAACTGACGCGAATGGAAACTAAACGGACCTCTAATATAAATGGACCTTGACTCTTCTATAGGACTATAACTCGCTTAGTGTCCTTGTTCTAACCTATAGGCTTTACAATATGTTTTTATTATTTTAGGTACTACTTCTGTAAATAGTTTTTTATACGAATTATCATATGTTGATGGAGAAAATTGAAAAAATGCAAATGTAAAAACGGGTTTCGCAGACATATGTCGCCAAAAATGACCAGTATCGCACACATAATTCCCAACATCATAAAACTAACCGAAATATTCATAGGATAAAAAACATGTATTTCTATAAAATGTAGAATATTTTACCACAATGCAATACTTCGTGCTTTGTTGATATTGACAATTCAACTAGCTGGATTCAACCGGTAGTAGCGGCTGCATTATTATGAATATTTAATTGAATCTCGCCCCTATCACAGTTACCTTCAGTAATGTATATAATGGATCAAATTAATCCATACGATAAGATAAAATTTTAATTATATATTCGACGCAGTGAATTCGTTAGCAATTTCCCTACGCAATGTATCAAAAGCGATTCAATCAATTGTAAATCATGTGCAGTGCGACATACAACTATTCGTACTTTGAATTATACAAGCCACAAAATCAGCGTCAGGTAATGTTCATGTTAAATTGCAGATAAAGCGATACACCCACGTTGTTATTGTATAAGCTCTTAGAACTAATATAAGTATTTTGCATCACAGCAATTATTAATTGGACTAGTTATTGTGAATGCTAGTTATATGATGTAGTTGGTTTGTATTACATTAGTACGCAGAATCACTAGAAAATATGTGACCGTGCTTTTAAACAATCAGAACTTTCAGGGAAGAAATGCTGTAAATACGTATAACGCAAATATAATATACAAATAAAATATATTGTAGACACGTATTTTAGGAAAATAAATAATATTATTTGACATTTAGCTAAAACATTTCGCTATTCGTTAGGTATAATATGACTGATGACTGGGAGTTACTATCTGTAAGAAGATTCTATGCATTTAATAACTCTACTTGTTTTATTTATTGATTGATAACATTTCGTAATGAATACTATGTTTGGATTGACATTAGCTGTACATATAGTTGAGCTGCAATATTAACATATTATTATTGATAATCAATCGAGTATGTTTTAAATTGTTCTTTTACTTCCCGAATATAACAGTGATGATGGAAACTATTTTTTATCTCCAAAAAAATATGATAACTGATAATTCCGTGACTAATATAGTCGAAACAGACAATTTCTAGAAAATGTTGGTGTTGTGTGTGTGTGTGTGTGTGTCGTTTGTTAGCATGTATACTGTCGGAAAGTTAGTATTGGAGGGTATTCCTTGGCGATGCCAATAACACACAATCGTACATGATGTGGTCAATTGAATGATCTTCATTGCTGGAAGGGAAAAGATGATTATATATCTTGAACGTGTGCTTGTAAGGTTTAAGTTTCCCGTGCCTAGTGGTCAATTCCAGGAAAATAAAAATTGTCTTGTCTGTTGATAAGAATTTTTTGATCGCCGATCCTTTTAATTATTGCTAGCATTTATATTGCCATGTTTATGCTTATATTTCTTGCTTAAGTTAATAGCTGTTTCTTCGGAATTTTATTCTATATTGGTGACTTTAGATTGTCGGATAACGCTTCTTTTGTAAGTTGGTCAACTAATTCATTCCAGTGTGTGCTATGATGCACAATGTGTATTTCCGATTTCATATCCTCCAGTTTATGAAAACGTACTCTTATTTAATCAATTAATTGACAATGGTTGTTATTGGTTTCTCAAAGTACAAGTTTGTCTTGCTGTCTGCATAGATCGCTGCCAGTTTATTATGAGTATAGATATCTAGATGTTGCCGTATACTAAATCTTTTAGAATAGCTATATCTTCGGCTTGGTTGATTGAGCACCTGCGTTTGATATTATATTTGCATTGTATAACCTCTACCTTACACGTACAATGCCACTCCTTGGCCTTCTCTATGATCGTTCTTATTTCCATCAGTGTACATTTTCCATCCGTACTGCTACTATTCATCATCTATATTTTCAATTTTTATTTGTATTGCTGAGTTTTGCCATTTGGTGTAGTGATATCGAGCATCAGAGCCTCTACTTGTACTAGTTGACTCGTAAACTTCATCAATTTCCTTTAATTTGATTAATATTGCTGTTATCCTTGAGATAACACATGATTCTGCATGAGAGAGTATTCTACAAACCTTGTATATTTTGATGTTTAATAGTCTTTGGTCTATTTAATTTAGTTTTGTTATATTTCTTGTTAATGCACGTTTTTACGCGGGAACATTATGGTGTAGCAGTGGTAGAATAGCACCTAAATATGTGTAGTCAGAGAAATAGCAAGGGGGGAAGAACATACAGACCGGAATAAAGTAGGCAATCAAGCAAAGGAGCACAAAAATAAACATGCTGTTCTGGACTATAGCTTGATTAAAACAAAAACTGAGGGATCCGAGAAATAGACGTATATAGGGACGAGAGGGTGCTAGATTATGCGGTGGTAAATGACTCGACAGAGCAGCAAAACGAGATGTTTACGGTGGAGGAAATACTGAAACCCAACCACTTTCCCATAGCATATAGCTAAGGACCCGCGACGGAAGGACTGGAAACTACCGGGGAAGAACAGATAAATGAACAGGTGGGACGCAGGGAAAGGAAGAGCTATCGGCAAAATCTGCAGAAAATAAATTGCGAAGTGGTACGAACACTGGATGAACTCACGGAGGAGATGAATAAGGATTTGGGAGTGTGACAAAGAGTTCCTGAAAGACAAAGGAATGCTCAGATAAGCGATAAGAAAATATATAGGCGAGGGATGATGTATAGAGGAAGTAACGGAGGCTAACAAAAGCATGGAGGCGGTATGCGTGACAACGAAAAAGAACACAGAGGATAGGGAATTGAAAATAGTCGAGAAATTCAGAAAGAGAAATATGGAAATTCATACATTAAATACATTAGGAATTATACTATTGAAATGGATACCGGAAAGAAAGGCGCACAGGACGGAAAGGATAGAAGACAGGGTAGAGATGAAACAAGAAATCGCGCTGAATAGAGTCGCAGAGGGAATCTAAAGGACAGGAATGAGAGCGGACCGGAAAGGAATGAAGCGTGGAAGTGGGCGACTGAGAGAACCAAGCAAAAATTGGTGGTATCTGGGTGGGCAGGAAGAAGTGGCCAACGAGCTGAAGGATGTTACAGACGGTGCCTATATACAAGGCGGGAGACGAGGGTAATACCAGATTATTATTACACAGGAATATCGCTGGCAAATTCCAGCTATAAAATTCTTGCACAAGTGGTTAGAAGCCTGATCGAGGAACAGATAAAAGAGAATGGGATGTTACCAAAATATCAAGCGAGGCTTCGAAAGGGACGAGGAACGACGGAAACAAATTATAACGTGGAACTATGTGGTGGACCAAGGAATCAGATCGGCACGGGAAAAGGTGTATGCGAGGTTAGTGGACCTGCTGGGAGCATACGATAGTGTGAACAGAGAAATTGTCATGGATTTGTTAAGGTGAAAGGGGGTATCACCAAGTATATTAACGACCATACATGCAGCGCATGTATCAAACCACCAACTGCAGTTAAAGGAGGTATCAGCAAGTATATTAACGAACAAACAGCGCATGTATCAAACCTCTAGCTGCAGTTAAAGGAGGGAGTGGAGGTATCCAAGGTATTTGTCACCACATTGGGGCTACGGCAAGGATGACCTCGGAGTCCGGCTCTTTTCAATTTGTATATAGGGTTGATGGAGATGTTCAGGAAGGGACAGGCGGGAGGAGTGGTTATTAGGTGAGAGAAGGTGTGGTCTCTGGCGTATGCGAATGATGTGGTATGTATCGCGAGTACAAGTGCGGAGCTGAAGGAGATTACAAAGATTCTTTGACAAGAGAGAAATAAGAGTGAATATGGAGAAAACAAAAGCTATGGTATGCCAAAAGACATAAGAGTGAGAATTTTGAATGGAAGGATTCATATGTACGCAAAATAAGAACACAAATGCACATTAGGTATAGTGCCAGAAAACGGCATTAGCGGCGCTGAGAATGCTGATAGCGTAGAGGACGCGGTACAGGAACTCATTTCAAGCGAAAATGATGATGAGGAAGGCACGCGTGATGAGCTTTCTGTTATACGGGGCGAAATTGTGGGTATCGAAAGAAAATGATTGTAGGATTTAGGTGTGGTAGTGAGGAGAGCGCAAACCGATACTGGATGAATGAGGAAAGAAAGTAAATTAAATAAAGTTATTTTATGTCAGTATAAACTCATCTTACATTATATTATATTATATTGTATTGTATTGTAAAGTGAGAATTAATGTAAGAGAGAATATGTCAATAAAGGTGTAAGTAAATATATGTGTATGTGTGTTAATTTTGTTAAACTTGTTAGGCAGTTTATAAACATCAAACGTCATAACTTTTGTGGTTGTATCAAACTGCGTATTGAGTAGCTAGTTATAGAGAATATTCCAGAAACCCAGACTGCAACAGAAGCCTTACATGAACTTCAGTATCTTCGGTCAGCCATCTTAAATTGTTTGGACACCTATATTATTTTAGTACATATAATGATTTATAATAAAGCCAGGCCAACATACCACACTACACGCACCTTCTGCGTCTAAACTAGTGAGGGTAATATTCTTTTTATTTTTGAGATGTTGCCAATTTCAGGTATTTTTATTCATGTTCTTGCTTTTTCTGATGTCTTTGGGTCTTACCGTTTCTAGTCTGAAACGCCTACAACTTCTTCGGAGGAAATTCTTTTCTGTGGATCTTAATTTCTTTCTGTGGGGGTTAGGTCCCATACTGCTGCCCTTCATGTCATAATACTTAGAACGTTGGCCTTGTAATTTGTATTTTTGTATTTTTTAACATCCTTTTCCCACATAATTGAGTTGAAGACTCCAAGTGTCTTTCTACCCTTAGTTATCTCATCTTTTATTTCCTCCCTACTTCTTGTTCGTCTTTATTACAGAGCACCCCTAGGTACTAACATTTTCTACGTCTTTTATCTATTCGTTCTGCTCTAGAGGATAATTTTTACAGGTGTCGCTCCCTGTTATCAGTTAATACTCTTTCTGTAAGTTTCTTATCATGTAGCGTAAGTCTCCTGCAATATCTGGAATCATGAGTCGGCCGCATAAAGATTGTAGGGAGTATCTTCTGCAACCTGGAGCCCCATGCATTGCATGTAGCCCATTCTTTCAGATCTTGCTGCTCGTAGATGTTTAACAGGGTAGAGCATAAGTACCATCACTGCTTTAGACGAATATGGTTTTAAATGACTCCGCAATGGCTGTGTCAATTTTGATCGCGGTAGCATTCTCATTGTATTATAGTAGAACGTTCTGCATTAATGTAGATCTTATGTGCATATTCACTAGCACTTTCCACATCTGTGATATTAGAGGTTAATGTGTGTCCCTGTTTCTCGCTTTTCTAGTGATGTTTTCAGAGTGAAAAGGTTAGCCACTGTGGACTTTTCAGCTCGGAAACCGGTTTGTTCCTCTAGTTGTTTTCCTGTCTTCGTACATCATGTTTTTAAGGATCCTAGAATACACTGTATATAGTCATATATTTAGGCATCTTTCGTATAGAGCCATCAACATGCTTGTAAGTTTATCTAATCCATATAGTATAAATTCCGGATAAAGTTATCCAAGACGTATTTAGTTTGGTGCATATTATAGCTGTAATTTTGAAATTTGGAGCATTATACGAGTTGTGTTCTGAATTTCATATGTTTCTTTTATAAATTTGCGCAGCGCATGTTTGTCTTCTTGACGTTCTTATTGTCTTTATCGTCGTACAAGATACAGAGCAATGGGATCTAGTTGCTGTCATACATACGTATTTCTTAACCCAGTTATGTGTTTACATAAATATTTCGGACTGCACTGTTCAAACCCTTTTAAGTTGTATTTTGTTGTGGTTATTCCATTTAGAATAATAATTATACAAAACAATCCGATAAATACAGACGGATGATACAAACGACTAATATATTTCCAATTTGTAACTACAGCTATATGAAATAGTTCATTAAGTTACACTTGTCATCTCACAGTGCAATATGGTGAATACTGCATGAGAGTCCTACGTCAGCTACGATTACCAATTCATGAACTTTCGAGGGTGATGTGCCGTGATGTTCCTTGTATGTTCCTTGTATTCGTAAGAGGTAAACCATGATGTATTTTAATAATTCATATTTGAATTTGTTGATCCACTTTAATATACTAATATATACAAATATATTTACCTTAGAAACTGATCCCCCGTAAGACTTACTTGCGAGACCTCTCTTGGCATAGATTAAATTGTGTTACTAAATTTCTATTAGGCATCAGTGGTAATTCGAAAATTGACAGTGACAGTATCAATTTTCATAATATTCGGTGAACCGCTAAATTACTGAAGATGTATAATCAATACACGCACTCGGAATTACATGTTTGATAACGATGAATTATGCCCACGTTAAGCATAAACGTGTTTTGTAAACGAAGTGACGTATTAAGCAAAGTACAAAGAATTACAAGAATCATATAATATTTATTATGATTAAAAATTCGAATTATCATGAATTTTTCTACGTAAATTTAGGCTGGGTTGGATTCAATATCCAATCCGTGATTAAACGTTTATTTTTAAGTTTTTGAAAGATAAATCGATTTAGTCATCTATTAAATACAACTTTTAGTATTCAAGATATCCAGATAAGGAACGTAGCCATTCATAACCATCTAAATAGAAACACAGAAATGCTATGGCATCATTAAACGACGAAAGTTAGAAGAAGATAGATAGTGAAGTGCAGGCTAATATAGAATATAAGGCAGGGATTCTTGTTCTGGTAATCGCAGTCCTGGAAGACCAAAAGCATAATGGTTAAAGAATTTGCTCGATTAGTGTGCTATAAAGTCAAGTACAATCTTGAAATTTGCACTAAACAAAGTTCAATTAGCTGTGATAATAGCCAAAGTTATAAGTTATAAGATATGGCACATAGAGTACAACAAGAACAGTACTTGAACAATTGCACGGCGGTCCAATTCAATACTTTAGATTTAATATTTAAGGGATAGCCTTCCAGGACGTAAACTACTACTCCCTTCATAGTTCACAATATGCCTTTAAAATTATTTTATGAGCTTTAAACTGAACTGAACTTCATGTATTGGGATGGTTTCACGCAGTGGCACACTATATGCTTTGCAGTCGTTCCTTCTTTCTGGCAGAACCTGCAGAGGGTCTCTTTTATCGTAACATGTGCCTGTTAAGCATACGGTGGTTTATTAGCAAGCCTATTATCATTCTGGTAGTTTTGCTATCGTGGTTTAGTAGGCCCTTCGTCAATTTGTAGCATCGGTCTATTATAAATTCGTTCGCATGTCTCGGCCCTGCCTGATTTATAAACCAAACTTAAAACTGTTTTATCGTCCATTTTTTCGGAGTTGCGTTTATTGGTGTAGTACAAACACTGAAAAAGGGCCAATTAAGGGTTTCGATGCGCTTTCTCGGGTGAGTTAGTTCAGTCTTGTTGTTGCTATAGATGCCACTATACCTGGCACCCATGCTAGGGTCAGTTTAGTTTAACTAGCAAATCTTTACCTTTGTGGCATAGCGCACTATTTATGCAGCTTGGCTGTAGGCAGTGGCAGCTCGTGGCTTGATGGAATGGGAGGGAGACAAATAAAAATGATCGATTAGTACGATTTATTAATTACTTTGACAAGTTCTAAGTCATAAGTAATACTCGAAATAACCTATATCCTTATAGTTATTTATAGTATTGACATCAATAACTAGATTGATTTTCAGCGAAATCTGACGTTAAGAAAGTATTTTGTTTTTAATAAGAAAATGCATTTATTTGTACGGAAAATTGGTACATTATTTTCATATATTAAGAATAATCAACAGTCCTGGCCCCCGAGAAATCAGAATCCATTTTATTCATCAGCAGAAGACGAGTAGCATCTATACAATTTTCTATACTAGGACAGTGGATTATCCTTGAAGCTAGCCTCATATACATTGCTCTAATTCTGGACAAGCATCTAAACTTTTTCGTACACGCACAGGCTACGCTCCCAAGAGTAACCCTAGTGGGAACGATTCTGGTCAGGATCATGCCAAACCTCTGTGGGCCAAGGGCAGGCCAGAGAAAGTTACTTGCTTCTATAGTAGAGAGTACGATGCCCTGGTGTGGGCCGGTAGGATGCAAATAGCACACCTGGTGGCGGGGGTGGCAGTGCTTGTGGCCGAGATGCCACCAATCAAGCTCCAGCAAGGTTTGTTCAGGGCAGGAAAGGAGTTTGCAGAAAGTGGCACAGGAAGCCTGGGATGCCACCGAAAAAAAGCTGAGTGGACTAAGAAGGCATTAGAATCATGGACTGGAAGCGTTGAGTGGTCATGAATCAGATGATGCAGAGCACACGCTCTTCAAATGCCCACGATAGTATAGAAGTTGACTAATATGAGAGGTCGGGTAGGAAACTTTGAAAACCTTACGCAGTAACGATACAGGATGGCAGGCCATTGCAACCTACATTCACAATATTCTGAAATTGAAAGAGCAAGAAGAACTTGGCAGGTAGAGGAGTGTACCCAGGAACTGAGTATTGAGATATAGAACCAGAAAAAAATCAAACAAAAACTTGTGTGATGTGTTAATAGGATATTCAATCGAAAAATTACGAGAGTGGTACCGGGTTGAGGTGAGGACGGTGGTAGGTAGTTAGTGAGTAGGTCTTCACTCTGAATCGTGTAGAAATTTGACACACCAATGTTCTTGTTATTAAAGTTTTAGTCGATCATAGTTATTAGTGAATGTGCAAAGTTTGTAATTTAATTAATTTTCGATACAGCCCGTAATATTATACACACTTTAAATCTCTGAAAACATCACGGAAAGAATTCGAGAATTCTTGTTTATTTAAAGCATCAAATATATAGCAATGCGACAGCCACACATCTGAGTCAGTAAGTAAAGGGATGTTGTTACAGACTTTAAAGGGACAGTCTCTTAGAGTCTTGTCAGTACTCGCCCACGAAAATAGATGTCGATTCCGACCGAATGCTTGGTTTAGTTTTCGGCTAGTTTCTGCCACAAGATACTTGCGGTAACTTACGATTTTAGCCAAAGAAACAATGGCATCACAGAACCTTCGGCTTTTGCTAAAACTGCATTTTCATTCTTTATATAAAGAAGAATATCTTTTATATTTTTTTTCTGATAAGTTATATTACGGCCCCACTTACATGTGGGCCATCGTATATGAATCGCCCCCTGAAATATTTATGGCTGTTTAAGTTCGCACAGCGGTCGATCCCTCGCAACCCTGGCCTTCAAGAATGTTGCTTACTTGATATACTATGTAAAGTTCATCAAGCAATCGACAAAATAGCCTTTTTGAGTTCGGCAATTTTCAGTCCGCATATTAATATACATATTGTAATATTAAATATAATGTTGAACTACTTTACGTCACAATAAGAATTCATTGTTAATTTTATGTTTAACCATTGAGTAAAGTATTTAATTCGACTTCTCAATCAACGGTTTACGAATATACCGATTTTCAATATGTGCAATTAATGGTGATGTTTATAAGTTCTGTTCTTAATATTAAATAAGTGTAAGATTGCATGATATATTTTAATTTTGTTGTGATCATGCTACAGGTATAACCTATTTTATGATAAAAACTATTCAGTAAACATGTCTTAAACTAATCTTTAAAAATATTCGGATTTAGTTTCTGCAGAAACAGTTCCTGCTGAAAACTCACTCGAGCACTACCTGATAGTAACCACTTAGGAGAACATATAGTAAACAATATTTTTACAGTTACTCACGCTATATTACAATCACACTGAGTTTTTATATAAAATATAATGCACGATAAAAAAAATAATGATTCTCTCCAGAATCCATATATTTCTCAACCAATACTAATTATATTTTGCATGTGTTTACATGGGTGTAGCAGAATCTTCTAGAAATCAATAAGTTAAATGGAACTGTTGGCATATCATCGAACCCATAACAGTACATGATCTATAACATGTTGTATTTAGCAAATGTAGATGTAGTTGGACATGCCATGCATAACTTTTAAGTTGAAATTTGACATTAAAAAATTATACAATTTAATAATATATAAAATGTGACTTGAATAGATGATTTGCATTTGTAAACAAAATTTATCTCAAAAACGATAATTACCAAACTGAATTACGTTCTTAAACAATTATTGGAGAATTGATAGATTGAAACAGATAAGTAATTAGATTGGTGCATTACTGAAAGAGACATTTTTTCAGGGAACTGAGATTCCATCGGGTCGTATCCTCTCCGCTGTGCGGGGTCGGCTAAGGCAGGTGGCGGCGTCCCTGCAAGCCGCCGTCCGTTTCCGCCGCTTCACCCCGAGCGAATCCCGACCGCCCGACTGGTTCGTTGACAGGAGCCAGCAGGACGAGATCGCCGACAAGCAAGAAACCCCCGTACCCACATGCTGGGGGCGCCGGATCGTCGTCGATCCAGCTCTCCCATCCCATTACAAGGTACTCATCCCTCTGCGTATAATTCCCGAACGACGATAAATTCCCGTCCTCTGCACCCGCCTAATTATCATCCGGTGAAACTTAACCCGATAAATTTTAAATGACCAAAAAAGTCCGGCTCGAAGTTCGCACTGGTGAAATTAAAATATAAAGTTTTCATATGGCGGTGCGATAAGTTTAGATGGATAGCACCTGCATTTAGGTCGAGTGGTTGAATATAGCTGTTAATTACCCACCGACCAGCATGTTTGGGCGAAATTTTAAGCGCCCGCTTAGTTTATTTAATTCTGTTTGTGTTGAATTATGCTGACGACAAGATGCGCTTTTTAGTGCTACAGTCAAATTACGTATGTATTGTTTAATAATTTGTCTACAAATTAGCTTTTATTATTTAATTTGATGATATAGCTAGAGCAACAATCAGTAATTACTTTTAATATTTTCTTATCGGGTGAATATATATTTTGCATTAAAGATTCAGCAGGCTATACAAAACACGGGTTCTATTTTTACCATGTTGCTGCGTATAATAAAATAGGTGGCCTGTTGGGAATTGAATTTTATTGAGTTGAGTTTTTTTTTGTTAAATTAGAGAAAGTATGTAGACACGGAAATTCTATCTAGCTGAAAGAGTAAGTTTGATTAACTTAAAGCAGTATTTGTTTCCAGAAATAGCCATATTGAAAAGAGAAATCATTTTAAACCTAAAGGCTGGGTTATACAAAAGCAGATTAAATGCATAAGATAGTTTCATATTCATATAACGTTATGTTATAACATTTTCTTTGATGTCAAAATTACACGTATTTTTCTATTTCGTATTTACAAATTTTGATTTCATGTTTTAAATATTACAAATCAAATTTCAAAGCCGTTATATTTTCATTATCTATATATAATATGAGTTTTGTAAACATTTTTTCTTATAAATATTCACGAAATAAATATAATCAAAAACATATTTCCTAAACCATATATAAGTGTAAATCCACTTAATATGGTAATTAATACATATGTAGATTTCAATCTTATTAGATCTATCAGTGTAGCTCAGCTAGTAAGGATGGTATCACACAATCTCGAGTGGTCATATATAAAAATTATACAACTAACCACCTAGGAGGAAAGTTAAACGCCATCTGGCGGTACCACATGAATTAGCAATGCAGTTCGTTAATCCGGGGACACTACTTTTATATATAATAATAAATTTAAAGGGGAAACGATTTAGAAAGAATAAATTTATTATATTTAGTGAATAGGAGCAATTAAAGTTTTTTTCTATTTAAAAAAATCTGCCGATAAAGGGAAAAGCTCAGAGCAGTTTAATCATCCGGTATTTACCATAACTTCACAGAAAACCTCTGAAAAACGGAGGCTCCCTAATGCTTACTACACGCCTCTACCCACAAGGCCACTGAGCTTGATTATTTTATTTGTTCTAAAATTCGATATTTAAATTCAGTCAATTTAAATCTTCAAAATCCAGGATAAAACAAGATAAAACTTCATTATATAAAATTCCAACAGGTTCGAAAACAATACAAATTCCCGAAATTAAATGTAGGAAGATTTAAAAATAGAAATTCTCTAATAATGCACCCAGACATTGAGCATCTAAATATAGCAACACTCGATTGAGAAGTTAATAATTGAACATAATTGAATTAATGTGTTTAAGCAAAAAAAAAATACTATACATTTACCAGATTAAAAACAATTAAATAGGCTATTTATAAATTGGTAATGCATTTTCAGACTCAGATGCTTCATTAAATAATTATGCTGATACTGAATACAATGTCAATTGCGAGTTTCTATTTTATTAGGATTAGTTGAATCATGGAAATTACCAACATCCAATGAGGATATGGTACCCCAAGTAGAAGTTTGGGGTACCATATCCTCATTGGGCGTTGGTAATTATCATGATCCAACTAATCCTATTAGCTGTTGATCTAAATAGTTCGGTTGATGTCCTTTTTGTCTATTGCCTTAGGTTCTTCAGCCATGGTATCCTTCTTCGACCAGGTCCTGTTCTTCCCTCTACCTCTCCTTGTAGTATGACTTATAGAAGAAAGTGCGTTTCTCCTCTCATAATCCAAGATAAGATGTCTTTCGTATTTTATAGCGATTACTTCTCTTCTTTTATAAACCTGCAGCACCTTTTCATTGGATATATGGTGCGTCCAGGACATTTTGCGTATTCGACGGTAGTACCAGCACCCAGATGCTTTAAGTCGCTTTATAGTAGGTTCATGCCTCTACTCCGTAGTATATTATTGAAAAAAAAAACACGTAACATGGGATAGTTTTAGGTTACACAATACATTTCTCATTTTGTTGAACACAGTTCTTGCTTTTTCATTTATGATTATTATTTCTGTACCATAGTCCCATCCTTCAAGTTGCATCCCATATAATGTTTTCTACCGTTGTAATTTCTTGTTGTGCAGTTAGAAATTCTCGCTTGTATTCTATTTGCTGATAATCATAACTTTTGTTTTCTGTATCTTGAGACTTAGAATATGGCCTCTATTCACTCATTTCTGCTATTCTATTGATTAGTATTTACAGTTTTTCTGCTCCATCGACATATTGAATATTTGCTAACAATTAAACCTTCTTCTTGTTCCTCGAGTGCTTCCCTGGACTCTTTTTTCTGTTCTTTCCTTTGAGGTACCTCTATTCCGATTCCTTCTAGGAGCTCATCAGCTTATCGTGTTTGTCGACTTGGAGTAGTCAATAAAACATGCGTGTCCGTGTTCACGTTCATTCGTCTCTGTATGAGCACCTGTATGCTGAATAAGCCCTCTGTTATAGGGAACCCGCTTTTAAATGCAAATGGTGTATTTCCTATATGTTCTTCAATTATCCTATATACTCTTTCATGTATAATTTTCATAAAGATCTCCGAAAATAGCTGATAACACTGATGGTGAGGTGTTCGTATTTTTTAGCTCGCGTACTTTTGGAGATAGGTATAAACGTGGAAGTTAGCCATTCCTCGGGAAGTGATCTAGTATTATATATGTGATTAAACATTTCTACTATCGGGTCTAAGTATTCTTCGTTTATAAGTTTTATCACTTCTATATAGGTGTTGTCTGGACTAGGAGATTTACCATTATTTAGCCGCTTTATGCTTGTGATCATTTTTTGTCGGGTTATGTATGGCTTTATGTCGTAATTCATTGTTAAACCCTTCTATTCCTGTCATCAATAGACCATTGTCGTGAGAATTAAAATATCTCTAAAATAAAATGTGTTGCTGGAATCGTTTTATGTGGGATGACAAATTAGGTGGGGCTGCGGCCTAATAGTCTAAGGGCCACCGGAATTTGCGGCGACCTCGATATGTGTAGCTGTAAATTTCTATTAGACATCAGTCAGCCACACCGGTTTTAGTACCTGGTTGTGGCTTAATATTTTATTTTACGTACTGATACTTTACAGTTTACAGTGGAGCGATAACATAGAACTTGCCCGATTACTTATACAAAAACGACGTAAATATCAGGCTAAAGTACCACAGTAGCTTCCTACTATGCTACCGTCATACTTTGGCCTGAGCAGATAAAAATCCACCCAGGGTTGTATCGTGCTCAAGGTACAGAGGTACTGTACTTTACAGTTTCTGCTGAGGAGCCAGTAGTGCTGCTGCCACACAATGGAAAAGTGCCAAATAGGTATGTAGGACTTGGCATCATTCGGTGGTTTAGCTGGTTTCGGTAACATTATTACCTCTGCCACCTTGCATGTTGGTACTTATTGTATTTAAATGCTGGATTTAAGAGCTGACTCAGCATAATTATAGCTTCTCGCGGGAACATTTTCAATATTTCTCCGCTGATTAAATAGTAGCCTCGGGCATTCTTCGCGTTATTTTAATCTCACCTGTTACTTCTTTATCAGTCACTGGAGTGATATTTTCTGATAATTAGTTGTCTATTATTGGCAAGCTATTTTCCTCTTGCATTTGGTTAGATGTAAAGATTGCTGCTAGATATTCGGCAAACAGCTCTGCTCTCTGCTTATTTTCCCTGGCCCAAGTACCTTGATCTTTTCTTATAGGATGAATATTGATAACATGCCTCTTAATCTTACTAGTGGCTTTCCAGAGTAATTGGTCTCTTTGTCTGGTGAGAGTTTCTGTAAGTAGGAATGTATTGATTCTTCCTTGATCTTTATTTATTGAAGTTTTGGGTTTTATTGTAACAGTCTGATGGATCTTGGGATGTTTGCCATCATCTTCTTACTCTTCGTATTTCCTAAACTAGGTCTCTGATCTCAATTGGGTAGTTTACTCCTTTTTTCTATACTGTTTGGATACTTTAAGTGAAGTTTGCAGCTTCCATCTCTGGTTGTTCAATTTTTTTCTGCTTAATGTGTAGGTTAATGTTATTATGGAGGTCAGTTCTATAGCTTCCCCAGTCAGTAGTTTTATTACTAAGACTGGGCCTAACTGCTCTTTTATTTACAGATTTACTTAGGGTCAAGATGACGTTTGAATGATCCGAGTCCCAGTTAAAATTTTCCTCTACCTCAATGAAACTGGGGAGGAATTTTCTCGATCTGGAATTTTGTTATTATTTGTAGGCCAATGGGTGGGTTTGTCCGTTGAGTAAAAATTGCAATTGCTTAGTGCTTTCTTCAAAACTCTGCCGTTTGTTGTAGTTAATCTAGAACTTCAACGTGTTTAGTATTAAAGTCCCCTCCCACTATAAACCTCTCGCCAAGATGGAGCAGGGTCAAGGTCAGGTTGGGTAAATTGCATTTCAATCTTCGTAAGTTGAATATCTACCCGTTGTAGTTGGCATTCTTCGAAGTGCTTAATTGACTCCTTAATTGTAACCACAGACATGGTGGAGATCCCATCTTATCGCGATAATATCTATGTGCTGGGTATTAAAAGTACCTATAAATCGTTTTTGTTGTTGTTGAGTTTGTTGAGAATGCCATTGGCACCTATTCTTAAGTCTCTAAAAGCCATAGATTGGTTGTGTCTTGGTGCTCCTATCTTCTAATTTGTCAAGGCTTTCATTGCCTCTCTCGAGATTTTTCGTCATAAGTTGCATCACTGATAAGTCTGTCGACGCTATAGCAGGTGAAGTACTTGATGGTTCATTTGTTACAAACGTCACCCCAGATCTGAGTTGTGTTTGATTGAAAAGTAGTTTTCGATTAAGTAGCATTATCTATTCGTTTTTGTAGCTGTTTGAAAATGGTACATCCTATGTAGCTTGCAGGTTAAGCTTCTGCGCAATTGATACATTGTACAGGTGTAAATCATCCTTTCTTACATTACATGCCGCGCACTTATCACACTCTGTTGCGTTTCTGTGTAAGCACATATCACTAATATTTTATGCATTGTGGTATGCACTTTTCAGTTTCTTATTGGTTCTATTTTCCCTTCATACTACATATAAATTCTTTGTTGTAAATTATGTTAACATCCTCTGCGATTTCAAACACTGGCTTGTGTAATGGGACGTGAATAGTTTCTGTTTTGTTATTAACTTTACTTATGTTGTATTTTTTATGACTTTTTTATAATAAATTTTCTCTATTCTAGTTCCTGGTTGATGTTTTTACTGACTAACCATTACTGAAGTAATGGTTGAGTCTAGTAATCTTGTTCTCGTATGTATGCCATTCTAGACTAGTCTCGTTTATTAGACTTGTTAGTTTTCTGTATTCTCCGTCAGAGCTTACCTTAATTTTGATACTGATACTGAATATGCATCATGTTTAAGTTATATTCAAAACTTCCAGGTATTCATTTCTTTTTGACTACATTACTTAAGATGATTGGTGGTGGTTTGGCGATTGTAGCATTCACATGTATGTGTTTGAAGGCTATTTGCTTGTTCAGACAATATTGTAGAACTATTTATAACTTACTCGAGCGATTCTGTTCGCTTTTGGTTCTTATTAGATTTTAGACAAAAGCCAATCCGTTTCACTAGTCTGTTTTCCTGGTCCGAGTTGACTGGGCTATCTTCTTCTTATGGTGCTTCATCCGTTCCGGGCATTGGATGTAAACCAGGAAATTGGTCGTCTGGCCCTCTTTCTCCCTACACCTTTCCTTCCTTCCAAAATCAGTTATAGTATTCTGTACGTGTCGTTATGTCTCATTATGTGCCCGAAGTATTCCAACTATTCTAACCATCCTAACCTTCACTATGATCAACACTTCCCATTCCTTGTCCAATGCAGAACCTGCTCAGTACTAATGTGCTCTATTCATGAGATATTGAGGATATACCCATAGTTCGAAGGCTTCTAGTTTTTATCCGACTCTTTTGATAATATCAAGCATTCGATGCCATGCATTAGTATTGAGAAGTCATAGCATTCTAATCGTTAGTTGCAAGCTCTATGCCGTCCCTGTAGCTGTTTTCACATGAAGTTATAAAAAGGATCAATTGTTCAATCCCATTTTACCGCCCGGGCAGTTCCCCACTTATGCCCCACCATCAATCCGGTACTGGTCTGTAGTGGTGGATTATATTTATTTATTCCTTCCTCCACACCATCCAACGCCTCCTTAAATATTTCTTTCGAGTATATGTTAAATAATGTTGGCGAAAGCACACAACCCTCACACCTCTGCAAATTTGAACATTTCCCATGTTTTGGTCTTACTCAACTCTGCCCGTCTGTTTCCAGTAGAGATTTGCTATTATGTGAATGTTTTTGTCTTTGCCTCCGGTGAACTTGAGTATCTTAATTAATTATTCGTGCTTTACACGATCGCATGCTTTACTAAAATCGATAAAGCACAGGTTAAGGTCTCTGCATTAATACATTTAGCGCAAATAGTGTTTCCCTGGTACTTAAAGCACTGTTTAATCCAAATTGTGTTTCTTTAATATGATCCTCGCATTGTTGGTATATTCGACTGTGTATAATTGTGAGAAATATCTTAAGGGCATGGCTCATTATGCTTATAGTACGATATTCGTCGCATTGCTCTGATGATGACTTTTTAGGAAAAGTAACAAAGATCGAATTTGCCCATTCTTCAGGTACCTTGCACGTAGCATAATATTAAATTATATAGATAAATTAAACGTATTTATGCTATATTCGTTGAAGAGCTTTATTATTTCTGTCTGGACTGGGCTATAACTTACGTTTTTATGTAAAATTTCCTTTTGCTGTAACCGATCTAGAACTTGGCTTTGTAAAGTTACATTTTGTTTTCTTAACTTCTTTATTTCATTCAGAGCATGGTGCAGTTCGTAATGTAGATATGAGATAGTCCCGTTACTGGCTGCTGTAAGATCTGTGTATTACTTTCAGACTTTTTTATTAACTTTGTTGTAGTATTATGTGCATTGATCTGATTATTTGGCAATAAATTGCACTGACTTACCGTAAACATACGCTGGAACACCGACCTCATGATCTTTTGCGTCTCGATAACGTTCACTCGCATATAAATTCTAAATATTATTGCGGCAGGTACATCATACCCGTCTTCAACGACGCACCGGTCACAACTAAAACAAATATATATGCTTTGTTTGCAGGCAATGTTTACAAACATTTATTTGCAAGTGAAGGTCTGGACCATAGTGTAATATATATTATATATATATATATATATATATATATATATATATATATATATATATATATATATATATATATATATTACACTATGGTCTGGACCAAGCGCAAGAAAGAGCAGATCTTATTCGATCTAGCCTCTTCTGACAAACCAAAAAACTTCGTGTACTAATTTATACAAGTTAAATATTATTTATAAAAAAATGTGCTACTACTTTTTTTAGTCCCTTGTTTATACTTTATTGAGATATTAGCATGCCAAAGCACATGATAAGTAAATGAGGAAAAAACAACTTAATTCAAATGTGCTCGTTACCAATCTTCACAATCGTTCCATACACACCAATCGCAACCGCAACCGCAGAACTCTCAAATGCCCAAAAATGATACACTTGTATGTATTTCTAATTTTGACTTTCACCTTGAAACCATCGCCGGCTATTAGGAAGATTTACAACACCTCTTTATTAATTGTTTTAATAAACAATTTCACCCACTTTTGTTCAAACATTAATCCGATTATATAAATTATTTAAGACGGTATTATGATTCATTTCAATATACAGAGTGTTCTACAACTAATGCAATTCACAATTTCTTTAGTGACCGGATTAGCGTAAAAGTAGCCAGAGCCTATCCGAAAATATTTGCGAAGTAGCAATATTCAATAGTATTAAAAAATATTTAGTTAAATATATAGTGTTATTATTCTTTATTGATGATTGACATTGAATTTGGTTTCTTCAAATCATACAAAATGTTAATTTGTGAGAGATTGTTTGGATTTTCTCCCCTTAGAGAACATATCACATATTGCACAACTCCAAACCCGGCGGAGATAATCTTCTTTCACGGAATGTATTAATCATGGTTGGAAAGATTGAAATCATTTTTAAACGAAATGTCGTAATTCTCTCAGCGGTTGTCTTGACATATACTTGCCGTCTTAAATAACAATACGCATTTTGTTAAATCGTAAAATAATCAGGTGTGTTAAGAAATTCACGACATAATAACTATTTTATTTACTTTATTATTATTATGAGAAATCGGCAGGGCCCATCTTAAGATACTATTAATTACTAAAATTATATGTTATAATGCATACAAATATATATTATAGTAATGAACCACCAATTTTGTATATTTTATGTATGACTATTACTAAAAGATTACTATAAGCGTTGATTGAATAATTATTCCCAATAATTTAACCAGCACTATATTAGAAAGTAAAGGTTATATTAGATTAGTAAATATTAGCGTAACTTGACTTGCCTAATTTCGCAATTTAAAGCTTGAAATAGCGAATCTTGTAAATTCCGCAATTGGCTTGCCTACGAATTAATTTATAAGCAATTACGAGGATTCGGCGTAATATAAAGGTTTATTTTTTGTACTATTTTCCATTAATTATAAGATTTATATACATTACAAATATGGTTTAAGCTCAGAAAAGTACTCCAACGTTTTAATTTTAATTTATTTTCAAAAGATTTATTTACATATATTTTTTAACATTGCAGATGTAACGCCGTACCAAGTGTCGTTTATATGTACCGGATATACATACGTGCCAACCCCAATATTATATGTATATAAAATCAACTTATATCTGTATAGCTGATTATATGTTGATATATTTATTTTATAAAATAAACATTTCGGGTGTGACGCTGTAATATATAACCTTTATATGTACCTGATATCAGCACAAGTTTCAACACTAATTTAATTATTTATTTAAATATTTTTTTCAGTGGTTAATGGTTGTGTCCTTAGCAGTACTTTACAATGTGATTTTCGTTCTTGGAAGAGCAGTATTCTGGGAGCTCAATAATGCTGCTCAGCCGCTGTGGTGGACTTTAGACTACACGTGTGATACAATTTACATCATAGATACATTAGTTCGAGCACACGAAGGTATGTTTCATTTATTACACTTTAAGTAAATATCCTACAGTGTGGTAAGGAGGATCATAGTATCGCCACCCCCTAATATAGTAACACAACTCAATTTACTTTAAAATATTACAATTACAATTTTAATAAAATCTCTACAGATAGTATAAATAAATAAATGATAAATAATTGATATACGCAAATTATAATTCCATCATACATTTTATGTCAATATTAGCAATATTTAATTAAAAAATGTGTTGCACTATGCATCACGGTAATTGCATAATTTTTGGCAAACGTGCACTTTATATTAGGTAAATATAAATAAATATACATACATATAAATTTACTATTTCACCGAACAGATCTTGTTAGGGAAGTTTAACTATGTATTTATCCCGGTGAGTTTATCTAAAGTAAAAAGGATCTCGCACGTACTTTGTCAGCATACATATTTAAATGCTGTGAAATACAAGTACCACAACGAGCAACAATTATTTATATCCCATTTTCTTTCTGCTGCAATAATTGATATTATTTCGCATTTGTGGTTATTATTCTAAAAATCTGTGTTAGCTTATTCTTTATTTATATTGATAAAATTCTTATTTATTACTATAAAAATTTAATAGAAACTGTAAATGCATAATTCGATTTAGATACGTATTTTAAAATACAATAATACAATCGCAATAATTTTATTTTAATTCCAATGTAAAACTCTAATGTAGACCATTCGAATAAGAACATCTCACTCGAAGAAGTGTTTTTATTAGATTAAACAGTGTTTCCCAACCTTTTTTGTACCATGCCCCACCTTAGCCTTTCTAAAATTCTTATCCCCTCCCCTATGTAACCATACATAATTTTTAATATTAAAAAATTGAATTGTTCACTTGAGAAACTTAAATGATAGGTTTTAAGAAGAAATCACTAGGAAATTGTTAACGAAACACAGTAAGTACATTTTTCAAAACAATGAATGTAATGAATAACTGAAATATTATATAATCCAAATAATTTTAATAAAGATTTTTCTAAATTAATTTATTATTTTAATTTAGTGAGATCCTTGCGCTTGATGCTTGCTGCACAGAAATTTTATATTAGGTTCCAATTTGGTTAGGTTCAGTCTCAAGTCTCCACGTTGTTATATCCAGCCGATTTTTTTTTACCAGTAAATCATTTACAGCACTAATTTCACATTCAACTAAAAATTAAGATGGAAACGGTAGCTATAGTTTTCTTGCATATTTGGTTGAATTTGGGTATTTGATTTCTGTTTCCTCACAAAGCCATGCCATCGGTCCTTTTATATTAAATAAAGTTTTAACTGACTTATCATTTTTCAATTCTGCGAGTTCTTCTTGATACTGCATATATCAATATATTGATATATCAGACAAATCCACTAACATTGGCTGCATCATCCATGTTGGTAAATCAATTTGTTTTAAATCAGAAATTCTTTCCTTTAAATCAGCCGATAGAATATTCAGATGATTGTTACTGCACATTTTTGGAGCCAATGAAACTGTTCAAAGTTTTTGTTGGTAATATGTTTCTGACATAACTCAATAAGGGCAATGAAAACAAATATCGCGTTTGCATCGACAAGAGTTTTATTTATTTCTTGAAGTTGCTTATTTAATATATTTAGTTTTTCAAAGATATCGGCTGAATAACTCACAAATGCTTTACCAACGATTGTTAACAGATACTTGATTTCAGGTTTGTCGCTTAAAAAATCACTAAGAGTATCAAACAGTTCCATAAATCTTTTCAAGCAGTTCCCTTTAGATAGCCATCTTACTTCAGTATGAAGTAAAAGTCTCACATGGTCTTAATTTTGTTCTTCACAAAATAGCTTGAAGAGACGCTCACATTTGGCATTAGCTTTAATAGCATTAACCCACTTTATTACTGAATGTAGTACTTCATTTAGAACAGGCGAGATGTTTTTAGCTACCAGTTTTCTCTATGAATAACACAATGCACAAGAATCATTTCTGGATTCGTATCTTTCATCAATTTTAAGCAGCACAAGATGTGATATTTTTCATTGGTATATCATTGACATCTAAGTAGTTTTATATATATATATATATATATATATATATATATATATATATCTTTGGAGGTAGTGGTGCTTTCTAATCTTTTACAGAACAACATTTCTTCAGCAAAATGCCCTTTATCAATATATCTTACGTAAGTTATCAATACTGCCTCACTGTCTCTCAAAGTTGATTCATCCATTTGCACTGAGAAATTTCTTGTTTTCAGCTTTTCAACAAGTTGTTTTTCAATATCTTTACTCATTTTGTTTATTCTTCTGCTAACAGTATATTGTTGCTGAGTGGCATAGCTTTTACATCTTTGTCATCTTTTTCAAGAACCGTTTTAAGAAATGCCGATATTGACGGTTTTATAAATTCGCTCCTATCAAATCTGAATTAATATGAGCACTAAGTTTCGCCTTCAAATGCGCCTCACGACGACCTCGTTTCATTGATTCGTTGGTCATTGCTGACATAAAAGACAAAAAGGAATCCGCTCATCGTGGACAGCGGGTATGAACCCAAATTTTTTTCTTGCATGCACCACTCATTTCACTATGGGCTATAAGAAATAAATATAAGATCAATTAAAAACTAAAATATAATTATGTGTTAAAATTAATTTAATGTGACATAGAGTAAACATATACGAAAAAATGCATATTTATTTAAATGTATATAACACATTTACTACACTGCCACCTCAAAATGATGTGAATTTTCAAAAATTTTACAAAATTTTCTGGAATATTATAGTTCTAAAATTAAAATAAATTAAAATAAAATGAACTACTCTATACAATGTATATATTTATTAAATCAACGAGCTTTTACAATAGTTTTGACGGACACTTATTTCAAATTAACACCAACTGAATGAAAATAAATAATAATTCGAAATGAATGTCTACCTGAATCTAAGTCCAATATTTTTTGAAACTGAAAATTGATGAAATATTTCTATAATTTAAATATGAACATTATACAGAATAATTGGGACATAACAAGGTAGTATACATAGCCCGACCCTGTACTGAATGAAATTACGGAAGAAATTACTCTATAAGGAATGCTATATCTGAATAGGCGTTTGCTGATAACATAGAAGAATTAAGGTACAGTTATAATATGTGGAACAACGCACTAAAAGAAAGAAACATGTAAGTTAAAGTTGATAAATGCAAAATAATGTATAAATTCCAGAGGCATTATTATAAAAATAAACGCCCATAAAATGGAATATATGCTCTACCCTCTAACGCCTTTGTACTCAACTCCCGGACGCACTTTTGTAACCTCGCAAACCTGTCCCCTAATTGTTTGATTTATGCGAACTCATCTCTCATTTCTTCCCTTCTTCCGCCTCGCGGCCCTTTTTGTGTTGCTATCCCGAGCCACCCGATCCCGTAGCTTTATAAGGCGATTTCTTCCATCACTCCTACGTACAGGTTTCTGGCTTCCATTGCAAAAAATGTCAGCTTGTCAATCAGCTCTCCCAATTGGGCCGTCCTCTTGTCTTTTATTGAGTCCTCCTCTTCTACCTTCGCCACGACATCTGGGAAGTCATCCGCTTTACGCGTCCCGCCGTCCCCTTTGTGGGGGCGGTCTCGCCAAAGCCCAGGTGTTCCCAAATGGGTTTAGTATAGCGTCTGTATCTGCTCCGGTCGTTTCTTGGAGACCCCAGCCCGGGATTTTACCAGGGGGTCAAGACAGCAGTTGGATACGCCGTGCTGCCTGCCTCAGCCACCATCGACGCCGGTACCGACCCTTTGCACCATATCTTTTTTCAATTGGACTCGGTTTACGATCATAACATTGACCTTCTTCTTGTTTAGCTTAAATCCTTATTCAGTGCTTGTCCTAGTGAGCTTGATTATGATATACTCTATTTCGTCTGAAATTGCAGCGATTATAAGCCTGTCATCGGCGTACAGAAACCCCACCAGGCCAATCATCAACATCGTTCCTTATTATGTAATCGCTGTATAGATTGAAAGGAACACCAGACGCAGTTCTAAACTGCTTGGAATAAATGTTATTGACTCTTATTGCTGAATTGCTTATGTATAGATTACGGTGGTCATTTAGCATATACCACAAAGAATTATGAAGTGTACCTTAACAAAAGCCTAAGAATAGTAGACAATGCAAAAAAACATGGGGACATTATCTTCTCTAGTATTTCTGTTAACTTCTCCGCTATCCAGTATCTGCTCCATTGTGGGCTTCCCGCAGTAGATGAAAAGCAAAATTTTATTAGAAGAAAATAAATGTATTTTCAAGGTTTAGATGCGGCTCCGAGAGAGAGCAACCGAATTGTGGATGGGTAAGATTATGTAAACTGTATGTATTGCGAGAAAAAAGAGATACATATATTTCATGAATAAGTGGTCTACATGATAGAGTTAGACAAAATGGAAATAATGCAGAGAGATGACTGGATGAGAACAGCAGAGGCCTTGAAGTCTGTAAATGGCTAAAGACAAAGGAGACAATAATTCAATTTGGTTTTATTAGGTACATCATTTTGTAATTTTTGTGACTTTTTATGGTAAGCAATTCAATTTTAGTTCAAAAATAATTTATATTTGCCTGTATGTTGTTCATATAGCATCAATGGTTTTATATAAAATAATGTAATGCGAATAATGACAATATACGTTTTTTATGTATATTAATCAATATATTAAGCGCTTTGAATTCTAGCTACATTTAACATTTGATATTTCAGCTCCCATTGTCCTAATTTAGCTTGTTAGGATGTAACCCTTTCATAATGATATACGCATGTGATAAGGATGTTGATGGATGATTGAAAATAACACGTTACAGTAAGACATTGGTAATAGTGATGCAACTTATTATTTAAGTAAGACGTAAAATGAAATATAAATGTTACGCACTCGCCACAGACAGTTATAAATTGAAAGTTAATATCATAGAAGATCTATCAATCATAATAATCGAACCGGAGGGGTTGTCCCGATGGTCGTCAATCAATCTTTAAGATTACGTCTGATTGTGAAATGTCAGGGCGAATTCATCCGGGGCTAAATGATTCCCAAACACATAAGCTCTCCATGTTTAATCAATGACCGTGTAATTATTATCGATCCGTGGATGGTGCGTGGGTCAAATAATGAATGCGTTATGTGTGTAACAAACATAAGGAGCGCAGTGTCAATAAGCAATAAATTCATACTCTAATTAGCGCAATAAACCGCCCCTTTATATTGCCAACTCGTATATTTCCCTTCGAGGAAAAATATGTATTTTCAGAATACGTCGCGCAAGCCCTTATTTGAACATTTATCACGCAGGAATTGTACAAAAGATGTGTGTAAATTCCACAAATTGATGGATTTATGGGGTTTGTAAATCGCCATACGCTCCTTGCATTTCAAACAGAGGGAGGATTATATGTTGTTTTTATTTTTATTCTGTTTCATATGGGAATACTATTCTGAATAAAATTTTACATAGGGACTCAAACTAGCGGCAAAGACACGTTCAAATATTCTTTATTACCGGTGACTACTATTATTTGATGTTATTGTCGTATAGTTTCTATATGATACTCGTATTGTTCAACAATATCAATTAAAATGTAGTTCTATTATTGTTTTGATGAATGGGATCAGTAGTAAGCTAATTACTTCGAATTATAACAATGTTTTTAATAACGCTATTTGAATAGTTTTTATGTAGATATGTGTCAAATCTCTCTATTATAGTTAGCTTATTTTAGATACTAGGTGTAATAAAAAATCGCGTTAACTTTTTACATAAAACCGGGATAAACCACTAATTGGTCCAAACTTAAATTACCTATAGCTACAAATGTTTGAGAATACAAACCAGGAATTATTTTATTTTATTTCTATTTTTTTCCGCTCCGTTACTCATCCATATCATTATAGGGATTTAAATTTCCATATTCTCATAATATTCATTTTATTTCTTTATTTGTTCATCTTGCCCTTTCTATCTTTTCTGTTTTCTCACTACAAATTGTTAATATTTTTCTCTGTATTAACTCAATCTGCCTTTCGTCTTCTATCCTTAAAATTCAGATACTTCCAAACATAATCACAGTTTTTATTATTGTGTTATATAACTGTTTAGTTTCCTTAGCTGTAAATTGCCTTATTCCTATTTTAATTTAAGCTGTATTACTAGTTAGTACTAACGTCTGTTAGTACTTTGCCTTTCCTAATTCCGCATTAGTATTATCCTACTATTTCACATTTGTGATCTATTTATATGTCATAATCCTGTAGCCACATTTAGTATTTTTGCCTGCCCACAGTTACCCCATTTAGTTCTTTAGGTATTCGCTTTTGCTTCCATTTATTATTTCTTACATTTCAGCGGTATTCTTTATATTTTGTTTATTAGTGTTTCTTAAGGACAGTAAACAAAACGAGTGGTGTTAGGAATCGCACCCCCGATCCAATGTGGAATTCCCTATAAGAAAATCTTTTCTTCTGTTTGTAGTTCGACCCCTGGTTCGACTGCGTATTAATGTGTTCCCGCTTTCTCTTTGAGTTATTTTCAGGAATTTATTTTTGTATGTATCATAGTCCGAGTCTGTCTGTCTTAACCTCTGTAGTTCTATGTTTATAAGCCAGATCTTCGCGATAAGGGCGTGCCATTTGAACTTGTCCCTATTATTAAATTTTAGAAATATTTTTTCTCAGAAATATATTAGTAGATGTTTTGTATTTACCGAATTATGGTTGATTAATTTCTTCTCCAAAGTTTACAGTTGCTTTGTCCAGTCTTTAGATCGTAATTCGATATCGTCATAATTTTTTCGATATCAGTATCATTTTTATTTTCATCTTTTCGGTGGGTATGCGTATGCACAGACCTTTATTCTTGTGGCACTTACTTTTCTCTCAGTAGCATCGAGCACATACTTCCTGATATAGGGTTAATGTCTGCTAGTATTAATTATATGTTTTATTTAATTGTCTATTTTACTATTGAAGTAAATTTATTGTTTATAATTTTGTATTGTTTAATAAAAGTTATCCTATTATATTTGTTTTGTATAGCTTTCGACCGTTTTCATCATACGTTCCTCTTAGATTGAACGTTCCTACTAGTATGTCTTCTACGGATGGTTGCCTTTCTTTCTAGTTTAGGTGTTCTGTTATTTGTAGCTTACAACATTATTCCTATTTCGGTCTTTCTTCAATCTGTTTAGTCCTTTCTGGAAAATATGTGGTTACTTCTTTATTATCTTACTTTCCATCTTCATTTACTTATAATCGATTTTTAAATATTCATTCTATTTTATCACTTTAAATAGTCGATTCAGTTAGATAAGGTTGTTGCTGTGTGGCTGAAATGGAAGAGTGTCGCTTTGACATCTCCAAAGCACCGCACTAGTAAACACCAGATTAACATCGTGACTGAATATTTTTTATCATCGCAGTTTTCAGTAAGTGAGTTCTAGGAGTGGTAGGTGTTTTATTGTTTATTTTATTGTTTTATTAATTGGATTATCGGAAAGTCGTATGATGCCACATAAGATATGTTGCATTAAAATAAAATACCAAAAATAGTATACGTATTTCCTGAAAATTACGTGAAATTTTTTAAAAAAAAATATTTAATCATATTGAACCAAAAACAAATCAAAATTTATATCCGATTAATCATCAATCTAAATTTTTATTAAATAAATTGTTTTCTAAAAATGTTGCACTAACATTTTTCAGGTATTACAGACCAATAACGGATACAGACATTTTTCAAAAGTAGTCTTAAAATCCGTTGACTGCAGTAAGACTACCTTTTATCTACCGGTAAACACAGGGCACTCATGTACAATTGTAACATATACCTAGTCTTCCCAAATTTCTTTCAATGCTACAAACCTAGACAATTATGATGTATTAGACTACTAATCTATTACTTATTACTACTCTGGCTTGAAGTAATGCGAGAGCGGGCCCGGGCCTGGCGGCGGAAAGAGGTGGGGTTTAGTTGGTGGGGGTTAAGTTCAAGTCCCCCACCCCTCTTGCAAAAAAAATTACTAATCTAATGCACTAATCACATGTCACTAGTCACATGTTTAGTTTCTTCTGGTATTATTACAGTTAAATGACAATTTGGTAGATATATTTATTAATCGCTTTTAATGTTAAAAGTAAGTATAGTTACGGTTTATCACCAATGACCAGGCCTATAGGCCAACTTTCTTTGTCTGTAGTGGGAAGACATATGTTGAGATGTCTGTGGAGCTTCATCACTTGCGGATGTAGATTCCTGTATGTCACTGGCAGTGACTGCACTTAGTGCCAATAACAATACCAATGCGATCGCTAAACCTTTCATAATTTACTACTTGTGTGTCGTGTGTTTCGTGTGGTAATGTGGCGTCTTAAGTACATATTTTATGAATGCCCAATAACTACTAGAATTAGATATGGGTATCAGATGAGGAAGATTATGTTTTTAGAGAATAAATGAGTTCATCAAGTACCTGGGCATCAGAAGCCTAATGGTGAACTTCCCAGGACCGCGGGGGAAGAACCGAAGGATGCTGGTGCGAGTATCATCATGCTACATGGAGCTCCGGTTGGGCCCATAAGATGACTGTAGAGGCTTATACCGGACGCCGAGGCCTAGACTAGCAGAAATCACGGTGATGACAACTACCACCTCACCTAGGGCCTCAAGAGACACGGCTTCCGGACATACCTCCACCATATGAACGGAGCAGTGACGGACATAGCGAAGACCGCAGGGATAGCGCGAAGCACCCCATCGTTCCATAGCAGTGATGGGAGGGCCAACGGTCGGTTCTGCGCCGGCGGATAGGAGCCTAGATTATGCTAGAAAGGATGATACCGTTTATGCTAGAGGATCATGGCAAATGGAAAGCAATCGCCCACGGCATCAGAGGGATAATCAGCCGAATGGCAGAGGAGGCGACATAAGACAGAGTTCCACCCAAGCTTGAAGTAATGCGAGAGCGGTCCCGGACTCGGGTCCTTCCGCACATAGGTCCGGTTGAGTTTAGCTGGTAGGTACCCTAGAAGGATCGGAATCCAGCACTTTCCGAGGAAGAATGCCAGCAACGCCTCTCGGGCGTCTATGAAGATTCCCCACCTCAGATCACACATTTTAAAACACTAGACTTACACAAAATTCTAATTGTCTATTTTCACCTCCTGCTGGGAGTGGTTGAATCCCTTGTAACTATAAGGATACAGGCCGTGCATACGTAAAGTACGCCATACTCTTGTATGTGCAATACCTACCTCAAGTTCGTGAAAGTAATAGAAAGAATACAGTTTTGAACTTGGTACTCGTATGATGAAAACGCCTGTTGTATTATCTACAAAGAGCAACAGTTACTATAAGGATACAGGCCGTGCATACGTAAAGTACGCCATACTCTTGTATGTGCAATAGCGATACGTGTAGAAATATTGAATGTGCGTGTTGAATGACTACGTTATACCGACTTAATAATGTTTTCTACTTCGCATGTTCAGAAGTAATATGACTGCTGGGCACTGCTCCAGTCTTACTCAAGTAACCCGTAAATATCTGTATATCCAGCATGTGTAAATGCATGGTGTATGCTAAATGTTGGCAGATTGGACAACGAATTCGAATTTAACACTTCTAATACTTTGTAAACGGCATCAGGTTTCAACTGTCTTATTCCACTAGACTACTAAGATTATGTAAGCATTAAGAATTGGATACATGTTTATAAATGAACCACCTCCTAAAGTATTGGACATTTCTCCTGAAACACCATGTATATACACTGCGCTTTGTTACCTTATAATCGAAATTATTATTCCCGTAGCGGTCCTGTCCTATTCATTTGTATCAGCGCCGCGCTATGCAATAATGTCATAATCGACGATAGACAGATTATGACATTATTGCTGACGTTACTTCTTTTCCTGTACTTTTTCCAACTGCTTATACTGTATAAACAAACAATAAACTCCTTAGAAATATGGTATGGCCCAAGCAGTAGGTTATTATATGTTAGTAAAAACTTTTGATTCTTAAAATTTAAATAAGATTTACCGATCCATCCATTACTCACACATTTCATAGTATATGTATTTATTATATTATCTTTTCAGCACTATAGTATATTGCCATTATCTCCAATAACATCGCCATGTACATTGGCTGACCTTCAACTTTTCAATGAAGCCTCTGCTTGCTACTTTTTATATTTGTTCTTCCTCTTTTAGTTTATTTCTCAGATCTAATTCCAAAAAACATTGTTGTTGTTTTTAGGTCCGTGATATAAACTGTCGCCTCTGGTATATTTAGTTATTTGTATCTGAGCTGTTTAATTAAAGTATTTGTGTATTTCCTATTATTTCCTATAGTTCTTGTTACCGTATATTATTCCTTATTGTTGTATAAATTAGTATACTAACTCTGTAGAAGCTGCAATTTGTCAGCCGGTTTAATGCCAAGTCTTACTAAATCCTTTATATATATATCTTCTTCACATACCTCTTTATTTGATAAGTTTATTATACTTTCATTGCTTACTTCTTGTTCTTCTTTGTATATTTGGTCCTCCTTTTAGAACTTTTAGAAATATTCATTTGCATTTCCTATAATTTCAGCAGCATTTATTGTAATCTTTGTTGCTTATCTTTTAGTGATCTCATATATTTTTGAATAGTATTTCTTAAAATTTTCATTTGTTCTTTACCTACATCATTTTTTAAAACATTTCGATATGTGTGCCACTTTGCTGATACAATTTCATATTACTTAACTAATAATAATAAAAATATAAATTAAAATTTATTCTACATAATTAAATACATTGTTTATAACATAATTTTTAGTCAATAGTAGCTGTACGTCACGACTACTAAATATAAAACCGCATTCGCATTCATTGAATAAAGAAAAATATATCTCTTTATGTAATTTTTCATCATATTTGAAATAACTATTTTCTTGAAAGTTGACAAATATAACAATAGAATGGTACTGATTATCAATGTGATTGATGAATATTTTTTTTCGAAACATTGGATGATATATCTCACATGTATAGGTCTATATTGTAATTATAAAAACTAAGCAATATCTTGAAAAACCCGATCTTCCTTTTAAAAGCTGTCGGTTTCGGCCGAAACTAAGATAAAAGACAATACATGATTTTTATTATACATATTTATCCCTATAATTTCTTTGCTTTCTTTAATACTCCATTGTAGTGATCTCTTAAAGAGCTTCTGGATGTAAAAGGTTCTTTACACGCTACCTAAGATCTGATCAAGAATCTAATACATTATAAACACTAAGCAATATCTTGAAAACCCCGATCTTCCTTCTAAAAGCTGTCGGTTTCGGCCGAAACTAAGATAAAAGACAATACATGAATTTTATTATACATATTTATCCCTATAATTTCTTTGCTTTCTTTACTACTCCATTGTGGTGATCTTTTAAAGAGCTTCTGGATGTAGAAGGTTCTTTACACGCTACCTAAGATCTGATCAAGAATCTAATACATTATATAATAAAAATAATGACATAAAAATCAAATTAATGATGATTATAGTTAGGATGTCCTAAAACAGGCGAGTCTATACGTTTATATGATGTAATTAATAATTCGTACACACATAATTCTTTATAAAATGTTTCAAGAAACCATCCCATATATTTTGTACTGCGTAGTAAACATAAAATATTTATTTATTCAAACTTTTTAATCATGTTTCCACATAAAAAATCGATACATAATTTTTTTTGTCTGTGCGCGTGGTGGTCAATTATTAAAAAAAACTATTCATCATTTAGTATGACTGGTAATTATTGTTACTTAGAATTAGTATATTGTTTTTAATTACGTTGTAATCTATACGAGGTTGGCGTGTTGTAAGGATACGTCGAACATCTCCATTACGTGTCCCCTGTGCCATTTTGGCCGTGAGCTTTGCATGCAGACGCGTGGCGTGTTAGAAAGTTATAAGGGAAAACCTTTATATGTGTCCTAGGTTAATTATTCTAAAATTGGTAAACACGCAGCTCATTAATTAGCCTGCTTACGTTTGAAGCAACAGTAAAACGCTTCCCTTAACTTTATCTTAACTGAAATTTAATCAGTTTAATTCATAATATATCAAAAGTTTATAGAAAGTTAATTTTATGAGCAATTATATTAAAAGCTGAAACTTAGTGGCATCAATTATGAAACTATATAGATAATTAATTACCCTAATTTGTAACATATAGTATGTTGTGTTTGATACACAAGATAATATTTAAATTCTTGTTTAGTCTTGTAATTGAACTGTATGAACAAAATCAACCTGTCATAAGATAATATTACTCCTGAAAAATAAAAATACATTAAAAGAGTCACTAAGCTCTGGTTTCCTCGAAAAGCGGCCGCTTTTGACGTCATTTACTACACATCAAAAACGTCATTTAAGTATATATAATTGAAAAACACAACATTTTTCATCGTAATGCATTGCTTTTTTGCATTACCTTGAGATATTACACTTTATGGGAAACCACATAGATTTATAAAAAACCGAAAACTTTTTTGGTGACGTAATAATGAATTTAAGCGACCCGTTCCGATGAAACCAGGGCCTAAGTATACACAGTATATACCGTATAAATGAATTTTTGGTTTGAAACATATACAAACATGATACAATGGTTAAACTGAAAGTAGCATATGCGGTGAAGGTTTCATAAATTTACTGCTTTAAATAAATTAAATGAATTTTAATTCATGTATGCATATCACAATATTCATAAACTTGTTCCCTTTTCCACTAGCGAATACGTATTTTACGGAAAATGAAAATAATATTATAGCTACATCGGTATTGCTGATATTTCACTTTTTAGTTTATATTATAGCTAAGTATATAAAATGTTGCACTTATTTCCCATTTATAAGAAAATATTTAATATGTATGAAATATTTGATATGAATATTAATTTTATTGTGAAACATTAGTAATCATGGTGGCCACATTTACACATGATGAAAACAACTAATAGTTAAGTTAGTAATATTTAAAATGAATGACAATAATCAAATAAAATCAGTTTTTATATAAATCTAATTTATAATGGTATTCACGTTGCTTTTATTTATTATTTCAGGTTATTTGGAACAAGGTCTACTAGTAACGGACGCATCAAAACTGCGACAGCATTACCTCCAATCAAAAAAATGGCGGATGGACATTCTCTCGCTGCTGCCGACAGACATCGCGTACTTTTGGTGGCTCCCGTACGAATGCCATATACAAGTACCTTGTCCAATAATAGTGAGATTGAATCGTTTATTCCGGCTGCCGCGTTTGTTAGAATGGTTCGAAAGGACCGAAACGGACACGAATTATCCGAACGTGTTCAGGATATGCAAAGTGGTCCTGGCCATCCTGGTGCTGATTCACTGGAACGCGTGTCTGTACTTCGCAATCAGCTACGCGATCGGATTCGGCACCGACAACTGGGTGTACAATTTGGACGGGCCGAAAAACTCGACGCTCACGCGCCAATATATTTACAGCTTTTACTGGTCAACGTTGACGTTGACAACAATAGGTGAAACCCCAGTGCCTGAAAACGATGCGGAGTATCTCTTTGTAGTTGCGGATTTTTTAGCGGGAGTGTTGATATTCGCCACGATTGTGGGAAATATCGGGTCGATGATATCAAATATGAACGTCGCGCGGGTTGATTTCCAGAACCGGATGGACGGTGTCAAACAGTATATGGCTTTCAGGAAAGTGGGCAGGGAATTGGAGGCGCGTGTTATCCGGTGGTTCGCCTACACGTGGGCTGAAAGCGGCGCGCTAGACGAAGAACGTGTTTTATCGGCGCTTCCAGATAAATTGAAAGCGGAGATTGCCATTAGAGTGCATTTAGATACACTCCGGAAAGTTCGCATTTTTCAGGACTGTGAACCCGGACTACTAGAAGCGCTCGTACTTAAATTACGACTGCAAGTAAGTGAGGGTTCGAATGCATTTTCGCATCGGTATTAATGTTTGCGTTGCAGGTGTTTTCCCCGGGTGATTATATATGCAGGAAGGGTGATGTGGGCAAGGAAATGTACATAGTGAAAAGGGGTCGGTTGCAAGTGGTCGCGGATGATGGGACCACTGTATTAGCAACCCTAGGAGCGGGGTCTGTCTTTGGCGAAGTGAGCGTACTCGACATTGCGGGAAACCGAACCGGAAATAGACGTACAGCAAACGTCCGGTCCTTGGGCTATTCGGATTTATTTTGTCTGGCCAAGGATGACCTCCTAGTTGCTTTAGCTGATTATCCCGAGGTATGGAAAGCTTTTACCCACTTACTTAAAGTAATGAGAATATTGATTGCCAGAATAACCTTCGGATACCCCATTGTTTTTATCATTGCCTTAACTGGATTTTATTGCCTTTAATAAAATCCGACGTACGTTTTATTTCCGCAGGCTAGAGCAACGTTAACTGAAAGGGGATGTCAATTATTAAGAAAGGATGGTCTACTCGATGAAGACGTCTTCCGCAAGGCAAGAGAAACGCAGGATTCCATGATGGACAGCATAACGCGGCTGGAGGGAATCGTCGATACTTTGCAGACGAGACTGGCTCGATTGCTGGCCGAATATACCGCAAGCCAAGCGAAATTGAAACAACGTTTGACCCGGATAGAACTGAGGTAATTCATCAACATGTGTTACTGTAATCGCGAAGGTTTAATAGACACATTCATCACACTACCACACACAGATGCTATTCAATAATGATTCATACATTAAGAAAGTCAAATGTGCTGAGCAATTATGAAAATTACGTTGATTTAATGTTATTAAACATCGTAATTATCAATCAACATGGAATATTTCTTGGTATGGTTCAATATATTAATAATATTATTAATAATAATAATAATAACTATACTATTACTGTACTTTTCTCAGAATATGAATCAACTTTAAAATTGACATACTTTTTACGTTTAATCTAGCCGATTTGGACTGTTTTATATGGTAATTGCGTGACACCGATCGGAGACATTTGTGTTTGGTTCAGTACAAATAAATGGTAAATTATCGCATAAAAAGTCCCTAGAAACATTGCTCAGAAGTGGAACTTAGATTCAGGTTATTTTTATGAAAACAATGCTAGACATAGACATTGTAACCGCGAAATAGAATATCGATTTTATGTTAGCATTAATATTAGCTTTATTTCATACACGCCGAAATCATAATTCCCCAAGTTAATAGTTCAAGTTAACTATTCTTATTTCATTAATTTATTTTGAGCACCTAATTCACCGGAATAGGGTATGTATTTATAAAAGTCATTTTGAAATCTTGAAGAGAAACTTTCGATCCAAACTATTATTATTTTAAGCATTTTAATCAATAATATAAATAACATATTCTCTATTAAATATGAAATAATTTCCGTCAATTAGATAGCTCACACAACTAAACACGTCGACAAATTCAATGCTTTTGTGAAAACCCGTTTTACTTGCATGGTAATCCATTTAGATGTGATCGATGGACTTTTATCCGAGCGCGTCAGATCAATTCTGGTTCAGTGATTTATTCGAATAAATGAATAAATTGTGTTGTGCGGAATCTAGTTAAATTATTTGTATCTATGTGCTTGGCATTAAAAAATTAGTACTTTTTAAAACTGGAATATCTAGTGAGGTTGAGAAATATTATAATCAACGTTTTCTCATGCTTTATTTCTTTTTAATTTAAATAATGTTAGTCCGTGCATATTTTCTGTAGCTAAATTAAAACACAACATTTACAACATTTATTTTTTTAGCAGTCCACCATAGAAATTGTTTTACAATTTTTAATGATCATAAGAATAATAATTTAAAAGTATATGTTCCATTACAAATAAACTGCTGTTCAAAATTATGTGTTGTCAGGCCCGATGTTGACGATCCCTGCAGTAAACGCTTTTCGCTCAGTTTTTTTGGCGCTTTATATGCCGGCCAGCTTCGTATATTCTTTAACCAAGATGTTTGTTTTTTCTTATAACTCTCTTCCCTATATCTTACCTTTCGTTATAAATAGTGGAATTCGGTATCTATTTCTTCTTAAATATGTGTAACATATGCTATTTTCCTGTGCTTTATTGTTGTAAGTAGTTCTCGATATACTTTGGATCTTCCCCGCACCTCTTTGTTTATTACGTATTTCACCCATGATATTTTAAGCATACTCCTATGGATTTACATTTCAAATACTTGTAGGCGGTTCATTGTACCTATACCTAGGATCCAGACTTCTACTCCATAAAGCTGTATCGATCACACATAACATTTAGTTATTCTCTGTCTTAGTTTTAGGTTTACATTGTCATTAATAGTGATTTCATTTTTATAAACGTGTTTAAGCCATTATTATGCGCTGTTTCTCCTGCCTATCTGGATCTAGTTGGACGATGATACTTCCTAGGTATTAAAGATGTGTACTCTCGTTATCTGTTGACTGTTTAGTACTAAGTTGTGTTGGCATATGGTCGACAGCAGCTTGGCTTGGTCTTTTTCACATTTATGCATTTCTTGGATATTCAGTAGTGCCTGCAGACCTTCTAAAGTATCAGAGAATAGTTTTGAGTGATGTGCGAATCTAATTGCGTTTATGGATTCTCCATTTATTTTTACTCCATGCTGTTCGTTATCTTTTTCTATAACTCGTTTGAAGATTTTATACTACAAACAGTAGTAGGGACAATATGCAACCTTATCTCATTCCTCTCTGGATTGCAATTTCTTGTATTGTATTGTTTCCCACAGTAACTATAGCTTTTTGTCTCCAGTACAAGTTTTTTATAAAGCGAATACCTTTGTGGTGTACTCCGGTATTACGAAAAGTTTCTATAAGTTTGGAATGTTGCACTCTATGCAACGCGTTTTCAAAATTGATTTGTCGTAAAATGTAGTAAAACTTGTATTGCAAACAATGCCTTCCTAGTGCCCAAGTTTTTAATGAAACCAAACTGCATCTCCTTTAGGTTCGTATTTATTCTTGATTTTATTGTGAATTCTCAGAAGTATTTTGAGTGTGTGACTTATAAGCCTAATCAATATGAAATCTTTTAAATTTTCGCTTTTTGATGTTTTAGGATCGAGATAAAAGTAGATTTTAACCAATCCGTTAGTATTTCTCTAAATTTATATACCGCATTAAAAAATTACTAGCCCCTGTATTCACCAACGTTCCATAAATGTAAAAATAGCTATTGAACCCATAAGTATTCGTTGTTATAGCGACAATAAATACATTATCTAGGGAATGTAGTTACTTTAAATTATCTCTATTGGATTCATCTAACAATTAAACGAAAGGTGTTATCAAAGCTGCAATCACAAGCACTATTCAAGGTGTTTCACATTTGTTTTGGCTATATCTGTCACAATTTGTCCATTCAATAGCATATGGGATGTTGATGAATACGGACAGAGGAGTAGAATATTTTCTTTATCGATTAATTTCAAGACTTTGGTGGTAATTACGTGTGGGCCGGACGCCTTCCTGTTCTTGGCTATTTTCTTCAAGATTTCGAATCTTCCTTCACAATTTTGCTACTGGTCTTTCTCATTGTTTCACAGATCTTGAAACAATTCCTTTATATACGAGTCCCAAGTATTCAGGACTTCTAGTACATACAGTATAGGCATTATTTTAGTGTATATGCCAGTGTGTATACTTCTTTCAACTTCCTATGAATATTTAAAATATCGTATTTTTGCTTACTTTTCCTTGGCAAAGTGGATATCTCTTTTTATTTGGTGTTACTGGTAGATTATTTTATATTCTTCTATGTTATTCATTTCCGTTCTACGTAGTTCCATAAGGTCAGTATCTCTGTAGTCATCCATTTTTGTTTTCAATTGCTTCTGCTTCTTTATGGTTTTCTATAACTACTTCTACTTCGTTCTTAAGGGCTGAACCCTTTCGCTATTTTATATGTTTTCACCAGGCTTTGTTCATTTAACTCTTGTCCTAGTTTCTACTTCTTGCAGTCGTAGTAGTAGTTTAGTTTAGATTAATGCGCGAACTTTTTGTTTCGTTTTATATTGTTCTTTTGTAGCGCGATACTGCGATACTGCGACAATTATTTGGTTTGTGCTCATTATAGAGATTTGCATACGGCTGTTCATTATCAGTGTGATTTCCCATTTCCCACTGATGTGTATTCAGCCGCCAATAGAGGGATCTAGAGACCCCGAAGAGGTTTTATAAGTAATCCATTAATTGCTTAATGCCGACTAATAATAAATGTCACAACGTATGCGATGTCTTTTTCACACATGTTCAATAACAACCCGGAGTTTAACAGAGTTTACAGTATACTCTTTCTTGTACGATGATACGTCAAATTTTAGTGACGCATGATTGTCTAGTTACTACTACTACTTTCAGTAGTAAAATAATGATTTGGCGGGGCAACTTTGGAATGTGTGAGAGCGATAACGTTGACTGGTGCATACTTCTACTGTTACCGTTTCAGCGAATATGCACCTTACCCCTGCACCACGCTCACTAGGGTAGAAAAAACCCGGGCGGCGTGCACCTCTTCAGCGGATGCTAAGAAGGCGTGTTTGCCTATAAATAACGTGCATGCACCCCTAAACGGCAGTCAGTTCTCCCTGACCAAGACTCAGAGGACTGATTCACATTACCCGACTATCGTCTTGAAACCGATACTTGAGACTCGATGGATCGGGGAGGATCGATTTATTTCTTTGCAGCTATCAGCTTACACTGATAATTGTGCCCCATATTCTTCCTGTGACGTTTCTCCCTCACCACGACTACGTTGATCCTATGATCCAAGGAGCATCACTGAGGATATAATTAGACGACAGAAACTCTTTTAAATCAGAAAAAAATAATAACTTTTAACGCGATTAATTAATCGTATAAATAATAACAGTATAAATATTCATTACTAATAATTATTAGTAATGAATATTTATACTGTAATTTTCATAATATTTAGAAGTACTACTAGATTAGAATAGTACCATTATAGACAAATTGTATTACACATCCGCCTATAACGACCGAACAATAATTGATTCATTATTAACCTAGGTCAATACTATACTTTCTGAAGGAAACTAAGTCTGGAAATATCACTTATTTATTCAAGAACTTGCATTTCTGCTTACTTTGAAGAAATTACCGAGTTGTGTTTGGGACTTGACTATTCTTTCTTCTCAGTCCGTGCTTCTCGATATCCTCGTCTAGATATCGACCCTGTAGGGGCTTTCAATATATTTATTTATTTCGATGCACAAGTAGAATTGTAAAAATTATCAATATTTTAAGAATAGTTACAACTGACAATCATATTCTTAGTAAGCAATCAATCACGATGACAGTCAGTACTAAAAACAATTCCGGAGTAATTCCCCCAGTCGGATCTGTACACGAACGTGTTGAAAACAATTTGAACAAACACGCAAGCAGTTTAAAACTAATATCAAAGAAAGAGAACTCTAACTCCAGAATCGGCCACCTGGAATGTAAGAAGCATGTACATGACCGATTAAAGAAATTAGAAGGATGCTAATAGACACAACCTAGGAGATAGTGAAATGCGATGAAACAGCTGCGGTGAATGTACCGTGGATGAATATAGGGTGCTAAACGCCGGAAACGAATAACCAGCCCACTACAACGTGGTGGCCGTGATCATATCTAAATCACTAGCGAAGTCGGTTATGGAATCGATACCGGACAGAGTAAACTTAATCAAACTCAAATCAAAACCATTGAATACCAACATATACATAAGGTATATGCACCAACATCGTCAGTCAAGAGGAGATCGAGAGCTTTTATAAAAATTGCATCGAAGCATTTTTTACAAGAGAGAGTAAAAAATGCACACATGGTTAACGCAAAAGTGGGAAAAGACTTATATCAGAACACAGTGGGCAGTTTTGGACTGAGTCAAAGAAACGATCGAGGCGATCGCCCTATTCCGTTCTGCCAGGAGAACGACCTCTCTATAATAAACACCTTCTTGAAATTACATCAAAGAAGATACCTGGAAGTTGAACGCGAAGACAGCACAACATCCGTCAAAACATACTCAGGGTCAGATATAGAATATAGAAAAGTCTGAGAACAGAGCATCGGGTGTACTGTATGATGTGAGTGGTAAGGTAAAACAAGGACTGCAACAAAATGTAACTGAGTGGGCAAATTATATAACCAAACTATTTGAAGATGATAGAACAACAACACTGCTGGTTATGGAAGAAAATAATATTAAAGTTTCAAAAAGCCGCAAATCAGTAGGGCCAGATGAGTCTCCTTGTAAAGTATATAAACTAATAGACGACCAAAATGGCCAAAACAAACACAGTTCATTGCAACAAAATATACACCAGCGGCAAAATTCCAAGCGATTGGCTTAAATCAGCATTCATAACAATACCAAAGAAAGGCATGGCTAAAACGTGCGATGATTATAGAACCATGAGGCTAATGAACCATTTTCTGAAGGTCATTCAAGGCAGGATATATGCTTCTAGAAAACATCATTCAGGGTGAAATAGAAGGCAGTCGGGAACCAGACCGGAGAAAAACGTGACTGAAAAATCTACGCGACTGATACAAAATCAACTAATGCACACTTTTAGTTGCCGTTGATAAAGTACGACTAGCTTTATAGCTACACTTTGAGAAATGTTTGATATATAATATTTTCCTAATAACGTAAGCACAAAAGAGCTGCGGAACAACAAAAATACCGAATAGGGATATAAAACAGACCGACTAGTAAATAAAACTAATACAATTTAAAATAAAAGATAAAAATACAAATGCAAAAATATCTATCTAAATACAAAAAAAAGTATATAGTAAGTACAAAGAAAAAAGAGAGGAATTGAAGATAGAAATAAAGAAAGCTAAACAAAAATCATGGACAAAATATGGGAAAAAGATTACAGAACATTTTAGAGACAATCGAAAACTATTTTATGAACACAAAAACAACTGAGAAGAAAGATAAAATATAATATGATAAATATAAAAAGCAAAATAAGAGACATAATAACACAAGAAGACAAAATAATGGAGATATGAAGTAAAAGAACCGATAAAAGAAAAGAGAGTTTTGGAAGAAAGGATGGACGGATTATAGGAGATACATGGCAAAAAAGTAAGGTAAGTACCCGAGATAGATATCATTACACCTGCGATGATAAAGTATATAGTTAAAGAAGGAACAACACAACTAACAGAAGTTCTGAGTGATAGTACAGACAATAAAAATACCGAAATAATGGAATAGTATTGCCAATATTCAAGAAAGGAAATAAGAGAACCTGCAGTGATTCGTTTAGTAGATATTTCTAATTCTAGTCTTAAAATTCTATCATCCTAATAGTATACTATTATATTTGATAGTTTCCCATCCTTGAGTAACTTGGTTTTCTTTGAGCATGGGGTTGTTTTTCTATTTCCTGCAGGATTTTCGAAATTTACACAAGACAATACTATGGTCGACGAATCTAAGTGACATAATATCCAAGATGAGATTTGGATGTATTTTCTACCTCTCGAGTTTGGCCATATGTTTTTATACTAGATTTGCCTTATGTGCACTAAATGAACTGAACTAATAACATCTATTTCCAACACTTCGCCGGCGTGAACTTATCCTCTAACATTTCTATGTATTCGCCATATCCGTGGCGTAGCATATTCTTTTCGACATTTTCGATGTAGGTTAAAAAAATAGCTATATAAAATGGACCCTTTTGTTAACAAAAAACATATATGGACCTATTATCAAAATTATCCAAAATTCGGCAAATAACTAGAATAATATGTTATACGGGGGTTAACTTTCTTTTTATATTTCCTCACTAAAACTGTCTTTATCATAACGTTGACGGTATACGTACTCAGAACGTTTTAACGTACAAGCGCAATTTAAGTTATTTACAATAACAAAAGTACATTGATGAACTTGATTCCACATTTAGCGATGAATCACAATCAAGAACCAGTACTTATCGATGTTTTTTTCACTCAAGAACGAATTTCGTCAAGGTCGTTCAAAATCGGTTCTCGTTCCGGAAAATATTGTTGTTGTGCCTGAACTGGTACTGCTAGAACGTCTTGTGACTTATCGTGAGATTAAGATACAGCATACATTCAAGATTAGGTATGAGGACGTGCGTTATCTTGTTGAAAAATGAGTTTTTATTTTAGTATAAATTAAAAAAACCTGTCGATAGGATCCTTGTCTCACTCCCTTCATTATACAAATTCCGTCCGTTACATGGTTCCCGACTTTCGTCCTTGCTGTTTGATTCTAATACAGCTTCTTGATGGCATTTATCTCTTTGCTGTCAAAATCTATACGCTTAATTTGTTTTGTGCTTTACATTGTCGAACGCTTTTTCATAGTCGATCTAGCAACAACATAGATTTTTCAATTAATCCAAACACTTCTGTATGAGAACTTGCATAGAGAACAAGGCGTCTCTTGTGCCTGGCCCATTCCTGAATGCAAACTGTGTTTCGTCGATGTGTTCTTCTATTTTTCGCCATAAACGAATATGTAAGATAGAAATATGTTGAGTGCGTGGTTTATAAGGCTGATCAGCCTGTAGTCCTAATAGCCTTTTGCGTTAGGTGTTTTTGGCAGGTTAATGAAAGCAAACCAGTGGTGTACATGTGGTTAAACAGCTTCAATAGGGAATCGTTCTTGTCTATGTCAATCAGTTGTAAAAGTGTTCAGCATTCAGTTCGTCTTGTCCGGATTTGCTTGTCTTAGAGCTTTTCTGTTTCATCATTTTCTGTCCGGTTATCGTGGAACAACATTTCAATTAAAGCTTTCCATATTGCCGCTTGCTCTTTCGTTTCCACCAGAAGCTTATTTTCATTATCGAATAGTTTTGTAATGGATCTTCTTGTGGTGTTATTCGTGATTTCCTTAATTCTTTTGTGCAGGTTGGAATGGTCGTGTCTGTCTTCGAGATCTTTATTTCTTTACAAATATCATTAATCCACGCCTCCATTGCATCTCTTACCGTCTTTCTGATTGCTTTCTGAATGTTTTTATATGTAGCTTGCTCGCCCTGCCCTTTCTGCGTTGTTCCATTAGATCCATGATTTCGTCGGTTATCCACTACTTCTTCCCATTTGTATGGAAGTCTAACTGTTTTACTGCTGTTTCTTTCAGAGTTTCCTTGAATAAGTCTGTAATGAAAATTAGATTTTAACAATTACTTATACGATTCTACTCATATCACTTCTAGTTCCGAGTACTTGGATTCAATTCTTATGGGTCATTCACAATAACCGCGGTAGTGGTAAGGTAGCGGTAAACAATGTTTTGCATGGCAATAACAATTCAAACGTTCGGAATTGGGCAGTAATACTATTCGATAATGATATTAGAGATAATTACACACGTTCTGTCATAGTTTTACTGTGCTACTGTAAACGTCATTTTTATACTGAGTGCAATTTCGCTTGCCGCTGCGTTAATCCTACCACGCTTATTGTGAATGGCCCATTAGAAATTAAGCGCGCCATAAGGGTACTTGATATATCGAAATATTTAATGAATGACTAGTTGTATATAACAATTAACCTAAAATTCAAATAGAAAAAAAGGCTTTTACTACTGTTACATAGCGTGTGGTAACAATATGGTGTAGCTCCATCCGAATTTGATTCGTGGCTCCCATCGTACTATGTCTTTGATTAGTATTCTATTAAATCAACGGCTATACCATATACTTAATACCATTATACAAGATAATGAGATTATGATTTATTGAATTATAGATCTGAGACTGGAACGGATAGCCCGGAAAACCTGCAAGTGCCGCCAACAGGCCGCAGGAGGCTACACTCGTTCGAAGTCAGCAGGAACCCAACCGCCAACAACTCACGGCATAAAACTATGTAGCCTCACATGCCTACGCGCATAGTTCGTTATAAATTTCCGACCAAAGAACTATTTTTACATGTACATATAAGATTACCGTTAAGTAACGCATGCAAGCACAACTACAATTCCAATTATAAACAGCTGGCTAAAGTGGCAAATTGTTTCATATCTTAAAATTTTAACTTTGTATACAAACAAACAGCTGATTTTAATTGTTGCAAAATAACCAAAAACACGAATATTATGTTTGAAAAGTGATATATAATTTAAGTTGAATGTTTTTTAGATATAATTATTATATATGGTGATTGTCTCCCTACATTTTGGGGGAAACTATATCGTTTTGTTTATCATCAGTATTGTATATTATCATGTATTAACAAAAAGGATTGCGTGTAGGAGAAATGGTAAATAGTGCGACGTATACAAAATAGCATTACGTTGATATAAACATATATCTTACACAATTATTACGTAGGTATAATATCGCACATGTAATGCAGGGCCACGTCTTATATTATACGATTTATAAGTTAAAATAAATGTTGTCGTATTTTAAAACTCAGTCTTCAATGATAATCATATTTATTGGAATGTAAGTTTTAAAACTTGACTATGCTAATGATATTTCAAATTTAATTACAATTATCATCAATATATTTACATATATATATATATATATATATATATATATATATATATATATATATATATATATATATATATATATATATATATATATATATATATTACAAATGCATTTCGGCTTTTGATTTGTATAATTATCATAGACGTAACTTAAAGATTTATGGTAACACCAGTTGCAAACGGCTTCTATCGAATGTTCAATTGTCATAGTTACTACCAAAGTAGCAACCACTGTAAATTTCCCTAAATTCGAATGTATATCAAAAAAGTTTATAAAAGACAAAAAAACGTCTTTTTTGCACTCGTCCCTTCGAAGGGTCTTTAAATACTGGGCTCGTGCGTCAGCACATGGCTTATTGGACTTGTTAATGGATATACTGTTAAACATGTCGCCCTACTGCATTATGTGTGCGATAGATCGGTTTACACCAACGTTAGTTAGTAAGCTTAACAAACTAAAATTGTTGATTGTGTTAATATGGGGCCGTGTTGGTTAAGTATTAGAAATTAACTGATTTTAAGATGCACTGAAGCATTCGACGGTTGATCGTGAATTTTTAACTAACTCATTAATACTGCAAGAAAATTAAGTTTAACAAACTCGTATTAACCCCTCCTGTATTCCAGTTATCATTTAAGAAACTAAGGTCTACAAACTATAACTATGGAATATTTTATTCCCAAATCAAGATACCGTATATTCCAAAGTATTGCAACCGGCGCGATTCTGTTACTTGGTCCGTTTTTCTTCTATGATGCATCGACACGAATTAACTACTTTAATATAATAAATTTTTATTAACTTTACGTTGGTACAATCGGAGATTAATACAACTGCAATTGAGTATTAGATATATGAATTTCAATATAGAATTATTGTCATATGGCTTCCTTAGCTGGCATATTTGTTCAAATAATATATAAATTATTTGAATTAATCATGATCAGTAGGTAACTATATATTTTTTTGCTAAATTGAAAGTATAATTATCTAACAGAACATATAGTTATTATAACGATGAAGCTTGCTTGAACGATAAATGGTTTGTAGATTTCTCAATCTAGAGGTATTTATATATTACATTTAAAGTTTTATAACACATTGTTATTGATAAAATCGAAAAATAACCTTGATAATCATACACAAAGCTTTGGTTCATTATTGACTGGAATTCATGCTAAAAGTTTACTCATGTTATTAAAGTTACAAAAATGCGTAATTATAAATATTATTAATATGCAAACACTAATCGCGGATTAATCAGTAAAGGCGACTATATATATATATATATATATATATATATTTATTATTATATATATATATATAGATATATATATATATAGATATATATATATATATATATATATATATATATATATATATATATATATATATATATATATATATATATATATATTTTCAATTTTCCGTAAACGGCGTAGTTCCGGTTTTGTATTACCTTCCAATAATCATAGATTCACATAACTACAATTTTAATTCTATTCTCAGATTAATCAGTTTTCTATAAGTTTAACAACAAACGATTTGATTGGGTCTATTTTTTCTACAGATAAATAACAAAAAAAAACTAACATTGCCATTAAACTATAATTTTATTTTTCAATTAATATAATATCAAGCATGGCCCCAACAATTAAAAAAAAATACAAAATGGCAACCCTGTCTTTTCTGAAATATACTTGTGTTACACCATCTAAAGCTACATATTTTTTGTTGAGATATAATTATTTATTTTTATACATAATATTATTACACAAATATAATATGTTGCAATGTAACTTTTGTAACAAAAAAATATATTTATAAAATAGGTAATGTTAAGTTCGTCCTAGAATTCGTAAGCTTTTAAATGTCAAAAGAATATATTAAAGCTAGCTGTTATAAAATAGACATATCTATTTTCATAAATGTTCTATTAGTTATGTTTTATAAAAGATGACAAAATAATTTTAAGACAGTAGCTTTACATAGGTCATAAATTATATAAATATATTTCTTAAAGAAGCCTTAATTATTGTGATATGACTAACGTTTTTAAGTATATATAATTCATAGACAAAGCTCACTTACTCATTATATTGTGAAAGAATGTTGGGAGCTTTGGTAGACAAAAAAATGATTATTGTAATTTTTATCTGTAGAACAATGGATGAAACGAATAAATTTTAAAACCACAAATGTTTTTGTATTTCTATTGTTATTTGTATGTGTTAAATGTGAATTTATTTACTTTATTATTATTTTCCGATCCAAGTTGGTAAAATCGTCTTGCCTTATCCTCTCCGTGCTTTACGCCGTCGTGTGATGCATGCATGTAAATATGTATGGCGGCAACACTGAAGCGACATATAACTTACATGTTGTATTGATGTCATTTAGCGTCATGGGGATAGGAAGTGCAATTATAATATTCTTCATGGTGTTTGCTGGATTTAAAACACCTACGCGTTGAAAAGGAAGAGTGAAGAAACATTGTAATAAATGTTGTAATTCGTTTAGCAATCCGTAGTATTACGTACTTACGACTATTGTTCAAAATTTATATACTACGGATTGCACAAAATATGAACTGTTTTTATACGAGCTATATTTGACTCTAAATAATTTGTCACTCGGTGGCTATGAATAGCGGCGACGGGTAATAGCGGGTTCTGTTCAAACCGCGAGCGGTTGAATTACAATATATTAAGAACGTAGATAAAGACGTTTATTATAGTACCTCCGTGCTACTCGTGGGGCGGACTTATTTACCAAAGTACAGAAACAAAACGTATGTAAAATATGCCTATGATAATAGAAAAGGAATATGAACTCCTACGGAGCAATAACGAAGAAATCGTCAACAATCTTAAGGGTCTATATACCAACGACGCCAAGAAGAAAATATGCGGGGCGTCTAAATAGAGGATGAAATAAATACCTCTAAGTCAAGCTTATCGGTATAAGAGGCCAGAGAAAAGGCATCACAGCTTTACAAACTCCTAAAAGACTTCAAACCAAATAAGCACCAGAGATCTGATGGCAACGCTCCTGAGCCAGACCAAAATAGCTAAACGGCATCAACACGAGCCCAAAACCCAGACTATGGAGTGAGGTAATAAGGTTGAAAGGTATTCACAGAATCGCAAAGGCGTTCCAGAGATCCTAATCAGAGCAACAGACCAAGTATGTATATAAAGCCATTCTTGACTCCATAATCGGCGGGAAGAAGGGACAATTTAAGCCCGCTTTCTAAAGGCGCAACAGAGAAAGATACGACTGTCTAAAGGGCCAAGAGGCCCAGTTCAAGCCTTAGAAATGAGCCGAGCTGAGGAAAGGTCAGAATTATGTTGGCATCTCCATGTTACGGAGAAATCCGATAGGCCCAACGCTGGAAATAACTTTGTCAGTTGACTCAGTGTCGGCTGACAAAATCAAAGCTAACGTAGAGAGAATCGACTATGGGTTCGGGCAGATAACTTCGAGAGAGCGAAGGAAGACTCAATGGCTTCAACAGCTTGAATTTGTCTCCTACGAGAAAGAAATCCTAACCAGTGAAAGTGCCGAAAGAGCTTTACTGTCAAACACAAAGGATGCAGGCTCAAAGGAACCTAAAGGCCGCAAAAAGCCTAAAACCCAAGGACTACGGTAAAGAAGGAAATGAAAACAAAAATACAAAAAAAACAAAAACTAAAAAATATGGTGATAAGGTGCAACCAAATGAACCCCATCATTCAAAAACAGCATCTAGTGCCCTACATTTGGTTGGTTTGGTTTTCTGCAGGAGCCCTGGGCCAACAGGGGCCAGATAAATGGCCTACCAACGAACGTCTGTAATTTGGTATACGATACTAACTGCCCCAAACCAAGAGCATCCCTAATGCTCAGAAAACACATAATATGTGTACCTGAATTCACTACAGGAAACCAGGCAGTGGCAGCCGTGGAAATTCCAATGACGGTAGGCGCGGGCAAGAGGCTCTTTATCATGGCCTAGGCGATGAGAACCATCCTCGCCAGAGGAAACAATACCCTCGTGGTCATGGAAGGGTAACAAGCAATACATCCTATGCTGCGATGCGCATTTTACATATGGGCCAGCACGGACGACAACAATCGAGGTAAGGAAATCGTTGAATTACTATGTACCTACTAATGTCGTTAAAGTTATTAACAGGGGGAATAAACCCACTTTGATAAATGCAATCAGAAATTGAGTTGACTGTGACCCCAAATGTGTGTCGGTATTTGCTGCGGGGTGCTCAGGGGCCATGGTTACTTGCTTACCTCCGGCTTATACGTCGTATTTCCAGGGTCAATGTTTAGGTAAACAAAATATGAATAAAGCTATATAAAATAAGAAATAAAATATATTATCGGAAAGAAATAATAATAAAATTAAATTAAAATATAATATACATATATAAAATAAAATACGTTCTTGGAAAACGGAAACAAAAACGGTAATTCGGAAAAGAAAATAACGGTCTTCATGAGCGGACTTTTAAGTCCTAGACGTGAATTTTCTTTATGATGGAAGAGTCGTCGCCTCGTAGCGAATAGACGACCAGTGACCAAACCTTAATTACGGTGTAGGCTCCGGCAAATTTCGAAGCCAACTTGGCCGTAAATCCTTCCTTAGCGTCGGACAGGTGATGCTCCTTCCTGAAAACCCTATCACCCACGTGGTACCTCCAGTCTCGTAGCCTCAAATTATAATTACAACATTGTGATTCTTGGGCGCGTGCTATGTTTAGTCGTACGAGTTTAAACATCTCTGATAACTTCGTGAACGACTCTTTGGGCTAAGTTCTCCTTGTTGAATTCCGTCATTTCGGAGCAGGGCGGCAGGCGGAGCTCTCTTCCGAAGTTAAGGAAGGCGGAGCTCTCTTCCGAAGTTAAGGAAGGCGGGGGAGAAGCCCGTAGAGTCCTGTATTGCGGAATTTAGAGCCATCCTTATTTCTGGAACATGGGTGTCTAAGTTACGGTGGTTGTCTCCGGTGAATTGGACCAAGATGATCGTCAGGCATCGGTTAGCCCTCTCCACTAGAGTCCAGCGATGTATCGGATAATTGTTTGAAATTTTTGCCGGTAAATTGGGTTTCATTGTCACATATAATTGTCTTCGGCATTCCAAAGTGACAAACTATATAATTAAAGAAATTATCAGTGCGTACTACAGCGGTGGCTTACAGAGTGGAACTACTTCCACCCATTTCGTAAATCGATCCTGACATACGAGGAAATATTAGAATCCACTTGTGGACAAGGGAAAAGGGCCCATCAAGTCTATACTCACGCATTCCCACGGTACAGGGATGTTCGAGTCTTGAATCCGGCAGGCATTTGTTGCAGCGGTTTATATGTTTGGCATGAGCTACAATTTCTAACAGAAAGAATGACATCTCGATTCATCCCCGACCAATAAAATCTTTAGGATATGCGCACAATGGTTTTCGCAATTCTGAGATGTCCGGCTGTAGATTCGTCGTGATTATCCTCCAATACTATAGTACGTTCGTCTTTCACAGTACTTCACTGGGGAACATGAGCGTCTTCTTTTCAATCGGAAGGATCCACTCAATGTCGATATAGAAGACTTGGATCTTATAATCAGAAAAATTATCTGTAATTTTGCACACATTATTATAAGGCCCTGGTATCATTGGCAGGAGGAAATTTTGTCCGTCACACACAAATCTAGTTTTGGCAAATATTCCACAATATCTTGTTCGGGGAAAAGGGGAGAGTATCGGCTAGGAGATTCAGGGATCTTTTACGGTAGGTGATGTCAAAATCAAACTGTTGTAGGAACATAATCCATCGGGCTAAACGTCCGGAGGGATTCTTCAGCGAGTGCAGCCAGGCCAATGATTGTTGATACGTAATATCATATATGTGGGACTTGTAGCGTTCGAAATAGGGACTCATTCGCTGGTTAGCCTAAACAGTGGCTAGACACTCTTTTCAGTCACGGAATAGATCTTCTCGGCTCATAGTGAACGATTGGCATAGGCGATGACTAGTTCCAGGAATTGTATCTAGATGGCGCCTAAGCCGTTTTCGGACGCGCTGGCCTGCAGGATGAACGGTCAGAAGTTCGGGCTAAAATTGGAGGGTTAACTAAACAGATTTTTTGCTTACCAAGGCTTTTAATTGGTCGGGACCACAAGTAAAGTTTGCTCCCTTCTTCAAGAGGGCATTTAGTGCTGTTGCGGTGTCGGTGAACTTCGATACAAATCGTCTGTACCACGAAATAATTCATAATTCATTCATTCTCAATTCCTTTACGTTTCGTGGCGGCGGAAATTTCAAAACTGCCTCTATATTTTGTCGTCCAAATATGCAAAAGCAAATGGTTCTAGCTCCGGACCGATGACTGAGGCCAAGGTGATTTTCAACCATAAGGGCGGAGTAAAGATATGCTAAAAGAGCTGAAAATAACTTCAAGACTGGGGGGAGCGTCTCGAACAACGGTCGCGATGAATGGGGTATTATTATCCCGTCGTGGACGATCTCCTCAACCAGCTAACGGGGAGCAGCTCTAACAAGGTCTATGTGGATGCCATTCCGTCATAATAAGGGATACATTTGATACTACAGTTATGAACCTTGCACAACGTACAATGAATACCATCAACTGCTCGAGCAAGAAGGAGGGCCTTACCGTCAACCCAAGGAAAATAGTGATGGTTCGATTTACACGGAGAAGGAAGCTTAATCTAAGGTCGCCCTCCCTGAATGGAAAAATACTAGAGTTCTCGACAGAGGCTAAGTATCTAGGAGTAATCATAAATAAAAGACTCACGTAGAACCAACATTTGGAAAATTCATGTAAGGACCATAGCGGCTGTTTGGATATGCCGCAGACTCTTCGGCAAGAAATGGGGGCTAAAACCGAAAATGGTACTATGGACGTACCTCGCGATTGTCAGGGTCATGGATCACCTCTTTGATGGCGCAAGATAAAAGAGAAAAAACCCAAGCTAGGCTGCAGCCGCTCCAAATGCTGGCATGTTTGGGCGCTACAAGAGTAGCATAGCATATATGATGGTAAATTTGCTCCCATTACACAAACAAGTACAAAGAGAAGGTCTATTCAGTGCTCTTCGACTAGGGCTGGGATGTCAGGTGCACATGAAGGTCCTGTTCCAGCTCGGAAAGAAGTATCTGACATTCGATTTCGATGAGGCTTTTGAAGTGATCATTATTGACCGCCGGAGTAACACTTAAAAGAGCACACACCTTAAGGAACAAAAATCAATAATATGGTACACTGACGCATCAAATTCTGCAGAAGGTACCGGACTTGGCATATATAGCGTAGGATAAGACGTATCGGAGGTAACAGGCCGGACGCCTACTATCCTACTAGCTGATCATGGCTCTTGAGAGATGTGCACACGTCTGCCTTGAAAGACGGCTTAAGGGAGTGCGTTCTATATCCTCACAGATAGCCAGGTAGCTTTAAGCGGGCTAAAAGCTATAACTATAACTATGACTCTAAAGGGAACAGACTCTCTGTGATGTGGGTACTTGGAAACGAGGGCATCCAGGGAAACGAAGTCGCCAAGGCACTCGCCAAGGCACTCGCCAAAAGCGAGGCTGAGGCTCGTTGTTTGGCACCAGAGCCAATATGCGGGCTCACAAGAGACCACTACGGGCAACTAACCCAAAAGTGGGAAGAGGAGCAAAAGCAACTAACCTACTGAGACAGATACGCTCTAGAACAAAGGCAAGCCAAAATGCTCATTGCCTACTCGGTGCTAGGAACAATACAAATCCTCAGGCTTTCATGAAATGAAACTCCTCTAAAAAAAATAGTACGTCCGTACGTCACGTCATAATACATTCGATTGGAGAGTAAGGACGACGTCCTACAGCAGATGCTGTCTTTTGCATGAAAATATTATTCCCAGTGGTGTGCAAAGCACGTGTGTAGCAACTATTGTTTGTTTTCTGAACATTCCCATAGTAACGATGAACGATGCCCCACCCTTGCCAACCTTCCAAGAAACAAGACACAAGTATGACAATGCGATGAGGGACTATCCTGACGTGAAACTGATACTGCTTATAAACAAAGACCAAAGGAGTCAAGGACGTTGAGGCAGGATGCACGGGTGGTCAGAAGAGGGGAGGAGGGGCACGGCGAATTCAGAGTGGATATTAGAATATAGATGAAGTCAAGAATAACATGTTGGGGAAATATGGGAAAATAAAAGAAGGAATAATGGAACTAGATAATGCAGGGGGCGAAGCAAGTAGCAAGGATGGGGAGTGGGAACTGGCTATGGTAGTGCGTAACACTGTAGGTCTAAAGATTTCAGGAGACATCCGTCAGTACCATCAACGTACGTCTATAAGCCACGACTTCTGCATTCTTCCTACAGATCTTCTCCCCTCCAGCATGGATCTACGCAGAATCCATCTATATAGATTCATTTCAAATGCATCTATCCCGTAACCAAGTGACGGCCCGAGTGTTTAATTTTCGAAATGACAGAGAAGTACTGGAAAGATGCAGCATCTTAGCATACGGATGCGAAGGTGAGGCTTAGATAGCGACTGATAAAAAGAGTCATCATGGAGATTAATGTTCTTCGGGCCTGTTCACTCGTGAGTTGATTTCCTTCTCGGGGACGCTCTCCTCGTTTACAAGGATCAATCTTGAGATTTTACTGATTCATTTTTCGCCAAAATTTATATGTAGACCTCACAATTGTGTATCTGAGCAGGAGTTGTGAAAGATTTTGAAGGGAAACAAACAAAAGGTAAAATGAACATAGATCTGGCAGAGGAGTTGCAAATATATGGCGAGGACTGATAAGGAACTAGGTCTGATAAGGAACTGGAGTTCCAGACCGGTGGTAGGACCTGAAAAATTCTCTTGGAAAGGGTAAAGGTGAAACATACAAGAGGTTGCTAGCTGATATGTTTCTATCAGTACATAAAGGCAATGAGGGGAGGGGGAGATTTGAGTCAGTGCTCGTCCATAGGTTCAGGGTTATCACGTTAATCAAGCTAATGTGGAAGTGGACAGAAGAGGATTGCTTTCGCAGAATCAGGCTGCAGGGTTTTACGCTAGCGAGAATGGTAGAGGAGGTACTGTAGTGCAAAGAGAGAATGTATGCGATATTTGTGGATCACGAAGCAGTATATGACTCAGTTCCTAAGGCTAAAGTAATGGAGTGTATGGAAAGTTTATGAATCGAAGAGGAAGCGGTAAGAGAATGGATGCGAAACTTGTACAAAAAGTTTTGAAAGGCGGGTGTGAATGGAGAAATTTCGAAATCTTTTAGAACGAATTAAGTGAACCAATGGATGTTAGCATATGCGGATAATGTAAAGTTTATGGCCAAGCGAGTGGAAGAGATGCAAGAGATATTGAAAAGAGATGATGTTTAATAATAAGGGTGGGATGGCTGCTGAAGAATTAAAATGGAATAATGATTGAGAAAGTGGATTATTTTAAGTATTTTCGCATTTGGTTTGACTGCGGTGGCGGGTTTAGCAAGTATTTAGAGTGGATAGCGAAGAAGAGAAAATGGGAGATGGTAATCTAGTAATAGCGTGTAAGATATGGAATACGTGTGTGAATCCAATATTGTTGTATGGAGAGGAATTGTGGAGTGGGATATAATAGAAAAGGAGCAAGGGTGGAGTCTACTAGGATTGAAAAGATTGACATCTATGATGGTGCTTCTGCAGGAAACGAATCGGACAATGAAGCAGGAAGGACACAGTATATCTGGAGCGAGATAGGGTTCGGAAGAGAGTGGAAGCAAAGTATGATGGAGCAGGGATACACATCGTATGGGGTAGGGGGTCTGACAAGTGGTGGCACCTTGGCAACGAATGTAAGCCAGCGAAATCAGAGTCGGTGAAGATTTCAGAAAGTTGAGTGAATGGTTAGAGAGGATAGAAATGGCTTGCAAATCTCCAAAATACTGGTGTGACAAAGTGGGCGATGGTAGTGAGGGAATACGGCAAGGATTATATGTCTATGTTTAGTTCTATGTTTAGTTGATTTTTACTGTAAAATTATGCCAAATGAAGGTGGTTTTTACTTGGAAAGATCAAACTATTATAGATCAATTTGCAGAAATTATCATTACCTTAGCTTTTTCAAGTTAAAGTTAGAGTATTGAATAACTAAAGTAACTATAATTAGTTGCTATAGCAACATCATCATATAACCCTATTTATAACATTAACAACGTCATAAAATTCTCACAGAGATAATGTGAATTAATAGACATGTCTTATTGGTGCAACTTTTGCAGTCAATTTATAGCAAACGCTGTAGAGGAGGATAGTGATAAATTAAAGCGCTTCATTTTGGCAGTACTATTGTGCCCAATAGGCTTCTGTTACATACCATATGTCCATCCGAAATTAAAACCCTTGCCTCTCTGCCCAGTCTGTAAGCGTGTATTGAGTGACACAAATTTAGCATAACCCTATAATGGACATTAACATCATATAGGTAAGTGTCAAAGTATAACAGTTTGAAATTGACGTATTTTCAAGCGGCAATAATTATATCTAAATTACTGTTTTTCACCAGGATAATTATCAAGATGGGATCTTTCGGACAATGTACGATATGTGGTGAAAAAATTGAGTATAATAACGTCGCTAGTTTGGGACTACATTTATTAGAAAAACACCCAAATAATGAGTTGGCACACTTTTCACTGTTATATCAAGCGGATTGCAAATGCTGTGCGCCTTGTCGCCATAAAATGACGGAACATCGATCTGGCCAAGCGTATAAAACAACAAGTAATGATATATTATATGAGATGAAATTGTATCAATAAGCGCGTTTTTGTAGTAGAGAGTTGGAGAATGGCTCAGAATCCACAGAAATGTTTCAAGTGCGGCAAGATAGGTGTACCAGTTATAAGACGACAACGCCATGCGGTAATTTTGTTCATATTAAAACTAATATTAAATAAGTAAGTAAATTTAATTTTTAGTTGGCGAAGTCACCATTTGGAGCTTTTATATTGCTAGGATGCTGGCCTATTTGCTTCTTACCATTTATTTTAGGAGGTAGTGATTTAATGTACTTGTACTGTAAAGTGTGCGGTAATTTTCTGGGTATGTACGATAGAAGAATCAGCAAATCTCCAGAAAAGTTGTGTTGTCTTCCAAATCATGACGGGACCCAGTCCCCTACAACATGTGGGTGTAATAATTCTAATAGATAATAAAAGGTTAAATAAAACGCATTGATTTTTATTTTTGACAACGCTGCCAGAACTGTCGGAGGTAAATTAAAATGTAATGGATACCCATAGTAGTACAACGCAATTAACAATAAGCGAATCGAGAATTTCATTGAGAATCAAGGCAGAACGAGCTAATATACATGACAGACACAATTTGACACTAACAAATGTAATTCCTGTTAATTCTGAACCAGAACAGGATGTAACTGTTGAGGGTCCAACTACTTCTAAACAGAATACACCCGATGTCAGCTTGCTGTACACAAGACAATCTTATTCTGAAAGTACTGAATCATTTGAAGAACAGGTTCTGCGCAATGAAGGCTTTGATGAAGTTGAAGATGGTACACAATCTGAGGTATCCAAGCCAACACCGCCACCGTATGCACCTGCATATGGTAGACCTCTGGTTGATCCCCGACAAATTTATGGCTCTGAAGAATTTGAAATTAGTATAACCCCGCCATTATTCCCCCCGATGGTTTTATACAGCGCACCACCACTGCACGGAGCTCCTCCAACATACTCAGCTATAATGCGTATCGGACCATCTGATGATCCGCAAAGGAGAGGATTAAGATTCTTTGGCAGGCGGCCTGAAATGAGAATTCAGCCATCGCCTCCGTTTATAGCACCTGTGCCGCCCCCACCCTATGGAGAGACACAGGGTTTATGTTATTTTCAGCCACAAACGTCTGCACATCCACTAATAGGTAATGAATTATATTAATATTTTCAAATCTTAAGGTCGTTTTAGACAAGACAATTTCTTAGCTCAAAAGTTATTCAAGAAATGAATTCATATATCCTCCTCCCATACAATTTGTCCTTGACAAATAGAACGCGTTATATTTTTCCATTCGATCTACCATCCAATTCAATATTTCAAATAATTTGCTGTTTGATACGAGACAATTTAGATTGTCTCGCATCTTGACTAACTTTTTATCGTTTATTACTTTAAATCAACGGTTACTTTGAATTACTAATGTGTATCCAGCTACAATCTAACATGTCAATGGGACTACAATCCCTCCTCTCGCGCGTTGCTCAAGAGTAGCTTTTGAACATTTCTTTAGTGATGTATCTATACTATCCAGATAATGGAATCAAATATATTAGATACTATTCATACATCGCTATGCACATTTGTGTATGTATAACCTGTAATTAAATGTGTTTATGCATCTTTAAAATCCTTATCTTACTAGATAATTCACATAAAACTAAAGCTAAAAAAGATAAGGAACCTGTCAATCTAGAAACGTTACCGTGTCAACATAAAATTAAATTTAAAAACTGAGTTAAGTAGGTTTGTATTTATTGTAATATGCCCTTGGTTAATTTGAAATAACTAAATTACCAGAAATATAGTTTTCTATATTCAAACTCGATCATACATATAATGATTCAGTATTGTTAGATATACCTGCTCTCAACAGAGGTACTAAATCAATATTGTGAAAGCAACTTCATAATATTGATTCAGACCACATGTTGTTATTGACAATACTTCAGAAGCACATAATTAATCATCCACTTCGTCATATGTGTCTACAGTTCATAGGTGTTTCTAAAGTTTTTCAACCACTGCCTAATCAATTATTGACGCTCCTTTGGTTTTAATGAATGTGCACTCCCCCATCCAGTTTATATTTATGCACGTTAACTAGGCCGTGCTTTGCTTGGATGTCTTCGCAGTCCGCAACATGTTTCGCTCATCCATTGTTCTTTCGCTGCTCGGATTTTCCTTCGTATTTTTCCTTGTACTCCCTGGTATTGTTGCGTGTTAATGTTTTCATGGGTTATTCTTTCTTCCATGAGTTGCGAATCTCTGTCATCATCATCAAGGCTTTATTGTTTCGTTTTATTCCATTTTTTTTTCGCATTGTGTTATCTGCGAACGTGTTCGGTTCGGCAGTTTCAGGTACTCGTTCAACATCTTTGCAGCCCTGTCTGTTCTGGATCTTTTTATTTTCCCATATTCGGCTTCGTGTGTTTTATTTTTTCACAAATGAGTTATGGCCTAAACCAACATCGGCACCAAGGTACGTCACTAATCCACAGAACCCATTTTCATACCTCTTTCTATTAGGATGTAGTCTATTCAGTTATGTACTATGTTGTTTTCACCATGCTATGGGGATGTCGTCCATGTGTATAACTTCCTTGGCGTATCTGAAACCAGGTTTTGGAGTTGGTCATGGTTCTATCTTGATTGTATTAGCATTTCTCCCCTACGGTTCTGGGTTCCTAGGCCCTGTTCTACGACTATGTCTTCCACTCTATCTTTGCTAACTTTGGTCTCCTATTACGATAACTACCTCGCCATTTTTGACTTGGACTTATAGCTGTTTAATGTCAGAATTTGGTTTTATTACAAAAAAACATTGTTCGATATATAAGGGGTACAAAGTTTATTACCGCGTTTTTTGCCTTCTTGTTTCCCTTGTAATTCCTACTCCGTTCGGGTGATCTATAGTCTCCTTTCCTGCTTAGCACAGAGTATTAGTGTCAATGTTCTGTACTTCAGCTTCTGGCCACCTCACTTCACTTAGGTATATCTATCGCTTTAACCGGCGATCACTTAGTGTTGCTTGGATGGGAGCTGTTTATTCGGTATATTCGCAGCTAACCCCCATATCTGGAGGCCGTTCAGTATCCATCAGCTGTGATGCCACTAGTAGCCTGCAGCTAATTGCATAATTGCAATATGTCGTCCCCTTTTCTTTCCTCCTATTAGTTTCTGTAGTAACGCTTTCTTAGTTGATCTCTTTGCAGGTATTCCTTAGACATGCCACTACTACCTGATCCTCTGGGAACTTAATAACTGATGATATTTTAGTTCCCCGTACAAATCCATCAGTTATTTATGTGTTCTCCTCATTCTGCTGTGATCTGCTTTTTTACCACCTAAAAATCTCTTTATTGTTTCCTCTGTCTTACAAAAATTAGTTGTTCATACACTGCATACACTGATGGTGGTATGACTAGTTTATTTATTTTCAATTTATCATGGTTTAAAGTTTAGTTTAGACACGCCGCATAGCTGTTTGCTTTGGTTGTGTGACAAATAGGCAATGTTCGCTAGATCAGCTAACTAATAACTATAACAGATTTAACAAAAACAAAAGAGAACGTAGATTATTACACAAGAACTACGCAGAACGTGGAAATATCGTTAATGAATAAAATTTGAGAATGACGGACATAAATCCCATGACGTTTTGGAAATAGTTAGACTGATTATCAATAAACTGGACATACTATTACCGAGCTATGTTTGGCCGTAACATATCTTCTTATTGAGACGATCGTAGGAAAATCAATTTTAATTTTTTCAATTTATTGAGCTTAATAATTAAATTCTTGTACAATTCATTTAGACGCTTTTAATCTTGAATACAAAATATTATATCATAAATTTATCGTTGGTGTGTGAGAAATATTTGTATTTCATACAAATATCCACACAGTATTTTTCTATCCTATTTTTATTTATCAATATCTAGCCTCTTATTCCATATTTATGTATATCAGACCATTTGTAAACAAAAATTCCTTTAAATTAATTATTAATTGTTTCAGATTATCGCGATTCATCCTGGGGACCCGAATCAACACCTGTTATGTGTCCTATGTGCAATAATTTCGTAATTACCAATGTCCATGTGCACCGATCCCAATTGACTCATTTTTCAGCACTAGCTTTGTGTCTGTGTGGTTGTTGGCCTTGTTGCTTGCTACCCTACTGCATGAATAGCTGTAAAACCTCATATCATGAGTGTCCAATTTGTTTAAATATAATTGGAATGCACAATCCCTGGTAATGATGTTTCTAGATAATACAATATAAATAAAACATAAAATAGCACGCTACTAAAAGTGTACTTATTATTACAAAAATAGTCAAAACAACATTGTTGTCACAAAAAAAATTGTTACATTCATGGATATGTGTTATTCAAGCATTCGTGTAATTTTTACACTTGGTAATCGACTCGTGCATATAATTTCACACTTATTACAGATTTCATGCTTGTTATGTAATACCATGTATAATACGGCAGGTAACATTGATCATAGATTATTTGAAACTAACAGAAAAAGCGGATATAGAATAAAAATATAATGTTATTGGAGGTTAAAAAGAAAACGCTGTAGCCTACACATAATATAAGAATGCTCAACTAGAATATAAAACGTTTGATGTACCCAGTGTACGTTACTTTATCGTATGTATCATAATAATTAAAGAAGAACGAAATAAAATATTTTAGGTTTTCCATTTTACATTATTGTTATAATGTTCGCGCAGTTGTTATGAATACCTACAGTTCTGTATTTTAAATCTTATTTATTTATTTTTATAAGTGTTCTCTACTTTTTAAACAAATCCCCAAACAAAATATATGCAAAATTTTGTTTTAAAATTGCACCAGTTTTTCTGTAACAAGACACGAAATTTTGACTGTCGCCCGTTCAGTCACAGCCACACATTTTCCAAAAACAGTCTATTTCCACTAAAAAAGTTATGAAACGTGGAGAAAACTAAAATTTTTTTCTGCGAATGGTCGGATCGGAAGCACATAATATTATGATTCTTATGATACAGTAATATGTACTAGCCGTTTACTTTATCATACCAACTATGGATAAACTAAACATTTTCAAATCGAATCAAATTATGGTTTTAGTACACTAAGCGAAATTTAAAAAAAGTATCTCAACATTAATGGCTTTTCCTGTGTCAATTATTCAAAAACATGCCATGTAATAATTATTACGTTGACACTCCGATAGCACCTCATATCGTGGAAAAATGTCTTACTCAGTATTCATGAATTTTTACTGCTCATAATAATTACAGTAATAATTTCAATTATCAGTTAAAGAAAACGTTTTTCGGGTAGCAAAAGATGACAAAAATTCTTTTTAACAAAATAACAGATTGGCTTCTGGTTTGCAGGCATGTATTTCTTTCTGATTCCCTTTCAAATTAGATGAATCTCGATAATGTTTGCAATTTAAAATGTATGGTAGTTGTCCCCACATGACACCCTAAAAAATTGGGTTCGAAAGTTCGAAACCATTATATAATGTAGTTTTTATAATATTGTATAAGTATGTAAATTTGTGTGAGAAGTATTTGAAATTAAGATATATTTCTTCCTTTCACTTATAGCGGCGTTACTTTGCAGTATATCGGCTAATTGCATGCGCAAAAGAAATTATAAAAATTGAATACTAAAGTAATATAATCTCCATTCATAATGAACACTTTCGATTTTGAGTCGGTAACTTTAGTTAAATGTCAACATGTAATTCGGAAAAAACACGAATTTTTGAGTCGTTGTCCTTCGAGAACGCAAATAAACTAAATAAAATTGAATATTCTATGCGATGATGATAATGATAATCATTTTACCAAAATGAATTTAACATAATGCTAATTAAATATTCAAATGAAAGGTTATAAATACTGGAGAGTGTTCCATATGCAGTTTAGTTTGTAAATTAATATACAGGAAATTCAACCAAAAAGTAAGTTAGTGCATATAATATACTTACTAATTTGCAATTTGTAATTATTTGCATTTAAAATAAATAGTATCCCATTTACAAGAAAATTAATTAATTTGCGACTATTTAATTTCATGTTACTCATTATGAACTTTAGCTATAAGCTCTGGTTTCCTAGGTAAGTGGCGTTGCGTACAGTCGTTTCTGATGTCATTTACACATCACAGAAACGTTATGTTAAGGGTGTATGTAATGAAGATCTCACATTAATTCTCTATAATTCACGGATTTTTAATATTACATTTAAGAACATAAGACTCTCCGGGAAATGATATTCATTTGTATCCACATAATTTAATTAATGTGTAAATGACGACAAGAATGGCTGCTCTTATAGTTCCGTTTTTGTATTGTTTAAATAATATTTGTATTTAAACAGAATTTCTATCTACCTTATTTTGCGTAAGGATCTAATTTTATTTATTTCTTTTATTTTGTAAATTTCTTTTCATGTCTTCATATCCTGTGTTATTTGTTTTAGTTCTAAGATATTTATTTCCATTTTCCTTCTTCGCTAATATCGTTGGTCCATGCCTTCCTCCCCTTCTTACATTGGTCTCTTATGCTCTTCGAATGTCGATCATCCTACATTCTACACACATGTCCAAACCATCTCATTTTGTATATCCGAATTTTCTTGGGTAACTGGTTCTATTTTCAGCTTTTATCCGTTTCATTGCTTATTCTGTCTTTCTTTGTTTTGTTTTCTATTTTCCCAAGGAATCTCGTTTTTCCATCGCAATTTACGTGGCTTTTCTATTTCTCTGTGATAGTTCATCTTTCGCAGCTATGTGTACATTTTTTGGTATTTCGCTTTTTCCAAAGAAATTATGTTTCATCATACTGAACACTCTACCTGTCTTGCTCAGTTTTTCGTCCCATTTCTTATGAATTTTCCGCTGGTTGCATATACCGTACCTAAGTATTTAAAGTGTTCCCTTGATACTAGCATAGTTATATGTTATATTTTATATATATTTTCTATATATAAATTTAACACTTATATGTCTGACATAGATTCGTGTACCTTAAGCTACCACACTCCCTATAACCAAATAATACAAGAAAATGTATCTCCTGACGCCCCTCGTAACCCGCCCGTAATCTGTCGCTTCTTCTATATTCCTCAACACCGACAGATCTCTGCCTTCCTCGTTTAGGACTATATTCCAGTGTCTTAACTCTTATGTCCCAGGACATGCCTTGCGCACATTCTGCTCCTCCCTTTATTCCTCCTTACGATCAATCACTCTGAACACCTCATATAGTACTCTCATCGGACTCACTTTCATTTAAAACCTCGCCACTTATACTATTGCATCCACACCCATTTTGTATGCATGGGACTCATGCCTTACGACACTTTTGCAGTTGACCTATCTAACCCCACCATTAACTGCATACAATTATGCCACATACATAACAGTACTTTTCACGCATATTTCCCATAGCGTTCTTTTTATTCTATAAAATACTCTCATGTGCTATTATTTAGCTTGAAAGAGGGTAAACGGAAGATGTGATTGGAAGGATAAAGGTGTGGTCTTTGTTATATGTGGAAGGTGTGGTGCTATTCGCAAGAGTGCAAGTAGTGTGGAGAGGGGCAGTGAGAAAGTTTAAAACAGGATAATGTCAGAGGTGAATATAAGTAAAACCCTGATTGTTATTTTTAGTAAACTACTTATGAAAATAAAAAAACGAAAAATTGTCAAGAAATGTAAGTATCTGAGTTTCTCATTTGAAAGTTGGGGGAGCAAAGAATGATCACATAAAGTAAGTCTCTTCTATATTTATCATCATATTAATTTTCTTTGTTCAGTACTTAAGTTCCACTATTTGTGTTGTGTCTAGTTTCCAATATCTTAGTATTAGTGTCATCATTTAGTTTCTCTCTTCTTTTAATGTTTTATTGTTATCTAATATTCATTGTGAAGCCTTGCTGTACTCCTAATTCTGTTTTGAAATCGTGAGATTCTTCATTGTCTGTGCTTACTCATTTTTGTTGTGTCTGGGTTTTTACTATGTACGAAGCATACGTGTATATCCCTGTTTTTACCTCGATATTTTAAAATTATTTGTCTCCTCGTGAATATTTTATCTTGGGCATTTCTCCCTCTCTTTTAAAACGGCCTTGGCTGCCTATACTTCTCTGTCCTTGTTCTTTTTTATTTCCTGGTACACGTTATACCCCGCTGGTTGTTACAATTTCTTTTATCCCCGTTCTTGTATATTGGTAGTATTATCATTACGGTCCAATCCTCCGTGTATTTATTATATCATTTATAAGATACCATAGTTGTTATGTTGCATCTACTCCCAACGATTTCTGGCATAATCTCGTTTATCCCTGGTGATTTTCCATTTATTAGCTTCTTGGTCGCTTCTATTACTTTTCCTATTTTTATTTCTTCCATGTCTACTAGTTCTGTATCTTCTTGGTTTTCTGCTTCTTCTTCATTGTTATTGAAGGTACTTTTTCTATTTTTATTTTTTCTGTCTAATTTTCTTCTATGTCTTCTGTCCACCACGTTGTCTTTTTGGCTTTTTGTTTGTTATCTTTTTCTTTTGCATTCTTTTGCTGCTTCAATTATAGTGCTTTTGAACGTTCTCCATAAATCACAATAAAAAACTTTGTGACCACCTATACACTGTGATCCAAATAAGAGGGCTCAAACTGTAACTTTTGTATTTCACATTGACAAAAAACGGTTAAATATTTTTTAATTCAATATCAATTAATAAATTATTAACTATTTTGTAGCAAATTTCAAAAATAAAATTCATTTCCGGTTGTGTCGCACATGTATACAACTTTCGTTTCTAAAACCAAGAACTCCGGAAATTAATGTTATTTTTTAAATATGCCACAAGATAATTTAAGTAATATATGTATGTATGTATCAACCTATATCACGCCACTGCAGGCGTATTGGTCTCTTCTCTGCCTATAGTGCTGGCAACTAACACTATAGGTGGACCTACAGTTTAACGTAATACTGAATTAAAAATTATTTACCCTTACTCTTACTTACATAAAATAAATGGCTGTTCTAATTAGTAGATACCAGATATGTATTCCACTTAGAGTAGGTACTCGGGGCAGCCATAAATATATACATAAGATAAAAAATTAAAATAAGTAGATTAATAAATGGACACATGATAGATTTACCAGTGCTTTGATAGTCAATCCCCATATTAGCATTAGATTTGAAGAGCTTCAAGAATTAGTTACATAATCCTAGCTACACCATATGGAGGTTACGTGACTTGTTGAATTAGTACCCATGACGTGCAGCCGTGCAGGCATCCATTATTTGGCAGGGCTGGTAACTTCCCCGGGTGTGAACTGACAAACGACTAACGACCAAGTCTCGGGCCTTTCTAACATGACATAGACTATACTGTCGGGTGTGATGCTTGTTCCTATACTCGCCCCCGTCATCATCCGTAGGGCGTACCATCGGGCGCATTAGAAAATTGCATCGCCGTGTCCACCGGAGCCGCTTGTAGGGTGCACTCCTCTGAATGCTCCAGACCCAAACGTTTCAGGTACGACATAAAGCTGCAGTGCCCAGGCTTGGGTGAAGCCGTATCCCACTTCCCCGTGTCGCCTGTTTGTCCACAGTATGTCGGGGATAAGCCGCCTGGCCCAGGTTGCCTTACTCTCCAGACTCCTCTATCTCTGCTGGCATTGTGCACCCGTCCTTGCTGTCTTAGCACTGATCCCATCCCGGTATCTCTCCGTGCGTTCAAGCTCCAGAAGCTCGACCGGGGATATACTGGCGATGACTAGGGTGGCTTCCCTGGAGACCGTCCGGTATCCCCCTCGCCACCATCAGTGCACTATTTCGTTACTCACGGGCTAATAGGTCGCAAGTGCTCTGGATAACTAAACGGTGGCCCCAAACGGGGACGCCGTATCAAGGTTATCTTGGCAAGCATCATCTTGTATTGACTCGGTCCCTTAGTATTTCGCATAGTAAATGGCAGCCAGGACCGCAGCGTATACGATAGCCCTTGCTCTAGCGGCCTCCACCTACTTGCCGAAGGTCATTCCCAGGGCCACCACTATATCCACGTACTTAACCTCTCGCTTTGAAATTCCCTCCGTTCTGCCAATAGTGAAGCGAATCTCGGCGCACAGCTTCATCCCGATCAATAGCACCGCTTCTATTTTTTCTTCGGCGAGTTGAAAGAAGTTGTCCGACAGCCATCGCCTCAGCCTTTCCAAACTGTTGTTGACCCGTATTCGCAGTTTCAGGCACCTAGATGTGTCCCTATTTGCGATCTCAAGAATGAGCCGGCGATTTTCGGTTACCAGCCGCATCATGTTCTCCGGGAGTCCCAGGAGTCCCAGGGCCCCACACCCCTCAAAGGTGCGTCCCCAGTGGGCAGTATTGAACGCGTTCCTAATATCAATTATGATGAGGGTGCACAGACGCCTGGGTGTGTAGATGACCACCTGCTGGGCTTGTACGGTGGATCTGTCGGACCTGAAACCAAACTGTCGGTCGGACAGTACACCTGGTTCCTCCGTGAATTCTACCAGCCTTTCCGAGACGAGGTACTCCAGAGCTTTATCCATCGAGTCGAGCATATATAGAGGCCTATACGCCGATGGGCTCTCCAGAGGTTTCACTGACTTGGGGATTAATACTAGCCTAACCGTCATCCATCGTGCGGGAAAACTCCACGCCTCAGCGTATCTTTCATAGCCCCCAAAACTACCTCAGGGAAACAATTCCGCAGTCAGCTTGGCTGCCTCCAGAGGTACCCTTCCGGGGCCCTCCTGCTTTTGTCATTTGTCATTTGACATATCTATGTTCCAGGCAAAATTCCTATAGATTGGTTAGCCTCAATATTTATGACTCTGCCAAAGAAAAACAAAGCAGTACCGTATTTCGAATGTTTCTAGGTTCTTGATAGTTTTGTGTTTTTACCGTCTAAGCCTCCATTCGGATTAATAGGGTGGATAATATATATATATATATATTTCAGCACTCTGATAGATGGATAGTCCTGGATAGTTCTGGATAGTTGGCTAGAGGGTAGAATAGCTATAGACACTTAGGCCTCATAATGGGCCCATTGTGAAACCTCCCTTTAAGGCTGCTCACTCGTCCCACCAGTCAATTTTGCGTGCGAGCTCCAAAACTCTGGCGGATGAGGAGTTGCCAATGCTGACCAAACTAGGCCAACACTTCCCTAGTAATAGATGCCTAGTATTTACTAGAGCTGGGCAGACGCATATTACATGCTCTGCTGTTTCTAGTTCTTCATTGCACCCTCTACATAACGGGCAGTCCACCAGACCCATCGTGTGTAGATGTTTGTTTAGCCGACAGTTGCCAGTTAGGATGTTTGTCAATTATTTCAGATTAGTTCTAGATAAATTAAAGCGAGCCGTTGCTGCAATTTTACAAGGTTGCTACCTTTGATTGCTTGCAGCCCGGCGTTTCTCGCCATCTTACTTGTGAAGAGCATGTGTCCTATGCTCTGTTATTTTTTTCAGAGTACCTGTAGAAAGTATTTCATCCTCTTGGGTTGTTAGAGGATGTAAGGATCCCTTCCTGGCAAGTTCATCTGCTATTTTGTTCCCCTTGGTGCCACTATGTCCTTTGATCCAGCAGAGTTCTAGTTTGTTATATTTAGCTAGCTCCTCCAGGCTGTGTAGACATGAATATAGCTCTTTCGACACAAATGTGATTGGCATTTAGTGCATTTAGAGCTGCTTTGCTGTCGGTGAGTATTTGGATATGTTTATCCTTAATATTCCGTTCAGCTAACATTTGAACACACTTTAGAATTCCTGTTAATTCAGCTTGGAAGACTGACGTGAGTCTGTTACCATACACATAATAAAATAATAAGATGCCCATGTGAATGCAGGGTTGTCAAATGTACGTGTCTTTAAAATGGTTCATGAGGACTGATGAAGCATGCATGGTACAATATTCTTGTATTAAGATTTTCGACTCAGAATTTGATAACATCGCTACCTAAAGTTCTTTTGCCAATTTGTACACACTCTGTATATTATAATTTCAGATGGCTATCTCGGCATATATAATTCTAATAGAAACAGCGACGTTGCTTGCTCTTATTGCTTACCATCTCTGGAAATATTTTAATCGTAATTTTGATTATTGGGAAAAACGAGGTGTCCCATATGAAAAGCCCTTACCATTAGTCGGTAACTTTAAAGATGTTCTCACTTTACAACGTGGAGTCGGAGACTATTTAGCTGATCTATACAATAAAAGAACGGACGATTTTTTTGGAATTTGGATATTTAACACGCCTCATTTAATAATTCGCAGTCCTGGCCTGGTCAAACACATCTTATCCCAAGATTCTCACTATTTTCGGGATAAAGCGATTACAAGTGATGAAACAGCAGATCCAATAGCATCCAAAATGCTTTTTGTACTTCAAAATCCTAAGTGGAAACTTATGAGGACTAAACTCAGCCCACTTTTCTCATCCGGGAAGATTAAAGCAATGGCCCCGTTAATCAATAATTGTGCAGATGAATTGAATGATTATTTATCCAATAATTGTTTATCAAAAAAATTCATTGATGCTAAGGATGTGTGTGTGAATTTCGCAGTGGATATCATTGCTTCATATGTATTTGGAGTGGATGAACACACCTTCCGAGTTGAAAACGCAGAATTTAAAATAATCGCTAAAAGGATATTCGCTGTTACATTTCAAAATGCAATTCGAGGAACATCCTACTTTTTTATTCCATCTTTGGTAAAAATGTTTAAATTTACATTCTTCCACCCATCTGTAAACAAGTTTGTCCGAGCTGCATTCCAGGGGGCAATAACTGAACGGGAAAGAAACGGTTATAAAAGAAATGATATGATTGACCTATTCATTGATATGAGGAAACATGGTACTTTCGATGAAATTGAATTCAGTAAGATTATTGTGTAATTAGATCTATTTATTTAGTAATGTTTAATTTTAGAAGGCGACAGCGTAGTGGCACAAGCATTACAATTTCTGGTAGCTGGATTTGAAACAACTAGTTCCACTATCGCTTTTACATTATATGAGATGTGCCTATATCCAGAATTGCAAGAGAAACTGATATCAGAAATTAGAACTGTTCTAGCTCAGAATAACGGAGTATCTTATGAAGCAATAAAAAATATGCATTATTTGGATAAATGTATAAAAGGTAACTGAAATACCACACAGCAGAAGATTAGTACCTATTTAAAAAGGCAGTCCGTCCAAATATTATAAAATATATAATTCTGCAGAGACACTTCGGAAATATCCAACATTACCATTCCTAGACCGGCGTTGTATGGAAGATTACAAAATTCCCGGGAGAGATGTAGTAATAGAGAAAGGAACACCGATTATTATTCCAATGTTTGGATTACATTATGATCCCGAATATTATCCGGACCCGATGAAATTCGATCCAGAGAGATATACTTTAGAAAATAATGAGAAAAGACCGACATATGCCTACATTCCATTTGGAGGAGGACCGCATAATTGCCTTGGTAAAAAAATTTGAATTATGTTACTATTTTTTTTTAAAACTTACATTTTAGGAGAAAGACTCGGGTTGATCATTTCCAAATTCGGTGTTGTGCGTATTTTATCAAAGTTTCGAGTAGAAAGAACTGAAGATACTCCAGTTCCGATTGAATTCGATCCCAGGTCTTTTATGTTACAATCCCCAGTTGGTATACCAATGAGATTTATACCACACGAGACACTGCTCATCAACTGTAAATAAATAATCACTAGTATTCGATCCCAAGTCTTTAATATTACAGTCCCCAGTTGGTAACCAATGAGATTTATACCACACGAGATACTACTTATACATTAACCGTAAATAAATAATCAGGTGTATTGTGTAATTTATACGTTATTAATAGTAGCCTGAGAAATGAATGCCCTACCCTTTCCGTACCCTTTGCTCATGCCCTAAGCCATTTTTTCTGGATCTCGGCCTCCGCATACCAGAAGGTCTCCTGGAATCGAAGACGCGATCAGCTTCGCTGCTTCCGTGACGACGGTGAGTTAGTCTTTCACGATTTTTAAGTTACCCTGTCTACGCACTGAACGCACCCTGTCACGGTTTCGTGCCACATCCATTCACTCAGCCCATGCAGGTGCTCCGTAAAATAACTTATCAGTTTCCATCCTCTGGCATGCGGCCTGCAGTGGTTTGGAAACAGCGCGCATCGTTCTGGCTGCGTCCACGACCGCCTTTTGGATATGGCGGCCTTGATTCCTGGCGTCCATAAACACTGCCAGGTAGAGTAGGTGGCTCCTCACCACAATCCGCGAACCGTGAGATAAGTCTGGAGACTCCCTCTGTCCTAACGGCGCGTTGATAACCAAGCTGCCTCTGTTTCTTCGGCGGCTGAGGTTTGTTTCATCTGGGCAGCGCCAACAGTGGCAGGTCATCTTCGAGCCTATAACGTGTACCCCGGCCTCAAAATCAAGATGGAGAACACCGATATAGGATCGCGTCTACTTTTGACCTGCCCTTCCAAAATCCGAACTGTAGCTCAGACACGCCATGTCCGGGCGATGACCTCTTCCATTTTGTTCGCTAGCATTTTTCCAGAATATTTCAATCTATCCAGCAGACAAATGGGCCTGTATGCCGACGGGTCGTCGGTATGCTTGCCTAGCTTCGGTAGGAGGACCAGTAGGATCAACCTCGCCTTTTTCCACTCCGTCCTGAAGGCAGGGCTTTAGTACTAACCACGTCTCATCTAGGTTTCAAGGAGCGTCACTGTCGTCGCCTCGATTGGGAGGCCGTCAGGTCCGGGTGCCTTTGGAGATGGCAGCCGTCGCGCAGCTGCCGTGAGTTCCTCGATTGTGATTGGGGGCGACGATTTCGGTCGTTTGCCCTGTGACCCCCCGGCATACGGCGGGGCCTAACTGGAACAGTATAGTACTGCTACCACAGTTCCTCTTCTCTGCACATTATAATCACTCGGTTCGTATGATGTCAACGAGCATAAGTTAGCTTCTTCCGTACTCATAGGCACGTGAGCCTCTTCATTCCACGAGTAGACTGGGCGTACATACCTTGAACAATACCCTTTATTAGTTTTGGTGCCTGTTTGTCCGGATAGACTGGGATGCTAGCCCACTATGCGTCGTGTGCCGCACGGAATCGAAGGAACTGCATCATAATGACCTACCGTATTGTGTGTGCCAATGTTATTCATATATATATATATATATATATATATATATATATATATATATATACTACCCGGAACTTTCGCAGATAAGTTTTTAAAATTTAATGTATTGATTATTAGATGAGAAAAAATAGCGCGAATACACAAGGATCTTGCAAGTTGTTTTATTATTTAGTATTTAAATAATATTTTATAGTATATCTTTTAGTATTTAAATCATTCAATTAAAAATATATCGACGCTTTACATTCAAATTATTGTGATATTTTTTACACTAAATGCCGTTGGCGGAGACTCGTTTGTCCCCTAAATCTGTCCTTAAAGGCCTTTGGGGTTCCCCTCGACATCTACAAATCAGCAGGGATTTCCCAACACTTCATTAACTGCCTGATACGCTTGAGCAGGCCATGTTTTCTTGACTACTTCTAGAATCAACCCATAAGGTGGCTCGGGAACCATTCCCTTCCTAATATTGGCTACCCCTTCTAGCGCAACACTTCTTGGGATTTTGCAGATCGTCCATATGTTTGGCAACTGGAAAGGCCCCTTTCCTCGTCCAGTTGAACGAGCTGTGAGGGTAAGCCGGTCGTTGTCGAGGTGGCTGCCTGCACCGTGGGACTCCTCTGTCTAGTAGCAAAACCTATCGTATTTGTGCCACCTGCCGGTCGAGGACGGCACTCTTGTCTCGCATCTCCTTCAATTCTACCTGCTCTTCCTTCTGGAAGCGCTATTCCAGCTTCAGATCTTCTCCGCACCCAGACGGTACTTGATTGCGCCTGCATAATTGTTATGCCTCCTTGTGACCGCTCGAAGTTTAATAATGCCCTCCTTTGCCTCAACCTTGAGGGTGCGGTTTTCTATTGATATCCTCTCCAGACCTCAAACATCCTGTTCGAGCTCTACTTGCCTTTCCACCTCTGAGCCCACATCGAGTTCTGGTGAGGTGGTAGCCTTCCTCTTTTGTGAGTACAGACCCTGCTTGGGTATTGGGTGAGCGTGCCACCGATCCTCTTCTCTACCAAGCACTGCCTCCTCGTCTTTCTTTTTGGTTTGGGCCAAGTTTGACGCATCAAGCGCAACAGGTACCACCAACCTCATGGCACAGTCGGCTACATACCTCGTTAGCGTCAAGATAGTCGCAGATACGGAAGCCTTACTGAGTGTGCCATACCTCGCCTACATCCCTTCGCGAGGATTAACACCTGGCCTAATACCCAATATCTAATACGGGGTAGGTTACCCATTGTAGTAAATTGATCCTGCGGTAGCGTTCTTGTTCCACTCTGACCTTGTGTCATTTTCAATCATTTGTAGCTCTTCTATAGGCCGAGATCCACAAAAGGGGTTAAGCGCCTCCACCCTGAAACGGACCTGTGTAAATACATCTTAATAAAAGCACCAAATGAATAAAAATATATATTATTTTTAATTGTCTGTAACTGTACTATATGCCTTTGAAATCTTATTACTACGATTTTAAATTGTATGTAATTGTTTGATTTTTTTATTGCACTGTATTTTATGCAATTTTATTTAAACGTTTTGTTTTAACGTTGTTGTTAACTTATATACTAAAAACGTGACCAGATTTTTTAAACGTGCAAACAGTGCATTGGACGAGACGGATGGAGGAGTAATGGTTATGCATGTGCTTTACAACTTTAGTTCTAGTTTGTTATATTTAGCTAGCTCCTCCAGGCTGTGTAGACATGAATATAGCACTTTCGACACAAATGTGTTGGCATTTAGTGCATTTAGAGCTAAAATTTGAACACACTTTAGTATTCCTGGTAATTCAGCTTGGAAGATTGACGTGAGTCTTCCAAGTGGTGCACTTATCTTGAGATCGAGTTCTGGTGAGAATATTCCATAGCCAGCTCTCGTCTTAGTTTTGGATCCATCAGTATACATGGTTATGTTGGCGCCTTGTGGGATATCATCTAGTGTGATGATGGTCTGAAAATGTTTGACAAAATTGTATTTGGGTAGAATTCTGTCGCACTTACCTTCTATGAGGGGGTCTAGTTTGATAGCTTCACTCAGTATGATCCTGTGTCCAATGATTCTACCTTTACCATGCCATAGGTTGAGTGAAGATAGTTTTGATGCTGTTTTTACTGCAGTATCCCTTATAAGAAGGTCCAGTGGTTGTAGACATAACAGTGCTTCAAGAGCTGCTGTAGCCGTTGTTCTCATAGCGCCGGCGATGGCAAGACACACCATACGCTGGATGTGTGATAGCTTTGAGATTGTTGTGACTTGGTTGGTTTTCGACCACCAGACTATTGCACCATATGCAATAGTTGTCTTATGATCGCGGTATATATCCATTGGGTGATTCATCTTCACTGAATTCCCTGCTGATAAGATTTCTATGTTTAATTTTGATTTGTCTGTTTCATTAGTACCCGCAAACACATTGCATTCCACAAGTAATTTAGTAATTCGTTTTTTGTAGGAATATGCTCATCTTTAACATATTTGTATATTTCTATCCAACGCAAACTAACTTCTATTTTATTTTTCTTCCAATTATATATTTTTTCCGTGGAACAATACAACTCGCCTAACTTCCTCGAAGAATTCATTATCATCGATAACAATTTTGTAGTTTTCTTTCACATAATAACCGTCTTCAAAACCTCCTCCCAATTTATATTATATTTTAATAATATCCATAAATAAATGTGTAGCTCTTCGAATCAATCCATTTTTTACATGCTCAAAGAATTTTTTTAAAAAATTTCGCCATGTTACCAGGGTTGGACTCTTCGATTGTATCGAGTGTCTGCGTTAACTGTAATAGAACAAATCCACTATTGTATCAAGCGTCTATTTGCTCCCAAATTATTCAAGACAGATTTCACCTCGGAAGCTGACACTTTAGAGCTTTCAATTTTTTTAATAGTGATATGAAATACAACAGCTTGACTATGAATGAAATGCAATGTAACTTCAGATAACTCGTTTTCAAAAAAGCTTTTAATATTTTGGGACCATCTCCTTGTGGAATCCCAACATTTGTTGGCATTCTACGACTCTCACTGTGTATCTGTGAAAGTATAGATAAATCTGAGGGATTATGGATTATGGTATTTGATAGAAGCAGTATTAATTGCATTGGATAAAATATGTGCATTGCAGCCAATTCCAATGATATTCTTATTTAATAATTGCATTAATCTTTTATGCACAATATTGTCACCTTACCTTTTGAACCCTCGAAAATTAGTATTGGTGTTATCTGCCGATAGAGCGTTTTTTTTTTCAAATTATGGTAAGTTATTATTTTAAGAATGTGCTCGGAGAGGAATGCTGATGTTTCTCCTGTCACATAATCTAAATTTAATAGTTTAACATTTATTCCAGTTTCGAAGGAAAAGTATCGCACTAAAATGGGTATTTTATTTATTTCTTTATGATTTAAGGCGTCTGATAAACATATATTTTGCATTTTCCAAGTCTTGTTTCAATAATTCGAATGCGTAATTTTGGAGTACATTAACTACTATTGCTTCGCGTTTTGTTCGCCCATAATAATTTTTTTTTCTTCAAAGAGATTCCGCACTATATTTCACGTACAATCCACACTACGGAAACTATGATTATGGGAAATTGTATGAAATGCAAATTTTCCCTCAGATAATTTTGTTATATCTGATGAAAAAAATATTTTTGAAGTAGTCAGTCACCTTTGACGATGAAGCTGCTGTATTAATGTGAGTGTTACGTTTATCATTTTTGTTTTGTTATTGCCGCCTTGCCACAGTACTGAATTCTGAGCAACAAATGGTGCATTTTACAACAGTGTCATCCTTCCTGCTGGCTCGAATGATAAATGGAAACTCTTTCTTAAAATTATTGCTAAAATTATTTTTCGTCTTTTGTTCCTTGACATTGTAAATACGGACTACAAATTAAAAGAAAATATTTTTATTTTGTAACCCTACCGTATTTTTCTTCTTCTAATTTATAATTTCTAATTGCCATTTTCAACAAAGCTAGGGATAATAATCTTTATGGATACTCAACTGACCAAGTGGTTAGAGGCGTCGCCCGTCTCGTACTGAGCATTGGGGAGCCTGAGTCAGAATCCCATCGGCGGAAAACCTTCACACTTGCAAGTCGTATAAAGATAGAAGTTTTATTTTAATCCATAGACTGGCGTTGAATAAGTGTGTAATAATATTGTTTGTAATTTCTCTATTATACATACACATCAGTTGCGAGTATCAACCATGAAACATTACACTTGTACAGATAATATATTCTCTAGAAGTTTAATATATTACTTTACCGTTCAGAATATTTATTAGATACTACATATTGATTTAAAATTAACAAGTTTTTAAATCTAGGATAACGATATAAAATAACAAATAATATAAAGTAATATACTAACAGTACTATGTACTTAAAATACGGTATAAGCCACCGAATATAATCGTCAATAATATTTGTTTGATGATATAATACTTAAATTTAAATGATTTTATTATTATATAATCATACAATGTTGAACGGTAATTATTTTCACCAAATCGCGCAAACCTGAATTTGACTAGCAATGAATATGGCATTCACCTAATTACATAATAAATAGCAGGTATATAACTTCTAAATAACATCATCAGTTTCACAATTTATTCAAATTTAAATATTTAATTAAATAATATGCAACTATTTTAAATTAAATTAATATGCGAAATACGTGTGAAGTGCGAAATTCGTCAATAAACCCGTTTTAGCAGAAATACAAGTTTTGAAATCCGCTTGACCAAATCAGTCAGTAGATTTTTGTGGCTACCACTATTTTTTATTTGTTATTATATTCACATAAATTATTATAATGAGCAAAACTCGCTACTTTAACAGTCATAGAATTCTAGCCGAGTAAATTTTATTGCAATGTATGAGAAATAATTAAATTTATTTTGCATACTACATTGTTATACAATCTAAAATTAATGAAGCGTAAGTAAGCAGTTTTCCTTTTCCGTTTTTATTCTAAGATTGGATAAAGTTTTTAAACAGGAAAATATTATGCTATAGGAAAAGATATTGTATATTTTACAAACATATTAAATAAAGAAATGTGACCAATGCACATAACTTTATCGCACGCATCATAATGATTAAAATGACTCGATTTTAAAGAAAATCTGATTTTCTCAGTGTCACTTCACCATGTGTATCATAATAATATTAGAATAAAAAGATATTATTATTTTATAATACGAACAATGTATAAAGTATTTTAAAGTGCAAAAAAATATTTCTAAATTTGGCAGAAATCCTCTTTATTATATCCCCTGATCATTTTAGATCTTATCTGGAAAATGTGTGTCGTCCGTCGTATGTCTCTAACACATTGTAGTGCTTCATTATCTACTACGAACTACTATTGTGTATATATATATATATATATATATATATATATATATATATATATATATAACCTAAAATTTGAATGTGGCTACCAGGGCCGTAACTAAGCAGGGGCAACAGGTGCACGTGCCCAAGGCCCAGATCGAACGAGGGCCCCAGAAAGATTATATAACATATTATATAAAAAAAAACTATACGCCTTTCAACAAATTTACATGAGTACAATTAGACACATTTTAAGTTTAAGAACAATTAAATATTATAAATTATTAGAACAATTAAAAACAATTACAATTTTAAATATAAAGACTATTTTTTAACGCGTGTTATATTAAACATATATTATTCTTTATCAAATAAAGAGTTAATCGGAAGGAGTTAAAACCAGTGGCCCATACCAATAGAGACGGGCGGGGGCACACCCTTCCCCGCCTCAAAATAAGAAAAATACACGTAAATTGAAACAATGCCTGTAGAAATCAACATGCCTAGCTACAAAAAAAAGCTAAATCCAAATTTTGTTTTTCTGGTTGTATTACTGGTTAAAACTATTATTTCGGGGAAATTAGTAGCTTTATTTGGTTCATATAATATAGTGTAGGAGGACCATGGTGAGGGCTTGCCCAAGGCCCCGAAAAAGCTTGTTACGGCTCTGGTGTCTACTTCTTACGTGATTTAGCCTTGATTCGATTTTAGTGTAAATCTGGCCGTGATTTTCCAATTTTGAAATAATTATACCTCGATATATATGTATAGGTCATGGTTATCTTGAATTTTCGATATATGATTATTTAATATATATGGGAGTGATTAAACTACTAGATTGCTACCTTCTATACAGTCTAATCTTTAACATGCCATAATTACAAATTTTGGTCATCAATTCTTGCAAACTAAGTTTCAATACCAAGGATGAAGTGTTTTTATTGACTTGCATAAATTGTATGCTATTTCATGGCGCAGTTTTGCCTAAAAGCTGAAAACATTCACAAAATTTTCGCCATAAGGAAAGTATAGGCTAAATCCCAGCCTTAAGGAAAAGCTATAAAACAAAGGCAAAACTACGAAATACAGAAACATATCACCTACACAACATATCCAACACTGATTTATACAGAATCACGAAAATAATATCATAAATATGAAGAGCCAACTGAAAAGTAATATTCGATTCTATGAAGGAATAAACCCTCTACAAATACCAAGAATACCAAATCTGAAATTACATCCCGGAATGAATAACAACTTCGTGGTTACCAATCAAGTCCTAGATGCACTTAGAGGATTGTCATGATATAGAACAAATACACATGGCTATATATGCTGCAGTAACTAACTGTAACTGAACTAAACGGGCAAACCATAAATTCAAAGGGACTAAATTAAAAAGATATAACGAGATAACCAAGAGAAAACAGCAGAACAATATGTTTCAAACAAAAGAATAAAATTTCTATAAAGGCGAGATGAACCAAATACGACTGAAAACTTAAAAGAATTCTGGGAAAACATATGGTCAGAACCGATCGAAGCTAGCACTGAAACTCAATAGATAGATTCTATAGAAAATCAAATTATAAACCTACAGCATATGGCAAATATATCAATTAGTGCCGGGGATGTTAAAAACACTATAACACCAACAAGCAATTGGAAAACTCCTGGACCTGACTGGATTCACAATTGTTGGATTAAAAAGTTTACGGCATGTCATGCCCCACTAGCGGCTGCTTTCAATAAAACCGCCTGCCGAGCACTTTGTGAATGGCATAACACACCTGATCCATAAAGTACCTTGACAACGTTCTATAAATTGCTCACGGGCATCATAAATAAAAAAAATTATAATCATTGTGAACTTAACAATATCTTTGCATATGAGCAAAAAGGGTTCATTAAAGGGTCGTTGGAATGTAAAGAACAACTAACAATTGATGCAATAATCACTAAACATGCAAATATTAAGAAACGAAGTACATATGGGATTTATTGACCATGCGAAGGCTTACGACTCGGTACCCCATAACTGGGCCGCTGAGAACGTACCCCATACATCCGAAACAGCATGCCTACCAACCAGGACGCTCAACGAAATCAGCCCTACATCTGGTGACCTCTAAGATCAACAACAATCCAAGTAACACTAGATGACGTAACATCAAAAAAAGTTGCAGGAAGAGGCTGTCCTCAAGGTGGAGTCCTCTCACCCCTTTTATGGGACCTTGTAGATGATAGCCTCCTCCTGGAATTAAACATCTCAGGATACTATGCCGTTGGCTATGCCGACGACATAGTGATCATGATAAATGGCAGTTTTGAAGGTGTAATCTTATGCAGAGGGCCCTAAAGATTGTTGAGAACTGGTGCGATAGCCATTCGCTAACAGTTAACCCAAAAAAGACAGATCTGATATTGTTTACGCGGAAGAGGAAACTCGAGCTCATTAACATGCCAACTCTCTTTAAGGTCCCTCTGACTCTCACAGATAAAGTAAAATATCTAGGATTAATCAAGGATACAAAACTGAACTGGAATGAGCATATAACATCCAAGCTGCAAAAAGCTTGCATCTCATTTTGGCAATGCCACAGGGCAGTTGGTAAAACATGGAGCCTGTCTCCCAAGATCACCCAATGGATATATACCGCGATCATAAGACCAACTATCGCATATGGTGCAATAGTCTGGTGGTCGAAAACCAAACAAGTTACAACAATCTCAAAGCTATCACACATCCAGCGGATGTAGTGTCTTGCCATCACCGGCGCTATAAGAACAACGCCCACATCAGCTCTTGAAGCACTGTTATGTCTACAACTACTCGACCTTATTATAAGGGAGACTGCAGTAAAAACAGCATTAAGGCTATCTTCACTCAACCTGTGGCATGATAAAGGTAGAATCATTGGACACACGAGCATACTGAGTGAAGCTATCAAACTAGACCCCCTTATAGAAGGTAAGTGCGAAAGAATTCTACCAAAATACAGTTTTGTCAAACACTTTCAGACCATCATCACAATGGATGGTATCACACAAGGCGCCAACATAATCATGTATACTGATGGATCCAAAACTAAGACGAGAACTGGCTATGGAATATTCTCACCAGAACTCGATCTCAAGATAACTGCACCACTTACGTCAGTCTTTCAAGCTGAATTAACAGGAATACTAAAGTGTGTTCAAATTTTAGCTGAACGGAATATATATATATATATATATATATATATATATATATATATATAAATATATATATATATATATATATATATATATATAAATATATATATATATATATATATATATATATATATAAACGCCGGGCTGCAAGTAATCAAAGGTAGCAATTAGGCAACCTTGTAAAATTGCAGCCACGGCTCGCCTTAACTTATCTAGAATTAATCTGAAATTCTTGACAAACATCCTAACTGGCCACTGCCGGCTAAACAAACACCTACACGATGGGTCTGGTGCACAGCCCGTTATGTAGAGGGTGCAATGAAGAACTAGAAACAGCAGAGCATGTAATATGCCTCTGCCCAGCTCTAGTAAACACTAGGCATCTAATACTAGGGGAGTGCTGGCCTAGTATGGTCAGCATTGGCAGCTCCTCTCCCGCCAAAATTGACTGGTGGGACGAGTGAGCAGCCTTAAAGGGAGTTTTCACAATAGGCCCATTTTGAGGCCTAAGTGTCTGTAGCAATGCTACCCTCCAGCCAGCTATCTAGAACTATCCAGAACCCCATAACACCGAAATTCAGACTATAATAAGAACGGATCATAATTATACCCCGCTGAATGTGAATAACATTGATAACACCGATAGCATATCCAACTGGAAAAATAACGAAGATCAAATAGTGACCTGAAAAGAGAAGGCTCTCCATGGTAAATACCCGACACAGCTTAACTCTCAAATTGTAGACAAACCTTTCTCCAAAAAATACCTGAGACAAAGATATCTACATCCACAGACAGAGAGGTTTATTATGTCAATTCAAGACAAAGTCATTGGAACGAAGAACTATCAAAAACATGTGCTGAAATTTGCCACTGATGACAGATGTAGAAGGTACAACCAACTAGGGGAAACAATTGAGCATATTACCGGAAGATGCAATGCTATGGCCAATACTGATTACCTAAACAGGCACAACCAGGTAGCCAAAATTGTGCATCGACTGCCTGTTGTCGATGCACAATGTTGGCTACTATTAAAATACAGGTTATCAATAAACCCAGAACCATATACAAATATATCCCTAATCCTGTTTTAGAGACCGCACACGTGATATTATATTGCGATAGAACAATATTAACGGAAAAACGGTCGACTACAATAGACCAGACATACTCTTCATTGATAAGAAAGAGGGGAAATCAATCATTATAGACATCGGAGTCCCAGTAACAACTACCTTATTAGTCGTAGAAAGAGAGAAAGTTACAAAATATCAAAACTTGGCGGTTGAAGTAAAAAGACTCAGGAAAGTAAAAGAAATTGAAATAATACCTATCATTATCTCTGTAGAAGGTGTTGCAGCCAAAAACCTAATCAGAAATATAGATCAATTACATATTCCGAAAGGTGTGACAGACATAATGCAGAAAGCCGTAATATTGCAAACTTGTAACATAAATGATTTTTAACGCTGTAACAGCAACTTGACAAATGGTCAGAGTGAATTATCTCTCTATTATGTCAACCTTACCAGAGCAACGTTCTATGATTTTACGAAATAATAATAATAATAATAATTTGACCATATTATATATACACATATACACGCAGAGGCAATACAATAAAATAATAGACACATCGCTGTTAGGTACTTTATGACTAACAACAAATCTAACATTCTAACATATACAGTAATTAACATATGAGCCTGTTAGACTGAAGGTGGCGTAAGTCACATTTGAATTGCTTTGAAAACGAGAAGACTTTGCGTTTGGTATTTATGTAAATCTACGTGAGCAGTTACAGACTTGAAATCAATTTATTCATAAATAAAATTGTAACTGCGTAAGTCGATTTACATAAATACCAAATTTTTGATACATAATTTCATGCTCATATGCAAGTACAAATATTTAACAAATCAAATAAAATCACAATATGTTTAAATAAGGCGTAGTATTAGTACTTGGTAGATGAATTTCTAGCGATTAGATAAAATTTATTTAATTCTTTGCGTATGATTTATTGATTCGTAACATTTACAAATAAAATAAATCATACATAATAATATGTTGTAGACCCTTATTAATATGTATTTGTAAAATTTACTTTTGTGTCTTTAAAGCTGTTTTAAGCACATTAAATGATATAATAATCATAATTATTATTAAAGATTGTATATAAATTATATAGTTCTCAATCCATGTAGCTCTGCAAATAACAATCAAATGCACCTGTTATCCTTCAAGAATAAAAATAAACTATATAATAAAATATCGTTTCGTTTAGTCAAATTTAATTTGAAATAAGGCTAACTGTGCATTCGCACTACAAGGTTATAAATACCGCTTCTCATAGATTAGGTTTAGTTTCGCTATAATCTCAGACGAATACAAAGCAGCGGTAAGTTAAAACCGATTATGAAATTACTACATTATATACGCATAATTAATTAGATAACCTTTGACATTAATCGATAAATAAATAAATTGTAAATGTAAAATGTAATTGGTCCTTGAATAAAATTACTAATACGCAAATCACAGAAAAATAATTGCTCATGATCGGAACTAAACGAGCTGTGCAATTGAGACCCGAGTTTAGTTTCAAATCGGTATATTGCATTGCATAATGGTTGAATATATTTGCTAATTAAATTATGGTCATGATATCACTATCACTATAAGAGATAATTTAGGTCCTACCTCGGTGAACAAGTAGTTTATGTACCATGGATACAAAATGTCGTACATTCCTTCGTAGGCGATATCATATTGCATTCTGACAAGAAATCTGTTGATATATCACGTGATGTTTTCGTTACTTCCTCATTAGTTTATATGTATATATAAAAAATAAAAATGACTAGTAGTATTTCCGCCATTAGTTGGTACAATACCAGACAGTGCTTCAATAATTCTATAAAAAATAACACTTTAAACAGTTTTAAATATATTCGCTAATATAATGGAACATATGTATTAAGAACACAGTTCGTCAATTTCTCTACAGTTAGTTAATTCTATACTTAGTAAAGGTAAATGAATGAGATGTTATTAAAGCTACAATATATAAAACTACCTACATAACGCAGCTCAATTCTTTAGATCTAACACTACGCATCTTAACAAGGATTAGAGAAAAATCGATAATTAAGTTTCCCGAATGTTTTCCACAGAGTTTTTAAAGTTTAATATATTGATAATTAAGTGAGAAAAAAATGGGCGCAAATACAGAAGGATCTTGCAAGTTGTTCAATATCCAAGTATTTAAATCATTTACTGAAAAACATATCGACGCTATATATTATAATAATTATCAAATACAGCTATATTGTTGCATCAGAATCAAATATATTTGGTTACAAAAGTGCTACCGCTGTGAACTTATCCTCCAAGATATCCGCTAAAATCCGCGCGCTCGGCGGATTCTTTGCGGGTTTACATTACCATTTATCAATTGGGGTAACCTATAAAATTCAAATTTTGAGGAACCTTTGTTTGTATTTTGACTATAATTTATAGAAAAAAAATGTATTTAACAATTTCTATAGCCGTTGTTATATATGTTGTAATATATTATTATTTTTGAATCTGTATCAAAATCAACTTTGGTTTCAAAACATGTCACAGTATTTATAACACTATGACAATTCTAATAAACAAAGCCACATGCGATTTTTGATTTTTAAGTTTTACTCGATATTTTAACTCGATTTTGTTGGGTTTAGTTTTGATTAATTTTTTACTAATCATTATTCGTAACATATCAGCGTACCAGATACCCGAAGAAAATTTGAAAATTTGTATTATACCCGGTTTTGTTTGATCGACAAAAAAACGAAACTATGTTTTTTAATTATCAACTTTGGTTTAAACAAAACGCAATATTTTTAACACTATGGCAATTTTAAAAAACCAATAAAACACGGTCAGTATCAAATTTGTCAAATTTCATTTCACTTGAAAATCGAAAAAAAATATATTAAAATGAAAATACGAGATTTTATTTTTTAGAATTGTCATAGTGTCATAAATATTGTGTAATTTTTCAAACCAAAGTTATTTTGATACAGGTTCAAAAATAATAATTTATGTTACAATATATACTATAAAACAACGTCTAAAAAAATGTATGGCCACCCCAATTGGTCAGTACAAACCCGCAATCATGGCGTGTCCCCGCGCTGATTTTCGGGTGGGAACTTGGGAAAATAAGTTTACCCCAGTAGCAATTTGGGAGTGTGAGACGTATTTACGAACTAAGATTTTATATTAGTATACAGTGTTTCATTCTACATTGTGAAATTCTAATCTCTTGCACAGCTATTTCGAACACTGTGCATGGTGACTATACACACATATAAATGTCTCTTTATGTTTTAATTTGATTCGCTAAATTTCAAATCCCATTGCGTCCATTTTTATATAGTGTACAATGACGCCTAGACTCTCTAGAATAATAAAATATCTAAATAACTTATTATCTTGTTGTCCAACAATACAGTCCAGTAACAAGAAAAGATATGCTGTTTGTGATACGCAAACGAATTTTATAAGAAATGCGTAGTGATTCGGCATTTCTGTACATATTTTTCAATTATTTTGGGATAATTTCTAAAGTATTATGATTCATTTATTACATGCTGTACAGGACTATTCTGAACAGTGTCCGTCCTGCTAAGTATGTGTTCTGGGAATACAGAAAGAGAAAATTTCTGCTTTATTAGAAAGCGATGCACTCGATTTAGAGAGCACAAAAATAGTATAGCAAAAACAAACAAAAAAACAGCAGGGAAAGTAGTTTAGAATTAGGCTGTATGCGTAATCTATATGTTAAAAATGATTATACAATTATTTCCTATATTGGCCTTTTCGATTGTTAAATATGTGTTATTATTTCAGATGTTTTTTTCAACAAATATAATTCTAATAGAAACAGCGGTGCTGCTAGGAACTATTGGATACATTCTCTGGAAATATTTTACTCGAAACTTTGATTATTGGGAAAAACACGGCTTCCCATACGAAAAGCCCATACCATTATTGGGCAACTTTAAAGATGTTATTACTTTGAAACGAGGCATCGGAGACTACTTAGCGGATCAGTACAATAAAAGAACGGATGATTTTTTTGGAATTTGGGTTTTCAACAAGCCTCATTTAGTAGTCCGTAGTCCCGAGCTCGTCAAACATATCTTATCCCAGGACTTTAACTATTTTCGGGACAGATCCGTAGCAAATGATGAGAAAGCCGATCCAATAGCATCCAAAATGCTTTTTCTACTACAAAATCCGGAGTGGAAAATTATGAGGACTAAAGTCAGCCCGATTTTTACTTCTGGAAAAATAAAAGCAATGGTACCATTAATAAATAGAGCTGCAGAAGAATTGATTATATATTTATCCGAAAATTGTATGTCTAAAAAATCTATTGATGCTAAGGATGTGTGTGCCAATTTCACAGTGGATGTAATTACGTCATGTGCCTTCGGGGTGGACGCTAACTCCTTCCGAGATGAAAACGCAGAATTTAAAATAATTGCCAAAAGAATATTTGGGTTTAGCTTCACAAATGCAATTCGAGGAACATCATATTTTTTCTTACCATCTTGGGTCACACTATTTAATCTTCCCTTCTTCCATCCTTCTGTAAACAAGTTCGTCAAACCTGCATTCCTGGATGCAATTGCTGAACGTGAAAGAACCGGAAATAAAAGAAATGATATGATTGATCTAATCATTGAAATGAAGAAACTTGGTACTTTTGATGGCATTGATTTTAGTAAGATTATTTTATTAATGTATTATGTAGAGTGATGTATTTATTTCATATTTCGTATGTTTAATTGTAGAAGGTGACAGAGAAGTAGCACAGGCATTACAATTTCTTGCAGCTGGCTTTGAAACAACTAGTTCCACTATCGCTTTTACATTGTATGAAATGTCTTTGTATCCAGAATTGCAAGAAAAGCTGATAACTGAAATTAAGACTGTACTAGCTGAGAATAATGGCGTGTGTTATGAAGCAATAAAAAATATGAATTATTTGGATAAATGTATAAAAGGTAATGTAATATATTGTTATTTCCAAATCATTAGTTTATATGTTATGCTTTTCACTAGTACTACATAATTAAACGTTTTTTTTTTGTTGATTTCTCAACAAGAAGAAATAAATATTATATTTCCTACATCCAAAACTATTTCATTCCGGTGTTCCGTTGTAGGAACTAACAGATCACTCGCTATACAAGATTTAACCAAGCAATGCACATTCATTATTGACCTAGGTTATACATTATTGACAACAAGAGTGGGAGGTAGTGAAGTCAATAAGTCAATAATGATGTATTTTTAGGCTTGTAGTGAAAACAAATACTTATTCCTTAATTTCGCCTAAAGGATAATGGTTCGGACTGAAAACACTGCAAGTATTCCTGTGTTTTCAGTCCGAAACATACATACATTATACTAATGTATATACGGACCGTATAGAAACAATTATTTTCGGTGATTATTCAATAATACCAATGATAAAACCAATCATTATTTCGTAACCGTAGTGAAAACATTAACTACATAATAAATATTCGAAGAATAGATGAATACCATAATTAATATAATTTGCTTATTTAAATACAAACTACTTCAATTAACAAACATGATTGTAACCTTTGCTTTAAATAAATTGTCTTGGAGAAGGTCATCAATACGCCTCTATATTGGCCGGTATAAATGTCTGCATATATTTTAAAACGCAGTACGTCCAAAGGTACAAATATTAAATATAAATATATGATTCTGCAGAGACACTTCGGAAATATCCAACATTACCATTCCTAGACCGTCGTTGTATGGAGGATTACAAAATACCCGGCAGTAATCTAGTAATAGAAAAAGGAACACCAGTTAATATTCCATTGTTTGGCTTACATTACGATCCCCAATATTTTCCGGATCCCATGAAGTTCGACCCAGAAAGATATACACCAGAAAATATTGCGAGTCGACCGACATACGCCTATATCCCCTTTGGAGGAGGACCACACAATTGTATCGGTAATTTTCAAAAAATGTATTTTTTATATTTTCATTTAAAAGTAATTATTTCAGGTGAAAGGTTCGGGTTGATTGTTTCCAAATTCGGTGTTGTGAATATTTTATCGAATTTCCGTGTGGAGAGAACCGAGGATACTCCAGTTCCTATTGTATTCGATCCCAAATCTTTTGTTTTGCAATCACCTGTTGGAATACCTATGAGATTTGTACCGCACGAGTCACAGCCACAAATGCGGTCTGATGCAGCGTAAATTCGGAATGGAATTTTTCTAAGGTTTATGGTTGTTTATGAGCTGAATTGAAAAACCATTAAGTAAGCGTTCATTCATGTAAAACAATTTAATGTATGTCTAAGTTTATGTTGCATCAGTTCTGTTTAAGAATTCATGGGGCCCTAGGTACTAGTCAGTTTGGGGTCTTATAGTTTTCAAATAATAACATAGAACCTTATGATATTTAAAATATATATAGAAATTGAAAATTTATAGAATTTTTTTTTATATATTCATGTAATAACACCTATAATGTAATTACATTTCGATTGTTTTAATGAAAATTCCTCTACGATTACATTCCATCATGTTATCAAAACATCCGATACTATGTTTAATAATGATGATCTAACTATTGTTTCGAAATTCAAAGAATTGTAAATGAAATACGCCCACCTCCACTTAAGCAATACTCACATATGGAGTATGGTTTGTAAAAAATAGATATATCTGAAAATTATTTAATTGATAATTTTCTAATTTCTGAAAGGTCAGATTGCAGCGATAGTGAGAGTATAGGGGGATCAGGGGGACGTTTCGGTTCCTTAACCCAGGCCTATAGTTCAAGTGCCATATATGTGTCATAAAAGAATCGGGTGCGGCAGAAATTACTCCCACATTTAAAAGAGGAATTTAAAAGAATAGTACCAGTTATCACCAAAAGCTTTTTATTTCTCAAATTTAGATATAAAAAAGTTTTTTTTACTTTTTACACTGCATTCCATGACAACGCTGGAGTTATTCACGCTGGAGTCTAGTGCTCTCAGCCCTGATTGACTATTTGTCCTTCTATTCTTTCTATATACAAAATGGTGAACCATGGAACCAAAAATATTTAAAGTAGAACTCAGAGAATACCTCATTAATAAAGCATTTTACAGCGTCCAGGAATTCATAGAGTCGCGATTTCCCCTATTCACTCAAGACTTATTTTTACCTACAAACATGTATATATTTATATTTTATTCTATGCATTGTTTTGTTTTTGGTACAATAAACGTATTATTATTATTATTATAGTTTCTTTCCAATAAGGTTTCAACGCTACTTTGAATTACGATGGATTCTATTTGGAACACGGCTAGCTGGAGACGTGTGCCTCTGGCCGAGCCATTCTCGTACACTCCACTTCCTGCTCCTTTATTGGTTGTAGATCCATCGATAATTGATAGGTCCTTCAAGTTTTCGCATGTATTCACATTTATCCCATTCTGCCCTATCAGATATTGTTACCTTGTAAGGTTTCGTTATGTGGAGAGTATTTATTGTCCTATCGAGACTGAGACTGAGGCTTTGTGTCACCAGATTGTTGGTGGGTATCTCACAATGGGCCCTATAACTCGAGTGTAGAGCCAATAGACTATTTTTGGTGTTAGTCCCCAGGTTTTTCCAAACCTTCGCCGACATGCCCAGAAAGCTTTTACGGCAATGTTCGTAATCTTTGTCATATGTGGCTTGAAAGTCAGTTTTGGGTCTAGGATTTCATATAGATATTTAACATGTCCCTCCATTTGTATTTCTCTGACGAACAGCGTCAGTATTTTTATCTTATTTAAGTTCCTCCTACGTGTAAATGACCGTTACTTGGTACCATGGTTATTCCATTTAACGATTCTTTTGTTCTCCACCCACTTAGCATTAGGCCGATCCAGCCGACTACGGTTGGCTGTATACCCCTAACGATTCAAACGAAGTATTGTCAAAAGCGCCCTATATATATATATATATATATATATATATATATATATATATATATATATCCAAGAAGAACCCAAGAGCAGTCTGCTTGTTCTATATGCTTCTTCCGGTCTTGTGGTTATTTTGTGGACTGCGATTTCGAAAGACTTTCCTAAATGATCAGCATACTGATATCTATGTAGTGGTTAGCTACGTCTCTATTATATCTATCAATAAGTTTTTCAGTAGTTTCAGTAGGAACAAAGTCAGACTGGTGGGCCAGTAGGATTTCGCTAGTTGGCATGTTTTCCGTTCTGATTTTGGTACAAATACCACCCTAACCCTAGGGCTATACGCGCACGAATAATAGTGCACGTTACTATAGTAGAGCTGAGAAGATTTTGTCTTCCCCCGCAGCGTTGAATGACTCGAATGTGTTAATTGTGACGCGAGTTTTGTTTGAGAGACTATGCTCGTTGGTAGTATCCAACTATGTTTTGATCCCCGTTTGAATGGGTTATCTTTAGCCAAATTATCATGTTTAGTACTAATAACCTCAGAACCAGGTAAATGCGTTTGAAGTAAGAGCTATAGCGATTCCCCATCGGTTTCTTTGTAAGTTCCGTCATTTTTCCGCATAGATCAAACATTATTGTTGTTTACTTTTGCGAGAGTTTTCTCATGTTTTCCACAGTCGAATGTTTTCTCAACCCCCTGGCCATACTCCCTCCAGGTTTCTCTTTTAGAGAGTCTTTCGCTCATCCATTAGCATTTTTGGCCTTATAGGCTTGTGGTTACCAACGACCTGCTTCACTTTTTTTGTGTAGGTTACAGGAGTCGTGTTTCATTCTATTTCAGTGCACTGTGTCGATAACCAGCCACATTTACTGACGTTATTTTCGACCTACTTCATAGTGCACATTTGTTTTTATATGCTCTTCGGGAATCCATTAATAGTAGTATTTCTTTGGTCATCTAGTTCTGTTCTTTTTTGCTTAGTCTTGGATGCTTTTCTCCTACTTATTATTATGGTTTTTATCTGTGCTTATGAGGGCTCCTTATCTACTTAGTTTTTCGTTCATTTCATTCCTAACATCTGAACTTACTGTTGGATCATTTAGTATTTGTGTATCTATACGGAGTACTTTTTGTTTCATTTTTTTCATATTTAGGTTTATAGATGCAGTTAATAGGTTATAATCTGTGTATATGTCAGCACCGGGATATGTTTTAGCGTTTTTTTATTGCATTTCTCAATCTATTATTAATCAAAATAAAATCTATTTGACTCCCTTAATAAATTTTGAGTTTTTCTACCTTCGAATAAGCTGGGCACGTTCCAGGTGACGATTTTTTTATTGCTGACATTTTCAGTTTTGGTTTGTATGCACCACATACAAACCAACACTGAAAATGTTTGGATATTGCCGGTTGACGACCTGAGAGGCCTTACATTCTTCTTTTTTGCTCTTGCCGGATCTTGGTGTCCGAAGTCCATGATCAGTAGAGTTTACTATTGTACTCATAGTCTGGTTGTCCATCCTCGTACCGTTGATATGTTTTAGATTATTTCGCCTTTATGAACCATTGCTTGTTTCAAGCATAGGGGGTGCCCTTTCTCTTGCCAGCTCGTCCACCCGTGTAGGCTAGCAAGAGAGGATCTGCTTATTCCGGAAGAAACTCGGTCGACAGAGCCTCGTTGGATTTCTAGTAGGGTGCACCGCGAGTAGATGATGTTGTCATTTGGGTGGTCCTTTCGTCACCACTCCTTACACTACAACCAGATTGCGCCTCTCTTTGGCCTCATGAGTAGCCACCCATGTAATAGGCAGTAATAATAGTATATTTTTAAATTTTAGATATGGAATTGAAACATTTGTTATTTGACATTTTTACAGTACATATACTTTGTAGAAAGTTGTAAAATGCCCTATATTAAATATTAAATATACAAAATATTTATTTACCGGCATGTGCTGGTTTCCACCGAGTCAATATTTCCTTAATCTAAACATATACCTGATTTATTTAATATTTAATATCGAATAAATTACCGACGAACTTTGGCTTTGGTTTCCCATTACAGTTATTTCGTGAAACTTTATAGCACCTCTGAATTTGTTATTATGTCGCTGTGATCACTTGTACCTTACGTTCGTTTGTCAAAAAGTCACAGCATTGTTTCTGTTTCAGAAATTCCTATTTTTTATTTTTAAATTAACTTTGTCGGTCTCTACGATATCTTGCTTTTTATTAATTACCCACCAGCTTTGCAACATCTACACCATGGAATACAATACTTTTGCATGTGCCTCGTATTCTAGCTAGCTCACGTTCAAGTTCTTGGCCATATTATCATTTTCTATATTTTCATTAGTGAGCATTTTTATTGCCTTGTCCAATGTTATTATTTGATTCGCGATCGCCTAGTGGCCTTTTAGTGCCTCATGATATTGCGCAGTTACGAATGTTTGACGTACAGTTGCGTATTTATATCATTTACTACACTTATTAGTTATGGTATTTCATTCATAACTTTAGAGTTGAAGATGTTGATTCGCTTCATCTCTTCTTCGTCCATCTCATTATTTCTACATCATCAATATTGTTTAAACTTTTATTTTTAGCCTTGTCTCTAGATGCTTTTATGGAGCATAATAAAAATTCCCGAAGAAATAAGTAACATCGCTTCGTAAATTATCATCACATTAGACATTAGCAGCAGTTTGCTATATTTTTAAAATATACTTTAATTATTATATTTATATAACTACAATCTACTTCTGCTGCCCATGTTTATACGCTTCGGATGCTGGCGATCATAATTGCTAGTTTTATTAAACTTGCTGCTGCTCTGGACACTGTCGTTATCTTGAACCATGTTCAGAAGTTCTTTAGTCAGGAAGTTTTCGTCTTTCAGGTCCTCTTCTGCCCTCTATTTTCCCCTGGAGGATTAGTTGTAGTAACACGTACCGGTGCTCGTTCCTCATTATGTGTCCTAAATATTCCAGTTCCTTGTTTTTACTACAATCATTATTATTATTCCTTTCCCAGTTCTGCTGAGGACATCCTGGTTGCTGATATGATCCATTCTAGCTATATTCTGAATGCAACGATATAGCCACATTTCATAAGCTTCCAGTTTCCTGAATGTCGCTTCGTAAGTGTTCAAGATTCGATTCCATATATCAAGGGAGTATGTAGCACTGTAGCAATATAATTCTCATTGAAATATGTAGGTCTTGTGTCTTAAATACGACGAGGGTTCCACTTTTCTTTTAATGTAGTGCCTAAATTTGTATGTTTGCACATTTCTGTATTGTTGTGAAGTAATTGTGATTGATTTTTTGCTGACCTCCTCCAACGAGTCCATCAGTATCTGGAGATTGATACCGCTGCCTGCAAAGACCGATATTGACATATGAGAGCGAAACGTAGAAGCTAGCGAGGAGAGAGTAAAACAAGTTACGAGAGAGACAAAATAAGAAATAACGACATCATAGAAGAAATGGAAATTGAAGCAATAGGTAAGTTTATAGAAAAGAAACAACTCAGCTGGTGTGGACATCTAATATGGATGGAAAACACGAAGTATGGGAAGCAAGAACAGGACACAAAAGAGGAAGAAGCAGATTAACAAAATAGTGGTCCAACATAATAGAACAAACAATAAAAAACAAATGAAAGACAGTTTAACAAATTCTGATATGTAACATGTATTTACATGAACTATTTGTTCTCAGATGTATCAATATCATCCATACAACCAGTCATAATTCACACGTTAGCAGAAAGAGATGACGCAATCGACGCAAACGAGGTTGGATTCCGTATTTTTGAAAATTCAGAATTCGTTTCATCGGTACATCATATTTTCTGATGAAGCGAAATTTAATTCCAACGGTATATTGGCAACTCAGCAAACTACACTGGAGCTTGACAAATCCAGGTCTCAGAGAAACCACGAACCGCCGCTTAGATCTCTGTTACCTACCATGGCATAATAGGGCCATTTTTTTTTGTAATCAAGCTTTATATCTGCAAATGCTTAATGCCTTCTGCTACGAGGAAATGGATAATTTACCTTTAAATTATCAAGCAGCATATTTTCAGAAGAAAGGTTATCCTGCGCATTCATCAGGTATAGTGGTCAATTGGTTGAACGAGAAATTTAGAGAGAAATGGATCGGAAGAAATACACCAGTCCCATGAGCTCCAAGAAGCCCTGATCTAACGATTTGTGATTTTTTATCTGTGGGGCCGGTTAATACAAATTGTTCAGTACTCCCGTTCCAAATGATGTAACCATATTGAAAAATCGAATCCGCCATTCGATGGATCATGATAGAAGAAATTCAAAACTCTTATAGCCAGCTTCTTGCGCGCCTAGAATTATGTGTTTCAGGTGGTAAAGATACAATTGAATAGTTTATGTTCAAATAAAATTAATTGCCAAAATATTGCGTTTTAGTGCAGATTTATTCCAAGGCTAATCATAGTTTTGTGAGAGCGATGAAGTTTGTCACTTTTTCAGATATTTTTGTTAGAAATTTAAAAAAAGTTACATTTAAAAACAATTAGATCTAATCATATTCATAAATGAAGCGGAGAAGGTATTTCCTCTAAAATAACAAATATTCTGTTTGCCTCTTTGCAACCATATCACACGGTATATATGTATATATGTATATATGTATATATGTATATATGTATATATGTATATATGTATATATGTATATATGTATATATGTATATATGTATATATGTATATATGTATATATGTATATATGTATATATGTATATATGTATATATGTATATATGTTTATATGTATAATTCCCGAATCTCTAGTCTTATTTCTGTTAATATATCGATAATCATGTTGTAGATTGTCTTAGCACACTTTGCAAAATATTGTATCTTACATGATTGCTTTATACTTCTTTTCCATTTTCCATGAGTTCTAACATTTTATCTGTCGTCCATTCTTTTCTCTTTTCTTGCTTGTCTGTCATGTATTCTACTTCAATTTCTCTAAGCGTCTTGGATAGTTTTTTAGTGTATCGTATGTATCTAACTGCTCTAGATCTGTACGTTTTCCTTTACTTGTTTCACTGCCTCGTTTCTTGATCATTTGAATTCCTAATGTTCACCTTTTTCTGATGGTCTTGCTCCTTATTTTCTTTAGTTTCATTCTGAATCTTTCCATAACAGGATTGTAGTCTCATGCTATTGGCACTCGGGTCAATTATAATTGCTATAATAATGGCAGCTATTGTAGAAACGTTTATTTGTAAGTGCGTAATCGTTGATATCTAATGAAAATAACGTATTTTTCTTCATTTGCAGACAATTGTAATATGTCTTCTGTTTCGTTCTTGTACCTAGCTCCCAGTCACATATGATTTGTCCATAGCTTCCTTAATTGGCCCATAATTATTGTTTTATCGTGTTTGTAGAGTTATCTTAGTAACTTTGATCGGTACAATTACTCGATTGATTCATGATTTGTCCGCGACAGGTTCATATGCGTGGATGCTGTTTATATCCACTACCTATTTGTGTTGGTCAGTACTTCTGAATGGTTGAATCTATAATCCTTTATTGTATGATAAAATAAATGAATCATTCTGGAGCTACAGAAAAAAAAGACCTTATTTGGCATATCAGTCCAACCCTTCCCTTTACAAATTCCAGCCGCAAAAAAACATTACTTTCACAGAAAGAACTAAAAAATAAATAAAAAAAGAATACAAATTAACATTTTCTACCCACTAAAATAAACTAAACCCCCTCTGCCCTCGCCAATTTCCTTTCCCACGTCAGCCTCCTGCAGATTTTCACGCCTTTCCCATCCTCTCCTAACCATTCGTTCAGCTTTCTGCACTCTCCCACCCACTCTGCTTTCACTCCCTCACATTCTTTGCTAAGGTGCCACTGCGTGTCACACCCCTTCCTACATAGCGCACACGCGGTGTACCCCAGCCCCTTCCACACTTTTCTTCCTCGCTCTTCTGACCCACACCTCGCTCTTTCCATGCATACTTTGTCCTCTCTGCTCCACTCTCCCCTGGCTAAGTAGCTCGGGAGTTTCCCCTGCACTTGCCACTCTACTTAGCCAGGGTTGTATGAGCTCTCAGCCATTCTCACTTGCCTTTCTTGCCACTCAATATCCCTCGGTCTCTCCCTTATCTCAGTTCCTAGGCTACCCCTTTCTCTCAGCTTCTCCTCTACCCACACCTCAGACATACCCACTCTTCATACATCCTTTCTCCTCTATCCTTCCTCCTTCTACTCTCTGTTCTACTTTTACACCTCATCCATACCTCTCGTACCAGTCTTTCCTCGCCCAAATCCTGCAATCTTTTTTCAAACTACATAACCCTCACACACGACTCCCGACTTCTGGAGCTACAAATACTACAGTTAGGCAGAAAACCCTCCAAGGGCGAGGGATAGCCCAATAAAGTTGGTAATTTTGTACAAAACGTAAATATGATGATAACTTTTTAGTCAAATTAAAACATGGGTCCAAGCAATTTTCACCAAAAAGAAAGCAACACATAACATACAGCCACATGCAATAAAATTAACAGTTTATTAGAATTATTCAGCGATAGCAACACTCCTTCCTTATAAAGCATCGGAAAGAAAAAATCTCATAATGCCCTCAGTAGCTGGACTGAGGATAACTTCCTGGGTCGATTGTAAGTCCGGTCCTGACTGCACACAAATAGTGAAAATATACAAGTCAATAAATAATGCTTTGAAGTTTTTATTAAATATGTCCATACATTATAGGCAACACTATTTACAATTAAGTAATATTTAACACTAAACATATTGATAAAATAAGATGATTATTTGACACACAGATAAAGAACCTGCATTAATATAAATATAATTGTGTAGACACAAGGTTTTAGATTTATTCACTTCTAAATGAAATTATTAAAACAACGAACACGCATAATATATAATAACATTTTTAATGTATCTGCTGAGACTAATTACAATTTGCATATCTTTAAGTTACAATGTAAACCTAGTTGGTACCCATGAGATAAAAAATATTAAAAATGTTTATCAACAAAAACAATCCTGACAATGCATATTGTTTGGTGTGCCTATGTTTAGCGTGTCTATATACATTTTAGATACAGTTGTTATTATTTTGTTTTCAAACCATTATTGCATCATCCAGATGTTGTCTACAGTGTAGGGAATACCCCCAAAACAGTGTGTTTTAAACCAAATATGCAACCGAGATTATCCATCAGACGCATAATCAGACGACGAATATAACCGGTCTTAAAATGTTGTTAGAAACATTATGTGAATACTTCCCTAACATCTCGAGAGAGAGAATTGAATCCGTTATTGAGTACATTAATGACGAAGACGGTGACGAGGATCCGGAGGAATTTAAATTGAATAGGGCAATTGATTTGCTTCTGGAAGACACAGAAAATGCAGGTCCATCTACAAGTTCCTCTCACACAAGTTCAACAGGTGACAGTACCCAAGAACTTATATCAAATATATTATATCAATTTCCTGATGCCTGTGTGAATTATGTTACGGATCATGCAAAAAGAATTGGGAATTATGTTACAATTTGTGAATTGTTTGAATCTGGTAAGTTCTTATTTATAACCTAAAAATTTTTTATATTAAGTAAACATATTTTGATATTATTATATATGGCAAAGTTAGTCTAATACATAGTACTTTTGAAATAGGCTGAACTAAAATGCATAACATGTTAAAATATATAATTTTCCAACATATTTATCTTATTTTGTAAATATTGGTTATTTTTATTTTGTCATATTTGAAGAGCATGTAATTATACCAATTAATGTTTACATAGCCATATGGTAAAATCCACTTTGTATATGAAAATTAGAGTATTATATTAGTTTCTTTTCTCAAAATTAATCTATTATCACTGGTTGCCTATGTTGATGTAACTTTGTATATATTTACAAGGTAATAATATAATTTCATTCATTTATTTGAATAATAAAAATTATATCATATGTTGTCTATGAATTATATTTAAAAATATATAAGTTCTTGTTTATACTGTAGTGATTACTGTTAAGTTATGAAATTCTCAACAAATATAGTGTTTCGAGATATTAATAATAATAATATATTATCTTGAGGTACAGAGGATATGGCACATAAATACAACTGTTATTATCATTATAATAGGCACAACAGAGTCTGTTGCCATCTACTATAAAGACTACCTTGCAAAGATTCCAGACACCATAACTACCAGCAGCTTCAGAAAACAGCCATTTATGGAACATCGCTCATATTCTGAAAATTGTTTACATAGCAAAGCAGCCTCTTGTTCTTCTAGGTGTATACCTGAAACATGAACTAGCTTCCCATTTTGCAAGTGTACCGAAATAAAACACAATAATAATAATAATAAACCCTACTTTAGCCAATACATGTATAGAAATATAAATAACGCAATGTAAATAATTGAAAAACACTGTGCCAGATTGAGGTTAGCTAGTGAACCTCTGTTTAAAATCTAAAACCAGAATAAATTATTATATTAATTAATAAATAATATTCATCATATATTGATTCATTTCAAATATTTTGACATGCAAGTGAGTGAGTTGAAAGTTTGAATGCACATTACATTTAAACCTATTGATTTGCATCACATATAGATCACTGGATAGTTCATTATTAAGTTTGTAAATTTATGTTGGAAACACCTTGGATTCAACACATTTACATGAAGTGATGGCAATATTAGTCCTTTAAACTCAATTGTAATATTATGAACATCTTCAACATTAATATTATTAAAAAATAACTTTTTTGTAAAGAATAAAGAGTTTTAGATGTGCTTAGAATGTTATGTTTTGTCAAGTGGATACACAAATACACAAGAGAAGAACCTGTGACAAAAGAGAAATCTATAATAGCCTACAATATAAATTCAACATAGTAAAAAACGGAAGGGTATCAAGACATGAAGAGATAGGAAGTGACCATAACATATTAATAATGGATCTGAAAAGGAAAAAAAGAATAAAAATAGACAAAAGCAGAAATAAAGTGAAAGAAAAAATAACTATCTACAAACCGAATGAAGATAAATGTAGACAAGTTTAAAAAAATAATCAAGAGAAAATGGAGGAAAAATGGATGTCATAGTCAGGTAGAGGACAAATGGGAAGAATTGGAGATGGCCAAAGAAAGCTGCAGAACAACAAAAATTTCAAACTACCAGACAAAAAAAAACAGTATTGAATTAAAAAATCAAAGTGAAGATTAAGGAACAAAAATATAAATGGAAAACTCTAAGAAGGAAGAGGACTATAAAAATTACAAAGAATAAAGAAATGAAGTGACGAGAGAGATCAAGGAAGCCAAGAAGAAAGCATTAACAAAATTTGGAAAGAATATGGAACAAAACTACAGGGTGAACCAACAACTATTATATGGGACAATGAAATAATTGAAAAAGAAGAAAGAATATAATATGTTGAACATAAAAGACAAAGAGGGATGTAATAATGCAAGACGACAAAATCATGGAAAGATGGAGACATCACTTTGAAGAACTGATACAGGCAGACTTAGGCATAATAATAACGCAAGAGAAACCAGAAATAAGACAAGAAATAGAAATGATACAAGAAAAAAAATCAAGAGAAAGTATAAAGAAGTTACGGGAAGGGAAATACTAGGCAAAGACGACATAACACCAGAAATGGTAAAGATCATGGGAAAAGAAGAAATAAAGCAGATAACCCAAGTACTTAATTGCATAATAAAAATAAGGAAAATACCATAGGAATGGAATACAGGCATAATAATACCCATACACAAAAATGGAGTTAAGAGAAACTGAAGCAACTACAGAGGAATTACGCTAACCAACGTACTAGAAAAAATACTGGCAAGAATAATGGAAAAGATAGAAGAACTATAGACGAAACACAATGCGGATTTAGGAGAGGAAGAAGCGCCCATGACCTTCTCGATAAATTATAGAAAAAGTAATAAATAAAAACAGGGAAATACATATATGCTTCATAGATCTAGAAAAACTTTCAATAGAGTGGTAAGGTAAGTCATATGGAAGGAACTACAAGAGAGAGGAGTAGATAGAGGAACAATAGAAATAATCAAATCAATGTACAAGGACAACAAACAATAATAAGAATAAACAATGAAGAATCCGGGGAATTCACAATGAGAATAGGTGTTAAACAAGAATGCGTCTTGATCCCACTACTATTCACAATAGGTCTAGATGGAGCAGTGAAGATGACAAGAAAAAATCTAAAGACTATAAAGATGATAGTCTGGCACATGAAACAAACACAGGTAACTGAAATGATGTTCGCAGACGAGTTTCGCGGAATCGAAAGACCTACAACACAATATAAAAACTGTTAATAAAGAACTATTAAAATTTAATATGATCGTAAATATAGAAAAATACAAAGAGCATGGAAAAAAAATGAAAAGTAGAACGCTTTAAATAGCTAGGAACTATAATAGAAGGAAAAAAATAGACAAAGCGATAAACAAGAGAATAGAGAAAATGGGTTACATCTTTAATATGTTAAAAAATACATTCTTTAGTAGGAAAGACATACCGAAAAACATCAAACATAAAAAGATATAAAACCGACGATAAAGTACAGGAGTGAATCGTGGAACACGACGGAAAGACACGAAATAAAAATAAACGCCATGGAGATTTCTAAGAAAAATAGAAATAGAAAGACAAGAATGGACAAAATACAAAACGGAAGAATAGAACCAATAGACGAGAAAATAATAGAAGGACAGTTCAGACTTTAGGACACATATACCGAATGTCAAATCAAACGCTACCACGAATGATATACGAGTGCAGAACAACCGAAAGCTACTACATAGAGAGACCAAAGAAAACATGGGACGACAGAATGAGAGAAGAAGCAGAAATAAATACGGCGATAAATTTTGAAATTACGAAAAATTAAGATGTGGTGTTGCTGCTTAGGTGACGATATATTGTCAGCGTAACTAATTAGAAACAAATTCTCTAATATTTTTCAGTTCTGTTGGTATTTCTATACCGGCTTGATAATGTGTAGTTTTTATCAGTCAGTAGTTTGTAGATTGAAAAAAAATTGTAATATTTAATTTCGCAGAACAGATTTTTTTTTAAATATATAAAAAGAGAAACATCTACATTTATTTCAATAATCATTTGTTCGGTAAGTGATGTCCATATTAGATATTTTTACAGAATCTGGCCTACGTATCGGCAAACACTCCGTTTCTGCTTACTTTGCGCTGTTTAGACACACTGCAATATTGCACACGGATATGCCCCCACGGGGTATGTACGATTCAAGGACGTATATGTATTTTGGACGGTGTGTATTATATTGATGAATGGCGCGTGCATTTCTACTAACAAAATTGTAACCTTGTATTTTAACCTGTTAATTGTATGTCAGGCACAACAATCACAAATGTACATGTCCACCGCACCAGGAATATAGATTTAGTTAGGTACCACCGTCTTTGTAGATTGTAGCCTGGAATGAAATTTTATTGAAGACGTTTTCAGAATGCACTTTTTATTACTAGTGCACCACCACTGTATATTTTACATTACAATTAAAGGTCGGTATATGCTGAAATCAAATAAATAATAGGAACTATATGGCCAGTGTGTATTCTTATTTTGTGAGCAGAAACAGTTTAATATACTACTTTTATCTACTTATTTCATATTTTATTTCAGCAAAAGCCGACTAAATGTACCTCTTTGAATATTAATATTTATATTATTACCCAAATTGTAACAAATTGTAAAACTAAATTGTCCATTTATTCCTTGGTCTTTATCCTCTTGTACCCGTGTTGGGTGTCTAGGTTGTTTTATTAGCTTCTATTACTTATAGAATTGTATCCATTCTTTCCTGTCTTCCACATCTTGCTTTGCTTGTTTCCAGGTTTTGCCTTTGAGTTGAAGCGTTTTACCAATTGTGTGGTTACACGTCTCTCGTGGCGTTCCTTTTGATTAGTTGCCCTTCTTCTATCTTCTTTTGTATTGCTGTTATTCCTAGCATTTCCCTTATGTCTGTATTTCTATTATTTTGTCTCTTGAAGAGTGGAAGGAATTACACCTTCCACTCTTCTGAGATACTTCATCTCCGCTGCTTGTATTCTCGATTTTTGGCGCTTAATCATCACCCATGTTTCACTTCCGTATATCAGTATTGGCGTATATATTGTCTTGAATATTGTAGTTTTAGTTTGTTTCGAAATTTCTCTTTTGTTTATGAATGTTGTTCTGATAGCATTATATAATTTTCCTGCTGTCTTTACTATGTTTTTTTTTATGTCGCTGTCGTATTTGTCCTGACTATCTATTATTAATCCCAGATATTTGTATTCACTGACTTGTTCTACTTTACAATTTATTCTTTTCTCTTCTTTCGATATTACCATAACTTTGGACTTTTCTCTATTTATTTTTAGTTTCCGTTTTTCCAGCGCCTAATTCCATATTTTAAGGTACTCGTTTAGAATGTTTCTGATCTTCCAAATATTACTTACTCATCCGCGAATGCACACTCGGTTATTTCTATCTTTTTCATGTTTTGTTCTAAATTCTTTTGATTTATTGTTTGCAGCTCTTACGTAATTTCTGGTTTCTCTGTACAGTTTTTGTTACTGCGTTTAGCAGGTCTCCTTCTATTCTTTTTTCTGTAGGTTATCCCCGCTATCAATCTCTCGGATCCTCCGGACTAAGCCCGCATACGTTGGTTCATCTGTTGGTTTAATTAGTGTAGGCTCTTCCTTTTTAGTATTGGGTTTCATTGACACGGTGGTAGTTTTCTGAGGATTTTCAGTTATGTGATGATCCTCCAGGTCCTTGATGGTTGTTTGCACAATTGAGTGGGCTAAAACATGTTCGGTCATTTTCCTAGTGCCCGGTCTGAGCAGCCTTGTCTCCTCAACTAATATTACCTCTGTCTCGTTTACCTCCGCGATTGTCCTTGTACGTCGTATGCCATAGACGCTGCTTTCCTTCATCTTCTCTTCGCTGGTGATGGTGTGAACCGCTCAGTTTTCCCTGTTGGATCTGCTGGGAGGTGCACCGCTGTGGTTTGGGCTATTGATGCCACACCCCCACCTTCAACTTCAGGTTTGAGAGCTCCTTAATCAGCCTTCCGGTTTTCCTTTTCCGGCCGCTTGTTACTGCTCTGCATTCCTCGTCTATTTGTTTCAGTACCTGCGCTTGGGGGCCATTTGATTACATCCCTGCCCACCACCTTCACCTTCTGGAAGGTGTACCGGTGGTCTTTTACCTACCGAATTTGGGCCGGATTCAGTGTATGAATTTCTCTATTCTGCTTCCTCTGGCGTGGGGTTTAGTGCTTGGGTGGTCAGCCTGTCCAGCCGTGCCTTCATGTTCCTCATCGGTTCCCTTACTCCATCCATTTCCATGCACCATTTTGGTTTTTACGCCATCTGCCTTTTGGCCGTTGAGGTTCTTGGTGCCATCTCCTCCAAATGGATTGATGGATTGGTGTTCGTCATCATAGTTCCGTTTTGGACAGTCACACCTACAAAACAACAGCAATACTATTTTTTTCCCTTCGTCATTATCCGCACCACCAGGATCTGCGAACCCCTACTGACGATTGAGAAGAGTCTGGTCAAGGGAGGTCGACAGTTCAAAGATTGAAGTGATTCTACTATATAGTCTCGGTCACGCAAGGAGTTGTGATAACCCCCAGAACATGCAATGCGATGGCAACTTCATAGCAGGGCGTTTGCACTCCTTTGTAGCCATAGTTCGTAGCACCTTCGTTGATGTTATTCGTGCCTTTAGTTATATTACTTTCTACCTTTACGAGAATCACCAGATCTTTGACTGTTCCGACTTCGATCGTTTTATTATGTGTTCTCTTCTCTCTATTGATTTAAGTGGTATTCATAATACCAAAGACTGGGTTGCGTTCTGACGCTATATCAGCTCCAGGCTATTTCTATAACATTGTTCTATCAATATAAAGTCAATTTGATTCCTTTCTATTTTTTTGTTATTTGTCTTGACTTCCAGCTGTATAGCCGTCTTGGGAGTAAAATAAAGAAGGTTTTACGAGATTTTCTTCTTGGTAAAATTGAATAAGCTGATTACCTCCAAGTGCAAAGTTCTCGATAGTTTCGCTAGTTTTACCTACCCATGATAGTTCGGGGTATGGTTACCAGTTGCTTTCCTCACGTAGTATCGAGACCGGGTAGTCGAACATTTGATCACCGCTATGGTATTAAACCCTACCAAAGTCTATCTTTACCACTTTAACCCAGTACAGAGGACACTGCTGCCCGTCGTCTAGGATTTGCTTATTTACTGGCGGCAATGTTCGCTATGCACAACAGTCATGCGATTTATGAACTAAACTTTCCCAAGGAGTCGCTACTTCATTCTGTTACTATGGCCGCTGGTTGGTCGGGGCTGTTTATTCATTATATTCGCAGGTATCTCCTTTATCTAGGGGCCGTTCACTACCCGCCACCTGTGACCCCGCGCTTAGTCCACAGCGCAGTCCCAACACGTCTCATAATTCGGAATAAAACATAAGTTGGGTTTTAGAATAACATATGGTATTTACTAATATTATAACACATATAATATTCATTGCCACTCTTAGTTTCGTTTTCACACTTGTATATTTCATCAAGAAATGGCTCTAAAAATGGGCATCAACATTAAGAGCTACATTATAGTATATACGAGATATATTGTTGCTTTACGAAATTGATAGAAATGGATATGATGAAAATAAGTGAACATTTTACATATTCATCTAGCCATTTAGATTCATTCGGTAAAATGTTTACATTGAACGTTGAGATGATGGAATTTGTAACGGCAATTTGCTGTAAAAATTGCGAAATTCTTGTGCTAAATAACAACATTTAGCTGAAAATGCAGTTAAATGTTGTTATATCAGTCCCAATCTATGCAAAACATAGGATACTATAGTGGGATTCTTGGCATGTATCGTTACTTCTCTGTCCCAATGATAGAAAAACTTCCGCCACGTAATGTTCACAATAGCTAAAAGAAATCAAAACATTAGTTTCCGTAGTTAATTCTTTTGCAATTAAGTAGTATAAGATATATAACCATACAGTGGTTATATGCATATACAATATTCCGGCGCGAATACAATACTTATGATTTTAAATTAGAAAGCATATAGATCTAAATTTTAAAAAACTAAAAAGTAAATAAATGATATGATGATAATCCATAGTTGAAAGACACTTGTATTTAAAATTAAACTTTCAATGTGACACGCAAAATATATAAAAATAATGCGTTTTGTCCTTATATATATATATTCAAGTGGGTACCCCTTTATATAAACATCCGGCATATTGTTATTACCTTTTCAGTAATATCTTGTGAATTATCTATCGAGAAGACATTTAGATTCATGTAATATAAATGTAAAGAGACATATTTTAGATGAATTCATTCATACATCTAAATCAGCAGTTTATCTATCTTCATTTCCCTTCTCCGCTTCTTATATATCCATAATATGTGATAAAAACAACAATTTAAAAAATGCAACGAATTAATTATCATTTCTTTAGGTCATAATACCGTTTGCGAAACGGTAATGAAATTATTTAATATCCTTTTACAGCAAACTTGTTCAGGATTCTTGTCATTCATCAATATTTTATTATTATTAGTAAAAATATATGTTAGTTTTTGTCTAAGGGAAAATCGAGAAGGTGCAAATAATTATTAAAAATGTGCTATATTCATGTTAACAATAATATTATACCGACCTTTGAATGAAATCATACATACTTGTAGAACAGTTATCCATATATTTTAATCCAAACACTTGTAATCTTTAAGATAAGTGACGCCTAAAATAGAACTCACAGAGAATATTATTGCGCCAATAAAGTTCTTCTAAAGGTATCTCGTAATAATGATTCCGAATTTTGTATATTGACATTTTGGCAATTCCAGGTTAATTCTGTATGGAGAAATTATGAGTTTTGAGTCTTTTTATTCGCATTTTCAAACAACGCCGTGTAGTCAGAAAAGCGACAATATAATTGGGCTTGAGTTGATTTAGGCAAGAAAATTTGCTCCGAAAAGAGACCGTTTTATTGATTTTTTAAAAATGTAATAGCTAAATCAATTTAAAAAGAAATGGTAATGATTGAAATTTGCTACGGTATTGCAATTCTTGCTCACAACTGAACCTGAATGAAACTCGTTCTGGCATCGTACGAGGTGCAAAATGGTCATTTTGTCGTCGACACACTTGCATATATTCATTCAGTGAGTTCAGGCAAAAATTGCTTCCATCTGCATAACACTTTTCCACGCGATTTCGGGCTGAAACTGTTAGTACTTTCATCTGGCGGAACATTAAAGCAAATAAATTGATCATATCTTAAACAGTACAACTTACCCTCGTAGAGGGAAGTTAAACGCCATCTGGCGGCACCACATCAATTAGCAATGCACACCCATATGGTAATAACCGTCAACATGCTCATGTTATCTACATATGTAGATTGCTAAGAGGTGGGTTCACACTTATATATGATCATATCTTGTTATTGTCGATCTGCGACTAAATCTTCTTTTTCTATTATAACCCATAGTCTGTATGAAGCGGCATGCGTGTGGTACTAAACTACGAACTCCATTCCATGAATTCCTATAGAATTACAAATGAGGTGTTCAGAATATGTATTTCAGGAACTACTTAACTTATTATTCGTATCCGCTTACCAAATATTTTCACTTTAATTGCAAACTATGGCTAGTTTATAAAATAAAACCGTATTTTGGAAACCATTTGCAAAGTTGCTATATAGCATACTAGAATATAGCACTGCATGCATTGATTAGTATAAAGTATAGTTTGTACGAGAAGAAAACATTATTTTTTAGAGGGTTATACGAAGAAGGATAATTCGGTTGATTTAATAAGCGCCAGACTCATAGAAATGCTTCCGAAATACGACCCCTCGTATCTCCAACAGCAGGCCAATAAACTGGTCGGAAGTACTGAAGAAGAAATAGCGGCTTACGTTAATGAAATGTTGGATAAAAAACAGTACCCCACAATTGAAGAGTTTCAAAAGTAACCATATAAAATGCTTCAAAAACCTGTTATAATCAAATGTTTTTAGGAAAGAAGAACTACGACACGAAATGAACAGATACACAGCACATTTTGATTTTGAAGAGTTCTTGAGAGAATTTCCAGATCCTTTTAGGTATTTCGAACACAACGAAGAGCACTCTTTATTACCCAAAGACCAAGTAGATGATGATTTAAGAATACAGATAAAATATGCACGCACAGCTTTGTATAATATGTATAGATACTTGCGTTTCAAAGATATTGATAGATATATGAATTTTTTCCATAACAATATAATTAAAACTTGTGACCGGTTGGATTTAATGCCTAAAGCGTTTAGTTGTGCGAAACCTTTAGAACCGTTACCTACCTGTAGCTATAATAACATGTTACTATTTAAAGAGGTAAAATAACGCTTAATGTGTAGAATGGTTAACATAATATATATTTTAGTTAGCCTTTGTGAAATTTCGTTCCCAACTAAAGCGATACATCGATATTAAAATGGCTAGTCGCTCACATCTACTAGAGGAAGCTCGCCGAGCAAATGTGCTTGAAACATGTCAAACTTGTTATTTTGATGAACTGATACCAGAAGAAGTTTATTTCTGCATGGGCTCATGTGCCTTCTGTAAAGATTGTGTGAAGAAAGGTACTGAAGTTCTAATTGGCGAGGGCAAGTTAAATTTCCCATGTTTTAATAACTGCGGCAACGAGTTTAGTATGCGAACTTTACAGGTACATTCAACATACATGTTCTAACTTGAATTTAATTAATTTTGTTTTGTTTAGATGGTTCTTGATCATAAGATTTTCTATAGACTTGAACAGAGAAAACAAATTGATGATGTGAGAAACGCGAATGTAGATGGATTTGAAACGTGTCCGTTTTGTGATTTCGGCACAGTTGTTAATCCAGAAGATAAAATATTTCAATGTAAAAACTCTGAATGTGGTAAAGACTCCTGTCGTCAATGCAGACATGTAGAGCACATGCCATTGAGGTGCAATGAAATAGAATATGACGAAGATGTAAAATTGCGCACTTATATTGAGAACAAAATGTCGGAGGCTCTTATAAGGTAATGCACAGTTAAACTATATATTCCCAGTTTATAAATAGAAACACTATTTCAATAAAATTAATAAAAATTATTATGTTTTAGATCATGTCAGCAATGCTCAAAACCAATTGTGAAAGAATCAGGCTGTAATAAAATTACTTGTTCATGTGGAACAACTATGTGTTACGTGTGTGGTGCATCGGGCATTGCATATCCTCACTTTGGGACAATGTAAATATTTTTTATATAATTAAATTATAAATTGCTATTTTTTTTCAATTTTAGTTGTCCATTACACTCCGATGAGAACACTTTACACATCCAAAATGTACGAGATGGTGCACGCAAAGCTAAAATGGACCTGGGAGTTGACAAAAATCCTACTATGTTAAAGTTTGACCCAGAGAGAGATATGTGACTTTTATTTTATGTAATTAGATTATTCTCTCTTTTATAATACAATATGACCTGTTTATGTATTTTGGGTACTTTTCAAATAAATAATATAATATGGTTGAATTCTATTTATGTTTAATTTTAAGCACACAATTTGCATTTTTTTGTAAATCATACCTACTATTCGAATTTAATGACAAATTAGCTTTAGTATTAATTCTCTGGATAGTGAGAATGTATAATTATTTGTTGCTTGTATGTAAGAATAGGTATAGTAAAGTGATGGTAGTAGGATAGGGGTAGCCCAGCAAACGACATATATTTTATAGGCCTCATAACACCCCGGTGTTAGCTACTATCGTCAGTGATTGACCTACTAACTTGTGAATTTTGTATAATCCATTTATTTGTCATTATTATTTTATTGCAATATTTTTTTGAAGAGGGACATAGGTTATTATACAAAAGGCATATTTTTTTTGAAAAAAAAAATATAATTGTTATAAATAAAATAACTAAAAATATAAAATATAAATTTTATAAATAAAATAACGACTAAAAATACATGGGTTATTATACAAAATTATGAATGTTGTATAATCGACTTGATAATATATTTTCAAGCGGTCACAGGGTCGTCCGAGCGCGGGTTCTCGGCCGATTTCCAAATTTTGTCGCGATCCGTCGTGCCATTTTCCCGCCGTGAGTATTAGATTATTGATCGTGATTCCTTCGTTGTTAGTGAACCAATTGTGCTCCAATTCACTGGATCGTCCCAGATAGTGTCAGCAGATATTTGCCAAATTTTATCGCAATCTGCTGTGCCGTTTTCTCGGAATTTGGTTCTCAGACAGATTGACAGACATACATAAATAAAATTGAATTTTAGTTTGAAAACGTGAAGACGTTTTCGGTAAAACAATACCTTCCTTTACATCAGTGATGTATTTAAAAATCAAATCAATTACATTTAATTAATATAAAACGTTTGATAAAGTAATGTGCGCTGGCTACAACCGATTTTTGATCTAATCTTGTTCATATATATTATTAATATTATGCATTTTAAGGTGCACCTTACATTTGTTTTTCTGTTACTTATCTTTCAGATAATGATAATATTGATCCATATTTTCTAGTGAATTTAATGATGTCACTCTAGAGTAAACACTTGAAAATGTGCCGTTGCTAGCAACTTAAATTCGCCATATTGTTAAATTAGTTAATTTTCTGTTACACTGTAATTTAAAGCATAGTCATTGTACTTGAATGTCTAGAGAAAATTGTTATATAGCGTAGAACCTCAACAACGCACACTCATGATTATCATGTGAAAAATCATCAACATACCGCAGGCTACCCATAGGCATTAGAATAATACTGAGTGTGCACTACTAAATAGCCCCCCGACTACTGTTATTTTGACGGGTCACGTGTGCGATACCTCAGAATTTATAATACCTCAAACGGTATATAAACAGAACCGTAATAGAATGCCTAGAAAGCAAGGCAACATCATCTAGCATCGGCTGCCGGTAAATATTTCATTATTATTATAATTTAAAAAGAATTTCTCTCTATCCTATAAGTTTGCGATCCTTAGCTTCCTTATGTGCTGTTCAACCTCCTTTTTACACTTTCCTTAGACTACCCTGTTCTTTTATTTCATCTTATCATGCTTGCCAGACTTTACTTAGTCCACTTATCTGAGACCTTTGTGCATCCCCCCGTTCATATAGCAGCCGTCATTCCTCCATCCATCCCACAGTTGTGAGAAACTGTAGAATGACTTTTGGAGAGGTGACGCTTACCGTGCGCTGGTCTAGGCAGGGGTGCAAACCACCTTTCGGAGGTGACGGTGCATTTACAGAGAACATGAACCGAGATCTCCTCTAGTCGCTTGCATCCTCTACATAGTGAACCGAAAACTTATACCATTTTGTTGAGGTGGTTTTTTAGCGTACAATGACACGTTATAATTCCTGTAAGCTTCCTTAAGTCATACTCGAAAGACGGAGACAAAAAAGTGCCAGTGCAGTATTCGAGCTTTGAATTTTCTTGCATCTTGGCATGTCGTAAGGCTTCGCCATCTGTTTTGGTGAAACTGTAGATCATATTCGTTTATAAAGCATGAGCATTGCTTGGCCGGGAATGGTATCGCTGGTTCAGGGCCGAGGTGGGCACGAGCAGAAGCTACGCATGCGAGCTCATTTTTACTATGACTTCGTGACCCACTGGATGTTAACCTGCTACGGATGTAAACTTTCTCCATGGTGTGGTTTCGTATATAAGCCTAAATGTCAGTTTTAACGATTCTAGTGGTTGTACCTGCGATTTTTCGGGTAGCGAGCTCTTCCGCCTCCGATGTTAGGACTGTACTTGTACTAAAGGTGCCCGGGCTCCGTAGCCAGAACCTCTATATATATATATATATATATATATATATATATATATATATATATATATATATATATATATATTCGAGCCATCTGTACATATAGATATATCAAAATTAATTGAGACATCAGACTGTCTTTAATCTTGCGAACAGATGTGCAGAACAAGTGCTTTCGCTTATACTACCCCTACATGTCCATAGATCTACCGCCTGCATTCTGGCGGCAGCTTTCATCACCTCTCTTCTTAGTGGAAATATATCTAAAGTTACACCACAACATATCATACGTTGTACTTGTATGAGTTTTAGTGTTGCTGTAATTAGTCAGTTCGAGCCCACCAAACTATAGCTCCATAAGCTAGCATGGGTATTATTATGGCTGTGTAAATCCACAAGATGACACGAGTTGATAATCAATCCTCATGTTCGCCCAATTGTCCTGCGACACTGCCAGAAGGCCTTGATTGCTGGCTTTGCCTTTTTACTGAAGTGCTGTCCCCAGTTTAGTTTGCTCTCTAGAACAATTCCTCGATATTTTATTTGTGATGCCAGCTTGAGAGTTGTCCCGGCATTTTTAGGGCGGGCGCACACGGGAGACTTTTTGTAGCGCAATTATTTCGTCTTTGTTGCTTTCCAGTTACCACGATTTTGAGAGCTCGCACACGATGAACAACTGTTTTCTGACAACAGATTAATTTTCACGAGTTTCTGCAATGGAGTCGACAAGATTTTTTGAAGATGGATTTGGTTGAAACTACCCAGAGAAATTCTTCCCATAGTTTACTTTTCAAATTAACATCAGCATAAACTTGTATGGAACAATGCTGGCCTCTTTTATATTAACCATTTATTGCCAAACTTCAAAGATTCCAACAACTGCAGAGAACAGAGAGATCGTTTCACAATTAACCTGAGACGGCAACTAGAATGTTGTCCATGTGTGCACGTACTAGTAAACTATGGGAGGGCAGACAGGACGAAGATAGTTTCGTCGCGCTCCTGTCGACGGCCAGAGGGGGTCCTGAAGAGGGTAGCCAGGATCATCGAAGTGTCCATTGGTTTGCCATCATCATAAAAAGAAGCCTTTATTCAGCATACTTATCACAAAAATCCTCAATCCCAATCAATATAGTATCAAGTCCATAATTTCTAAACATTGTATTTGATTCGAGTTGGTTTAATTCGGTTCTAATTGGTTCGATTCACATAATATTCACATATTAACATTTTCATATTTTGAAATTTTCATTTCCATTACATTACCATGCGACCAATCTCGCACAATTAACGTATAGTACAGTCACCGCCGATTACGTCACATGTTGACGAAATGAAAAATAGGAAATAATTGATCATGTATTTTTCTCTGAATCGATTATGCCCATTTACTCAAATGTTTACGGAATCACCCCAATTTGCTTTCTCAGCCGATTTTCAAATTTAGCCGCGATCCATTGGAACATTCAAGACATACGGACAGACACACACACACTACACACACATTTTCCAAACATATTTTCTATTTCGACTATATTCGCCATGAAAAATAAAGAAGAGTCAAACTTAACAATTCCATTATTTTCGCGATAACAATAGCTTCCTTCTTTATGTAGCAGTGCTATGGATATTCGTGAAGTAAAAATATACTCCCCACACAATATTCCGTCTCCAACCTTCCCCTTCTCAGCCACTTACTCTCTCACGCCTGCCTCTTTTATCTATTCCGCCACCTTTGTGCATCCACTCTGCCTTCACTTCGTCATATTCGTTGCCCAGGTGCCACCACGTATTACTCCCATTACTATTACATGGAGGTGGACCTTTACCCCGTACATACTGGGCTAGTGCTCACATGACTAAGAGTAATGTTCACTGCTTTGTCCTGATAAGTCAGCGGTCTGAGAAATCATACTCAACTCTACCAACAAATGCTACTCTCACGTTCTGGAACACTGCCGCGTGACATCTAAATGTATAGTGCACAATGGATGTGCGCCATGTAATAGTCGAGAGAGAGAGAGAGAGAGAGAGAGAGAGAGAGAGAGAGTGAACTAAGTAATACTTCTACAGCAAATTTCACCGAGAAACCAGGCTAGAAGAGGACGGATACCAAGACGACGACCCACGCTATAAACAGGAAACCCCGTTGGAAAATGAAAAATATGCTAAGGATAACGAGTTGCAATACAATAAGGAACTTGAGCTAATAGAAGATCTGAAACAACAGAAAATAGATACTACCAGAGGTCTCTCTGGTAGTAGTCACCGGGCATATTGTTACGTGAACTATTTGGAGGATCAGGAAATGCAACGACTAGGCGGTCGTGATTTTGATACTGTCGGTATTGTGAAAGTGGGTGGGTGTCTGGTTGGTATTTGGAATGTCGGTATTTAGAACGGCACCGTGTATTATACATGACGATAACACAAACTCCACTCAATTCACAAACTCTTACAACTGATCTATGGCTGATAAGTTTTGAAAATGTATGATTTCTATCAAAGTCTAGGCCATTTTGAAATAACAGAATAGTCTGATTTTTTTTTCTTTTATTATTTTATTTTTATTAGAAATGCATTTTTCAGATATCCCTCACTTGTGTTATTTATTCGGTTGCAATATTTTACTTTAATTAATTTAGGTTATATACTTTCGTAGAACTAAGTAATTGCGATTACATGACATACTAAACAATATACTAATATTATACAAAATTCAATACAAAACCTCTACAGTAATCCTCCATAAAAATGGTGATATAACACAGTTCGAAAACTATAGTCCGATAAGCCTGCTATGAAATGTGTATAAACTCTTTACAAACATAATCACAATTAGAAGCCAAGCTGGACCTCTATCAGCCCAGAGAACAGGCTATGTTTAGAACGGGATACTAAACGAATAATCATCTTCAGGCAATAATAAACACTCATTGAAACGTCTAATGAATACAATAAGCCTTTAGTTCATTCATCGACATCGACAAGGCGTTGGATACAGTTGAAATGCCCACTATAAAAGCTGCTCTAGATCAGACATGAATAGACTATCGATACACAAACCTAATTAATTATATTTACCTAAACGCTACAGCTTATTATTGGCTATATAAAAATACCAACAAATTTAATACCCTTTACAATTTACTACCGTTCTCGAATTTGCTTTTGAAATGGTGTCCTGGGAAAACCTAGGAGTCACGGTGGATGGAGGGCGTTTTAACCACCTGAGATTCGCGGATGAAAACGTTCTAATAGATGCGACATTAAAGATGATCAAGGACCTGAAAGATGAAACTTGGTCTTAAGATGAATAAGATCAAGACGATTATTACCAAATGATTAAATAAAAATAGAAGGTGGCAGTATAGAATAGGCGACTTCCTATATATTTCTGGGGCAGCCGTGTGAGATATAGCGGCGTATTGGCCTAGGATGGACTGCATTCAGAAAGCTTAAGAACATCTTAAAGAACAAACTTCCAATGTGCGTATAAAGGAAAGTTTTCGAGCAGTGTGTGTTACCGGTAATCACGTATGGGTTAGAGACTTTTAAGGGCTTCGCAGTTAAATGGACGCAAACTGCTGGAAAATGATAATGATGATAATGAGCATTTAAAATCGATGGCCAATATACGATAAGAGGCATTGGTGAAAATGATCTTGTGGGGTGTTTCAATCAATAAGCGATGAAACATAAATCCATTAAAGTTTAGTTTCTTACTATTGCATGTTATATTATTATATAGTGAAATAATATGCGGCATGTTCCATCGAATGCAGGACAAATGAATCTTTTATATGAAAAAATGCTACGGTTTTACCTACATGCATTTTCACCATCAACCTCATTGACTGAGTAACTGTGGAAAATATTGATATTTATAACATAGTATTAAATTTACGTGTACACGCATATCTCAGTAATTAATATTTATGTTCTAGTAAACATTGTTATTTCTGGGTCTAGGACATTTCATCGCCGCCATTTGATTGCCGGGCAGCGAGGTTTCAAAACTGTCAAATTAGTCAGTCTACATGCAAAATGCTGCAAAATTTCAAGTTGGCACTTTGCAACGTTGTTTTCCGAGGACTACATGTTAACCGTAGAGTATTACTCGCTGCGGTACTTTTCGCATTAATCAACGCCTAAGCCATAATTTTAATCTACGGCTATGCCATAATTTACTAGTGTGCGATGAAATGACGTCCCAGTCCGGTTATTTCTAAATATGTTAAACTTAAAACTTTTTTTTATTTTAATTTTTTAAATGTTAATAGACTAAGATATAATAATATATACAAAAGTAATAAAGACTGTTAAAAAAATGTTTCCTGCAAGCTGGATGGACCATAGCTTCCTCGGCGAAGGGCTCGTCCGTCTGCTTGGTTTGTCTTGGATGGTTGGTTAGATGGTCAATTGTTGCGTCCTTTCACTTTTTATATGTTCATTACACTCACTTTTAAATTTTTTGATGTTCTTGATATCTATAATATATTTTGGTAGCTTGTTATATTCCAATGAGTTGTTTATGATAAGGCTTTTATTTAGGGTGCTAGTTTCATTCTTTGTTAGCTGAATGCCACTGTTTCTTCTTGTATTGTAGTCATGAACTTGTTTTTTTGTTGCAAGGCGGTTGTTTGTTTTTATTGTACATGTTTTGATTTTATGTATTAGTATGTTAAGGTTTAAGGTAATTATCTCTGTCACAGTTAGTTCGTTAATTGTGTTGTATATATTTTTGGATGGTGTTCGATGTGGAAAGTTATAAAGCATTTTCAGTAATTTGTTTTGTTGTCTTTGCAATTTATTTTTGTTATCTTTGATTGTGTTGCCCCCTATATAACTTAAATAGTTAATATTCGACGTGAAAAGCGCATGATATACACTCTTCTTGTTATCGGGTAGATATTTGTGAGTTTTAAGTGCTCCTTTTATGTTTGCATTTTTTTCCTTAATTGTCGTATATGTTTATTCCATTCGAGGTTGGGTGATATAATATGTCCCAAGTATTTTATAAATGGTTTTGTTTCTATTCTTGTTTCGTTTATTGTTACATTAATATTTATTGTTTTTTTTTTGTTCTTTTGTGTGAGAATCAGCATGCTTGTTTTGGTTTCATTGATAGTTAGGAGATTTCTGTTGAACCATTCTTTTAACTTGTTTGTCACTACTGATTTTTGATTGTATTTCTGTTTCGTTCGTTCGACTATATATAATCCATGTATCGTCTGCGAATATATATGTTACCTTTCAATTGTAATTCTTCAATATCATTTATATATATATATATATATATATATATATATATATATATATATATATATATATATAATAGAGGATTGGCCCTAGTACTCCACCTTGCGCAATTCCATATTCTGGATTGGCAGTGTCACTTAGAATGTTTCCTATTCGTGTTTGTTGGTTTCTGTTATTCAGATACGTTTCAAATATTTTTATTTCTACGTTAGCTATTTCTGCGTTACGTAGTTTCTGAATTAATATTGTTTTAGAGACTGTGTCAAACGCTTTCATCATATCCACGAATAGGGCTGCGGCATACTTTCCCTCATCCAAAATTGTTTGTATATCTAAAATCATATCAGTTGCGGCTGATGTAGTGCTACTTGACTGGTTTTGGTATGCGTACTGATGTTTGCAGACTAAATTGTTTTTATTTAGATGATCTATCGGTCTTCTGTGTAATATTTTTTCGATGATTTTTGAAAATATTGGTAGTAGGGCGATAGGTCTATAATTCTCTGGTAAGCATTTATCTCATGTTTATAAATTGGGATTATTATGGTTTTTTTTTTAAAGCAAGGGTATCATCCGGTATGTAAAATATCGTTTATTAGGTCAAGTATAATCGGCGTTAGTTCATCCTTCATTTGCTTGACTAGTTTGTTTGTTATATTATCAATGCCAGGAGTTAAACATTTCTTAAGATTTTCAATAATCTTTTTAATTTCCTCTACTGTTGTTAATAGAAATTTCGCAATGTTTATATTTGTTTTATTTTGCATTGTTTGTAAGTTTGCATTGTTTGTAAGTTTGAAGGAGTGTTTCATGTACTATTTCTTTGCTTTTCTGGTAATTTGCTTCCAATGTTAGCGAAATAATTATTAATTATGTTACTGACCTGATTACTGATAGAGGTTGTTTGGCCATTATCAGTTCTCATTTTTTTGAGTATTCTGTTGAGCAATGAGTTTACTTCGTGTCACGTTTTTAGTGTGTTTCCCTTTGCGTTTTCATAATATGTTTTTTTTTCTACTTTTAATATTAACTTGTGCCTCTCTCTTTAGTTGTTTATATTTATTTTTTAGAAATTCATTATTTGGGTTTAATTTCTGCCTGTGAAAATAATAATTCCTCTCTTTTATTATGTTCGCAATCTCCAAGTTGACCCATTCATTGCAATCCTTTCTTTTGAAGGTTGTTTGTTTTGTATTTAGTTTCGACAAATCAGTTAAGATTTATATTAATTTATCAAATGAGTCGATTTTATCCAAGTTTTGTTTAAATCCGATTTTAATTGCATCATAATTAATGTTCATCTTTGGAGTTGATATATATTTATTTTTTTGTTTTATTATTTAGCAACCATGTTGTTAAAATAGCATTGTGGTCCGATAAATCACTTGATATTATTCCAATTTTTTAAAGCTTTTGTTTACAATTTGTAAATTTATTATTGAATTAGCTGTTGTAAGATTATCATGATCAATTTTATTCATTTCTTCGTATTCTTGTTATATCATTTCCTTATATTCCATTACTGAATTATTCGTTTCTGCGATATTAATATTGAAATCGCCTAATATTATATTTCATTCATTGCCATTGAGTATAGTTGATTTCAGTACTTGTAAAAGTATTTTATTCTTTATGTTAGGCGGTTTGTATATTTGTTTTGTTTTGTTTGTTATATTTATTATATGTTAGGTCTTCTTCTGTCCATATCTAAAGTATTTCGATGTTTTTTATACTTTTATTTAATGAGATTTTGAAGTTCTTGTAATTTATTATATACAGCGCTATTCCGCCTCCTCTGCTTTGCCTGCAGTTATGAACTGCTTTGTAGTTTTTGATGCTATAGTTGGATGTTTCATTATGGCATAACCATGTTTCTGTCAGTGCTATGTAGTCTAGGTTTGTGTATATATAAGGTAAAATTTGTATTTCATCAAATTTATTTCTTAGGCTTCTTATGTGTAAGTAGATAGTTTTTAGTGTCAATTTTGAATCCATTTGATGAAGTTCTAGTTATGTTATTTTTATAATTTTTCTTATTTATGATGTTTGTTTCTGTTGTAATTTCAAAGCTTTTATGCCATCCATGCATCTTATTTTATAATTTTGTCTTCTGTGTGTCTTCTTAAGAATATGATACCATCTTACGTCCATGCAAATTTGTATCAATTTGTTTTTTTAATTTGTCTTGCCTCATAAAAGAGTTTCGTATTGTTTGGGGTTAACTCATAATTGTAAAATATTGGTTGGTTATCTCCCTTTAGACCACATTCTTGAATTTTTATAGATTTTATCTCTCTTCGCTTTTCTAATATTTTGGTTTTCTGCGTCATGTCTGATAGCTTTTAGTGTTATGTGCCCTGATTCTTTGCTCCTATCGCCTATAGTCTACTATTTCAGAGGGGTTGATTGGTATGCCCATCCCGTTAGTTATGTGATTACGTCTTTTATATCTTATTTTGTTCCCAGGGATGGAACACCTTTAATTATTATGTTTAATTGTTATTATGTAGGACGTTACACCTTGTTTCTAGTTCATTGATTTTATTCTTAATTTCCTTGTTTTCCTTTTCTTACTCTTTTAGGAGTTTAAATAATTTCTTATTTTCTATTTAAGCAATACAATAAAATAAAATAGAAAATAGGATGAATAATAGAACTCCATAAATAAATTGAACATTTCGAAAGAGGAACCAGGACCACAAATGTCGCGGCAGACACAGGGAAGAAAGAAAACGTTTGTAAAATACACAACAGTCTAGCTGAGTATGCTAGGTTATAGGAGCCGTCCATCTCGTAATGGGGGACAAGGTTCAAACCCATTCCCGAGCACTTTTCACAGTTTTTCAGAGATATTCTGTGCAGCCGGGTGACTGTATGTAGGAGTAGGTTTTGGAAAGAAATATGAATGTATGTGCAATTATAATATAATTTTGTTTGTAATGAAATATCTAATGAAGGTGTATATATAACACGTTGTGCCAGAAAGTTGGACACATATTGGAAAACATTTTATTATTAACATCTGAAAAAATTTTATTGTTTCAAAAAGTTTTTGCATGATTTCAAACTTAATAAGCAATCATCGAAGTAAAATTATCAGCTTGCATTTACGAGGTATAACTAAAAATTATAAAACGGCTTAAGGGTAAAGAACCCTTGTTTTTAAAGATATGTGAAAATTTTATTTGAAAATGTTACTTAGAACTGACAAAATTAGAACCTTCTGCCAGTTCTAAGTAACATACGGATTTGGAACCATCTACGACACACATATTTTCTCTTGCCTTTTCATGTATAAACTTAGTTAAGGATATTTCAACGTTAATCTTGTTCCCACTCCACATTTTCTTCCCATCACAACACTGGGCCCGTCAATTGTAAATGAAATTAAATGGTGCTTTAAATAGTTATCATCAAAGCCATTGTTTTGCAAACATTTTAAGAGACACTCTGTTATTGTATTAGCTGTTTGATTCTGTAATTCAATTAAATCAAGAAACAAGAAATGAGGTTCTTTTATCAGTTTCACATTTTAAATAATAATAAGAGTCGATGTTTTACTTAAAGTGAACTCACCTATAATAATAGTTTCCTTATTTGTTCGCTGAGTTTTAATTTCATTTTTATTCATATATGATCAATTGTTGTTGTGACACCTAATCTGGATCGCAAACTGTGAACTATAAGAGAGCCATTTATTTCGTGAAATTTAGTAGATTAAAATGATCAGAAAAACAGCGATCATCTTTACCAATATAATAAGCAGTTCTAGTGTTGGCAAAGAAGTTAATTGTGTGTATTTAATTAGATGATACAACTATACAACTCCATTCTTTTGATATACATAGTCCCTCCCTTTTAGAAGGTCTTACTTTTCTGGAATCGCATGTTATCGAAGGATATTTTTTCCAACCCACATATCAGCGGTCAAAATACTGGGCCGAATTAACTGTTTCAATTTTGATTCTGGTTTATTATCATTATTTTCAGTTGATGCAAAAAAGATTTTCATTTTCACGAGTTTCAACCGTCAAATTCGTAGATGTTCGTCTTCACTCATCCTAATTACCTAAATTTAATGTTTGTTATATGTTTAAATTGAAATAGTAATAACTATAATTAGTATTAGTTAATGGTTTACCTTAGAATGAAAATAGGAATAGTGAACGACATATACAATATATTAACACGTTAGCGCCCGATGACCATGTCTTATAAATTGTATATTTTCTTTAAAACGACCAGGAAAAGGAAACAAACCAATATAAAATTCGCCATTGTTAAAATATTTTTTTTAAATCGAGTTCTGGCTTCACTAAGAAGTACGGCGTCCGGTGCGTTTCAGCCTAAATACACCACTGCTGTACATTCACAACAATAATAACATTTAGTGAAACTGTAATTACGACCATTCACTATTCTGACATATATTTTAACTCATTGTTTAAATGTTGCGCATAAATAAGCAATCTAGAACATTCGCATACAGTACAATACCAATATACACTTATCTTTCCTATTATATCTTCTCTTATCTGTAATCATGTCATATAATATCATTTCAACAAACGCTGTTTAATCATCAAACATGATCATGAAAATTTTACGGAACTTGATATTTGTTACTCATACTTCTCACAAATAATTATAATTAATTAATTGTCTGATGCCAGGATTTTGTTTGTGTTTCATTTTTTGCTACCATTATATTCTCATTATTTCCCGCGTGTTATGACGTAGCATATTTTGTACTTCAATTTTCTGAAATTAGCATTGTGTTTATATAACATTACCAAAATTATCTCATGGCAATTTATTTGTAAACATTAGTATACATAATTCTGTACAATATTTAAAAAAAAGTTCATAACACGAATGACCGGAGACATCACAGTTAAATTAATATCATTGAAACAATGAACTAAGCAATATGAGTTATTTTATTACTATTCTTCGTATAACGGCCATAACATTTGACTCTCCGTTTTTTATATAAAATATACTTTCACCTTGACGAGGTGAGAGGGCTTAGTAAGTCAGGGAGTGATGACGGCGGTACCGTAGCTACTGGTGGGGCCAATTAAGGCGGTAAGGTCTCGAATGATGGAGTTGAAGCCAAGAAAGCCCACACCAGCAGCGTCTAGTCCAGAGTGGATGGCTGCAGACAGCGACTGTTCCAAGAATGGGCGGCTGACTAAACTTCAGGAAAGGCAACGGGAAACCACCCTTATTAAAATAACACCAGGAAATTACAATGAAGAAAATCCAAACAATGGCTCTTAGTCACGGGCAGCCAAGATGAGCATGGGGTGCGAAGAATACCCATTCAAATTGGAGAAATCTAGAATTACAGTTTGTACATGGTATTAATGATATTTATTTCCATTTTTCCTGGTGTTGTTGTTATATATGTTTTGTATTAATTCGACTGTCATCGACATTCATCTGTTCATCATTACCAGCATAGTATATGTGATAGTTGTCGACCTGGAACTGCCCTGATTTATGCCACCTCATCTAACTAACTCATCTCATTGTCATCTCTCTAATCACGTTCTGTCTTCTCGCCATCAAACATACTGCGGACGTTCCAAGTTCCTATTTTTCTTACGATTCGCCCGGTGACTGTTAGCACTGCCGGAGACTAGGGACCATTTGTTTAGATTATCCAGTCGAGAGGAAAGATATTCCCGGACACGGCATATAAAGAAGAAGAAAATGTGTATGAAATGTGGATCCAACCAATAATTATGGGATATATGGGATTATTAATAACATAACTATAACAATGATAAAATGTGGAATCGTAGAATATACTATATTCTTATAGAATAGTCTTCAACATAATAAAATAAGTATATAAGTTGGGGACAGTGTATACTTGGACTACTTTTTGTTGTATAATATACGCACTATATTAAATATCGTACAAAAAATACCCAAATCGATATCCCCGCATACGAAAATATGTAAAATCAATAGGAAACCCATTGCACACATATTACTTAGGCAATTTAGTTAGAATGTGGGGCAGCTGATTATATATTTATATGAGTGAATTAAATCTAATTAATTTTTTATATATACAGGCATTGACATATCATAATTAAAAATATTTAGAACGAAAACTAAATATTTTTCGGAGATCCCTCTGCAATATATTTTCCTCTATGTTTTCTAAAAAAAAACGATAGTTATATAATTGTAATTTTCAAAACAAGTATCGTTATTAGGGTTTTTACATTACTAGCGTTAGCCCCGTGTTCTTTAAAATTTCTAAGTAATGCAAAATCTGATAATGTTAAGTGTCTCGTAAACATTTAATTCTTCTAAAACCAATTGGAGTTTTAGAAGAAAATTAAATGTGCTTGTTATGTGACATTTATAAATTATAAATGTTAATATGCTGCAGTCGGCCATTAAACTAAAGTAGTATCCAGTGATAACTGTCGTTTGTTTGCAATGTATATTGACCTGATTTTAACAACAAACACACTGTTGTTAAGAAATGTATAACAATACTAGTGTTGTTAAATGTGCCTCAGCGCAAATTGTTGATAAAGTTATTGTTACTTTAACAATTTAGGATAAAATAAATATATTATTTAGAATTAAAAATTGAGTACGAACAGAGATTTTTATCCAACCGCGAGAAAATAATGGAAAATCCAAAGATAAAATAATAATTCTATTAAAAAAATCTTTTGTTTTTATGATGCGTATGATTATGTGATTAATATGTAATATCATATTTTTACAATGATGGACAATAAATATAAATTCTATTTGTATTTTTGTTTTCAATTTCATTGGCTATCTCACGTAACACCTTCTTGATTAATTTTAGGTGGAAAACGGCCGGGGGAAAGGCGATTGCCCAATTTTGAAGAAGAAAATTATCACAAAGTTTAATCAATTTTGTACAAAATTCTTATTTATCATTTGAGTTTTAACTAAAGTGAGACCATGCCATAATTTCTTCTTCTATTTCTTCTCGTAACTTGTTTTACTCCTCTGAGATATTTCATTTCCATTGCCTGTATTCTACTTTTATCCCTCTTTGTTAAATTCCATATATGTATATAGGTCTATATATGCTTTTGTATATATTTATTTTTGTCCTTCTGCTGATCTCTTTTTTGTTAATCAGTATATTGCTCAATGCGTGGTATGTTTTAACTGTGTTGTATATTCTGTTGTTCATCTTCCATTTTCCCTTCTTCTGTCAGTACTACTCCTAGGTATTTGAATTGTTCTACTTGCTCGATTTTGTGTTGTTCTATCTTTATATTTATTTGTTCTTTCCGGTTTCTCATTATCATCACTTTTGTTTTGTTATAATTCATTTTCATGTTATACTTCTCTGGATGCTTATTCCATACACTCAGGTTGTGTGTGCAGATTAACTTCATTTTCTGCTATGTTGAATAATGTAGGACTGAGCCCTCCTCCTTGTCTTAGTCCAGTGACTGTCTTAGATGTTTGTCCCTTGTGTATTATTGCATGGGTGTTGTTGTTATATATGTTTTGTATTAATTCGACTGTCTTTCTTTCTACACCTCTTTCCTCAAGGATTTTCCATAATTTATTTCTTCTTATCGTGTCGAATGTTTTTTCCAGGTCGATGAATCCTAGGTATGTGTTTTTATTATTTGCAATAATTTTTTCTGTGATTTGTTTTATCGTGAAAATGTTGTTCTGTGTGGATCTTCCTTACCTAAATCCACATTGCGATTCTTCTAGCCTCTGCTCTATTTTTGCTAATATTCTCTCGTAAATTGTTTTTTCTAAGATATTCATACCTATGCTTATGAGAGTTATGCCCCTATAGTTTGAACATTTTGTCTGGGTGCTTTCCCTATTTTCAGTTCCCTTATTTTATCTAGTATTTCTTTTTCAATGATACGCTTGCGGGTCGTTCTGGTCTCTATTTCTTGTTTTCTGTTCCATTTCCATCATTTGGTGTTACTAAGTATTCAAAATATTCTTTCCATCTTTCCTGTATTTTATCGTTTTTGTTCAGTAATATTCCTTGATTATCTTGTACATAAGTCACCTCTTGTCCTTTTTCTTTTCTGTTTAGTTTTAGTGTTTTATAGAATAGTTTTTGGTTTTCCTTTGCATTTTTCTCCATTGTCTCCCCGAACTTTTCCTATTCTCTTTGCTATTCTGACCTCATCTTTTACTATTTTCCTCTTTAAACTATATCCTTCGTAGTTATTATTTTTGTCATTTAGATATCTTTGTCATGCTTTTTTCTTTTCCTTTATTTCTCTCTTATGTCCTGCTTCTTGTTTGTGTTTTTCTTTGTCCCATATGCCTCTTGTGCTGTTTCCAGCATATTTTTCTTTAATTTATTATTGTCCTTTGCTAATTTCGCCTCTATTTCCTCTTTATAATTTTTTGCTATTTCATATTTCCTTTTATTTATATGTTCTTATCTTGTAGTAGTTTATTGCTATATTTGGTCTCTACTTTTTTATCGCTATCTTGACAGTCTTCCTTTATTTTCGTCTCTACTAAATAGTGATCACTTCCAATTTCGTAACTTCTCTTTACTCTTGTGTCTATTATTTTGCTCCTTTTTCCATGTTCTGCTAGTACATAGTATATTATAGATTGTTCGATCCTGCTTACCACTTACCTGGTGTATTTGTGTATGTCCTTATGTTTGAATAGTGTATTCGTTATTGCTAGGATATTCATTCTACAGTAATGTAGCCTTTTCTCACCATTTTCGTTTAGTACGCCTTCCCGATATCTTCCATCCTTGCGTCATTATCTTTTACTTCGTTGCCAATTCTGTTGTTGAAGTGTTGAAGTGTTGTGAATGTTTCTTTGTTGCACGCAGTATCATCTTCGTTTGGCCCATACACTGCTATGATAGTTTTATGGTAGCCGTTTCTTTTATCTCTAACTTCGATAGACAGTATCCTCTCCGTAATTGCATCCCATACATTACAGTTCAGCTTTTTCAAATTCTTCCTCCAGTTCTTTTTCCTTTCCATTTATACTCCTGATATTCCAAGTCCCAATTTTCCATACTTTTCTTTTTCTTACTGTACTCTTATCATTGTTTCTATTTATTATGTGTTTGCTCTTCTTTCCTATGTTCGTTGTCCTTTTCCTTCCTGTTCCTTTTTATTTTTGCTCTTTGACTAGTAGTGGTTTAGTTCCGTCCGTTTTACCTTAGGCTACGGCTACGGGTCCTTTCTCCCATTTATCCCATTTATATGTTTCATTGCCTACTATTATCTTTCTATATCCTATTCTTACCTGTTTTCCCTTTTCTTTTTCCAATTTCTCTTTGTATTTTTCTCTCCTCTTCCGTTAGGTCGTCGTCGTCTATACAGATCTATGTTAATTATTATGATACGTACGTGCAGTAATGTGCACTGGGCACATACGATTTTTTTATTGTAATATTTTTTAAAGAAATACCTTTCTTTTATATATACGTTAGCGTTAGAAACGTTAAGGATTTTCGAAACATGCAATTTAAAAAATAAGTTATTTATAATACAAAGTAATCTAATTACTGCTTAATCTAAATTGGCACATTTTTAATCAGTGTTCGCACCTTGCAGGTATTAATAAATAAACAGTTTCTAAAAACAATTTATGAAAATGGATATGTGCTTGCTTGTTTCAATTGCGCAATATTGAAATATATACTGAATGACGACGACATCCCTCCCCACTAACCCGCTATCATTGCAATGAAATACAAGGTGACAAAACAGTGCTCAGTTTAGTTCAGTAATAAAGTGCTGTGCATGTGTACACCACCGCCTACACAATAATGGATAAAAATCAGTTACCTCCACCCTACGGGGCTCATATCCCAAATCAACCAATGCCTGTGCCAATGACGCATCAACCAGCACCCGGTAAATAAAATCATACACGATTAATAATAAAATTCTAAAAATAAAATAATTCGGTTTTCAGCAGTTCACATAATTGGACCAGCAAATGTAGGTCCTGATCCACAGAGATACGTGTGTACTTATTGCCAATCAAATATAACTACTCAAATACGCCATGAGCCCTCGAGCAAAACTCACTTGATTGCTCTTGTATGTTGTCTACTAGGGTAATATAAATTAAATTTTTATGGTTGGAAATACTAATTTTTTAAATTTTAGAGCTTGGTGCTGTGTTTGTGTACCTTATTGCGTGGATTCCTGCCAAAGCACAAACCATTATTGCCCAGCATGCAACGCGTTTTTAGGAACATATCAAAGTTAAATGAGTGTGCAAAGAATGATTCATGCTTATTTACTTTCACACAAAGCACAAGGCCTTTGGACATTAATTACAGGAAATATATATTTGTTATGTTTGTTATTAACTATTCGAGAAAATATTGTTATATATGATTATACTATTGTAATGTGTATGTGTGTCAGCTGATATGGCATTAATCTACTAACGAAATTGTGTTTTCTGCTAAACTACTGATAAGATTTAACAAGGCTTAACAAAGCAAGTGTTTGCCAAGTAAGTAAACATGTTTGGCTTAAATGCTCGTCCATTGCAAATGTAAAATTATAATTTATATTCCGGAGTAACAAAATAATTATAATTTCGTTAAGTATGTGGTTGTATTCAGATCGCCGCACCTTAGTGGAACCCGCCCCTCATTGTATTTTTACAGAATATAGCCATATGTAGCATATACAATATTTTAGACTAGGAACTATTTTATAATTGTATAAACATTTACTGTTTCTTTGAAATGACGTCTCCTATAATCAGACGACTATGTGCTCGTCTCAACCTTGCCACCCTCACGCGGCGACCGTAGCTTTAATATATTGAAATGAAACTGATTTGAAATAAACACGTACAGATAACATGGAGTGGTTATAAATACACCTGTTGTATTACCGAGTTCCTATTGCGTATGTTGCCAATTATATTGTTTATTATTAGTATTAAAAAGTTTATTTGTGATACATAGTTTGGTGGCAAATGTTGACTTATTAACACCTGGAAGTTATTTAGGAATTTTCATTTATCCATTTCGCATCGCGTGAATAAATATTAATTTGCCTATACGAGGTCATGTATAATAGGGACATTATTTCTATTTAAAACCAGTCTCATTCTGTTTTTGTCACTCTCAGCTGATTTTGGAAAACTAATAATTAAAAATCGTGCATGTAGACAGATTTTCATAACAATTGCGCGAAAATAAGTCAAAGGCAGCGGAGCTAACGCCGACGCCCTCTGTGGGGCCATCAACAACAAAGCACCAGGGGCAGAAGCCAGGGTATAAAGAACCGGGGTGACCCTGCACATATGGGGCCTGGACGTGCTGTGACCACCTGAGGTGGAGGAGGCTATAAAGGTCACTCACTCACGGTAGGACACTCCCGACCGGTCAGAAATTGCACCCAAACTATTATGGTCATAACGTCTGAGCACTCACGTCCAATGTCGAGCCACCCGGAAAAAGGAGGTCCCTTACGGATGCAGTCGATGATGGGAGGACGGCCACATACCTGACAACACTTACCCCGGGTCAATGCGAGTCGAGGAATGCTAAACAACATGTAGACGGACCTCCTAAGGTGACCACTACAGAGCATGGAAACCGCCTAGAAGACAGACCCCAAAAAAATGACCGAAGAGATAAACCGCAGGAAACAGGAGGCACACAGGCAACATCCTAGTGACATTCACCGTTCGACTGCTGGGGCATGAAACGACGATAAATCGAAAGACAAAATAACAGCGAATGATCCTCAGGGCAAAGACTTCTCGCAAACGTCGATGGCCTGGGAGAATCAAATAGGAGGCTGCTGGCGATGGTCAGGTTGAGGAGGGCGTTGCACATAAACCAGGCCTACCAAACCACATCCACCGACGAGTGGCATTACTAGCGGCTTCTATCTGGCAGACTTGCTGGTGGACGAAAGGGCCAAGGTATGCACCTCAGTCAAGGAAAGACAATGACCAAGTGGCAGAGACTGGGAGGAATCCCAGAACACATGGTGGACAAGGCAGTTTTCCACCAATTGATCCCCCTGGTGGAATGGGGACATGGAGAAAACCACTGGCTGCTTCAAAGTCTATTCCAGAGTTGCACTGGATTGGCAGGGCGGCCAATCCAATTTGCAGATAGTTTCACAAACTGGACGATCCGTTAAAGTAAACACGACCTTCAGATGCCACAGGTGTCACGGGGAGCGACACAAAATAATGTCGGAGCTAAGGAAGGCTGATGCTACAATCAGAGGCGGGCTGGGAAGCAGTAGCCATATTCACCAGGATAGTTATGCAGGCCGAATACAACGACAACCTCCGTTTAATAACAGACACTGATACAGAACAAGAGACAAGAATGACGGAATGACGCGATTTCCGTCTCGCGTCAGTTCGTCATTAGGGCTTATAATGCCTAGTAGAAACAGTACACGAAACCACTAACTTGAGGAAGCTGAATATATTATCTAATTGAGGAACGGGAAGGACACAGCCTCAGGAATGCTAAACAACATGGAGACGGACCTCCTAAGGTGACCACTACAGAGCATGGGAACCGCCCAGAAGACCCCAACAAAATGGCCGAAGAGATAAACCGCAGGAAACAGGAGGCACACAAGCAACATCCTAGTGACATTCACCATTCGACTGCTGGGGCATGAAACGACGATAAAACGAAAGACAAAGTACCAGGGAATGATCCTCAGGGAAAAGACTCCTCGCAAACGTCGGTGGCCCGAGAGAAGCAAAGAAGGCTGCTGGCGATGGTCAGGTTGAGGAGGGCGTTGCACATAAACCAGACCTACCAAACCACATCCACCGACGAGTGGCATTACTAGCGGCTTCTATCCGGCAGACTTGCTGGTGGAAGAAAGGGCCAAGGTATGCACCTCAGTCAAGGAAAGACAATAACCAAGTGGCAGAGACTGGGAGGAATCCCAGAACACATGGTCGACAAGGCAGTTTTCCACCAATTGATCGCCCTGGTGGAATGGGGACATGGAGAAACTAACCACTGGCTGCTTCAAATTCTATTCCAGAGTTGCACTGGATTGGCAGGGCGGCCAATCCAATTTGCAGATAGTGTCACAAACTGAACGATCCGTTAAAGTAAACACGACCTTCATATGCCACAGGTGTCACGGGGAGCGACACAAGATAATGACGGAGCTAGGGAAGGCTGATGCTACAATCAGAGGCGGGCTGGGAACCAGTAGCCATATTCTCCAGGATAGTTATGCTGGCCGAATACAACGACAACCTCCGTTTAATAACCGACACTGATACAGAACAAGAGACAAGAATGACGAACTGACGCGAGTACCGTCATTAGGGCTTATAATGCCTAGTAGAAACTGTACACGAAACCACTAACTTGAGGAAGCTGAATTTACTATCAAATTGGGGAACGGGAAGGACACAGCCCCATGGTATGACAAAATAAACAGAGATATTGTCGCGGATAGGGGGGTGTAACCTCTAAGAGCTTTGGTATCGGTGTATTTATTGATCTATATCTACCCGCAACATGGGCCATAATTACTATTACAATAACTACTAGACTTACCCGGGCATCGCCATGGTCGAGTTACTATACTCGGCCAGGCAGACGAAGAAACAAGAGAGGGAGTTTCTGCCTGGAGCACAGGTATTTATGCGTAACTCGAGCATGGTACGCCCGGTGGGGTGGACGGGAGCGCAGTTGCCACATACGGCAAATATACTTATTTGCGACAATATCCTTAAATCCCTACCTGAACACATCTATCAATACTTTCTTAAAATATTTAACTTCTGCTATACCCACCAGTACTTTCGACCAGAATGGAAAAGAGGCATAATAACAGTGATACGTTAACAAAACACCGACTCAACTCTTGTTACCACCTACGGTTCCATAACCCTACTTCCAGTTCCTGTCAAACTCTTTGAATCCCTAATTAAGTACAAAATACTGGCAATAGCCCAAAACTCATATACACTTCAGCTACATGCCTCAAAAATCAACTCTACTCCACTCAACATCCTAACATCCAATTGTCAAACAGAATATCTTAAAGGCAAACAATCAGGCGATAGCCCTCCTAAACATACAAAATGCGTTTGACTCAGTGGGGTATCGCGGTATAAATTCTTCTTATTAAAATTTCCCCTTCACTTAATCCAGTTAATTAAAACCTTTTTAAACAATGGATCCTTACAAATTAAAATCTTCTCACCATCTTTCTCGTCATAGCAAGGAGTGTCGTAAGGATCATCACTATCTACAATCGTCTATAACATTTTCTGGGACGACCTCCACCATCCAGACCCCAACAACCACAATATCGTCGAATCTGTGTGTGCACATGGTAGATAACGCCTTAATTAACTTTGAAGTATGTGTCTGCCGTTCAGGTAAGCGGTTCACCCTTTTTGCAGCCTACGGCAGCCACTTTAGCGCGCTCTACGTTTTAGGTTCTTCGGATTATTCAGATACTTTGGAGGCAGATTACAATTATTAAGACCTTGTACTTTATTCTTCTCTACAAGAATTGTATGTATTTTTTGTGCGACTTTTACAACTGGTATTGGAAATAAATCTTGGCTACTATTCTTGTGCATAATTCCGTCCTGGCCCCAATATTTTTAAATTTTAGTAAATGTAAAGTAGTGAAGAATTAAATTTCACACAGATTTTTAATCTGTAAAGTATTCGTACAGTAAAGTTAGTTATACCGTTGATTGATATGTAATCGTTCAATATATTTGGAAGTAATTTATAGAATTTCTGTATTTGAAAAGAAATAAATGAATTGACATTCGATAGAGCCAGACAACTCATTAATTTGTTTATTGTATAAATTACATATACAATAAGTATTTCATTATCACGTATTGATGAAAATTAATGATAAAAACGACTGCATTTCTGATCACTAATCTGTTTAGCAAAGAATTCGTAATATGTATTTTTTTAATTTGTAATCTTAAATGACTAATTAATAAATTAGTATTCTGCTAAGAATGCTATATTCCATTCATATTACAGAACGTTGTCTTCGTTTATTCCAAAGATATTTAGAAACTGTGTTCATTTAGAATACTATAAATATCATCCGAGAGACCAGTCACCTATAATCTTAAATTAAGTCATCACATTATAAGGAAGGAAAGATAAATCACACCTAAACAATGCTAGCGAACGACTAAAACGAGAAATCTACTAAAATTATAACGAATGTGCAACCTAAACGATTTTTTTAGTCATATGAGGACGAATAACTGGTGCTAAGACATTTACAAAAGAAAGCTATTATTAAATTAACACACCTAATAAATTCCGCAGTTGGGCAAAGATACGTTCTAAAAATGTGAAAAGTTGCAGATATAATGTCAGTCCCGGAAAGTCTCCCCATAAAGCTGCGTCTTACGGGCCCATATATGTACTTCCTGTAATATCGAAATTATTCGAAAAGGTGCTCCTGAAATATTGAACTCATATAGATTGGAAGAATCTTATTCCAAATCACTACTTTGAATTCAGATCGAAACATTCGTCTATTGACGAAATTCGAAAAAAATCTACGCTGCAGTATTTCTGGACGTATCCAAGTACTATATTCTAATACAGCTAAGTAGCTGAGTATATCACTTAACGCTATACTACGCTAGAAAGAGAAAAGGAAAAAAGTTTACGCTACAGTATTTCTAGACGTATCGCAGGCATATGATTCAAACGCCTAGTTAATTGAAAACTGCTCTTAGCAAAAATATACCCATATTTTGGAATTGTATATCTCCGACAGATAATTAAGCATGGTGTTTGCCTAGCAGTCGTGGAATGTATAGTAAACATGCTCGTGTGGAGAGCTGTTAGCATAGGCTTCCTACAGCGCCTCTGTTAGGCGTATAGTAATTAGGGACTTCCTAGAAGGAAGAGTTCTATCCCCACTATAATAGAATTTAGTACTCGAAAGCTTTATCTAAAGCCAGTTTAGGTGTAGTATAGGCAAACATGAGCAGATTTTAATAAGGTCTCGTAAAGCCAATCCCCTGTTCAATCTGCGATCAGACATTATGATGCCGGTATATCTGTTTAACAGGCACTTTCGTATCTGTTCGCAAAACCAAAGACAGTCTGACGTCTCAACTAATTTCGACATATCAGTATATACAGATGGCTCGAAAAAATCTAAAAGCTCTGGTAAACAAAAATTACAATTTTTTACCAACACGAGTAGCTTTAGTACAGTCCAGCAAACGGGGGTACTTGTAGTTAATTAATTGTCCGTTGTGCGGAAGAGCTCTCTGCCCGAAATCGAAGGTACAAGGTTATGAACCTACATAGCAGCAGAGTGACATTCGTTTCAGACCACTTTCACGACACCGCTGGCGTATGGGTCTCCTTCTCTGCCTATAGTGCTGGCAAGTAGCACTACTGGTGGACCTACACCTAACGTGGATTCCACCACCGAGTACGTTTAGATGAGAACATCATCTACTCCAGGCCAGAGAAATGTGTTTATCCTTGAAACCCCACGCTGGCCAGGCGAAAGGCTAGCTACGGTTGGCGCCTCCGGCCTTGAACTGCGCATACTGAGACATTCCTCCTCAAAAGCCATTCTACAGTTTTTTACAAGCATGAAGAAGCTTCCTCGAAAGTGAAATAACTCAAAACACCTGTGATTTAGCAACACTAGAAAACAACACGGTTTCTACATTCGCTGATGATGCAGGGATATTAGCAGTAGGGAAAACGATCGAGCAAGCTACAAGTCACTTTCTATATACTTTAGAAACAAAGTTATTGAACATTTACCAGTCTTTATAAACAACATACAAGCACTATATTCCAATACAGCTAAGTAGCTGAGTATATCAATTAATGCTATACTACGCTGGAAAGTGAAAAAGAAAAAGACCTAAATATTAAATATGGAAAATCTAGTCTATCCCTACACAAATCTTTTTCTATAATCAAGTAGTTTAAATTGTATGGTGCATAGTTAGGGGAGTGCACTAAACAAAGTAATAGAGAAATAATACATAATAAAGGGGTATTGACGCACCTTGGTATACTGGGAGTGGAAACCACAAATGAATTAATTAATAAAAATTGCAAAATGTCATCAAAAAAACTACACAATCATGTGAACGTCGATGTTCTCCAGCTTCTAGATCCAACAAAATTTAAGAGAGGACTCCAACGAGTTAGTGTGGTGAACAGTGAAATACCGAGCTACTGCTAGTGTGTCATAGTGTACCCAAGGACAAAACCTAAGGGGCGCTCATGGTATACTTTAAATACTGATCACTGTCTGTGAAGATAGAATAAAATTACTCGTACTATATGAGCAGTATATCCCGAAAATAGTATTGTACCAAAACACGCCTCTGATTTTCTTCCTCAACGTTTTACTAAGTTTTATTAAGAGAATCATTTATACTTTTTCTTCTCCTTCATTAGCCTTGTATCATCAACTGCTGGATATATCATCTGCCCATCGCATTTGTGGTCTTGCCATACCACTCTTGGGTTTTCTCGGTCTCTATTTCGCCAGTCTATGCGCCCATCTGTCTTAGCTCTATCTTGCTGTATGGCAACTTCATTTGAGACTCGCAACCCGTTCTTTTTCTTTTATTTCTGATTTCATTGTTTTTAGTCGGTCTCTTAGATTTTTCTCTCCATTGATCTTTGCGTTCTCTTAGCTTTTCTGCTATGCTCTTTGTGGTAGTTTCTAGCTCATATGTGAGCACCAGAAGTATGCATTTGCCATATACCTTCCGTTTCGTGCTTTTAGGGATGTTTTTTACTCTCAATACATAACTGAGTTTGCCAAACGCAACCCATGCTAGTTGAAATCTGCGTGTCACTTCAGCGGTTTGATTTTCTTCCATTTTTGATTTTATGCCGAACACACACACATATATATATATATATATATATATATATATATATATCGCTTTTTCTATTGTTTTATATATTCATTGTCAATCCTACTTGTTATGAGTTTTTGTTAAGCTCCGTGAGCATGGAGGTAAGTTCTCGGGCGTCGGTTAACACGATGTCGTCCGCGAATCTCAAATGGGTGAGATATGTTTCATCTATGTTAACATCTTTATTGTCCCATGACAAAGTTTTAAAGACGTTTTCTAATGCCAGCGTAAAATATTTTGTCGAAATTATGGTATCCCCTTGCCTTACGCCTTTATAAAGAGGCATTTTATTAGTCTTGAGGTCTTCATCGATTTTTATGTAAAGGGTTGCATCTTTGTATATATTTCTAATAATTGTGGAATATCTAGAATCAATGCTGGCGTCATTCATTGCTAATAGGAAGGCCCAAGTTTCAATACTGCCGAAGGCCTTATGGTAGTCTATAAACGCCATGTGTATTTCTACATTATATTCCGTGCCTTTTCTATCAGTGTTCTAATTATTTGTAAATGGTCACGCGTGCCATAGTTTTTTCCGTAACCCCGCTTGTTCTGCTGGCTGGTATTTATTGAGTTTGTTTGTTGGTTGAGTTGTTATAACCTTTGTAAAGACCTTGTAAAGGTGGAACAGCAGGCCACAGTGGCGGTAGTTTTCTATATTGGTTTGTCTCCCTTTTTGTATAGTAGATAATACTATAATACTTATGCGTTTCTCCAGCATTGAGGTATTTTTCCTTCCAGAAGGCATTTGTTTATATATTTTCTCTACGCATTTTTTAGCATTTCTGAGGTAATTTCATCTTCACAAGATCAGTTTTTCATTTCTCATAGAACATGTTTAATTTAAGTCTTCTGATTCGATATTTAAAATAGTTTTCAGTTGATGGTTGGCCTTTTGTTTTATAGTCTCCTCTGTTGGTTTTGTTTCCCTTTCGTTCCTTGTTATACTGCTTTTTTTGTTGCTTTCTGTACATCCTTTGCGTGACCCGGCAAAAGAGCCCGCGACAAAACAGCCCGCCACAAAATAGCCTGCGACAAAATAGCCCCCCAACAAAATTGATCCGACCACTGTTATTGATAGATAATACATTATTCTTATTATATGTATTGTAATGCCACACACATATGAGTGGTTGACAACAGTATATGGTCTATTACGACACTTTATACTAAATACCTATTACATTATTATCTGAATATTTGTTATTATGTTTTTAGTTGAATATAATTTACTTTTATTGAACTTTATTGATCCATTCAGCTGAGATTAGTTAGGTGATTTATTACGACCTTTATATTAAACACCTGTTGTTTTATAACCTAAATGTTTATTATTATGTTTTTAGTTGATTAATAATTTACTTTCTTTAAAATATATTGATCCATTCAGCTGAGGTTAGTTAAATTGTGTTGGCGGAGGACCCCCATTTATACTTTAATTATGCATAACGCAATTATCAATAACAATATACGGGACTATTTTGTCGCGGAGCTATTTTCTCGCGGGGCTATTTTGTCTCGGAGCTATTTTGTCGCGGAGCTATTTTGTCTCGGGGCTATTTTGTCACGGTGCTGTCTTGTCGCGGACTATTTAGTCGGGTCTATTTTGTCACGTACAGTTTTGTCGGTGCACCCATCCTTTGATATTGGTTCGGCAATTCGGTCCATATTTTACGACTAGTGGGCTTAATTTTATATCGAGTTCCTTTCGATACTCTTTCTGTTTAAGTATCAGAGTGTCTGAGGTTTGGAAGGTATTTTTTGTCAGCATATTTTTTCAATCAGAATTTTTGTTTAATTTAATGGTTACCCAGACCAGTCTATGATCGAACAAATGTCAAACACCTTGAATAGCGCTTGTGATTAGAGCTTTGATGACATATTTCGTTTAATTATTCAGTGTTTCCAATACAGAGAATCTAAAGTAACTACATTACCTAGATAATGTTTTTATTATTGCTATAACAACGAATACTTATGGTTTCAATAACTATAGATACATGTATAAGGCACCTTACACGATCAATATTACTGTCAATATTTTAGAATATTGACAATATTACTGTACGATAATATGTTTAAAATGTTCATTATTCTAAAATATTGCCAGTATTACTTATCGCGTAATGAAAAGTAATGATGTAATGAAGAGAATACTGATTTTTATCCGCATAATTGATTACATGGTAAGTATAAAAGCAGGGTTGAAGTAAATACTGACAGTACAGTATTATTGACCGTGTAAGGTGCCTTTGCGGAACGGTGGTGAATACAGGAGTACATATGTTTTGTTTACTGCATGGTATATAGTCTATTGCGTTTTTCGATTGGCCATTTGTATGGCGCCAGGTCCACGCTCTTTTTATCTGTTTCTCATAGATTGTATTTAAACAGAATAGTTCATCAACCTATCTCCTCTTTCGCGTCTATCGCCTAATGTGAAGTTTTTAACGTATTCCGTGTCCTGTATGTGTCTTTTCCCTAGTTTAGATTTAGATTGTTAGTTATTATGGTGTTGGTGGTGTTTTCCTATCTAGTTTGATAGTGAATGTCTTCGTACAGTTGATCTATAAGTTCGTCCTCTGCAGTAGCGGTTGGTACTGTATACTAATTTAATGGAGCATTATTTATTTGTAGAATTATTAAAATTACTCTGAGACTGCTCTGAGACTACTCCTCCATTTTTGTAGTCTCTCTCCGAGTGTTTCTGGTATAAAGTGTGTCCAGTCTTAATGATTGTGTTTTTCTCCGCTTGGAGTCTCGTTTCGCATATACCTATTATCACAAAGTAATCAATTAAGTAGATATAAATGGGTGTTAGGGAATATAAAATAGAATAGATGGGGCGTCGTGCAATTGATTACACATTTTGTAGCAACGGTCGCTGAACGTTGATTCAGCACCCAAACGCGCAATCCGACAGTGGACTACTGCAAGTAACTCATTTATTTTTGCAAGATGATACCTAGTAACAACTCGAATTAGGAAACAAATACACATTCTGATAGGTCAGGTATTTGGTCATCGGGCCAGTATTGGGCGTTTTCCATGTAGAGAACCGCGAGCGCGACTCATCAGTTTATAAGCTACTGTTAGAATTGTAAGAGAATCAGTTGATTATCAGTGATCAGTCTACTGTATTACTCAAGTGTTTCACCAAGTGTAATAGGTAATAAAGGCAACGTCGCACAGGGTGCTGTGCGATGCCACCCCCCAAATCTGAGCTAAATCTGCGAACCCCCCAAACCCCGGCTCGTATCTTATCGCGACTCAATGACGCTTCACTTTATGCTTTCTAACTCTTGTTCAAGTTGTTCTAGGTGGCCATCCGTGCTCATTGTCCTAATATTATATATCGCGATATATAATAATGTATGTATTTATTTGCGTTGAATAGAGGATATCGTCTTTTTGCCTCCCCCATAATCCTTGAGGCTGTCCGAGGTTTCATGGGAGTGGGATTTTGAGTCTTCGGTTCTACCCACCTGGGGTATTTGTGTTTAAATTTCAACGTTTCCATGTTTTAGTTATAGAAGGTTTTGGCAGTTAACACGCCACGGTTGCCCTGCGTGTTGTCGAGTTTTTATTTCGGCCGATCCTCTGGATGCAGAAGCTGTTGACAGCCGCCCATTCTCTATCCAGGCGCTGTCGGAGTTCACCATGTCTGGCTACCCTCGTTTAGTTTAGCCTGCAGGTCAATTCAGTTGCCCGGGATGTGGCACGTAGAGCCATAAACGAGAGTTAGGTGGGGAGTTACCACTAGCGATCTCCCGTCTCTTGATGTGACTGCTAGTGATAAAAGATATTACCCCTCCAGCGCATGCCTACACTTTTTATATATTGGATTAAAACTTTTTATTCTTAGCAAATCTAGAACTAAAAAGGATACGATTATGCGCTTAGCTAAGAACCTTTAATTGCTACTTTTTGTAGATTTATTACAAATCTTAAACTAGCAAATATGGTAGCTCATATGAATGAAAAGAAATTGTACGGGAATCACATAACAAATGGATCACAAAATTAATCTTAGTTTTGTACACCCCTCGCATTTTTTTAATGTTTCTTTATTTTTTGGGTGATCTTTCTAAAATGCTAATTATACATGATAGTCAGAGTATGTTTGTATATAACTGCTTGGATAAATAATTTCAAATTTGCATAGTTAACCACAATAATATCGGCCAATATAAGCATCACATTCCGGACAATAGTGGTCGATGTCCATGCAGCCTGCACTAATATATGGCAAAAGGCACAGACTGTAAGGGAAATTAAAATAAACATTAAATGGCAAATGGACATTATTTATTATGAAGTCATTATAAGTTTAGCAATTAGAACACCTTAGCATTGGTTAAATATATTTCAATGTTAGTAGTAACATCGCCCAGAAAATATCATTAATGAAATCAAATAGATATCGTACTAGAAGAAATAGTCTTTAGATACATTGAAATACCTTAAACTAGTACCTACTAAGACAATCAATCTGCGTTAAGTACTTCTCTTATAGTCCGATTGAAAGAGGAAACGTTGCACGTCGTGGTATTTGAAGCTATCAAATGCTATTATAGTTACCTGCTACACAACTACTTGATTCTATTAAAAAGCTCCATTAGGACATGCCTTAGAAAATATTAATATTTTTTAATAGTTTTAACGATACGACTTGCAATGGTTCCTATGTCAATCGTACTATACAATTGCAATGTTACAAAATTTACCATGAAAATTCACTTGAGTTATTTCTATAAGCGGTTCACCGCTTAAATAGTTTAGAGCTATCCCTATATTAGCTATAGGAAGAAAAAAAATGTGGTTTGATACTGTACGAATATATTAGTTGCCTCCCGTGGCATTTGTTTTTATTGCTAAAATGTATATACACTTATTATATATGATAAGATAGAAAATTAATTTTGTATTTTCTGGTATTGCACTAAATAAACAATATACTAGTGTGTATGTGATATGAACATTGTGTCATTTGGCTTTATCTATTATTTTACTATCTGATATTATATATATATATATATATATATATATATATATATATATATATATATATATATATATATACAACGTGTGCGCCTAAAGTCTAGTATACACCTACATACATTTGGCCACAAATATTCATGCATCAGTATAAATACTATTTAAAACGAGTTTGCAAAAAGTTGTAAAAAACATTTATGCAAATGCACTTGTATTTTCTGTATTTCGTTCAGGATGGAAACATTTACTTTTTACTTCCATACACGCAGTGACAGCGACAGCGACATATTTTTGTTTTTGATCCGCACAACTTTTGTTAGCGGGCATGTATAGAGGCTTAATTATGCAGCATGTTTTGTGGTATGAGAAATTTATTTATTCATGATTTCTCAGAAATTTTATTCTTCATAAAAGTTTCTGCTTTATAAAAAAACAAATAAAAACACAATACTTATGACATCCGACTTTAAATAGTACAAATATAATCTTCGTCCTGTTGTCATTACGGTTTATTAAGGACTTTGGCATTCTGCTAATATGCTTGCCCCAGTTAAGGCGAATCTTCGAAAATCTCGTTCGAGGATTCGAGCTGAAAATCTATTCGAAAAACGCGTTGTGAGACTAACGGAACTGCTGCTACTTCTTTTGCGGACTGTACAAGCCGTGGCCCCAGGAAAAACTGGAGGGGTGCACACCGAGACATAAATTTATTTCGAAATAATGAGCATTTTGTGATAATTGCACGTGTCTATAAAATATACTACTGTACTTAAGCATTATCAAATTGTATTTATCAAAACTGGAAATATGAAACTACAATATCTTAGAGCTATCCACCACCTGTGGAGGCACACGATGGGGACTTGCATATCCCGCACAGCTAAATATTTTACACTTTGACTCCAAAATCTCTAAATTCCCAAACGGCCTCTTAGGAATTCTATTCTTTCTGAATTTAAGCTTTGTAGAAAAACGTAAGGTCTGTTCAAAATTCCACACCATTATATTAGTTTTTGTAAGTGGACTCCGAAATTTGGATTTTCCGCAGTTTATGATAAATGTGGCATCCGAAAAAATATGTTTTTGGGATATGTTTTATCAGTTTTTATTCCACCTTGTACCATGAAATAAAATATAAAACGGCAGTGGTAAGTCCGATCTTGCAAAGTTTGAACAAATCTTAGTTAATTATTATATAATATTTATACACAGCTAGTATCATATGTACTATTGATTTCCCAAGACCTAAAATTCCCTCCCGCTTTTTATACTGGTATGTGAGAATTTTCAACCACACTTTGCATTACATTTATTAAATTAACGAACTAATTTATATGGTCAGTACGTTTCTTATTAAAACTTAATTCGAATTGACCAGTTTTTAAATTGCATCAAAATCTGAGAAACCGGGGACTCTCATTATTTATTTCACATACTTTCTCTCTACAAGTGTTTAGGTTAATTAATTATCTCCGCACATCAGCATCAGCATATTAGCATATAAGCATCAACTCTATTCGGTCTTAGTTAATCGTCGTGCAATATTTAACGAAATTATAACGGATCAACGTCAAAAGTTAGCAGCCTGTGTGATGAATACTTATTGAATTCACTTAGAAAAGTGTAGAAAATATAAATTTATCTATATATAAGTGTAAATCCACCTCCTAACAATCTACATATCCAGATTTCGATCTTGTTAGATCTCATGAGTGTAGTTCAGCTAATAAGGATGAATTCACACAATATCTCGAGTGGTTATGGGTGTGCATTGTTAACTCATGTGGTGTCGCCAAATGGCTAGAAGTTCTATTATAAATAACTTCTATTTGTAAATTGTCAGTGTATGTCATTTGTTTTGTGCTTTTAATCGGTTTTGGATGTTGTACACACTTTTATAAAGAATATCATTTTGCTTGAACAAAAAATCTGATGTGGCTAGTTTTTTTTAGATAATAATATTTTATCTTTTCAATTTTCCATTATTTGTAGCATTTTCACGCAATTGTATGAAAATCTGTATACGTTCTTATTTTAATTTTAAACGCAGCTTTGTGGCAACAGAAAGCTTGATGGTTGCTACAAAAACAAATGTAATGGAGAAAACAGTAAAAATGTCACCATTATGACCGACACCAGACCAGTGGGCCAAGAAAAAGATGTTTATAATTATAGATAGATACAGTAACTTATATTATCTAATTTAAAAATCGATTAATTACCAGCAAAGGCTTAGGACTAACGCTTTCATGTGTGTCGATAGAGCTGGAACACTGTTAACTGTGGTAGTTATATAATAGTTGCAATAAGGACAGCATAATATCTGTGGGTTTTGTCCCAGGGGTACAACAGCATATGGAAATTTCTGACTGATCTTATTGTTTGTGATGAGGTTTTCTTCTATGCTTACTTTTCCCATTATGATGACAATTTTACTTACAATAATTTAAATGTTATTTAACATGAAATTTTGAGTATGAAATTCGAAAATTTAAACTTTAATGATCATGACTGTGACATATACGTCCCGATATGCCATGGTGACAAGGATATGTCATTCTGAATATTGAATATTGATGTGTAAAATGGAAAACGACTGCTTTATGTCAATTTAAGACCATTTTAAATTAAGCGAAATTTATAGTGCAAACAAAATCGAATTCATAATCGGAATTGGAAGGAAAATGAACAACCAGTATCTATGTCATTTATAGTCAGTATCGCAATAGAAAACGAGGGTCCAGTTTCATCTCTTGCAATTATTTCTTTATGACTAAGCAATCACCGGATATCCCGCGTTCGTGTCATTGGTCTAAAATATCTCAAATATTTCCGTTGATATAACTAACCTACTGTTTCGTATACTTTCTATTTATATCTTAACTTTCATGATTAAGATTAGCCATCGCTATGTCACAATTGTTACCATGTGCTTGATAATGGGTGTATACTAGAGATGTCAGAGCCAATTCCTTCTCGCGAACTAGTTCCTTAGTTCTTATTTCTAGTAACGAACAACTTCACAAACTATTCATTTACTTCGTTTAGTTCAAACAGACGCGCATGGAATGAGCGAGAACGAACTGTGGTTATAGCTTAATTATAATTGCTACATTTCCAGTTTATGCTGTGCTAAACTTAAGTGTTTCTTCTCAAATTATAACGTCGGGGATATAAGCATTTCATTCCACCAACTTAGAGAATTTTCACATCTATTAATCAAAGGCTCATCAGGATACTTTTGCAACACTTTTAATCAGATGTATTTTGCGAATGTTCATATTGTTTATCAAATGTTGTCCATAATATAGAAGTGCGTTCATTTCCACAGAATTTAAATCAGATATTTTTTGACAAGACTGATAACTCATTAGTCACAGGCTTATTTTTTGGAGAAAACGGACTGTATTGCATGTTTCACCGTCTTGTTTCGGCTGAAATTGGATGATATTGAATGGCCAATATCTGGTAGCAACAAGACGGTGCCACATGCCATACAGCCTGTGAACCAATTCTGACTGAATGAGACATTTCCTGGTCTAGTACTCGTCTCGTTTCGGTAATCAGAATTGGCCCCCTAGATCGTGTGATTAAACACCATTAGATTGTTTATTTGTTTAGTTATTTGAAATCAAAGGTCTATGTAAATAAACCCACAGCCACCCGTCCATTACAGTAGGAAATTAAACGCTGCACCAACGAAATTCAGCCACATTTATGCACAATGGTCATGGAAATTTTTTCCCCACCTATTGTCTGTCTATTCGCTGTATGGACGTTAGGTGAAAAAAATTAAAAAAACTCTTTGAATAGAATATACCGCAAAGAAAAATGTACTGGGAAGCATGATCAAGTGGAATCTTGAAACTATGGTTTACTAATGTCCCTGAACTTCACTTGTGGATGGCAGGAAACAGAACATCTAGCAAAAAAAATAAGAAAGGACAATTTTGTTGCTACGGTAGGTTGGTTTCATCGTTCGAAAAAACGAGTAAATATTGTATTCAAATAAACTCATGGTGAGCAAAAAGATATGGATTTTAAAAGCGCAGAAGACTGGATTAAAAATTAGTGTATTGAGTGAAACATTTTTCGCATATTATTATCAATCGGTTATTGTTATCAGAACAATTAGGTCCCGATGACATGAAGCAGCGTGCACTGTAGTTGATATACGCGACAGTTAAAGTATACTTCAAAGCAAACTATAGAAAGCAACTGAAGATTCACTAGAGAAGGGTCAAAGTGGTTTCAGGAATGGACACTCAACCGGAGAGCATGCATAGCTTAACCATAAGAAGATTGATCGAATTATTAATAAAACTAGACAGCAAATTATTTATTGCATACAAAGATTTGGAAATAGCGTTCAACAGAAAAAATACGAGAAAATATGAACACGTTCAGAAGAAAGGAAGATTAACATGGACTAATAAATCCTCTTTCCATTGTATGTTTTTTTAGATGCTTCCTGTTGTTTTGCTCTCGTATATCATTCGAGTCTTTATTTTGGCATCCGTCATATGTGCCCCAACCATCTGAACTGTCTTTACAATAATCGTTTTCAAGCCATAATGCGGGCACAAGGGTGCATTGCGCAGCGTCTGATTGGTAGTGAAACCAATCAGGAAGGCCGATTTTAAGGAATGTGTGTACTTGAGATCTTACCCTGGATGGGGGTCTGAGCAGAATCAGTTGACATAGCGCGTCGGTATGGAAATACCGACCGTTGGCGTTGGCCGGGACTGCTTTCTAAAGATAATTATTAGTTATTGTACAACAATTAGTGCTTTAAGTTAGTTACTCAGTTGTTATTAAAATGTGTTAGTTGATTGTGGCGAAGAACTTATTATTTATTGTGCATTGAATAATATCCTCCTAAGAGCAAGCCCTGGATTTACCGGACCAAGTACCATCACGATATCTATTGTGATGTTTTTCGGTATTTCATTCCTACTACTTGAGAATATCCAGCTTATTTTCTAATAAATAATCAAGAGAGACTCACCCCGTTTGTTGACCTCACTGTATTCCCCATACAGAGCGGTGCACATTTGCGTCGCATCCGATAATTATTTGAGATTTGTTCTTCTGACAGTGTGCTGTCCAGGTCGGACCGGGTTTATCGGTATGGGCACTACATATTATCCAACCTTTTCCCAGTCGTAGTCTTTGGATTTCCCCCTGCATATTCAATTCCTGAATGAGACAATATCTATATCGTTTAGTAATGTATAGGTATGTAGAGTAGCAGAGGCTGCTTAGCAAATATGTACATTTACCTGGAGCATCTGTATAGTTGGTTTTTACCTGTCCCCATTTTGGGGGGTATCCTTTCAGGTCCCCCTCTTCGGGTTTATTTGTCCGTGGAGGTTTTATTGCTGGCCACTCGCTAGGCTGTGCCCCCTGAAAGTCACTCCCCTCGACGTGTATCCTATAAAGTTCCCTTTGCGGGTTCTTTCACAGAATTTGGTTGGGGTTCCGGTTGAAGTTCCGTATTTGGCCACTCTTTCAAGGTTACCCGAAATAAGTTCAGCAGCGGCAGGCAGTTCATCAGATGATACTAATAATGTCCCTTAAATGCTTGGATATCAAGTTTTTCGAGCAGATAAGACTTGATGTTTCCTATCTGCTCTTCGTTCAGCGAAGACTCCGGATAGTCCTCAGGCAGTATTGCCATCTTAATATCCGATCATGCGGCTACCCCTGACCTCACCAGCGTCTGAAGAGAAACTGAAGCTGGGTGCCCAAGCTGCCAGCTACTTTAGCTTTCTTCCTACACAGCCCGAGAGCTGTTTTTGTGGTTCTCTCTGTGATTGTTCTCCGGTTTTTGGTATTGTTTTATTATCTGTTGGTTCCTTTTCTAGTTTCACCAGACCCCCATAGAGCCCGATATGTGCTAGATACTACCAACTTCTCCAGGTGTCTCGTAGGTATCGTTCACGACCCTCAGCTTCCCCAGTGCCACGCATCCCTAGTCACGATAACTATGGAAATTGGACCGTGGCTACGGTTGTTGCTTGCCACGACACGCGTTTTTTCTTATGGCCGTCGATAACCACGGCTTTCTATCACTTTGACCTTTACCTTATCCGCCACCTGGGACAAGCGCCTGGTCGGAGGGGCGTACCTCCAGGAATAATATCATTACATAGGTGGGATAGCCTTTAGAAAAGCCAAATTCGAAGAGGAGGGAAATTATAGGAGACGAAGAGTGATACGGGGGCAGGAACAACGAAGAAAAAGTAGATAAAGCAATTAGGATTAGTGCTAATGGAATTGTGAGGGAAATTTGGAGGGTAGGTCAGTCAGTCGTTTATCCCACCAAGGCTAGCGATTACATTATTTATATAGGAAGACGCGAACCCGGGGTCTCAAAATTTAGAAATAAAACTATATTACTATATAATCAATGTATGTTTATTAGCGAAATTATATTTTAGTTAATGAATAAACGTTCCTATGTAATTTTCACATGCAGGGCAATAATGATCAACGCTCATGTCAACAACACGCGTATAGGGCAAGAAACATAAACTAAAAGTAAGATATTTATATAATAATAATAATAATCAATTTGTTAAAATATTCATGTTACCCCATAAAAAGCAACATCAGGGCTTTAAAATGTGTTTTCACTGATGCTACAACGTTCACCTCTGTAGTTACCTGCAGTAAGCAATATGGACAGAATATCTTTTGAGGATCCGATCCTATTCCAATAATGTAGTACACCGATTCCGGGAAGATTTTCTTCTGTGCCTCTTGACTTAAAACAATGTGTCTATGCTTTGATACGGCGGATGGCCCTGTCATGTTTTGATCAAAATGACCGCGAATAGGCGTAATGTACTGAAAATTTAGATTGAAAATGGAGATGATGGTTTGTGATTAATCTACATATTGAAAGTTAATACAATGTGACATTTTAAATCACCATGGTAGTAATGGGTACTAATTGCCTTTGGCACCTGCATCGATTTTAGCTTTGCTCATTCACTTTTATCTTACATGATGTATAAGTAATAGCTCTCACAGATCAAAGATATATTAGAGCCTAAGGAATAATAATATTGGGCGTTCATAGGATAACGCCAAAATGTTTCATATCAGGATATACGTCAGCGTGAATGTTTAAGGAATAACAAATATTTCCGGATGAATTGACTTTCGGGTCCTTAAGTCGTTGTCAGGGTATGTGAATCTGAGTGACTTAATCTGCAGAAAATCGTCCCCGGGTTTTCTTAAGTGTCGTTAATTGTACCCCAATCCCAACGACAAATGGTACCGCCCACCCGAGAATGGATCCGAGTTACCGGCTTGTAACCCGCACTACATCGGTGTGTAATAACAAATAAAATATTATTAATATATATATATATATTTTTATTTATGCTCTACAAAACTACATACGACTTAACGTGCTCAACTATATAAATGTCACAAATTATGCAGGTTATGCGACAGCACAAACTTGAACTCGACATCGTAATTTATTTTCGACTGCAACGCGAAAGCTCAAAAGAGATGTTAGTAAATACATGTGACACAATAAACATATGCCCTATGTGATGTTAAAACCATACAGATGTTATAAAAGCACATACACGCATATTGAATACATACACGTTTTGAAGTGACAGTGACGTGACATGGCAATAGTGGTTAGGGTATTCGACTTATTAGCTGGCGGACCAGGTTCGCCTCAAGATCTCCGTCTTTTATAGACCAGGATTTTTGCGTCCGGTGCCATACCTACATATTTGGCAGTTGTAGCCTATGGTATGGGCTGGTCGTTTATTGTTGCCGTTAATTGGGGTATTTTTCTGTTCGTAAAATATTTATGTAGAATGATTTGCTTTGGTTCAGTTTTATTTGCCCTGTATTTAATATGTATTATGCAGCCTCTATTTTCTCCTCCACCACCATCACTGCAATATCGTCGTAAGATTAACAATATTGCTGCGTCCGCAGGGAGGTCCCTGGTATACAAGATGTAGAGTATCGTATCCAATACGCCATGCCTTACGGTACCCTTGCGTTAAGCATCTTGGTCGACATCTGTGCGGTGAAATGGGTCCCTTTACTTCGATAGTTGGCATTAATCTCTTTAGAACAAGTTTTTCGAATAATTTTGATATGGTTATTAACAGGAAAATTGGTTTGCAATACTGTGCATGATTGTGGTATTTCCCTGGATTTGGGATCATGATTACATCCGCATGTTTTCAAATTCTAGGGACTTCGTTTATTATATTAGTTAATTATTTTGGGAGCTACTTCAGTCTTTCACCGTTTATAAAATCAAAACCTAGTGTTTTAATTGGGCTAAGTTTAGTTATTCAGCTTCAACTTCTTTTGGAGTGGACGGTGTCTATGTACCCATTTTCGTAAGGTTGGAAAGTGTAAGTTGTTCCGCACATAAGAATATATCCCAGTTTGATAGTTTGTCAGTGTAGGTTTTAGTTCTTTTTTGATACTTTTACCATGTAAGCAAAGTATTAATGGTGAGTGATCAGAGGTAATAGAAGGTCTCTTTAGTTTCGATGTAGATGTTTTTTGTAATGAAAAGTCTAATAGACTGGGCTTTTGAGGGGGGTCAGTGAGCCAGTATGTTGGCTTTCTAGATGAGTGAGCTTCACAGTTGGTGGCTTTCATGGCTTGGAATAGCCTTATGGCGTGTTTAAGTTTCCTTTTGGCTTTAAATCATCGCCAAGGATGACTTTACCGTTAACAATATTTATTGAGTAGGTTCGTGTATTCTTCAATTTTTAGACACTATTTGGGAGGTATTTATATTACTGCGACTGTTATTCAGTCTTCGATTGTATTATTTTTTGCTGCTGTACTTAATAATCTTCCGTTTGAAGTATGAGTTTTTATTGTTGGATCTGTTCTTTCATCAGAACGCCACTTACGTCTTATCCCTTTATTTCAAGGTAGCTTTCTTTTATGTGGGTCCGTTACGTGGCTATAGAAAGTACATGGGTGCAAGCAAAGTTCATTAACCCACTCCTCATACATCCCTACCCTATCATATATCCTTCCTCTATTCTTTCTCCATCCGCTACTTATACATTTCATCGGCATCTTTCACATCCTCTTGGATATGTTTGGTGGTTATGTCTTGGTAAAATCTTAAAAGTCTTCCATTACCACAAAATAAGACATGTGTTCCATTATCTTTTGGTAACTATAATATAAGATAATTTATTTTATTTTACAAATTGCTGCTTACGCAGTAAATTACTGAACATTGATAGATTTTCTTTCATATCAGACATAGGTTTACAATTTTTTTTAGTAGCCTACACCGAAAGGTAAAAGGCAATTGATAATATATAATATATTTTTTGCTACAATTTCAATTTTTGCCTACGGTAACTGAAACAGTCTTTCTTTATATTCAAAATGTTCAACATTTACATTCGTTATTGCATGTTTAAAAAAAATGACTTTGTCAAACCTGAAACGCTTTCTATTGCATTCATGAACATGGAGAGGCTACTTTCAATAATGTAACAATTTTGACATTGACCTTAGATAGCACAGAACATTATTACTATTATTATGTTTGATAGCAGCTACAATATTTAGAAATAGAAGTTATACGTTACGATATCCAGGGGGCTTCAACTTTTATGTCAATACAAATGTCACGCTCCCCATTTTTAGTGTCAACACTCGGTACATTAAAGTTGTCTATCTATAGTATTATTTATCTACGACGATGTCATTCATTTTGGCACTTTTGACACTCCAATCTGGCCTTGATATTACACCAATAGAGCCAGCACATTCAAATTTAAAATTTAGTAATGTCATTTCTTCAATCCTTTACTAAGGATATATACGGCAATACCAGAAGAGATCCAAAGTTAAAACTCGCTCAACATGTGCCATTTTCTGTGATAGGATTAGGAGTGAAACCACAAATTATAACATGTCCTTATTGCAATGCTTACGCAGTATCAAATACTAATGTCCTGCCATCAGCAAGAACGCACATCAGAGCTGGAATCCTATTATTGTGCTGGTAGTTAATCTATTAATAATTTAAACAAGTACATATATATTATTTTCAGCTTATGCTGTCTACCATATACATCTATTCTTTGCATGGATGTAGATCACTATTGTCCTAATTGCGAACATTTCATTGGGAGATATATAAATTGAAGGAGTAACCAATAATACCAGTAATCCTAACACTACTAGTATAAATATATATTTCAAGCAAGTGAATTCCAACAATAAATAAAGGCTGCATCAAAACGCCAGTATAGTCATATTGGCGAAGGTCCGAATGGGGTTTCGTAGTCAATAATACCACAACTGTTACCATACTTCGAATTATTTAAAATACAAATGTTGTTCAACAACGGAGACTAGGGTAAGTATATTACCAAAAATGCCTACACCCTCCAACTTTCGAGTTTAAATACAAGTGTTTGTATCCTTATATCCCTTTCGCGGGTGAGCCGTGGGACGCAGTTTACCCATGGAGGCTGTTTGTGCGCACTTGATGGCCACGTTCCTCAGGGGCCCATCTGTCACCCACGAGTAGTCAAGCTTATTATTATTAGGCTCGCTGACTATGACGGCATCCGCCCCCTCCTCGTCGCGGTTGCTAGCAGCAAGTCGTGCGCTGCTCGGCCCCTTCCGATGTTGGCCTGTAGTGTGAGGATCTGTGGGGTCATTGTGGGCCAGGTGAGCCTCCTGCTCCGGCCTTCCTCTTTTTGGACTTTTCTAGGGCTTTTCTTTTAGTGGGACAGCGTAGGCTTTCCGCTGCATGCCCCTTCACCGAGCAGATTGCGCAGTACGATGTGTCTCGCCGGCACTGACTCGCCTGGTGGCCAGCTTCACTGCATCTCGGGCATATGTCTCGTCTATCTTCGACAGTACACGTTTCGACATGATGCCCATCGAGCCAGCCGCGAGTATGTCTTCTCGTCGCGTGGTTTTGCATAATACCAGCCCAATCCGGAACGGCTTGGCCGTAAAACTCACAGCCCCCAGGTCCGTGCTAGCCACTGACCACTTTTGTGCCATTCCGGGCCGGCCTGGGCTTCCCCACCGTGTATGTCCCTTCCGATCTAGGTGTCGCTGTCAGGATAGCCTCCTCGACCTCCTCTTTAGTGGCTAGGATGTCTATCCCATGGTCGTCTCTCTGGCCTCCGCCGCTGCAGCCATGCCGATTATGGCTCCGTTAATGGCGTCGACCTTTACACCGCTGCCTTTCACTTTAATTCGCAGATGCCCATTATCTGTTTTGTCCATTCCCACCATCTCTTTATGGCCCACATCGCTGACCGCTCTTACTAGGTCTGCGTACGTTATAGACCTTAAAAAAGTCAATTATAAACCAACAACAATAGTAAATACCATACCGTATTAAAAGCAGTTGTGGTGTGGGAGAACCGTCATAAGAGGGCAAAAGACACAAGCTTCAAGGGGGATAAAGTGGTAACATTTTATGTCTGGAAATGAAGGCTTCATGTTTCAATTCAGGACCTAGTTTTCTCGTTAGCGTAGGTATTCATACAGAGTAGGTTCTCGTTCTATAGATAGTTCAGTATAATCTCAGCCATTGCGTTTCTCACACCTATGCTGAACTCTCACATGCAAGTTATTGTTGCGTCGTCTTGGTCTTACCAATTGTGGCAATAAAATCACCGATTAATATTGAGTATCTGGATTTCTCGTACCTTCTAGCCGTAGTTATATCCTCATATATCCGTTCTATCTCCTCATCGTTTGTTGTATTTGTTGGTGCATACACCTGAATAACTAGAAGTAACGTCTTGAGTGATTGATATATTGACTTTCTTATATTATATATGGATTTTCTTAAATGGTCAACTAATTTCTTTAAATCATAGTATCAACTTATAACTTATTATTTAGATAAATAAAGTGACACATTTAGAGCAATGATCAAAATAGCAGTTATGCATATGGACTCTAATTTTATTCTAAATATGCTACAGTATTTAGCAATTCGGTTTCTACCGATATTAAAACTGCATCTTCTACCTGAAATCTGTTACTACAATAGAAACTGCAGATTCTTAAGAAGAATTAATGAAATATTTGATTCTCTACATTTGAAAGTTACAACGTTGCAAAATGCCATTTATTTGTTAATAATATAGAAATATTTAAAGATCCAAACCATTTCTAGTATTTTGGAACTGTAGAAAAACTTTAAACTGAAAATATCAAATACTTGTTAACCAATCGAATCAATCAAGACCCACTTAGTAATTGATTTTCGGTTATTAGAAACGGAGGTAGATATAATTCTAGCCCAACACACATTTTCGTGTATCACTTTAACACAATATGTTTGTTAAACTAAACTTCAAATTGTGAACCATATGATTCTGCTCTCTTATTTACTCAAGAGGAATCATCAATTAATACAATTTCAAGCAATGTTGAAAAACCGTTCCCTATATTTCATTCTATGAAATGAAATTATGCTTATTTTTTATGAAGATATATTTTTATGTAAGTATAATCTTCAATATTATTAACGTCAGTTATTAATTTTGGCGAATTTGAGAAGCACAAATTGTAGACAGGTATAATGAAAAAGCTACAGAATATATTACTGTCTGAAGCAATGAACTTATTTACAATAAATAAAAATGTTTGGACCATCTTACATTCAATATTAATTTATTGGTGAAAATTCAAATATACAGGAAGGTTAAATGGGTAACAGAAGCCCTGAAGAAACAACATCTGAAAAATAGGAAAAGGCAACAATGAATTTGTACTATTGGTGCAAATGCTTCGCCGGAAAATTCACAGTTTATTTCCTTAAAACTTAATTATATTGTAATTAAAAGAGAGAGTACTGCATATTCTTTAATTCAGGGTTGTCCAACACGTGACCCGCTGCGAGTAATAATGTGGCCCCACAATCAAATGACGACGCAATTCAATTCAAATGCTCTTTAGTTCAATTGCTCTTTAGTTCAATTGCTATTTTTTCGATAAATATACGTTTATTATTATTCTAGACTATTTGTAAAATTAAAAAATATAATGTTTGAGTTCTTCAGCCGTGAAAAACATCTGTTGTTTGAAAGATTTTATAACAGATGCGCCGTCATGTTTTCATTTTTGTAGGAGCAAATGTTAAAGAATGTAAATCGAATTTTTAAAGCAAAATTAACAGAAGACTATCTCTTAATTGAGTGGAATAATTCGGCGTTTTGTTTAATATGTATGAATCTGAAATGTTTTTAAATATAATGTAAAACGACATTATTGTCAAAAGGCGGCAGGCAAATATTATCGTGATGTTAACAATTTGAGGAAAAGTCTCTCAGCCCAACAAAAGTTACTTCAAAATGCTTCAAATCAACCGAGAGGGATAATGAAAACTAGTTATCTAGTATCCAGTTTGATTGCTATGAAGTTAAAACCGTTTTCTCATTGCGAGTTTATAAAAGAATGCGCGGAGACAGTGACAGGAATAATTTGCCCAGATAAAAGAGCGGAATTTTCTAAAGTCAGTTTGTCACATCAAATTGCCGTCAGAAGAGAGTTCAGATTTCGTAAACATTGAAAATTAATTGAAAAGTTCCCGAAATTAAAATGTATTCATTGGCAATAGACAAAATTACTGTTACAGTTTTCCAACAAAACAAACGTTATCCCGATTTTCTTTGTCTCTATCCAACATTTCCGGCATCTAATTTCTGACAGCGCTTCTACTATGACAGCTAAAAGATAGGGACTCGAAAAATGGATGATCTTATTGGTATGAAAAACACCCGTTTAATGTGAAGTATCATATATGGTGACATAGTTTACTTGTACGAAGTCAGATGGCGCAGCCGGGAAAAATGTTAAAACAATTTTATGATTGTGAAATTAAGACGTTTATGAAATCAATGACACATATTTACAAGAATTTGATGATATGAACTGGCTGGTAGATTTAGCAAATTTTGGAAACAAATGTTCGCATTTCAATACTTTGGCCTAACATAATTATTTGAATAGACAGAAATACTCAGTCTTAATCCTTGATTTTATAAGAGAATTTGAACAACAAATTCAGAATTTTGGAATGAATAAGCATTATTTTAGTAGTTTTATTCCATTTTCGGTGGAAATAGATTGTCACCGAATTATTTTCAAATGCGTTGAGTTACAATCTGAATGCAACTAAATAAATTTGACCATCTAACGTTGATTGTATTTTATAAATCTTATCTACCAACAGACTAATTGTCCACGTTACATAATCACACCCTCTTCATGGCATCACTTTTCGACAGCACTTGTGAACAAATCTGTTCAAGAATGAACCACACCAAAAGTAAGACTCAAAATAGAATATTTGATGAATATTTGGAGAACAGATTAAGAATTTCTACTACATCCAAAGCACTAGTTATCGACACATTATCGATGCAGATCAAAGGCCAGGTATCACGATAGTTTTTTATACATATGTTCTTATTGGTATGTATAGATAGATAGAACTATTTATGTCCCAGTAAAAAGTATTCAAATGTAGTATGCTTCATTATCTACGATTTTGGTTGGTTTTAATTACAATATTTGAACTGCGGCTACAAACACTACTAATAAAATGTGACTCCGAGCATCGAATAGATTGGACAACCCTGCTTTATATAGTATCTTTATATATTGTCATTGAATTAATATCATTAGCAAGTTTTATTAATATGATATTTTTTTATAATTTTGTCTGCTCTCTTTAAAAGAGATTTTTTTATTCTCTTAGAGACATACTGCTTCATTTAAACCAAATTGTTTTGCAATAATACTCGTAATGTTAATAAAATTTATGATTTTCTGAATGACATTGTTATATATTCTGAATATACCGACAGCCGTTAGGAAACGTTCTTGGTTACAACATGACAGCGCTCCAGCCTATTATGGGAAACAGGTTACTCCACATAACATGAACCGATGTCTCCTCTGGAGTTGCTTCCTTCATATAGTGAACCGGCAGCGTATCACATTCTGTTGAGGTGCCTTTTTAACGTTCTAAGGGCATTTAAAATTCCTATAAGCTCTCTTAAGTCGTCCCTCGAGAGACCTGCACAAAAGCGTATGGAGTATTCGGGCCAACATGCGAACAAATGTATACCAGACATTTGTCCGCATGTTGGCACGTCGTAAGGCTTTGCCCTCTGTTTTGGTGAGACTTGAGAACATATTCATTTATGAGGTATGAACATTGTTTGGCTAGTAGTGGTATATCCGGTTTGGCAATTGCATTTCCCTCATATTTATTGTACCCCTAGTACCTTCGAGTTTTCGGGGAAAAGCTCTTTCGCACAACGGACAAGCACCGTCGTTTGCTATATTGTACTGAAGTTACCCGTGTTGGAACAATTTTGTAGTTTTAGTTGGTCAGACTGTACTAGGTAGCTGGAACTTTGAGATTTTTTCGAGTCATCTGTATATACAGGTATGTCGAAATTGATTGAGATGTCAGACTGTTTTTGATTTTGTGAACAGATGCAAAAGTGCCTGTTAAAGAGATAGACCGCCAGCATTTTGTCTGACTGGGGGAAGGGCTTTACACGATCTATTTAATTCTGTTTGTTGTGTTTCCTAATACTACACCTTCATAGGTCTACCGCCTACAGTCTGATAGCTGCCCTCATTACCTCCCCCTAATGAATATATCTAAAGGTGAGAGATTCTGCATTATTTCCACCGCTGCGGCAGCAGTTGCTTGCATTGCACCTGTTATACTACGCGTTCTAAGTTACTTTGTGTACATCCGCAGGATGACACAAAGTGTTATCTATTATATTATATATTATCATTAGCACTAAATTGAGAAATGGCCTTGATCGCTGACCTTGTCTTGGTTCTGATCTGCTGTCCCCAGTTTAGTTTGCTCTCTAGAACAATTCCTAGATATTTTACTTCTGATACCAGCTAAGGGTTGTTTCAAATATAGTGCCAGGCTTTAATATTTCATTCACCACACCGTCTGACAGTGTTCTGTGCACCATTTATCTACTATTCCCTCCTCTGCAAAATCCTGCCTAGTGCACCTTCGTAGTTCTTTGTTAAAAGATTGAAATATCTTTGGCATAGTCCAAGCGTGTAGTCTCCTGACGAATTTAAACGGTCTATACGGCTTTCGGCTTCTACTTTCTATGGTAGTCGGGTGGACAGTTAGACAGACACAATGCTTAGTAAGAGCGTTCTCTGGATACTTTTGATAATGTTCAAAAGTATCCATATCAAACGCTACTTCGATGTCTAATAATACTTCTAGTCCAGAAAGTCTGGGCCCCATAGATCTCTAGATATCAGTCACAACTTCGTGGAGGGCATGAAGCGGTTCATATAAGGGATAACCCTATCACATAGCCTCTCCAGAATGTTTAGCATGATCGACATGAGGCTAATGAGTTTGAATGATTTAGCAGAATCAGCATTGCCCTGTTTCGGTATGAAAGTCACGTTCGGCTCCCTACGGTTGTAATATATTTTAGTGCTATACATGCCTTGAAAAGACGCCGCTGTAGTAGGGCAGAATATAGGCCATCCAGATCCAGAGAATAATATGTTTTGAAAGAATATGTTGTCTTGTAGTCGGTTACTAGGATGTTAGCAACGCTCCATTATTCGTTGGTAACTGGGCGAGGGCGGCAATTCCAGTTTGGACGAGTCGAGTTTGCAACCTGCGAAATGTGTTTCTAATATCACTTCTGCAGTATCAGAATCAGATGGTGTGGATGTGTACGTACCGTCATCCCTCCTTATACAGCCTAGTTGGTCTAATGCATCCTTAGAAAGAGCATTGTTTAGTCTGGCAGCGACAGTTGTGTTGTCTAACTTACAAAAAAAAATCATACGGGAGTCTCTTTGCTATTGATGAACTAGACACTGCATGACTTTTGGTTGGCTTTAAAGGATTCCCAATCAATCTCGGATCAGTAATTCTTCGCTCTGTTAAAATCTTCTACCCTCTTTCTTTGACCTCTCGGTTCTTCGGGTGTTTGTCCGGTTCTGAGAGGGCATGGTCTTTCGTATTTAGAGAGAAGAGAAGACTGTAGTTTCTTCACTACATTATCTATATCCTATTCTGTATTAATTGCTTTCAGGATGGTCGGACAGGCCAAGTCTTTCCCTACAAGCTTTAAAATTCACTTCTGTCGGTATGCCTTGGGTTTCTGAATTGTTTCATATTAGGCTATGTTTAAAGTATGGTAGCTCGTCTTGTGCATCATTTTCATTTGAAAGCAAACAGGTGCACAGTCAACTCCCTCAGTCAAGCAAAGCAAAAAGAGGAAATGATTTGAAAGTACATTCAACATTGAAACTTCCTTGGATACAGACCTTTTATCTTTAGAAACATATTTCCAAGAAAGGCGGCAATAGGCTCATTTAAATCTTAACCTTAATGGCATTTGGCTAATCAATAGGCCTACTTTTAAATTCAATTGAATGTTCTGCCACACGAATGCTACTCCAGGCTTAGATATGTTCCTTGTTGCAAGATGGAAGTAGGAATGAAAATAATACAATTAAATTTATATTAAGGTTTTATTATTACTTTATCTTAAATGAATAATACAATATTTTTTATGATATAGAGGAGTCATCCGTCTCGTACTAAGCATTAAGCTTGAGTTCGAACCCCATGGGTGATGGAAGAACCTTTAACAGGTTTTCATAGGTTTTCTGTTTAACCGGGTGGTTAAACTCCTCTGAGCTTCTCCCTTTACCGGTGAAAAAGCCTCACGGCTGATAGCCTGATAAAAAAAGAAGTTTTTTTATTAATATATTGTATAATATAATATTCCTATAATTTTGTTTATATTGAACATGTTCCATGATTAGTTTGTATTTCTAAGAAAGGGTCTCAACATCAGAAAGAAACTATCTTGCTATAGTTTCTCTAAAGCTCGTATGACATTATCTAGTTTCCTATATCGTTTTATATATAAGAATTGATATATTAAACTGTATAACTAAATGAAAAATTAACATTGTATATTACGGTGTTGTTATTGTTAAGTGAATTTATTATTATTCCGCCGCTAGTTTGTGTCTGTATCGAAAACGATATACGAAACTAGATACTGTCATACTTAATGGTGGTAACATACTGGTACATCTCATTGGTTTGGGATGTGGGTGGTAAAATACTGGACAACTTGACGGGACAATTGATTTATTTTGTTAATTCCAAAATAAGTTATTATTATGTTGTATGTTGTCCTGCTTACCTTTAATTACAGGGCCGTCCAGACTCCTATTTCTATATAGCGCTATGTTATAATGCAAATACTTTGTCATCAAAGTCAATTTCTCTTCAAAGTGTAGTTACCACAAAATGTTGTCTTTATTAAAATATTTAGCGCTATCCCTAGCAAATATTATCATGATAACATTTATAATGCCAATATTAAAAATCACCCTTTATATTTTTCTCGTTTACAGGCAAAGCCTCCTCTCTTTTGAATCACTCAGAGCTACAATAGAATAATATAAAATGCCCCCGAAATCGGTGAAATCGTCAGGTATCCTTCGACAAAGACGGCGATTGTACGCTGTTACGGCATTAGGGTATGAACAACAAATAATAACCTGCCCACATTGTCGCTATTACATCACAACTGTAATTCATGTAAACCCTTCAAAGTATACGCACATGAAAGCTATTCTATTTAGCGTATGCTGGTAATGATATTTCTTTGGTATTTGTATTTTGTTGTATTAACGAGATTTTTATTGTAGCTTATGTTTTTGTCCTTACGTGACCACATTTTGTTTACAGGTTGAACACTATTGTCCAGAGTGTGATAATTATATAGGATCATATCTTACTTAATTATAACTAATGTAACTGTTTAAATAAATTTCATAGTCTCAAGCTAAAATATGTATCTCATTTGGGAATGCCGAAAGGAGACTGGTAAAGCATGTGGCTTATTTCCCATGAATATCCATTGGATATACAAAGCGATCATCATATGACACATGAAGGAGATAGATAAAACAAGTCACAACAATATCAAACCTGTCACATATCCAAGGGATGGCGTTTCATGCTATGAGAACACCATCGAAAGCAGCTCTTGAAGCATTGCTATGACTGGAATCACTAGTACTATGTCCTTGTAAGGTTGACTACAATAAAAACAGGTTATCATGACTTGACCTGTAGTACAATAGAGGTATGATAACTGCACACAGGAGCATTCAGCGTGAAGCTTTCCAACTAGACGCTTACATAGAATTCTATTTAATACATTTCGAAAAAAAATCCATATCCATGTTTTCTAAATAATCCAAAAGTAACTTGACAGCAGGTTATGGGATATTCTTATCAGAACTCAACAGCAAGAAAAGTGCACGACTTGGGAGACACACATCGGCCTTATAAGCCTAATTAACTGAAATACAAAACTGTGTAGCATATTTAACACAATGGATAAAGATTTCCAAATCTTCACCGATAGCAAAGCAGCTCTAAATTTACTAAATACCAACACGTATATGTCAAAAGGCATACTAATGTCCCAACAGCCTGGAAGAGTTAGCTAAAAATAACAAGCTAGCACTCTGCTGAATCAAAAGGCATGCAAGGGTTAACCCTCTAATAATCCTAGAGGATGTATCGGGTGTGATATTACCGGGCGACTACCGACAAAATTGCCGAAGTTGTAGATGCGTCGCTCCCTGGCGTCCTGAGCTCTTGGTTGTCGACCGCGAGTTGGTGGTCCATTATCCACTCGTCCATACTTCCTACCACCTCCTTCATTCTTCCTTTCTGTTCCACCATATCTTATAATAATGTAATGGTCTCCACTCCGTCTAGCATTTCCCGTCTTAGCGTCCCGTTCTATGTGAGGTTCTATAGCAGAGGCCCCAGGACCAACCCCTGTGGAACCCCTTCTGACATCTGGAACTCAAGGCCTCCCGTGGTTCCCTCGTACTTAATCTGCCTATCGCTCAGATATGTCCTGATGAGTTTTGTCATCCGGTGCAGAATGCCTAACTCCCTCAGTGCTTCTTTAACACATCTTCAACTTCAGAGTTGAAGGCATTGCTGACGTCGAGGGTGACCATCAGTCAATGCCTTCTATATCTTTATGGGCCGCTGTTGCACCCTGCGGAAACCAATATTCTTCAAAGTTACGATCTGATAAAGTGTTCTTTGGTATGTGTACAGAGGTTCCAGGATCCATGTATGTGGTGTTTTTTAATCCTTTCCAAGCCAATTATTTCAGTAAAGTAGAAGAGAAGGTACAATACTGTCCGACGTCTGCACTTCTCATTTACTGCTTAACGTTCGATTTATTTCGGAAAAGTCGGTCAAAAATAATCCATTTATTTTATTAATCAGTTATGTTGAACTTTAAGATCATGCGAGCTAACTGGGGCCTTTAAAACTCCATAAAATATAAATAAATACAATATATAATAAGGAAAACAACATAATATAATATAATATAAAAATAACATAAAATGAACACTTAATGCATGTTGGTATGGTAAAGTCTAAAACATGGCGTAAAATATAGTGGCATGTTGCAATTTGGGCAATAATATCCTGTTTCCCTACTTTATCCTATCCCTATTTAGTTTTTATCCTTGCCTGGGCGGTTACAAAGATAATGCGGGTAGCACTAAAGTATAGTAAGCCGGTTAGGATAAAAAAAACAGTGACAAAATTCGCATATGGCGAATAGGTATCTGAAAACATTCAAAACAACGTTAAAATACAATATTCCTCTCCTGGTGATGGTCACCTGACATACGTGCAAGGACAGATATATACATGAAGATTTTTATAAATAGTAAATAAAGTTGCCCACCTTCTTCATGGGACATTACAATTTGACTGTAAAATATGTAACATGATATGCAACCAACATTCATGCCTTACACCGAAGATCATCTACCTTAAACTACTTCTTTGTAAATATAAATCCAATTATTTGTCAATAACAAACTCTGTAACAAAGATGCATATCAATACTATTGCCAGTTTTAATTAACTAACCATATATTATTTTATTTCATAATCTAACATGCATGTTTTGATCGAACTTATAACAAAACCAAGAAATTTATTTAAAAAGTCAAACATGACTCATAATTTTCAACATTAGCTTCTTAACACCACACGCGGGAACGTAAAATAATGTCTTGTGTATAGATATGACCAAATTTTTAGACCAATCTTCACCCATACTAACTTAAAGGGTCCAACCCGGCTCTAATATTATGTGTGCCAGTTCTAGAGGGATCGGTAAGATGGCGCGCCCGAAGCTAAATCTTCAAATAGTATGGTATATTGATTTGAACTTATAACAAACATATTTACTAACAAATACAGTAAAACGATAACTAAAACACGGAAACAATTGGTGCGTATTTACTAAGCACAATTAAGCGCTTGTTATTGCTTAGCCCAATTCTAATTCTAATTATTTTTAATTGTGCCTAATTTAATTACAATACAGAATTAATTATAATTTTCGGGAACAAAAACATTCGTGCTCAGGGAACCGTGTACGCCAGTTGCTGCGTACGTATGTATTACGGCATTGTGTACATTTCTAAGACAGAGGTCGACGGCTCTCGATTGAACTCTTTGGGAGAGCTGGTGGTACATACACGTGTCGTCGCAAAAGTGGGTCAACTCTGTATTGCATCACTAACTCCACGAGCCTAGCGTAGAAGAGAGCTCTCGTATCTATTTTACCGATTCCAGTTTGTATACGGATACTCGTCTAATACACCTTCGAATAAAAATATTTTATTGTATCATATTTAGTTTTAAACAATGATTGTCAATTATTTATCTTCTACTAAGTATAAAATACGTAATAGACAGATGTTAATAAAGTATACATTTAAAAAAAATATTAAACAATTCACATGGCACCTGATAAATCTCTCAATTTGTCTATAATAGCTGATTTGACTTTTAGAAATAAGTCATACCAATTCTTTTATACTATCTAACTCGATATAAAAATCTAAATATTTTATGTTTGTTGCTTATCAAGTTGGTTATTTATATGAAGAACATGCACCTTATATCTGGTTGAAATGTTTAATTTTATTGCTATCAAGCGGTTCTATGCACTGAAGTGTTTAAAATAAAATATTATTTACAGACAAGGAAACATTATTAGAACTCAATTACTTAATGTATAACTTTAATGTAAGTTTACATTAATTAAAACAATTAATTAAACTAATGCATGAGAAAACTCGCTAGCTAATTTTAAAGCAGTAGCTTCTTGGGTGGACGCGGTCCATACAAATAACACAAGATGTGATGTTTTTTTTTTTGACGATCGTTATATTAAACGCTGATCTGTTATATTAAATTCATACACTATAACTCTACTTGTATTTGACATATTATATACTTTAACGAATTCTGTAAAAGTGTTTCTTATTATGAATCATCATAAACCAACGAATGGTATTACTTCACCATACGAAGTGTCAATCAAGTATTCTAATGGTGCCAACAAATGTTTTAACGGTAATACTCTTCATAATGTCCCCTGAACATTATTATATTAAGATCATGTCTCGTCAGTGCGTCGTCTGTGAACATTTTTTTCGTCCTACATTTTTCGAAGTACTACTTTAATTTTACAACCAAATTGCGTCTCGATTATTATCTCACCTAACTTGGTCATTCGTTTCTAGTGGAAATCTGTTTGGAGATTTGCGATTTTACGAGTAAAATAAAACCTCTATCTTTATAGAACTATATGTAAAAGGAGAAACTCAGAAGAGCTTAATAATCCGTTATTTACCTTGCCTTCAAAAAAAACCTATAAAATGTGAAAAGTGTTTCGTGAAAATTCGCTCGCGATGCGATCTGAACCATCGTTCCCCAACGCTCAGTACGAGTCTAACACTGGCTCATTAAGAAAAATAAAAGCATTTTCTTTTGTAAAAATTATTATAATTATGTTGAATAATTTATTATAATAAAATATGAGGTGGCCCTGGTTGTATTACCGGGTAGTCGGTAGCATTTGTAGTTGGAATACAAGTAACGACAGAAAACAAGGAGATCATTTTCTGAAGAAGTAACACTCACATACACAAACAATAATACACCGCAGAAACAGACCCAGCTATTAAAAAAATATCTGCCAGAAATGACACTTTACTCATGACCATTTGTCAAAAACGGTAATATTTTGTTAAAAATATAAAAAAATAGTTATAAATGTAAATAAATTTTAGAATTGAAAATGAGTAACATGATTTTCATAGCAATCGCATGAAAATTTATTACATCTTTCATCTTTGATAGAGATTTAAACTAATTATGTTTTAGATTAAAATGAAAAAATGTAATCTGCCAAAAATGGCACTTTAACTGTGTCTTAAAAACAAGAAAATATTCGATTCAGGTAAATTATATTTTTTATTAAACGTATCAAAAATAGTTATTAATGTAAATAATTCAGAATTTAAGTAACATGATTTTCATAGCATGTAATGGTTTAGTTGCGCTTAATATAAATTTAATTAATTCTATATTCCCAGAACAATAGTATAAAAAATAATTAACATTAATGATAAAAGCAAATTAAGCAACATTATTATTTACTTTATTATTGGCTTCCTATGCAAATACAGTTGGTTTTGAATCTTAAAAATTATTTTATTTAGTTATTCATTAAATTATTCGTCTTCAAGTGAGATTTTTGTATTAAACTTAGTATGTTTTAGATTACAAGTTGATCTAAAGTAATTTAAAAAATACTATTTAAAAATAAGTATGTATATAAAGACTAATAATCAGACAAAGTTTACTCTATACTGACTATTGAAATTTGAGATTAGGAGCTAGAGATGAATACATTCAGACTATACTTGGACTGGACAAATATTATGAAAAGATAAGGATTTCAAGTAATTATTTCCTATAAAAGAGAATTAAACTAAACAAAAATGAAAAATGTGGACTTTTCCTTCGCTTATAAGTTTATATCATTTCTAGATTTTGTGTAATGTCTATAATATAAGAACGAAGACAATGTTTTGATGCCGACCGACCTATCAGTTATGAAATTTGCGATATAGTGCTGTCAGGTCAAAAGACTCGAATTTACACCGAGACGATTTTTAAATATATCATTATCCATTATTACAATTAAAAATGTATTTATTCTTTATATTAAAAGTAAGGATTTGTCTATTCTTTATTATTATTATTATATATATATATATATATATATATATATATATATATATATATATATATATGATATTTAAGATAATTAAACATCATCCCCTTCGAAAGGCGGGCAATTAAGTTAGTATAGATTATGAAAGCTGTTATTATCGAATGTGCAGTTATAGTTACTTAATTTATTTATGATTTTATAACCTAATATTAACTTATTTCGTAGATAATAAAATCACACACAATATATAAAGTTGTACATAAATTGCCTACAATTACTGAAATAATTGTTATGAAACAAAATATGTATAGCTTTATTTTGCGTCGTTTGTACGAATTGTAGATAATGTTTATTATCATTTGACAATGCAACACTTACATATAATTCAATATTAAAACAACAAATTTCCTAACATCGTTATTTTATTTTCTTATATATTTTCTAATACTTTTTATTTAGGGTACCAGTCAACGACCTCTACTATTTTGTAAGATTTTTAAATATCATTATTTTCAGCATCGGCCAGTTTCACTGCAATTAAAGGTGGGTTTTTTAAATGAAAGTTCAAATCTTTAGAAATATTAATGACACGCACTTTCACCGTGCTATTGCTTAAGTGTATGCAATATAATGACGTAGACATCGCTGCAAAGTACCAATTTTGTTAACGAAATTAAAATACACCGCCTCATTATATATTTTTTACATAATTGACGCCGCATATATCAAGTTGAAAGTATTCTTAGTAATAGAAATACTGCATCTAAGGAAAAGTATCTATATTTTCTATTAAAGGTAAAATCTACATTATACTTTTGTCTCACTCACTTAAGAATGAACCAAATGTCAGACTCTGTAGATTAGATATAGTATCATTTAATTTAATTAAATTAATAAATAAAATATCTATTTATAATTTTATAATTTTAATTAAAGTTATTAGCACAACCTATAATCTATAATATTTCTGTAACCTATCTAATACTAATGCATAATAAAGTAAGAGGTGACATATTTCTTCGATAATGCATGTTAGATTTTATGAATATAAGAACCAATGAAATAACAACCCAGGATATACAAATCTCTACTGAAAATCAGGCAAGGTGTTTGCGAAGTTTGAGTCCACTACTATTCGATCTAGTTATGGATAAAATCATAAAAGGGGTAAAAGAGACAGACACCGGCTACAGAATCGGAAATTATGAATTTCAAATAATATGTTATGCCGACGATGCTATACTAGTTGAAATAAAAAATGAAGACAACCTCCAGCGAATGCTTCACAAATTTAATGTAGTATGCATAAATACATAATATGGTAATGTCCACTGATAAACAAACTTCTTGAAAATAACAAGAAACCCAATAAGAACTAAGAACTATCAATAAACTTGGTGTAGATATTACCCGCACGCAAACCTCTATGAAGAAAGAATGTGAAAAGCATACAAACCAGCATCAGTCGCGGGATATATGAATGGTGTTGTATTACAAAATAAAAACCTAAGAAAGAAAAGTAAGGTACGCATGAACAAAACCTGCGTAGGACCCATTCTAACCTAAGGAGCTTAGACCAGAGCGGACACAACAAGAATAAAAACAGCCCTATGAACAACAGAGATAAGACTAAGAACAGACTAAGACTGAGAAAGATTACCGTAAGAACACTATGGGATAGTGGCAAAAAGAATGCGACACACAGGTCATATAAGATGAGCACACCAAAGATAAAGTGGAACGCCCAATTCGAGCGGATGGTAGAAGAACTTCCGAAAATATCAAGAAACGGGAGACCAAGGGGAACAGACCACCTGGTGAACCCCCAAAACGATGACACGAGAGCTGGTCGTCGAAGTTCCAACAAAACCAGAATCAACAGGTTCCAGACCCAGTTTAAGAATAAAAAGAAGAAGAATAACCAGTTGCAAACATTGGTTATAAAGTATACATTGGCTCTAGTTTGATGCAGAGAAATACTAACTTAAAATATAATATAACAATGTACAATAAGAATAATAACAGAAGAATTATGAAATGAAAATAATTATATTATTGTGGGTGATACAACAATTTGATGGATGGAATCATATAAAACTCGAAAAATTAAAAAATGCGAAATGCAAAGCATAAAGAAGTATCAAAAAATGACTCAGGAGTTAGTTACCCTAAATTAAATAATAACAGCGCTACTAGACATATATCACATTCATGACATTGTTCATAAAATAATGAACAGTACCACGAAAAAATAACATAAGGCATACGTGATTACCATTATAAGATTTGGAGCAACAGAATTATTTACCGATGTACTAGATACAAGACATCAGATATGAACCGGAGATTTTTAGTGAAGGAGACCATCAAATGAATTGTACTACTAACTACTGATTAGAAATTATCAATAGTCCGATATAGAATCAAAAGTATGGATAGTCGTATACTAACGTACTAACCGCAGCTCTAAAGAAAACTAGCATATTTCTAGCGTTTATATGGTAGTACAATCGGTAGCGCTTTTTGAAATTTCATCATCACACCTTAGTAAGTACTAAGTAGGTGTGATAATGAAATTTCCAAAAGCGCTACCGACTGTACCAGATGGTCCGATAACTATTTTTACCTAATTCCCCAATCACGATATGTTTTTATTATGTAGATGTTGTTTCGGTAGCCTGGTAGTTTCTCTACTATTGAGATTCTTCGATAATAGATCAATAGTGCTAGTCACTTATTTTTAATTATAAATCAAGCTTCTAACATTGTTAAATGATCAAATCTCAAAGCAGCATGTTTATGATGTTAAGGTAAATACCGAGGATTGCAGTCCGAGGCAGTAATCAATTTCTCTCTAGTTTTAAGAAATCGAGGAGGAATAAGCCTTAGCAAAACCTACTATATGATGCCAACTAGTTGCTAGTTTAATGTAAGGAAAAAATCCCTAAATTATGAACAATAGTGAAGTTCTGTTGATATGACATTTATATATTTTGTATTGTTTACGATTTTTTTTTAAAGCAGTTCAAATTATCTAGCTTGTAATTGAAGGCAGTTTGACCATCTTAAATTCTTACTCTATAAGCATATTACAGACAGAAATATAGAGTCACAAGAATTGATAGAATATAAACAACTCGGATGGTATGGACACATAATTCGAATGCCAGAAGGGAGACAGACAAATGTAGTATAGAACACAAGAATACAAGGAAAGAAAACAAGAGGTAGACTACACAAAACATGGGAAGGCACCATACAAGCAATACTAACGAGGAATGGCATTGGATGGCAGGATGCAAGGAGAATGGTGATCAATAGGAACGACTGAAAGGAGTTCTTACAGAAAATACAATAGCACGTAAAATACACTTAAATAATCTCGACACCTGGAAGGGTATAAAGAGATTTTAATATATATAACAAATGTTTGTATGAATTTGTATTTTCTAATTACATAGGATTCCGCTTTATACCTCATTGAATTGTGTTGCAGTATTGTTTAATTTAAATAGTATCAACATCCTGCATACAGATAACAAGTGTGTCAGGCGTACATACAAATTTTATAAAGCCTGTGTACGTTAAAAATGTATATTATCTTTTCGGGGATCAATATACACCCCATAAATTTCGCAATAAAAAAAGAATAACTCAGGATTCCATTCCGTAAATAAATAACTACCAACTATTGCAATTAATCTTGCATTTTAAACTTATATTTATATAAAAATGTATTGAATCAGATGAGTATTAAAAGAAATAATGAAATAATAGATAAGAATAAACTTTAGGAAAACACATTATAACCTGAATTTCTTCCCAAAACATAGATAACCGATTGCGTACACCTTATCAAATGATCGGACCAAATTTAAAAAAAATAATATATATATATATATATATATATATATATATATATATATATATATATAGACCAGCATCTAGAGCCATTGATGATAGTTCCCTCTTCAAAATTAATCACCACCTCCGTAGCTTTTCCTTTCTGAAATACAAACTCGGGCGTATTTTTCATTTCTTCGCCTCCAGACTCTCCCTCGTCCACCACCAGATCTCAACCATAACCGAGATTCATCGGTGAAAAGCACACGGCTCCTTTCTTGTATAGTGAAGTTGTGGTGAATGCGCGCATAATACAATCGATTCTCATGGTGCCGTGGTGTACTACCTCTTCAGGAACTATGTCCAGCCTTCTTGCACAAAATCCATTGGGCGTCTTCGAATCCTGCGTTCGCTGACATTTACATTCATTTGCTGCACGCGATTTCTGGCAGCAATAGCAGTTGTATGCTGATTTCTAAAAATTTCGATCATATGCAAACGATCGTCTCCTTGCATGGCGACTCTTCTGCGACCGGAATCAGCATGCCACAAAAAAACTAGAAGCGATGAAAAACTCTCCGAAATGTAATTCTAGGTATATCAAGATTTTGCGATACATTAACTTGATTTCTAGCATCTTGTAGTAAAGCAATAATCCGAGCGTCATCGGTGGACGATATTGGCATAATCTGATTATGAGAAGAGTTTGTAATGTTAAATTGTACATCTTTGTCTTAAAAACTTGCCAACAACTCTTTGTTACTAACAATAGCTCGACTATCAAATCGAAGTGTTTCAAGGCAGATACGATAAAATAAACGTATGATTAATAAATGGAAACATCATCATCAAATCATCAAATTTTAGGAATCATCTTTATTTTCAATGTTGATGGGATGAATAATGTGAATATGATTTGCAATTAGGAATAGAAAATTGGGATCATTACGAAACCTACAGAATCTTTATTAACGAATATTTCGTAAATGCAATGTATTATATCCCTGGTATTATGTTAATTATATTTAGTTATTTCTGTATTTTAACTTTTATAATTATATTTTACTTTACAATGTTATGTTTATATATTTGTTTATATTTTTATGTATATAAATATATTAATGTCAACATGACGACTTATTTATTATTTATTAGAGCACATAGGGGTCAACAAATGTTATCCTAATGACCTGCTGTCCCGGAAATGCGAAGTTTATTATAATAATAATATAATTTGATAATATGTATTAAAAATACGAATATTGTCTGTAATTTAGTACAAAGTATAAGTCTGAAATAATATTCATATACCATTATAAAGTAATATATAAATAAATAATAAATAATTAATTTATACAAGTAGTCTTTTCTATTATGAATCGGAATCAATTTTAAAATTCTGATTGATTTCGATGTAGTTAATGTATACATATTTATATGTCATTGATTGAGAGTTCACTATAATTATATACATTTAAACTCCGTTAAAAGAATTTACGGTCAATGTTCGGCCGAAAGGTAAACACATGATATTGATTCACTAGTGAGGTCATATTGGGAATAACACGTGGATTAACAGGTCGATAATTGTCCTTATAAAATAGGTAATACTTATTACGTAATATTATTTCAAGTATTTTTATATCTTATGTTTTAATTACAATTTGTAAAAATGAAAATATAAAATGAATGTGTATGTTGTTCGCTAATTACCTTTCAGTTTTTCAGTGATTTTATGTGTAGTTATGGTAAATACCGGGTGATTACACTTCTCTAAGCTTCCTCTTGCTCTGTATATAATAATAAATAATAAATAAATAAATAATAATAAATATAAATTCTTCAAAAATCTGGGATGAAATAAACTAAACGCTAAATAGAACTAAACAAATAAATGTATTAGAGTAATAACAGAACTGGAAAAAGACGATTTAACCACAACATATGATAAGAATGAAAAGAAATCGCAAATGAAATAAATAAATACTTCTCAGAAATAGGTAAAACCCTAGTAGAAAACCACACAAACATAACTGGACATAGTAACGATCAAATGGATTTAACAGAAGACTTAACAAAAGCAAAATTTTATTTAACTACGGAATCAGACATAAACAAAATGACAAAAGACCTAAAAGAGTTCTCAGCACCTGGAAAGGATAAATAACAAATAAATTAGTGAATCATTTAGAAACAGAGCTGCTCCCAATACTCAAGACTCATAAATAATTAAATTTTGAAAACTGGTGAATTTCCTGACTGCATAAAGGAAACAATAATAATTCCAATACAAAACAGGAGCACAAAATTATCGCCAAATCGCGCTACTTGTGTTCTTAAAAATTTAGAAAAATGATTATACACTTGAGCCATCAAGGAAGATCAGGAACAACGTCAGCCAAAACAGATATGATTCGAGACATGCAAAAGGTAATAGACAATAACGAATACGCTACAGTACTGTTCAATGATATAAAGAAAGCTTTTGATACAATAACAAAATTAAAGAACAACGGCATTCAAGGAACACAACTGAAATTACTCAAGACGTATCTATACAACAGCAAACTGACAAGAATTAGAGATACACTCAGTGACACAAATATGCCATAATACGTCATACCACAAGGCGGGGTTCTTGCGCCCACTCTATACCTACTGTATATAATTGATATAAAAAAATATATATACTTGGCAATATATATCTTTAAGCTGATACGTCTCTGATATATACTGGAGCCAATGTGCATGAAATAGAAAACGAAATAAATGAAGATATGAGCAATCTTCTACAATGGTTTAGTAACATTTAATAACAATCAACGAAACAAAAACAAAAAATTATGAACATATCAAATAAAAATAAAAACAAAATACAGACAAATATTCAAATAAACCAAACGAAAATAGAAAGTACAACAAACTACAAATGCTTAGGACTTACACGATAGGTAACAACGCTGCTGCAATAATAGGAGCCACAAACAGAGCAAATCAATATTTACCAGAAGAAACAAAATAATGATATATAGAATATCACTCGCTTTATTTTTCGCTTTAGTTATCTTAGCAATATTTTGGGATGCACAACATTATCAAACTTAAACACACTGCAAGGTCAACAAAATAAAATATTAAAATTAATCAATAATCTACCTAAATCAACATCCACCACAACTAATCCAGCTAAATAAAAGTACAAAATTCACAAAATTAAAACAGGAAATATAAAACAAACATAAACATCAAAACTACACAAATACACGCGACGAAAAAGTGACATGCATCTAACAAGAACAAAAGCAATACCTTAAATAAAAGCATACTAATAGACAAATAACACAAAGATCCAAATTACTAACCACCACCATACCACGACCAAGTGCATTTCTCGATACCAGGACAAGTGGGGTATCCTCACGGATCCCAGATTCCTGCATAGAGAATCACTATTTTTTCTTCTTTTTTATATTATATGGATATAATTTAATTATTTTTTAGTTTTTTTTGGTCAAACACCCGGAAAAATCTTTGTAATTGTGTAAATATTGAAGAAAAACATACACATAAAATTATAATTTATTTTGTCACAATATACAATATATTGGAAATTATATGTTTCAAATTGTTCCATTATGAATTCGTTTTTATTAAAATATATTAATTTGCGGCATTTCAACATTTCAAAATTTGAAATAAGATATGTGGCTCTAAATTAGAGGTGCTCAAATTTTAGATTATTAAATTATATTTACCAATTTGAGAAAATTCACAATCATATGGACGAATAAACATAAATCACTGTATGTGATAACGTAGCCCCTGGAAATGAATAATAAATGTTGATTAAAATGTATTTTCCAATTATAGCCATATCTACCATTTTTACGTCATTTGCTATAATTATGCTATAAGAAATTTTATTTTAATTTTTATTGAAATACTAGCTTACAAAAAAATAATTTAATTAGCAATATTATTAACAATATATGGAAAATATAAAATACCAATTAATTTATATAATTCTGAATATATCATGAAAACGCTCATTTTTTATTTAAAAAAAAAAAACTGGTTTACAAATGAATATTTTGTTAGCAATATTATTAGCAAAATATGGAAAATACCAAATACCAATAAATTTTATAATTCTGGAAATATCAGGAAAATACTCATGGAATTACTGGAATATCAATAACCACAGAACAATAATTTTAAAACTTGACTTGATTCATACTAATAATTTTAATTATTATTATTAATATAATTTTCAATTAAGTCACACATTTGTTACAATTTTATATACGAATTCAAAGGCAATTTTTTAAATTATATTTTACTAGTAATATTATAACTTCTAGAAAATATGAAACACGTAGACAAATTAAATGAATTTTATAATTCTATAAATATTATTTCTTCTGGAATATTCCCTCTAGGCGTGGGATATTTGATCATAAATAGGTATAAATACTGATAGAAATTGATGCATGTGCACACAATATTATGTTTACATATTTTTTTCAATTTAGATATAAAGCGTATCCTATAAAATTAACTGTGCGTTAATTGTTTTAATTTGGTCTAATATATCAGAAAAATATTATAGTTAATTCGTTATATATTAACTATATTTTGTTACATTCAGAAATAATATAATATTGCGGCAATTTAATATTCTAAGTTTTATATATATGCTATATTACCAAAGCATAACTATTTAAATATAATATATTGACATTTTCAGTACGCCTTCAAACAATCTTATTAATAATAAAATTAAACAACGATTAAAAATATGTTTATTAACAATGAAAAATATGTGTTTACATGTACAACAATCATTAGGTCACATTTTCATAAACTCAGACAGATGCATGATCAATGATCCATGAAATATATAATTGATATAGTTTTTGGTATAGCATGGATTGAAAATCCATCCCATATTGATCCCTACAGCGTTCAGACGCCATTCCATTTCCGTGTTTACTACCCTCACTCACTTCCATAACATAGTACCGACTCCACCATAGACTTTCCAATTTGATTTTTGGGTTTCCTCGAGATGTGTTGATGCCACCACATGGAGTTTAAACATCCCAAGACTTTGCGGCTACTTTCTATTCTACATTTGAATTCATGCGAGCGAGCCCAATTCATCACTGGTAAAAATAGTTTCTAGATACTTGAATTGTGGTATTTATATAATTTGTATGTGATTAAGACATTAGCTTGGTAGTTTACAGCCAAGATTTCCGTTTTGTCGATATTGATTCTGTTCCTGTTTCTTATACTCATTATTCAGACGCTGTAGCATGAACACCAAATTAAAAGAGTCCTTCGCTTTGACGACCTGGCCATCCTCAACATTTAAGTTATATAGGCATCTGTCTCCGTTCGGTATCACCATACTGCAGCTTCTTCTCTATAACTTCCCTTTCCAGATATAAGTTGAACAGCGATGATGAGAGGCATCATCCCTGTCTTATTGTATTTTCGGAGTCTATGAGTCAGGTTTTTTCATTCCCAATAATAGCTATATTATCACTGTAAAGCAGTTTATTGCAGTATATAATCTTTTGATCCGTTCCAGGATCTACTTCGCAGGATTGAGTCATGAGCTTTTTTTAAATCTATAGTAATCTGTACTTTTGACTTTTTTAAGTTAACTGTGATAACAACAATAAATTGATTATTATTATTATTAAACAAATTATCAACACACGATCTTACGGGACTATTACTTCTTTCGTCTTTATTACTACCCTTATTATACCAATACACGAGGTTTTCATACAATATATGAGGTTTTCCACTCAGCTAGCAGTACCTTCTCGTGCATGCATTGGGTCATACAATTGGTTACTTGACTATAGGGTGTGTCAGCTCCATATTTTATTAATTCCGCCCGAGGAACACCCTCGGACCAGATGATCTATCCTACTTGACAGTACCCATTTGTGTTCCACCTTTGTGGCTATGCCGTCGGTATTGTACTGGTTTTTTTAATTTATGTCAACAGATTTGTGTAGTCTTGCACCCAGGATTCATAATATCGTATCGATAATTTCTCGGAGTTGGTCTTCATACTTCTCAAAAATCACCACACCTCAGTAGACTGCAGTCCTCCTACGTAGCTATCGATCTCTCTACACTTCCTTTCTCAGATTTTGTTTTTCTCCTGTATTAACTGTATAATCATCCGCTTTACTTCTCTGTTTAGGTTCTTATACACCTGTCTTGATACGTGTCATCTTTGCATACGCCAGTGGTTATATACTGCTTATTTCTTCTCTGTCACTAGGTTGATCTCAGAACTAGTCTCATCTAGTCGTGTCCATAATACCTAGAGCTTCCCTTATCGCTTAATGCATTGCGTTGTTGATGGTATTTTTCTCATTAATATCTCTTCTAACATCTAAATGGGACTAAAGTCGTGCGCCTAGCGTTGTTATCCTCTCTTGCTGTAGGAGTTCCAATTTGTATCCTCGTCTTTTTTTGAGGGGGCGAACCTTCATAGGCATCCGGCTTTCAGCCGAAGTATCAGATTCTTACACGATAGGAGCCTTTTCTTCGAAAAATTCCGATGCTGCCTTGGTGTCCAATTCTTGAGACTCTTCCTCCCCGTTGGTCTGGCAGCCCTGGTTGTCCCGATTCGTCGCAGCCTTATTTAGGTCCGCTACGTGACACTCAGGGGCTCTATTCCTTCAGCTCCTCCTGTTCTGGCTAGCTGAAGTCGGCTTCACGCAGTTTGTTGAAGATGATCTCTACGTAGTCCGCGGGGCCCTTGGCAGTAAGCCTACTGGCGATTCTTTTCAGCCTAGTCACGTTTTACTTGAAGAGGATCCTGGGGGGGTTTCCCGATCAGCTGGGCTAGTTTGGTCGCCCCTCCACTCACCCTTAGCCGCAGGTCTAGGACGTGTTTGTATTCTTGAGCGGTGGCCGTTATCAATGCTGCTATGTCGTCTGGGTTACGCGTGGTTTTCAGAGGGGTTTCCACCCTACGTAATTTGCCCATCCTCTGAGATGAGCTCTCCCTGTCTATTCCTGCCCTTTTGTCTTCCTACGGCCCCGTATTCCGGAAGGGATCGCGCGATTTAATCCTGTCGCTTGAAGGTATCAAAGTTCTCACCGGTGCTTCCTTCTCCTGTAATATCCACTAACCTAGTAATAGGTAGAAGTCTACCCGCCAGGTTTGGCACCGTGTGGACCAAGAAGTCGCTGGATGACGATTCCGAAGAGTCTGCTCAGGTACCCTCCGTGACCGGAACTGGGGTTAAAATTTATTTTCCGTGTAATACCTGTGATAGTGACATGTTCTTTTTATGCGTGGAGGTTTTCTCCTACTTACACTATGTTAATCGAGTTGGCTTCTCTCGTCTATATTATGTGCCTTATTTTTGAAGTGAAGAAGATGTGGAGAGATCCCGAGCCAACGTTTCTAATAGCGCCAAGGTCGGATAGGAGCCAGTGTGAGTTGACCAAGGGAGAGCGATAGATCATAGATGAAAATGGCTCTAGAATAGATGCTCTATCGCGCAAGTAGATTGTGAAGAACCCCAGAACCTATTTGCGGTATGACGCCATCCAGATCCCTGCTGCGTTCTTGAGCACAGCAGGGGTCTTATTACAATGCCGTATCGGGCTCCCACACCACGACAAGGTGTGTTCCGTCGCGGGATACTCGTCTTTGATTTAATCTTTATTTATTCCACTAATTTCCTTTATTCTTATTGGATTGATAATTTATATAAGAAGTATATCTTTGGTGCTACTAGGTTGTGGTCAGATCCACAATTTGTATCAATTGCTTTTATGCTTGATTCTCTAATGATAATGCAATGCAAGGTAGAATTTTAATTCATGGATGGTTTCTCCTAGGTATGTCTATGTATGTCCTTGTGGTTGACAAAGGTATCAGTTATATTCAATGGTTCAATTGGTATTGAGGTAGCTTTATATGTCTGTCTCCATTATCATTCACCACTCTTTCTCCAAATTGCGCTTCTATGGCATCTTTCACACGTGAGTCAATTTTACCATTTAGATCTCCCGATAAAATAAAAAAAAGTTCTTGGGATGGTTTGACCGCGTCTAATTGCTGACCCAAGGATATATAAAAGTCATCCACCGTTAGTCTGCGCTAACGCTTCCGTAAGACACATTAAAGTAGTGTTGAGTTGTGATAGCTTTTACAAATGGTTTTATACCTTCTTTAATTAACTAAATCACAATGTCATCTTCGTTCAGAAGTCAATACTTTTAATTTGTTATTTCTGACATTGCCCTTTCTGGATATCTCAGGTATATACTCGAATTCTTAGTGTAGAGGGGGGAATGTAGCTGGGCCCTTCGTTTAATCGATAAATAAACGTATTACACCAGAGAGATATTGATTTTTTTCAAATTGCATCTTATATTATAGTCCTATTACTAAATTTCACTTTTTCAATAAGTAGTGCTGACATACTGAATTAACTCGATTTCAATACATATATGCACCCGTATGATAAAGCAACGGCATTGACTACTTTTTCTTAAATGAATGCTGCATACATTTTTTATATATCTAGGTGCATTTATTCATTATTTGTATTCTAAGAACAGGGCCGGGAACCGAATCAGTACTCAACCCAGAAAGACCGGGGGTTCGAAGGTCTATTTTTCTGGACCTGAACCTAAATCTGAAATTATTCTATGATCGAATACCTGAACCTGAATTAATTTTATAGATTCAGTTGGACTCATAAAACGTTTCTATCCGCAACCCACCCTCCAATATAGAAGTTTATATTCGACATTTTGTGTGCGAAGTTATTAAAAACAATAAATATCTTAAAATATAAATGATATTTTATTCAAATTGCTACTTTTAGTGGTATATTCATTATGTATACCTAGTTTTAAGTTTAATTGTGCTTATTAATTAATAAAATACATTTATAATTCGAACCTGAACTAGGGTTGAAGCGAAACTATATATATATATATATATATATATATATATATATATATATATATATATATATATATATATATATATATATGATGATAAAAGCTACATTATACCTAACAGGTCTAATACAGGGTTTGTTATTCGTAAATAGTGCATTAAAAAAAGATTAAATTCTGATTACACTTAATAATATTGTTTGTAAATAGTAAGAGGCAAGTGTAATGTTTGGTAATATAGGCATATGTTTGTGAGGCCATGCTATTAATAGTAGCGAATGGGGTCAGTGGGTCAATCAATGCTCTAGGCGTCCCGGCGCCCGCAATGGCCGCGCCCGACGCCAACTGGGCCACCCTATTGATCCTACAGGCCTGTTGGCACCACGTGTATTCTGTTACTAGGGCACATTTCTAACTAAAACGGGAGGATTTATGCGAATTCTCCACTGATGCAGTGCGGCTGTGTGCCTAAAAACGGATCCCCTCGAATCGCTTATTTTATATGGAAACGAGGACGCCTCGCCGCGGAACCCATTAATTCGCGGAAAACTTTCGTTTTTACTTGCGCCAGTAAAAATGCTGCTGCTGGCTACGGGAATGCAGAACTCAGAAAAGCGGCACGCTCTAAATTAATTGCTGACATGCAAGAGGAGTTATTATACAATATTATTACATTGTAAGATTTATTTAAATACGCTAGATAAATATTTAAGGAGATCAGTTTTATTTTATATTAGAATACGATGATGATAGTGAACATATTTTGAGATTAATATAATGTAAGAACTAAACGATCATAACATTATTTAATAATTACATTTAGTGATAATGATTTAGTAATAATTAATAAAAAATATCATAAAATATCTCGCTATGAATTACTTCGATTCAATTAAGTTATGATTATTGACTGTTCCATTCCAATTTCATGTAGCCAGAGACTACTACTTTTGATTTCTAGCCATTTTTCCTGTCCTGTATATTAAGCACATTTTGTGGGTTTGTTCTTGAAAAAAAAAATGAAATTGACATTGAAGCAATATGTATTATAGTATTTTAGTACAAATTTTACCAGATAGACAGAAGCTATTACTTTGTGCATAAAGTAGTGTCACCATATTTAATTAATTTGATAGCTATAGTGTTACATTCATTAAAGGTATCGATTTTATAAGTTTTTGTTCAACAAACTAATCCTATGACTACATAGCCCAAGTATTTCTAGACTGTTTATTTATGTTCTGAAATATAATTGAGAGACATTTAAAAATTAAAAATGGCCTTCATTAAAAGAAAACAATTGGACAGATATCGCGCAGTTATAATCAATTTATACGATGGATATCCGTGTTGATACGGCTCCAATATTAGTAATAATTAAAACCTAATTAGCATTACTAAATTATTTATTTGTGTACTATATATAAATAAATAAATTGGCATTTGATAATGTATTTGTTTATACTATCATCCGTGATAGCAAAATTAATTTGATTTTTATCATTATATTATTAGCGCTTTCACGTATCTTGTCAATCGTAAAACGTTATATTATACTACGTATTGTCAATATACCTTTCACAGCCGCATTTACTTCACGGCCTATCAATAAAAATTCATGTGCTGTCTAAGAGATCGCTTTTATCAATACAAACATAATAAATATAATATTTAAACATTTTAACTATTAGTGTTATTATAATCTGCATTCAAACGCCTAAAAATGTTATGTGCATCAAAATGAACAATTTTTAGCCGAGTCTCCTGACTTTTTGGCCTTGATATATATATATATATATATATATATATATATATATATATATATATATATATATATATATAGTTACTTACTTCTTGTATTATGTGTATGTATAGCCTGTCTCTGCTAGACTAGAATGAATTAATATTGTTTTTGACGTGTAGAGGGCATTGAAGAAAGTCGTCAGTTACGATCTTTAGTTTCCTAACTAAGGGCTTGCAGTCTTATCTGTGCGTACCCGACCAAGGCTACAATGTGCAACTCACGTCTTTGAGGAGAAAATATATGGGGCCTTGATTTGGAATGGCCCTATATCCGTAAAGTTAAAATCCAGATGCGAAAGGCGGCCGACCTGGGGAAACGTAGCGATCGAGTCCTGCTGAAGTGTGTATCGGAGAAGGGGCCTCCTGCAGCCGAAGCGAAGGGAAAAGAAGTTAAAATAGAGCTGGCAGAGTGGGAGATGAGCTGCAGAGAGATGGCGCGGTCTGAGGAGGATCTGTGGAGTTCGAGACAGGTGGAACGAGTTGAATGAGAAGTGGCTTTCGGGCAGTTGAAATTGCGAAAAGCGGCGGGACGAGATGGGTTGAAGGCAGAGGCATTTAAACAATACCAGTGAAGGGAAGGAAATTGTTGCAGGTGATCAATAGTATGTGGAGTGGACCGGAGGAAATTCCGGACGAATGGCGTGTGGGGGTGGTGGTTCCAGGGAATCACGGTAATGAGTGCAGGGTACTAGTGATTGATTATTTATGTAATAGGTGTAATATAAATATTACTTTTGCAGTAAAATTTAATGCACGGCGTAGAAAAAAGCTTTCGACAGTTGAAGGAATGTCAAACTAAAAACACGTCCATATATATTAATGAAATAAATAAAGAGATTGAAGCTAAGTACAGAGGCAGGAAAAGTACGAACACAAAAAAGAAACACTTCTGGCGAAATGTTAGAAAAGAGTAAATGGCCAATGGACGGAAACGGACAATTTAAAGGAAGAAATACTCCCAACAAACAAAAATTGAAAGGAAAATAGTACAGAATATAGAGATACAAAATTGAACGACCTGAGATTAAGCAATACAGCTACATAAATATCGAGGAAGAAACAGGAACAATAACATATACAGAAAGATAAGAAACGAAAGTTCACCAAAATTAAAAAAAAAACAAAGAAAAAACCACTCATAGTAACATCTGAACATTCCTCAGATGTGAAAACATAGAAATAGCCGATTAGTTCTGGAGAAGCGCAAATCAACAAAATGCAGAATATGTAGGAAAGAAGAATAGTATATTTCCTGCTTCCCCAGATAAACCACTGAACCAAAAGATGCTTCACAGCTGAACAAAACTTGCAAACGAACAAATACAAACCCAAGATAGGACACAAGTAATATGGATGAGAGAAACGCCACATATGATATAATTAATATTAATAATAATTGGTGCGAAACAAGGTGTTAAACAGAAAAATACAATATAATTAGAGTAACTGTCAACACAAATACTAGACAACAGAGAGAATAATAATGTTACAAGTGTAGAAGAGACCCAACCAAAAAGAACGACATATCCTAACTTGTGTCACACTGCACGGGTACCACCATCTCCTGTGCAGTAAGGCACACTTCTACCACCTGAAGGAGTTGTGTATATGCCAATTATGCGAGTGTTCAGCAGACAGACACTACCTACTAGGTTTGAGGGAAACACTATACTGCTCATCGCTTAATTTGTTAAGTGCATCAAAGAAAGAGTCTGACAAATAAGTGACGAGTCCGATTAGATTGGATTAATCTATAATTCATAAAAGCCTATAATCCGCAATCTCAAACCCCTATTTTATGATATATTAATTATTACCATTGATGTCATAGTCACATATTTGGCAAATTAGTTATCGGGATCACAATGAATAAAAAATATTGAAAAGGATCTTTCTTGATCATACTTTAGTTGCATATTGTAACAAGTTTCGGCTAAGCTCTAACCATTTCAAGCTCCTCCTGCATCGGAGGATATTTATCGTTTAAATGAATGAATTATCACAAATCAATCAATATTTTTCAAGTATTGCATTCCTAAGGCATCTAAATCCAATATTTGAATTTGAGCGCAGCAGTGTCCATTGTTTAAAAATTTAAAAGCTTTTCTTCCATTAAGAACAAGTTACCTTTCGATATTCTTTTTTAAAGGTTATTTAGTCTAGTTTTCTCTTTTCGAGCATATATTTTTTTATTTCGTGATTGTTTTTAGAATTGTGCATTATATTTGTATTGATGTATATTATTTCAGAATACACTATGTACATACATAAATATAGTACATATATAAGTGTGAACCCACCTCTTAGCAATCTACATATCTAGATTTCGATCTTATTAGATCTCGTCAGTGTAGCTCAGCTAGTGAGGATGAATTCACACAAAATCTCGAGTGGTTATATACAAAAACAATACAACTTACCCTCGTAGAGGGAAGTTAAACGCCATCTGATGGCAGATGGCGTTTAACTTCCCTCTACGAGGGTAAGTTGTATTGTTTTTATAAATATAGTATACTAAAGTTTACTAATGTGAAAGTTTTCAAGCACGACGGCATCGAAATTGAATAAAGAATACAATCAGAAATTAATAGAAATAAATGATATTTATGTATAAATAAAAATGTTTTTCCTTAGCAACCTTTAAAGCACATGGACACCTTATGGTAAAAATTATGTTTATTTTAATAATACTGCATTAAAATCCTAACTTAGCAGCTTAAATAGGACAAAATACCTTAAGCAGAATGTTTAACAATAAAGCGGTATCTACAGTATTACAAAGATTTATATAAAAAGTCTCTTTCAGTCTAAATTTATAAAAGAGTCTTTAAAAAAAAACTGGCTTGTTAATAATATTATGAAAGCTGTCGCAACTGTTAAAATATCCAGTAAAATTTTTAAAATCACCATCTAGTCAATATTTATTTATTATGTAATGTAATATAAATTACAATGTTCCTTATAAAGATACATATACACAAATCACGTATACAAAATATCATAAGATCCATTCTTTAACGACTATTTAAAATCTTTAGTTAGCATAATCATCATCAGACAACATCAATATGATATCGCATACAACAATAAACTACAAATAAACGAATATTAAATATTTTTTAATTATTGTGTTACAATTCTATCTCATGAATATATTAAAGCCGCTTAAAATCTAGAGGTCCACTAAAATGATTAAAATCTAAATGTATTTTTAACAACATAAACGCGTTTGATAATTTTGAAACGCTTCTTCTATATGTCCTCAACTTTCATAGGGAGAGGGCAACGGCCCGCGCTGCCCCCTTTGTCTACGAATATAATGTACCATGAATATAAATGGTATACATTTCTATTAGGCTATTTAATCACCTGCGCGTAGTTAGTTTCTTATATATAGTATACCTTCTGTTCAAACATATACGAGTACCACATCAACTACCCAATAAAAAAAAGAATTCCATCATATAATTACAACTCTAAAATTTAAAAAAGCATAACAAATATTTTCAAAACTATCTGCTTATATTTTAAAATTAAACTATAAATATTACTTACTTTTTTAGCCGAGAGATTTTGCTCAAATTCCATCGACTTCAACATTCGTCCATTGAACCAAATTATATTTGTATTGATGTATATTATTTTAGAATACACCATGTACATACATACAAAATAAATATAGTATATTAAAGATTACTAACGTGGCATCGGAATTGAATATAGAAAAGAGTAGTATATATAAATGATTTCCAATTTTGTTCCCCATACATAATAAAGCCATTTACACACATACACTCTCAGAGACATTTAAAAAAATAGTCTATTTCTATTTCTATTATATTAGTTATGAAAGTTAAAGGACTGCTGTATTTGGAGGGAGACTAAAAACAGAAGAGTTATATATTGTTAACTCTAAAATCTAAAACAGGGAAATTTATTTTTTTAAATATTTATCTTTCTAGAGAGAAACAATCTTTATTTAGACTATGGGCCAAAGGCTTTTCTGCCACATTACATTTATATATATATATATATATATATATATATATATATATATATATATATATATTATATATATATTTCAAATAAATTAAAATAAAAATTCCTTGAATCAATAATAAATAAGGTGATATTTGTATTAAACCTGTCTGATATATTATTTCATATTAGTCCTGTCAGTCATAAAGGCACCTTACACGGTCAATAATACTGTCAATCCTAGTACTGTCAATATTTGCTTCAATCCTCCTTTTATATTTATAAAGTAATCAATTGTTCGGATAAAGATTAGTATTCTCTTCATTACAATATTAATATACATTACACGATGAGTAATACTGGCAATATTTTAGAATAATGAACATTTTAAATATGTTATAATACAGTAATACTGTCATTATTCCAAAATATTGACAGTAATATTGATCGTGTAAGGTGCCTTATAAAGATGTTCGGAAAGTAATTCCTTGGAGTGTTTCGTTTTTAATGTATTGTCTGTCTTGTCAATCAAAATGGCATGAACATCTTTCTTAGTGTCTTTGTGTTGAATGTCTGCTTCAATGTGTCATGTCTATTGTCTATAGCATGTGTTCTTGTATATGTATATAGAGTCATTAGTGTTTTTAATTGATTATTAGGGTCTTAACTTATATGATTCATAATACTTTCCGTTCGGTATTTTTCTATTCTAGATTTCGATTTTTTTGTTCGTGGCCTTGGTTGTCAGATGTCCGTAATCTAGCACTGGTCTGCATATATTTTTTCTCTTTAGATTTTACAACAAAATGTTTTGCGATCCTCGCCGCAAGGTTTGTGGCCTTAGTTTCTCCTCGGGTTGTGGGTATTGAAGGATATATGTTCGTTTGAATTGTATATTTTTAAATTATTTGTAGAGTTGTTTTATTCTTAATCTGTATTAATTTTATTTTCTATTGTTGTTTAGGAGCAAATTTTTAATTTTAAATTTGAATGGAATGCATGCGAGTGTATTTCTTTGTTTAGTCCATTGTATTGTTTTACTGCTTCGGTTGTTATTATGGACGAACATTTTGTTTTGGTGCAGTTTGTTCTAAGTTTTGATTTCCTCCTTGTTTGGGGATCATTTATCATTATCTTTCTATTTTACATATTTGCAAAATATTATTGCGGCATATTCAATAGTCAGCTAGAATTTATAACTATGTATATTTTTAAAATAATTATCATGAATATAAAACAAGTAATAACGCAAACATCTACAACACTTTCCATTCAAACTGCCAATTAAAAAAACAATAAATTATATTAATTTGTTAGAATTCTAAAAATACGTCTAAATTAAACTTTACCTGAATGGTAATTTTCGTAAATCAAGCATGTACAGTTCAATTCAGGTTGACATTTATTTTTGTTTAAATTCGCTAGAAATTAAAATTCGTTAATATTGACGAACATTTATAGTTTTTATTTGCGTCATGAATTATTGTATACATTGTTAATTATAAATCAGTGTTTCAAAGATTTTCTACTAAGTCAACGTAAATACAGGGTGATTAAACCTATCTCCTGAAAAGTTTATATTCCGGCACTGTCAAGAAGAAACATGACATGGGTAAATAGGACTTCCAGTGGCGAATAGGTGAATGCTCGACAGATATGCAGGATAGAATGGAATTAAAATACCCACCGCGCACCAAATAAACAGCAGTGGGAAGCAATACTGCAATATCAATCCCAGGTGGAGGCTAAGAATTCTGGTACAGAATGGAGAAAAACTAAAGGCGTGGAATGTTTAATGTCCAAGCGGCGACAGTACTGCGATAGAGAAGGAAACGGGAAACCATTCCATTACCTTTTCTAGGACATATCAACATGCCAAAAACAACAAAGAATTCCGGGTTTGCCAAAAAAATATGCACATGGAACTTCATAAGTATGTGTGATAGCGGAAAGACCCTAAACGTAATTCGAGAAATGAATAAAAGTGGATATTCTGAAAGTAAGTGACATGTGATGGAATTGATCTTGAAACCACTCGTTTCGTACGTATTCGTTTAAATTAAAATGTGAGCTCTTAAAATAATGAAAAATCGGTTTACTAGCTTTAAAAACACTAATAAACCAAAATTCCATCATTGAACAGGAGCGACAGTTAAACGAATACATTCGAAACGAGTGGTTTCAAGAATCCCACCCCAGAGAAGTCCACGGTTCAAGATCGCACCATATGCTCTGGAAATGAGGATAAACAACGCAGAAATGAAATGGGAGTAACCGTAACGAAAGACGTAAATACGTTAGTGAAAATGTAGTACCTCAGTCCTGCGGACGTTAAGATCATTCAGATTTACACCCCCACCGTTGACAAGAATGAAGCAATCAAATACACTAAAAGGACAGACAACACAGAAATGGCGTAACTAAAGACATAAATACGTCAGTGAACATGTATTACCTCGGACTGATATAATTCTGCTACTACAACTAAAAGCAACACCTGTGAACCTTAGAATTTTTCAGATTTAGGCCTTCACAGCTGATAAGAATGAAGCAAGATGCAATTCAAATATATTCTATAGTCTTGGAGGTCTTAGCAGATACACAACAAAATATAACGCGCAATCAAATTAACTTAGCAAATACCCAAAAGGTTCCGAAATGCAATAAATTCGCATAAAACATGCCTAGGGATGAAAATCTTGTGAAACCACAACCCCGGAACTTGAAAATTATACACCAACCTTAAAAGAATAAAACAACTAAAACCACTACAAAGCCAGATATGAGGAACCTCCAATGTCATATAGTAAGGGAAAAGTTATGTACATCATTGAGGCAGGGACTAGAAACCTCCGACTCAAACCTCAACTAAGAAATAACCACAAGAAAGGAGTGGATGGCAAATGATACCCTCAAACTTATGGAATAAATACGACAGGAAGAAACAAGGAACCCGGTCAAATCACAATACATTCACTCAAAACGAAAATCATAGAAGCAACAGTCAAGTGGATGTCCGAAAAATGCTCTGAAACTGTAGCAAACATATCACTACTTGTACATGGCACGAGCAAAAGTTACACTTACCGACGGTACACTAGCTGGAGAGAAAGATCCAAAACTGAAGATATGTAAAGTTTATGTAGAATCGCTTTTCGATGATAATCGTGGAAACTACCGTGCACAACATGAGTAAGACCGGCCCCAAAATCATAAACGATGAAGTAGCGAATGTAATGTCATCAATACAGAATGAAAAATCATCAGGGGCAGACAAACAATTGTAAAACTATATTTGAGATAAAGATCACGATTTTCTGAACACACTTACAAAACTCTTCAATCAAATTTAAAACACCAAGATATACCCCAAGATTAGCTTACCTCAGAATTCATTCCTATACCTAAATCCCCAGGCAAAGCCATGCGACGAATATAGACTTATAAAATATATAAATCACATCCCCAAAATATTCTCCTATGTCTTGTAGCTGCCCCTTTTCAACATCTATTCCAAGGCAGTGTTTAAGAGGGTACTCGGAATCAGGAGAGAGGGCACCAAGGTAAATGGGATACTCATCATAATATACGCTTCGCTGACGATACGGTCCTAGTCTCCAACAGTCATTCAAACCTTCAGAACTTGATGAATCTCATCGTATAGCACAGCAAATAACACGGTTTACGCATGAATTATGCCAAAACTAAACTGATTATATTCTCAAGACACCAAGACGGGCCGTACTTCGTATAAACAATATTGATTAATTCATGATTCATTAGAAATTATAGCTCTAAGTTTCCTTCAATTTCCCACAAATTTTATTTATGGATTCGTTCCCTTCTTCAAATTACTGATTCAATTGAACGCGCCCGGAGAACACTTACCTGCCGGGCCATAAGTCTTCAGAGACGCATATGCATGCTAAGATGCTACATCTTCTCAGTGCTTTTCTATGATTTCGAATGCAGAATACGGCCTGGCACTTGATAAACTGATGCATTTGAGATGTATCTATATCGACGGATTCTGCGTATATCTTGGATGGAAAAAATAATAACGAAAGAGTACTTAGGCGGATGGAGAAAAAGAAAGAACTGCTACGACTATCAAAGAACGGAAGCCCCAGTATCTATGACTCATCATGAGGGGAGAGCGCTATCAGCTTATTCTCATCATCGAGGAGAAAAAATCTGTGGAAAGAAGACAGAACTCTTGGCTTAAAGACGTACATCGATGGTACAGACGAACGTCCATCCAAATATTTAGAGCTACAGTTTCACGCAGCTGGCATAGTGTTGCCAGCATTGGAAACTCCTCACCCGTCAGGGTCCTGCAGTTTGCACGCAAAATTTACTGGTGGGACGAGTGAGTAGCCTTAAAGGGAGGCTTCACAGTGGGCCCATTTTGAGGCTCTAGTGTCTGTAGCTATGCTACCCTTCAGTCAACTATCCAGAACTAACTATCCAGATACCAACCTGAAAATCACAAAAACAGTAAATAAACTGTTAAGTTTCACATTTCATTGAATCTCGGCAATTGTTATAACTATACATTTTATCATTGGTATGCGGATTGTAATTAAGTACGATGCACCATTTGCCATCTTAACGTTTCTGCATTTCCATTATTAAATATAAATCGATGACAGAGGAAAACGAAATACTGATCAACACTACTCGACAAGGCTTGCTGACAAATAAAGCTTATTCATGGATTCATTATTTCGAGAGTTTCATATACATATACATATAATCGGTATACATACTATCAATTTACATCTCAAAATACCCTTTCGAGTGTCGAGATTTGTTTGCTTCTTTTTGTCCTGTGTATTTGTTGCTTAATATTTCCTCTAGTACGTTATTTCATCTTTTACGCGGTCTTCCTTTTATCTTCTCTCTGGTTAGTCTTATTATTTTAGTTTGTCTATCCTGACATTCTTATCAGATGGACGTACCAATAATTCAGCTTTCTGCAATTTCCAACCCACTCTGCTCCATCAAAATCTATGCTAAGGTGCCACCAAGTATCTCATTCGATATCCATTTGTTTTCTACGATGGGTTCCTTCATTGAGTACTGTATTGTACTGCTTAAATCTTCTTGTCTTTTAAACTTCCTTTATTGTTTATACTAGACCCGAGGTATTTGTCGATATCTATAGTTTCAATTTTCCTTCCGTGTGCTGAGTCTGCTTCATTTATCGCTATTGTTTTTTTCTCTATATTTATTGTCATCTCATTTTTCATAATTCCTTTTCCCATAAGTTTATGTATTTTGTATCTTTTTCGTTCTTAGTTAAATTTTGCAAAGGCAAAGAAAACTAACATACCTACACAATAACTCAAAAACAACTTCAAACCACAACACAAGTGCAAAATTCACCAAATATATAATTCTTTTCCCCATGTACCAAATTGATTAAAACAAATTTAACCTTGAAATTAAATGATTTCATATACATATATCTAATGAAATATAGCACATTAATTTATTTATATATTATATTTCTAACATGCATTCATTTGTTAATTTCCTCGACAGATTTGCATCTAAACGAATAGGATCTTAACATAAGATAATAAGCATACATAAAATGTATAAAATAAATAGTAATTATTTCAAAATCGCAAAGAAGCTGTAAAACGGCCATTCATATATTATATCAGATTTTGCAGATACAATTCTTTAAGTTTTGTATCGACTTCTGTACAAATAATAAGACCGCCCCTTTTCAATAATAATCATATAGCTGGCGCAGCGGGTTGAAAAGAAAGACAAACCATTGCCATAGGCAACGAGCCACAAAGAGCTTTGATCTGCAAATGTCTACTTTCTACCCTCCAAATGAGGTCGGAAAAGCTAACTCCCAAGAAACACAATCTTTGATCACCCATAGTGCATGATTATTTTTTCCAGATTACACAAGTCATAAATCCAAAACAAAAGTCACTTATATACTAATAATTCATAACAATTAAGATGCAGTTTAATTGAATCATTAATTACGTTCACGAATCGCGCGAAAGTCCTTTCACACAAGGTTTCGTATATTTAACGCAATATTTCCATGTTTAATTAGTAATGTATTTACAACATAATAACAATAACATCAAGTTGTAATAAAGAAAATACCTACATTATTAAATATTTCATAGGTATTTGATGAAATTCCATGCTTATTTTTAGTTCGCTGTTCCCACCGTACATCATACCGTTCGATTTGTGCTCGTTTTGTAAATATAAATTTAAACAGTAACATTAAAAATAGACGGTGTGCGCGGCTCAAGATTAAAAAGCCAGCGGGGCAGTGAACTTTTAAAATAGTGGATACGTTTGAAATTCACTGCCCGTCACACTTTCACTATTTCACTGCCTGTTTCATATAGTAATACTTTTTAAAACTCTCTTCGCTGAGCGTAATTCTAATTATGACACGAGTTGTTTTTCTACGTTTATTTCAGTTACCGTAACAAGGGTTATTATTACTAATATATAAAAATCAGATGGTTTTGAAATGTACTCCGAGCCCATTAACCTTCACAGTAGGGCAACAAAAGAGCCCATACTCGCCCCGCTAGAAAAAAGTTATTAGACAGCAGGAACGAATAAAAATGATATTATATTAATTAAGAATATACTTTTCATTATATTAATTATGCAGGATAAAAATCATACTCGAATATTATCATAGAATGAATTATAATTTTAAACATAGTGTGAGAAGTTATGAGAATGCTTAAATTTGACAAAGTCAGTACGTTTTGTATAGAAAAAGTTCCTAAAAAATTGTTACTATTAAATTTCTATAAATAAAACAGTTATAGTGTTTTAATTAGAAACATCTAATCACGGATACAGTCCTATGGTACATACTTTGTTAATAATGCTCATTCAGCACTATTTAGGAATTTTTTGATCATAGATAGATAGACAGATAGATAGTTTATTTGTGTCAACCAATACATTGTATATTACACACGTCATAGAAGATACATAATTTAAAATGAACAGACCAAATTGATAAAAGGGAAATGTGAAAATTTCGATAATCTAAAAAAAAGTAATATCTGCAATTAAAAAAAAAACATAATAATAATTTACAATAAAAAAACCATAATATTTTTACAGGAATCACAACTAGGGTACTAGCTAACATAAATAAAATCATTACATTTGTTTCGTGCAAAATCATTTATATGATAAAACGCATTCCTGGGTAGGTATGCTTTTAGGTTAATTTCAAAATGTCTCATACATTGATTCTTGACAACGTGAGGCAATACATTAAAAAATGATATGGAAAAATACCTCATGTCGATCCGGAACTTAGTAAGTCTCATTGCTTCAGGATATATATCATAAGTAAAGCTACAGGGGCTCAAACTTATCCATGACTGCCATGCGTCGTCAGTCTGGTAACCAAGTTTTATGCCACTATTACGATAAAACAATTATAAATTTTATATTCAAACTAGGCGTATGAAGAATCAACTATCTCGCTGTGTGTGTACTATTTGTATACTTCTCATTTGATGAACGAAATTGTGTAGTAATAAAAATATTTATCACGATATGCAGTCTTCGTTTTTATATTATAGGGATTTATAATGTGGTTATTATTTGATGTTACTTAATCTCCATTACATTTTGGTGAAAATATGCAGCAGAAAACGACATTTACGACCATCAAGATAAACCTAGAAGCAAACCCATAAAATTTCTAAATTCTACTTATTTAAAATATTCGATAAGTATAAATGTAAAAATTGTGTCTCTTGTCTTGTTATTTGACTTTTCAAGCATTGCAAATACCCAAAATATTTAAATACCCAAATTACAATGCAACATACATATTACATCCAGATGTTAACATCTTGGCAGAAATATACTGCTTCAAATGTGGCGCTCGAAATTCTTGCCTGTGGTAAACGACTATAGACAATTTGCATATATGGAGATCCAGGTAGTGACTTCAAAACTTTCTGGATAAAGCTCGATATACTGCTGCGAAACCCTCCAGTACTAATTATATTCCTGTCGTGCTAGGTGATTTTAATATTAACTTCAAATGATACTAATCAACTGGCAGTTGTACATTTGATATCCTATGAATTTGTAAATGTCATCAAAGAACACACACGGGTAACAGCACAAACGAGCAGTTGCATCGACAATATGTTTATTTAATCAAACCTTAAAAATTACAAAACACGTGGAATACATACTGGTATTTCTGACCACAACGCACAGTTGATCTCAGAATAGTTTCATGAGAGTCACTGTAAAAAACATACCTACATTTTACGTACCATTACCCCTAGTAACACAAACGATTTTTAAACTTACTATCTAAAGAGAGTTGGACTAATATTATGAATTTTGAACCGGCAAAAGTAAATGAACAATGGAAGGAATTTCATATTTCTCCAAATCTACAATGAATCGTTTCCAAAAATTAGAAAAAGAGTCAGAAATCAAGCCAGATCCCTTAGTAATTCAATTAAAAGAAATGCTGGACTTACTATTGGTCCTAAAGCAACCACTCGTAAGGAAATTCAATACTACTAAATGTAGATTCTTCCTACATTTCTCATCAAAACAGCTAGGTGAGTTGTTCGTATATTTATGTATCTTTTTGTATTTGTTACTACTAATTTTTTGTATGCATTGCTAAATTCTGTCGCTATTTGACAAAAGCTGATGTTTTATTATTAATTTGTAATTGTAATAATCCCCGACTTTCATTTCCATATGTAAACTATTACTTTTATGTAACAGAAAATTTAGTTAAGTAGAGGAATTGAAATGGATAAAGAAGCTATTGGGTACACCGACAAAATAGCCCGCGACAACATAGCCCATGACAAAATAGTCCCGCGACAAAATAGCCCGCGACAAAATAATAATATTTTACTTTCATTAAAATGTATTTATCCATTCAGCTAAGATTAGTTAGGTTTTGTCGGCGGGGGACCCCTCATTTATACTTTAATTATCCATAATTCAATTATCAATAACAATATACGGGGTTATTGTCGCGGGGCTATTTTGTCGCGGGCTATTTTGTCCGGGCTATTTTTTCGCGGGCTATTTTGTCGTGGGCTCTTTTGACGGGTCACGCATAGCATAGCTATATAATTATTATATCTCCGTTATTAGTTACTGTTTCCTCTCCCTTTCATTTAAATCCTCCATATTAATTGTTGTCTGCTCCATTAACTATTTCTTCTTGTACCGTTTTGTAGTATTTAATCTTGTCTCATTTTCTTCGTATACTACTATAAGTGTCCATATTTCGTCCTCTTGTAGTTAAAGTTCTACCATCATTATTCTTTCGCGAACCTATATTTCCTCTATGATGTCTTTTAGTCTATCCGGTGTGATTATATAAGTTCAACTTCACCTTTTATTCTATCTTTTTCTTCTACTAACAGATCAAATTAACCAATATTCCTTATGTGTTTACTTTATTCCTTTCTATTTTCTTATTGCTTCTATAATTTGTATTATTTCATATTGGTATTTAATCATCTCTTCTACTATCTATCATTATATAAGTTCAACTTCACCTTTGATTCTATCTTTTTCTTCTACTAACAGATCAAATTAACCAATATTCCTTATGTGTTTACTTTATTCCTTTCTATTTTCTTATTGCTTCTATAATTTGTATTATTTCATATTGGTATTTAATTATCTCTTTCCCCATGTATCCTCTGATGTTTCAGGTACTTATTCGTATTTTATTTTTACTTTTTTGTCTTCTTTTTGCATTTATATTTTCTGTTTTTTTGTCTTACATTTGTCATTTTTCCTATTCATGCTATCAAAAACGATACCGGAAACACGTTCGTCTTCGAGTTATCGATTCTCAATTTTCTTGTGCTTTTCACAAATTTATTTTGTTCACCATTTCAAATTCTCCTTCTATTATTAGTTTTCGGCATTTCGCATAAGTCACTTCACCAGCTCGTCTTTCTTTTCCGGACCAGCGAAAGGTGTTTAGCCGCGAGACCTCACGTTGGCAAGGCGGGTTCGGGAGTTAAGGGTGCATGGAAGCTGAACAGTATTTCGCTAATATGGTCTATCACAGAGAAACAGAACAGCCGAATGAATGTATCGAAATGAGATTGCGTTTGTAAAATATAATACAAAACAACGAAAACAGAATAAGCACTGCAACTTACAGACAATGTGTGTAGAATGAAAGATGACAGAAAAAAAGCATATACGAGACGAGGCCAATAGGAGAACGTAAAATGGGCAGACAAGGAAGCGATGGACAGATAATACTAAAGAATAGTCGATAATAATAATATGGACCAGAACTAAAACAGACGACACAGGATAGAAAGACATGGAAATATACTTACAAAAGCCTATGGGTCTTTTCACATGTATTATTCTATTTTTTATTTCTCTGTGACCCTTTCTTGTTACATAAATTCGACCCTTAGGTATATATACGCATTGCATGGTTTGATATAATTTCTTTATACATGAATATTGGATGGTTCTGGTGCAATAGAGAGATACTTCGTTTTGTGGGGATTCAGTTCTAAGCCCCAATTCTTGCACCCTGCCTTTAGTTTGTGCCATTTACTTTAAATCGTGTCTGTCATTTGCTATCAAATACCGATACCCATTCCATTATATTTCCTCTTCCGTGTTTTCTAACCCCTGGCCACATATATACTATAGTATTATCGTAGGCCTTTATTTACAAGAAAAAATTCAACTATCCTATTGCCGATCTTTTACTCCATGTTGCCCCGTCGTACAAGTTGTGTACTTTCACGAGGGTGTTATTTAGAATAGTTTCCTGTCGGAATTTCCATAAATTCTTGATGGATGCTGTATCGTATGCTTATTCTATGAAGATAATATGTGTTTGTGATTAGTGCTTGACCATTTTTCTATTACTTGTTTTAGACACAAGATGTCAGTTCAAGTTCTTCCAGCTTCTAAAGCAGATTGTGCTTCCTCCTCTTTGTCTTAGGAGTACCATTTGGGAATTTTTTCATACACCAAGGAAGTTCAAACAGTTTCCCTGATCCTTATTTGGATGTGGGCCCATTTTCAACTATTATACTTTTTAGTGTGGTACTATCGATATTGATTTCTTCGCCTTCGATAATTATGTCTGTTGGTGTCGTACTCATATACTTCTAATACTAGTCTCTATCTTTAGTTAGTAGCTTTTGTGGGTCGTAGTGGACGCTCCACCTTTTTTTCTGGTATAAGTGGTGTATTTGCGTTATTTTTTCTACTTTTTTCTAGTTAGCTAACTTTTTTTATAAACTTCCTTGATTCTTAGCATTTCTTCACGCATAAATAAGTATTGGTCTCCGTACATTTTTTATCCTAGATTTCATGTTCTGCTAATTTTATTGTTCTTCTGTTCCTTTTTATTTCTAAAGAGCTCTATCTTCTTGTCGTTTTATATTCAACCACTTCTGACATTCTTGATCCTTATGGTTTACAAGTGTTTCAATTTCGTCGTTCCGCAAAACCTTTGAACTTTTATATCTAATTTTTAATCCGATTCTTTTGTAGCAATTTTAATACTATTTATAATATGTTTGTATACTTCAGTAGCAGGTTGTTGGTGTAGTGCGTCAAATAGTTATTTATCTAGTCTACATTGGAATAAGGTTAGTTTACGTTCATTAATCAAGCTGTGGATATTGTATTGTTCATCTGGAATTTATTCTGTTTCTTCAGATGTTTGTTTATCTTTATTTCGTTTACACGGTGACGTCTCTAAAGGCTCTTAGATTGATTATTTGTAGCTTTGTATTTTGTTTTACCATTACATAGTTGATTACAGATTTTAAGTATAAAACCCGTTTGTTATTCTTAATAAGTTGGCGCTATTGATATATTTTAATCAGCCTTTCTCCGTTATCGTTCTAATTTATCTCTTCACACGGGCGTATCAAGTTATCATTTATCACCCAACTCTAGTTTTTTAAGATCTCCTAGGATTAGTAATTCTTTCTATCTTCTTATTTTCGCTGACATGTCCAAAGAAAACATGTTTTATTGTTATAGCTGCGTTATCAGATATTGCGTATACTCCTAGGATGGTCACTTGTTTCTGCATAGCTTTATGATGATGATATTTCCATTTATAGCTTCAAAGTCTAATATTTTTTGTTGGTGTTTTTTATGTATCATTACAGAAACCTCTTGTTTTCTTTTTTTAAAGCTCTACTAAATAAGTGTACATAGCTGATTATTATATACAGATATACTAATCAGCTATGGAACAGTCCCGTGCCTTTTTTCTTAGTCTAGTTATCCCTTATACATTCCAAGTGCCAATATTCAAGTTCCATTTTCATAGCTTTAGTTATTTTCGATACGATTCGAGGTTATTGTTAGTCTTTTTGGTATATGTTTCTAAAAGTGACAGTGAACCAGCCTGACGCCTTAACCTCCTGCCTGGAGGACCGGGTAATTTTTGTTTGAGGATTTCTTCCTCAAGATCGGCTGTGTTTCAGGACGTAGGAGGCCAATCACCCTTGTATACAAAGCACGAGTCGACCAGTATGGGTGGATGGCGTGCTATTATCCGGGCCAGATGAACCTCTGTTACTCCTCGAACCCTCCACCATCCCTACCGTAATGAGACTCTAGGCTTGGGACTAGCATAGCGGAGTTAAATATGTAAAAATAATATTAATAAAGTACTGACCATACCAGATTTTTATATATCGTCATATTTAGTTAAGATCCCTCTAAATATGTAATTCTGCGTAGTCTGTTTTTAATACCGAATAAAATGTTTGCAGACAGTTTACAAACAAAAAATGTAGTAACTTTAATTAAATTGTACAATAAATCGTTCCATTATATGTCTACAAACTCACTATTATATTAAATCGATATAGTATTAATGTAGAAATGGCTTTTGTATGAATTTAGAAAAGTGCGACATAAAGAACAAACTGAGTTTATATAACAGCTAATTTAAAATAATATCGATAAACCATTAATTAACTACATGGTTTCTTCATTTGGCACTTTTCTGAATTCGTATTTGTGCCATTTGAGTTTTGATAATAATAATAATCATTACGATTATGTTTAAATTCTTTTGTTACAACATTCATTGTGACTAGTCTGTTTGTGTTGTTGCTTTGCTGATTACAAATTATCAAAATGATCGAGACCACCGGTTGCAATAACATACAAACAATACACAACTAATATTTATTTTCCGAGAATGCAAATACAGATTGTAAAAGCAAAAAATAAACACCGCTCAAAACAAAACCTGCTTAGTTACCTAATATTATCGCTGACTCTGTGCGTTGTTTGGTAAGCAAATGCCCACGTATTGTTGATACGTAAAATTGATCGCTCCGTTCTTATTACGGCATATCCGTATTTATAGCTGAAATACTTTATACGCCACCTCTTAAAATGATCAGGCTAAATTAAAAGCAACCTCATGCATGGGAGCAATAACCGACACGGTGTTAGGATGTACATCCGCATGTCCGCTCGTCCAGCAATAACCCGAAATTTTCGAGAACCAGAACGGAACGTGCTTAATCACCGATCCGTATATAAAAACGTCACAGACAAAATAAATAATTATTTATCGATACAGTTTGGGGTACATAAAGAAATACAATCGCTGTTTAGATTGCACTATTATATAAAATAAAATAAAATACGTCATCCTTCTCGCATTTCGCAGGAGTAGGAACCCCATCGGGGCGAATTTTCGCGAATCACCTTCACAGATTTTCAGAGGATTCTTGTAAAGTTTAGGTGAATATAGGATTATTAAAGTTTCTCCCTTGACCGGCGGAAAAGCCTCACGGCTGATAGCCAGCCATATACATTTCTTTAAAGTAAATGTTCATGTAGACAGTTTTAGTTATATTTTTTTGCTCCTAAATTGTAGAAACTTTACCGTCTAATTTTATTTAAAAAGCTACGTGAATTTCCCATCGTTCAACGGCTTTTGATGAATGAACTATCTCGCCAACTCATCCGAAGCCTTGTGACTATCTGTATGCTTTCTGTCTCAAAATATTATAAAACGTCCTGCTTCTTCTTCTTGTAACCACGTCTAAGATAGCAATAGACGCAACTATCCTAGAGACGGACGAAATCCGAGAGAATTTCTCCTAATTGTATTATTATAGGTATGATTGTTTATGATATCTCTGTTATATACAATTTTTAGTAGCCCTGAATTAATTTTTAAAATATACCATTTTGTAGCACGTAGACCTTATATAAAATAGTTAGTCTGTTGACTATCAACAGTCGCTCTTTATCATCAAAAATAACTGTTGTCTTTCGGTACCTGACTTACTAGTTTCTGCAACTATTGATCCTATTTATCATTTCATCATCAACCAGCGAACAACAATAATCGACTTTTATAAATCACGAGAAAATAATTCGGTTATTTATACTGTATACGCTACTTTTAAAGTATAAACAATAATGATGGTTCGTAATCATACAGCCGGGATTTTCATATTATTCAAAAAAACACTCTTGAAGCTGCTATGAAGCGAGTTGATATGGTATATCAACTGGCTTCATATAAGCCGTTGGTTGAGATAATAAGTAGATACCACTACTTTATGTTGTAATATTTCCTAATAAATTTAAATTTTCTTAATAAATATAAACCATTGGATATTTTGATGAAAAAATTATATCAAATTTTTAACAATAAATAAATCTTGATTGGTATTTGTTTTATTTTCGTCTCTTCTCTAAACAGATATTTCAAGTTTGAAAAGTTCATGAATTAAGTACATTTTAAGAACTCCGTTTTCCCCCGAGAAAAATGTTTAGTCGGTAGAAATCAGAAGGAGGATCAAGCGAATAAGGTAGATATTGCAACAGATCGTACTTTAGTCCATTCAATTTTTCCATTACTACACATGTACGGGAACGTGCACTGACATGACGGAAAATAATCTTCTTCTTACGCAAGCCTTGTCTGTTTTATGATTTTTTTGATCAACTTGTTCAAGAAGTCTAGCGTCATATTCATCGTTTATTGCTTGGCACTTTGAAGATAGTCAATTAGTAATATTACCTTACCATGCCAAAAGTCTCACGCCATAACTTTTCCAGCTGACTTCACAAACATTGCCTTCTTTGGTAGTGGAGAACCCCTATGTCTCCATTATTTAGATTGTTACTTGGTCTCAGGGGTATAAAAATTAACCCAAACGTTTTTATTTCAGTTAAAACAGTCTAGACTCTCTTGACAAATTCTCATTCTCTGAAGGGTTTGATCGATTGTCATTATGCGTGGCACCCATCTTGCCGAAAGCTTTTCATTCATAATACCACAGTTAGGATATAAAATGTTCTTTCATCTGAGATGCCTATGTCTTAAGCAATTTCGGAGCCCCTTAATCAACGAACATTCATAACCGCATCGTGGACTTTTTCGACGATTTGAGGCGTTCTGTTAGTTTTTCGTCGTTCACTGCGCTGATCATCTTCTGGGCTCTCACGACCATGTTAAAATTCCGTTACCCACTTATGCAGAATCTCCTAGCGTATCCTGCATATCTTTATAAATGTCTGTTGCCTGCCAACCCTTTTTTTACAAACTATTTGATAATAACGCGCATTTCAGTTTTATCCATTTTGCAAAACTCGCAAATTAGCTTTACTCAAAGCAGCACCAAATTGATACTACTAGACAGAACAATATAAAATTTGAAATTTGGTGCCACCTATTGCATATATTTTATTCGAACTGATGCTCCCATATATACTTCATTCCGCGAACTTTTCAAAGACCTTCGTATGTACAGCTAATTTGTAAGGCAGAAAATTATCCCACAGCGCAGTACGCAAAACTTCTGAATGCTACAGGAATAGAATCTATCCACATATTGATTATCTTATTACTTGAAATCAAACATCTGTCATATTCGTATTTATAAAAAAATAATATCCAGAATTGACGAGAAATAAAATTAAGGTAAAATACAAAAAAGGAAAACACTATGTAGCATAAAAGGAAAGGGGGAAGAACTGGTGGAGGAAATGATAAACTAACAATTTTTTTTAATTAGGAGTTACAGAAACAAAAATCATGTAGCCTTTATAGATTTTTATCAGTTTTATTCTATGATTTTTGGGTTTGGTTGTTTTGGCGCTCCTTTGCGAGTTTTGCAAAATGGATAAAACTGAATGATGCTCTGGCTGGTGTCGACGAAGAGGAAAGAGCGATTGGAGGAGTAGGGCTAATAATTGCACCAAACAATTAAGGACAGTATGGACCGTAACAGCCTACGTAGAAAATGAAGATGCGGATAAAGACATTTTTACAAGGGAAGACCAAGAAGAACATGGGAGACGGACGATCCGATGCCGACACCGTATGTAAAATGTATCTAACACCGATATACTTAGTTTTTCGCCTCTTTGCATACAATTCATTAGAAATTTAAACAATCCAGTGCTTTGTCTTGAAAATACACAATAATTACCATTTAGAACAAAGCAATTACGCTCTTACGGGTTAATTCCGAAGCCCCGTCGAGAGGCAATTATACGACCTTAATTTATTATAAGCAATTAACGTGACCGAGGTACCAAAGGAAATGAAACTCGACACTTTTTGCAAATATATATAAGCATTTTTTTAAAGAAACTCAATTGTAGGCGCGGAAGTAATTTCGGGTTGAAGTTATTTACGAAGGAATGCCCTTAAATAAAACGGCGCGAGGCATAGGAAATTGAGGTCACTGAAAGTGAACCTTATCATGGTTTCCAATAAGAACGCAGCTATTTTCATCCCGGATCGATAGCAGGCCACCCTGTTTTATTGCAGTGTGCGTGTGGTGTTCGACGGTGTTTCCCCGTACCACACAAAATTCTTAGCGGGGATTACCGACGATTTCCATTATAGACTACGAATTGAAAGGGGGAGTTGATAATGCTGCCTGTGAACATTTTATTTGGGCTTTTTATAAACATATAAGTGGATATTTTCATTCTTCACACATCTTATCATGAAATAATTATTCGAATCAATAGATACATCTAAGGTTTCTTATTATATCTGTAATTTTGTCTATAGTAAATAATTTGTTTATTGACATTTTTAATTATATTCTAGAGCTTTACGCGAACTTCAACAGACGTAGCTTATTAACAGAAAAGATACTAACCTGACTTTGTCACTAATTTGACAGCTGTGTTCATAGGTTATTCTATAAGGCACCTTACACGATCAATATTACTGTCAATATTTTAGAATAATGACAGTATTTCTGTATGATATTATGTTTAAAATGTTCAGTATTCTAAAATATTGCTAGTATTACTTATCGTGTAAGGTATAATAATGATGTAATGAGGAGAATACTGATCTTTATCCGGATAATTGATTACTTGATAAATATAAAAAATGGATTCAAGCAAATATTGACAATACTAGGATTGACACTATTATTGACCGTGTACGGTGCCTTTATAAGGTCCCTTACACGGTATATAATACTGTCAGTCCTATTACTGTCAGTATTTGCTTTAATGCTCCTTTTATATTTGTCAAGTAATCAATTATTCGGATAAACCTCAGTATTCTCTTGATTCCATCATTACTATACATTACGCAATCAGTAATACTGGCAATATTTTAGAATAATGAATATTTTAAACATATTATCGTACAGTAATACTGTCCTTATTCTAAAATATAGACAGTAATATTGATCGTGTAAGGTGCCTTAAGGGTAAAATAACATTTGACTGGGATCCAATAAAGTGTATTATTATGTATTGTGATTTAATCTCAACAACAAAGGCTTGAGTAGTAAACATTAAATTGGACCTTTGAACCAAAAAAAACTCGTTTTTTAATTGCGTATATATCAATTATATTTATTTATTAAATCGTATGTTTCCTACCGTTATGTATAGGAGTTTTATGATTTGTATGTGGATTTCTCTCTCCATTTTTTCCCTATCATGTATAAATTGTTTTGTTCTTTCCCAAGGGAAAAACTACAGGGGAAAAGCAAGAAACACATGGGAGGACGGTATAAGAGAAGAAGTAGAAAGAAAAGATATACCATTCTTTTCTTATACCCTTGTTTCGAACACGTTTTTTTGTAATCTTTCCTCCTTCATACACCACACATGGCCAAACTAAATACTAATTTTTGTATTTGGTCTCTTCTATTCTTTCATATATTGGTTCTCTCTTTAATTTTTATCTATACCTTTCATTTCTTACTCTATCTCTTCTCGTATTATTTTCGATTTTCCTTAAGAATCTGACTTCTATAGCGCTGATTCGGGATTTATGTTTATCCTTCATGGTCCTAGATTCACTGCTGTATGTTAGGTTGTAGGTCTAATAACTGTTATATATAACTCTATTTCTGTTTTTATTTCCCTCGATATTTCTTTCCTTCCGAAGAATGTCGTTTTCATCATGTTGCAGATTTTCCCTGTTTTTCCTACTCTCCCATTTATCTCTTCGTCGATCCATAAGACGGTACATGGCGCAGTGGTCTGAAGCCATTGCGCATGGAACGTAGGGGGTTTAAATCCACCGCCAGTCGGGAAATTTTTCTACGAATTCTAAGAGCTGACCCGGCTAGCATATCATGGAGATATGAGGCACAATAAGACCGTGGAGGCCGCAGTGCATACAGCCTAGGAGTGGGAGCTGTACTATTTCCTACCTTGTTTTAGATTCTGGTCGTCCTCTGTAGGTATTTTTAATTCTACTATTCCTAGGTTCTCCCTTTATCATTCTTTTCCATTCTTTCTATTTTCTCATAGAGTTTTTCATATCCTTTATCATTTACATGTTTTCCGTTTTCAGCTCACTTATTTTCGATTTTCCATTTATTTGTCTTATTTGTTTCATTTCTTTATTTTTGTCATTGGTTCTTGCATAATTTTATCATTGTCTTTTCTGTGCTCACTTTTTAAGATCTTCTTGCAATTTACTTCTTTTAATAGGCTCATCCAAGGCAACTCTTTTCCTCTTCTGTCTTCTTTGTACGCTTCCATTTTTGATTTATTTATTGGAAATTTTCTTTACTCATTCCCTATTCACTAATCTCTTCAATTATGTAACAAAGTATGTTTATAAAAGTTTATTATAGAGTGCAAACATTTGAATATTTAATAGAATAAATCTGGGGCCCTTGCGTTATTTTTCAATGCTATATCGGGTTGGACGGAGATCGCGTTTTCACGTATTGTGTGAGTGAAATTCCAAATTGCAACGGAATTTTCCAGATTTTTGACTACAGAAAACATTCAATAGTATATAAACATGAACATGTGAGAATATTAAATAAAGGTATCCCTAGAGTCATCTCTATAGGAAATACCCTCGAGAACACGCCTTTGCAATCCAAACATTCGTTGACCGGTGTCCTCAATGGTGCGCAATTCAATAGGCACAAATGACATTTGCTTAGGCGTCCAACAAACTGTCTATTGTGATTTATTCGCAAGAACGTCTTGAATAGCCTTAATAAAATAGGATTAATAACTAAATATTATGAACTCAATTATTTCATTGCATACATTTAAATTATATTAACTTATTAATATTTTTGAAAGTAGGTCTGTTATATAATGAATATATATATATATATATATATATATATATATATATATATATCCTAAAGCCACTTATAGATATTTTTAAATCGCCTAAATGTAGTCAGAAATCTTATGTGTGTATACCTGTAATCCCTTTTAAATAACCCTTATCAAGTATTTTAAAGCCATTGTACGTTTGCCTGCTTTTAAATCTGCATATATATCACAGCTTGTTAGAAAAACGTGTTATTGGACAATGAAAAACCGGTTACTTTAAATTAACCTTATTACTGTGGCCAAGTAGGAAGCGCAAGTTACAATTCGCAAATAGCGCGGTTCCTTCCGGAAACTAAATGATATTTAAAACCAGTTTTCAAGCAATTGTATAAATCATTAATCATATTCAAGCACCTGCAATTGAATTGATTAAAAGGGAAAATAGAATAATTATATAACTTGTTTGATTCTCAATACTAATATAATAACTACATACATAATATACCACATACGACAAATATATTGTGTTACTTCTTTTTTAATTCTTATTTCATTTAAGTCGGAATAATTTGACCTTTGCACAATATTTAATGTAACATACAATTAATAATAAATTTCAATAACTCGAAAACCTGTACTTTATTGTAAAATAATTTTGATAGCTGAATGTTTACATGTATTCCTAGTATGTATGCTTTAATCTTTTTGTTGGTAATATATATATATATATATATATATATATATATAATGTAGTTATTACGTAATATATCATGTTTGGTTATATGGTGAATTGTAACTGTGACTATAAAAGTGTTACTTCTATTATTAACCAATATTTTATATGGATTAAGCAGATACTGTATCAAGTGAAAGTGTAAGCTTCAATAATAAAATAAAATTATTGTATTGAGATCGCGATTATTTATTATTAAATGTATGATAAATTAAATGTATTTTATAGATTTAAAATAAAGTAAAAAAGAGACATCCTAACCCAATAGGCATAAGGATTATTTTGGTTTCTTTATGATACAAATTTAATAATAGTTATTTATGAAGCACATTAAGCTTTAGCAGTCAATTTTGGGTGTTCTTGTAATATCAGATGAGTCCGTTATATTTTCCTTACATGTTACGTACATCATAGTCTAAATAAAAGAATCAGATAATCAGATTATCGTTACGCTTTTAGATCACTTTGATAAGCATCGTATTTGCCATAACAACAGTTAGGACTTAATGTTAGTCCTTAAATGTATTGTTATGCGTTAGCAAGACTTTAGGAGTAGTCCTCTCATGTATTATTTAATGGACTAACATTCCTGAATATTTACAAACAACTTTATATATAACGTTGTAAGCCAATATTAAGGTGTATTCTTTGTCATACAAAAAAATGTAATTAAAATAATAACTACTTTAATTTTTTACTATTGGCAAAATATAAAGTTTTTTGTAGTATTTTATACTCCTCACATAATTATTGTCTACAAATAGAGCGATAAAACTATACAACGTGTGTGCGGTCGCAACTATACTAAAACTCGCCTTGTATACATATATGAAAACGTAACATAAAATTTCCACAGCACCTATTCATCTCCTTAAAGTTATACAGTTTTCTCATAAAACTTTACAGTAGCACCAATAAACAGTTTCTAAAAATATCGCCTTTCGGTAATGCCGCAAGGTGTGCTTTATTTTTTCTATCAGTCACTCCCATGTACAGATCATTGTTTTATTTTTAAAATATGACCGTAAAGATAAGGTCATTGTATATCCTACATGTTGTTTTATAAATGAGTAATTGCAGTAAATACTAATTTAATAGCGTCGTGAAATTTTATGGTTTCCACATATATTATTTTGCAATATTTATATTTGACAACATTGCAACTTACGGCAAAGTATATAGCAAGAAATATACATCGGCTTGGTAATGGGGACTATGATTTTATAGGTTTCATTATTTTAAATATCGCTTTATATTGATTTATGTGAATTATGTTTCTGAGTACCATATTTTCCATAATCGGGCACAAATTTAATAAAAATTAAATTAAATGTTGTATTATGGAAACGGCAAAGAAGACGATATATCGCTCTATTAATAGAAAAGTGTCATAAGTAAAAAAATAAATGGAATGTTAATTATATGTTCAAAATCAATCCTATGCTCATATATTTAATGTACAAATATAAGTGGAAAACAACATATTGTTTTGATAGTGTTTTGATTGTATATTATAAAACACGTACATAATATTTATATTATTAAGAACATGTTATTTTAAAATAGTTCTACTTTAAAATATATGATTCTAGTTGTCTCACTTTTCTATCAACGGAGCAATATTAAGTGGTTAAATAGATGACTTTAAATAACTAAAAGTTATTGACGTATTAATATTTTAATATTGGTAGAAATAATCTATTCGGGACATATTGTTAAACTTGAAATACATCCGCAGAAAGCATAGCAGTTTGGTTATCTATGCAAAATGTAATTTCTTTCTACTGGAGTTGAAGAATAAATGTACAATTTATAGTAAAATTTACTATCAACGTATCAATTCTTTATTCCTTCGTAAGTCCTGGTGCACATTAATAGTAACTTTTAGCGGCTGGCAGTCTGACTAACTTCTAATGACATTTTCTCTCCCTGTTCGTTCACTACTGCGTAATCGATGATGGAGGAACCTCTTGCGCCCATATATGTAAAACCTAATTATAATATATAGTAAATTGAATTATGAAAATATATATGCTGAAGCCTATCGAATGAATTGTACTATCTACAGTCAATTTAACTATTAACAATGGATAACTATCGGCTGATAACTGTCGACTTCAAAGTGTTCCTACGTTTTATTAATCAAAATATATGCTTTTGTATATTTTAATATAGGCGGTATCGATTTAGGAACCGAATCCCATGCACTATCCAGTCTTCAACATTATGTTTCGACGGTTTCAATAGCATTAAAGAGTCGGGTAGTCTACCTGTCTATCCTTGGTTGAATTTTACGTTTGATTGTTGGTCTTTCTTTCTCCATGTAGTTCTTATAATGATTCCTTAATGTTGGTTCAGTCTGGGTCGAGGGTCGATACAGGAATCTAGATTGTTTTTAATTATCCTCAATTAGGTTTAATAACCTTTATTAGCATTTGTTTGTACAAACATCTAGAATTTTTCATCTACCCTAGCTCAGTATAAAAATAAATAATCTAAAACTAAACGAATACCTCTTCCAAGTGTGCATATCTATCTCCATTCATCTCTTTCAGCTCGCCACATTTCTTTAATTTTGTTTTTCAATTGTTACAGCCCCGCCTCTAGACTCTTCTAGCTATGATTCCCGACTAGCGGTAGATTCGAAGCACCAACTTCCCTACGTATGAGTTCAGACCACTGCGCCACGAACCGCCTCTGTATTTCCAATTAGATTGATATGTGCAGGATTATATTTCGATACTTCCATATTTTCCGTTTTATCCGTGACACACATCCTTATACCATCATTGGCATTGACATCATTCTTCCGTGACTTCTAATTATATCCACCTTCTCGCTATCATAACAATTATTCTCATAGTTTTTTCTTATTGTGTATTCCTATGACCTTTCTTCTTTCTTTTATTGATTCCTGTTATAGTAGCCACTTGATCGTTCTATTATTCTATCCTCAAATGTAACCACCTTCTTGATCGCGCTCACTCTTATAGTTCTTCTGGATGTCTACAGTATGATGGTGCTCTGAATCTACTGTATCTACAAGTGGATGTTATCACTGCTATTCCTATGCTAGATGTATTTCGTAATATGCATTCTATAGTAGATTAAGATATTCTGTTCCCGGCAATGAATATACACTAGATATAATATTGGATAACGGGTAGATAATTTTCACAAAACCGGTGCAGAACTGATCTACTTCAGTTATTGGCAACCTCTGCCCTATATGAACATCTAATTTTCCCCACATCCCCGTCTGGGAAAATCATGGCCTAACCGAAATCCGAATAAAATGTCTACTATAAAGTAGTAAAGTAGGACATTAAGTTACCAAATTCCACACCATGTCGGTCAGAGCTGTTTACTTAGTAATCAAATTCAACAAGAGTTACAGTGCCCAACTCATCCAGGGATACACCCCCATAAGTACAGGAAGACGAGATGGAAACATTTTTGGAAGACATATCCAAAGCAATATAATCAGAGAAATTCCAATACAAAATCATTAGCGACTATAAATGCCAAGATTGTTCAGAAAGGAGAAGATTTGGCGTTTGGTATACACAGTTACATTTTATTTAAAATAAATTGATTTCATGTCTGTAACTGCGCGCGTCGATTTACATAAATACCAAACACCAAATCTTCTCCTTTTCAAAACAATTCAAATATGACTTACACCACATTCATTCCCATATGCTTATATATTACAGGAATAATCAAAAGAAGAAAAAAAAACACTTTAATCAAGAACAGTGAAGACATTGCTATGCATATCGAAAAATTGTACACTCAATTTTACTATTCCATGATACCAGATCCAAGAACATCAGAAACGTTTACCTGCAATATAGGACCAGAAGAGATTCCTGAGATAACAAAACAATAAATAAGAACCGCGCTGAAGCAATTAAAAAAATAAGAAAAGTCCAGGGGAAGACAAAATAGCCAGCAAGATGCCAAGAAAAGGAGGAACTAGTATAAAAGATTCACTATACTTGCTTATTAACAGATTCAGGAAGGCAAAATCCAGACACATGTCAAAACACAGAAGTCATCCTACTCTTCGAAAACGGCAACAACGCCACTATAGAGAATTATCGCGCCATGAATCTTCTATCATTCTTGTATAAACACTAAGATTATCACTAATAGATTATAAAATAAATTTGATTGATAGCAACCGCTAGAGCAAGCGAGTTTCGGGAAAGGCTACAAAACCATCGACCTTCTACAAACAGGGAATATAAAATCCCCTTCACCTAGTATTCGTGGACTTCCATAAAGCTTTTGACAACGTCGGAGCCTGGGTACTCTTACAAGCAAGGACCAAGCTATAATTGATTCGCGTTCCTCCAACCACGTGAAATATATATATGAAAATGCCACTTTTCAAGTCAAAATAAACGAAAACCTAGCGACTAACAAAATACAAGAGACGCAAACGCCAAGGAGACACCATCTCTCCAAACCATTTCACATCTTCAAGTCACTGCCACGGGACACTAAAGGCATTCATGTCGACGGAACTATAGAACCATCTACATTTGACAACGATCTCGTCATAATAAGCAGCGATATCCAAGAACTATCGGAGATACTAAAACAATTAAATAGAGCATTCAAAAAATTACGCTAAAAAATAATCTTAGTAAAACTAAAGTAGTCAGTAGCTCAAGGTAAACTCTAAACATAGGCAACGAAACCGTCGATAACGTAGAAGAATACATCTACCTAGGGCATGGTATTAAAATAAGCAAAGTAGTTGGTAAATTAAAGCATATACTCAGGAATGAGTATATACCAGTAAATCTTCAACGAAAAGTCTATGACTGTTGCATACTACCAGTGGCAACCTATAACCTAAAAACTAAAATGATGGCTTCTTTTCAAGATCGTTGATATAACAACACACGTAGCAGAGGGTAGTCTACCTGTCTATCCTTGGTTGAATTTTACACGTAGCAGAGCTATGTGTAATATGTGGACCATCTAGCCTAGAAGAACCAACGAAGCTAGCCATCGAAAATAACATATATACATAATAAAATATGGGTAGACGGCATTAAAGCAATAGCAGGGAACGCAAAACAGAGTAGCATGGAAAACAATGGAAGAGGCCTACATCCAGGAGTGGATAACTTATGGCTGAGGAAGCAGAAGAAAGAGATATAATATTGACGTGAAACTGTCACATAATAATATCAATAATCCTATATTTTTGCTATGCTTACTTTGTACAACTGCAGAAGATACATGATAGTCATTTATAAGCAATATGGTGGGATGGTGGGTTCAAAACAATTACAAATCGTCGCCTAGGCAATAACACCACATTTCTAAACTTTGATTCGAGGTTGACAGGAGAGAGAAAATCTGATGATAAAATGTTTATTGGAGTTGTTTTACTCTGAACAAGTTATCCCTTTTTATTTTATTGCTTATATTTTATTTATTGGAATCAGGAGCAATTTATTTACTCCAATAAACATTTTATAATCAGTTTTTCTTTCTCCTGTCAACCACGAATCAAATTTTAGATGTGTGGTGTTACTGCGTAGGCGACAAAATATATTATATCTCTGCATAGTTTTCATTTTGTCATTAAAAAAAGTGTGATATTAATTTTTTAATTATTCAATATTAAGAATAACCAAAACAGCGTATATTGTATATTTGGTTACCAAACAGAAATTAAATTAAATGCTGTATGACACATAAAATGTTTTTTATTACTTCTAACAGTATTGCTCACACGTTTAATAGCTATAACTTTTTACAATCACAGAACGATATGTCTGCTGTTATATAACTATCATAATGATATTATAATATAATTAAAAATTAAACATAATCAGAATATATAACAATAATAAAATCAATATATTACTTCCTACTTGTGCAAAATTTAAAAAAAAACGTAAATGTAGTGCTGCAGATCGGCTTTAAAACAATAATAATAACAATTTATTTCTCAACAGTTGCCCATTTACAGGAAAGGTTAACCAAACATAAACACTAGTAGAAATGTATTCATTCGAGTTGTTTAAGTCGACATTACGGGTTATTATTTACATATTTTATGTACTTTTTAAATATATCAAAATTTAGAAAAATATGGATAATTCATAAAACAGTTCCACTAAGATACAAAGCATGCTGTAATAAAATCGAATAAAACAGTATCGCTCCGTTGATAGAATGTGACACAGCTAGAAATCAGCTATGTTAATGTAGACGGTTCTTAATAATGTATAGTCTAGGATTTATTTTGAACATATAATTAACTTAATATTTTTATTTTTACTTGTGTAACTTTTTCATCTCAACGAAGCGATATATGGGCCGTACAAATTTGTTTCAGGGGTATACTTAGCAATATTTAACAAATACATAATTAAGTTTTGAATTCTGACGAGGTTACAATTTTAGTAAAGCATTTGATAGCCTTAATCATGAACTATGCTTGTTAGTGTTTAGGAAGAAACTGATGGAACGGTCGTATCTAACTCAGGAGATCAATACTTGAGTTTCAAGGGTTAAGGCGATCCGAATCAAATTTGGTTAGATTATTGTTAAACGCTAATAGTATTAATGATGCAATATCAAAGATTATACACAGGAGATCTTACAAAAAATATTTACAACATTTTATCTCAATGTACTTATTACTATATGTATCATATTAATTTAGGAATTTTTTTATTAGCAAAAATAGTATATAGTATTTTTGCATTTTTAATTCAGAGTGATTTAATTTTAAAACAATTATCTATATTTTCAACAAAGCTATGCATTTTACCTATACCGAATATTAATTCTTGAAAATCGACACTAGTTAAGTTCCATTTCTTTTGGAAATTTATTTCCATTACAATAAAATCTGATGAACGTTTATATAAACGATTCGAATTAGTTACGAATTTTAAATAATATTTTGAGAAAATTGCTTTTTTAAATATCGGAAAATTATTGTTGTGAGTTTTCAGCGATCATATAATATGCGAATTTTGGTTGTAAAATATAGTATTTGATCCGAAAACATGGTCCTAAAATGATTTTAAAACGGCGGATATTTTCCGACATGGAAATAGATAGAGATAGTTATACTATGTTCGGAAGTATATGAGGAGAGTTAGAGGAGTGACAAAAAAGGACAAAATGAGGAATGAGGATATAAGAAGAGAACTAAATGTAACACCGACAATAAATTACGTAGAGGAAAGACAATTAGGATGGTGGGGACACATAATTATGATGACAGAGACAACACCTGTCAAAAGAATATGGAGAACAAAAATCAAAAACAAGAAAAAAGAAGACCAAGAAAAAATGGGATGAAGCTATATCGGAACTATTAGAAGGGAAAAGTAAAAACTAGAAACTTTTGCTTCCTTCCAGTTTTTTCCTTTCCCTTGTAATAGTTCCGGCAACTGGCAACAAATAGAAGATAATGGAAGAAATTTATAAAAGAATACAGTAAAATTAAAACCTTTACACCACACTGTGGTATCAAATATATATATATATATATATATATATATATATATATATATATATATATATGTTCGTCCTTAGTCCGGTGTTTATGATAAATATTGCCCCCACGTTTTCCGAAGAAGAAGAAACTTGCATGTGGAAAACACAGGAAGGGAAGGAAAGAGAAGGTAAAGATTAATAATGGGGAAATAATAGAATTGTAATAAGAAAATAATAAAAATTTCAACACAAGTGGATACATATAATATAAATAAATATATAAAAGAAGAACCATAGAAAAAAGATAAATCTCTAATAGACTATTTTCTTATAAATAAAAATATGAGAATTATGAGGGTGGAAATCTAACTACTGGAGGAAGAAATCTGGACAATAATAATAGAATATAGGCCAACCGAAGACGCAAAGAAAGAAGAGTAAGACAGAGTCTTTGATGACTTCAAAAAAGAACTAAATAGATGACGGACAAGAACCGATATTCATCATGGGGCATCTAAACGGTAGAGTAGGGAATCAGAATACAGGTATAGAGGAAATTATGGACAAGGAAGGAGAGAAGGTGAAGAACAACAATACGGAAAGAATAATCGAAACCAATGAAAACAACATCGTAATAACAATTACAAAATTCCAGCACAAGTGGATACACAAATACATAAAAAAAATAACCTACGAGAAAAGAGATATCTATAATAGACTACTTCCTGCAAAAATAAATTTTACAAAGTAAAAAACATAAGAATTTTGATACAAGCAGAGAGAGGAAGAGATCTGAACCTAGTAGAGGATATGAAAAATAATAAACATGAAAAAATAGACAAAAGAAGAAATAAGGCAAAAGTAAATATAAGGAGCTTCAAACTGAGAGAAGATAAATGTAGAGACAAGTTTCAAGGAATAATAAGAAGAAAATTGATGAAAAATTAAAGGGTGTGTGAGGTAGAGGACACATGGGAAGAATTCAAGAATAATATTCTAGGGACAGCAAAGGGAAGCTGCGTGAGTGGTGGACCAAAGAAATCAAAGATAAGTTGAAAAATACAAATAAATTTTTTTTATAAACACAAAGAAGGAAGAGGACTATATAAAGTAAAAGCCAGGAAGAAAGGATGGACAAAATTCGGAAAGAAGAAAAATATAGGGAGATCCAAAAGCTATTCTACGGTACAATGAAAGAATTGAAAAAGAAGAAAGAACATAATATAATGAACATAAAAGACAAAGAGAGAAATGTAATACGGGAAGAAGATAATATACAATACGTAAACATAAAACGAAGAAAATAAAATAGATATAGAAATGTACATAATGTATATAATATAATGTATGAAATTAGAGCCTTACACCAATAATATGGTAGATAGGTATTCTATGTAATAAAATAATATACTAGAGGCAGCCAAAGAAACCTGGGGAACAACAACAATATCAAAAAACTAGAGAGTGGTAGACCAAAGAACTTAAAATGAAGATTAATTTTTTTTATTAAAAAAAAAGTCCAATCGGAACCATACATAACACCAAGAAAGAAGACTATATAAAGTACAAAGAAAATGAAATGAATAAGTTAATAATAAGTTAAGAATAAGATTAAGGAAGCCAAGCAGCAGCTATGGACACAATTTGGGAAGAAGATGGCAGAAAACTAAAGGGTGAACCAACAACTGTTTAACACTAAAAGAATAGAAAAGAAAGAAAGAGCATGGCGGTTATAAACGACAAAGAAGAAACAGTAACAATAATCATAATCATCAAATCAACGAAAGAAGGGAAAACACTTTGAAGAACTGACTCAAACAGCAACAATAACAATACAAGATAAACCTGAAAAAAATACAAGATAAAGAAAAATAGGTAGAAAGTATCAAGAAGACAAAATAAGGAAACGCATCCGACAAAGACGATCTAACACCAGATATAATAAAACATTTGTGGGAAAAGAAGGAATGTTATATGTCTACTACTAAATCGACTACTTCATGACATAATAATAACAATGAAAATACCAAAAGAATGGAACACAGGCATTAACCGATACGCATTCACACAAAAAATAGAGGCAAGAGAAATTTTAACCACTGCAGAGGGATCACGCCAACCAGCATACAAGAAAAAATACTGGCCAGAATCATGGAGCAGAAAATAAAAGAAAAGATCGACTAGACCATACGGAATACACACTGCGGATTCAGGAGAGGAAAGGGGCCCAGAACCCCAGGTTTTTGACAGAGTGGGAAGGGAGAACATAAGCAAGGGACAGGAATAAGTAGAGGAGCAATAAATATAACGAAAGCAATGTACAAAGAGGAAAAACATATAACAATAAAAAACAATGAGAAAAAGCAAGGAAAGATTAGAAGACGATAAATGCAGTATACTGAAATATAAAACAAACACAGGTATCAGAAATGATTCGCAGACGATATGACGATACTATATTTGCAAATAATATTATTGTATGTTGTCCTGTAATTTGAGTTATCTGTTGGACTGTACACATGTTATTATTATGAAATATTATTATTGTTCAGTGTATGTCAGATTACTCGTCATAATACTCGCTATCCTTTGGAGATTTTTTAATGTAATGCCAGATTTTACAAATTAAATTATGTTTTGTTGTTATTAACATATCCTCTTTCTTCTTGTTATATGTCATATAGGTAGGATCACGTCTATACGTCTCTTATGCGTGATTTGTGTAATTGTATTCAGCTTTTAACAAAAACTATGCAACATAATAGAATACAATTTATGCAAGGTAATAAAAACATTTTATTGTTTACATCTGAAATTATCCATATTTTGTAGTGACAGAGTATAAAAAGTCATTAAATCTTTCTATGTTTCCGATCCAAGCATATAGTATTTTTATTAATTTGTAAAAACATCTATAAGTTTTGCTAAAAGGTAAATCGAATTTCACAATACACGATAAGAAAGGATATTTGTGGTCCCAACCTTAACGAAAATATTAAGTCAATAATTCTATATTTTCAACTGAATTATTTAACATACAAAGTTTTTTAATTCAATTAGTGATTAATCCGAGATTATTTATCCGTGCTGATTAAAATACAAAACATAAATATATTAATAATATAATATCGTGAATTAAATGATGAACAAGCGGAATAATATATCTAGTTGGATTGTATATTAATAGTTATTTCACAATTCAATTTTAAATGCGTTTAAATTTATCAGAATTAATTATTTAAAGAGCATCAGTACTATGAGTCTTAACACCACAGTAATAATTCTCTAGATTTCAAGGCAATAAAGTGAAAGTGTAAGAATCTTAGTGATAAATGATATTTTCATGCCGTTGAAGGGCATTACAAACTACTACGGATACGATGTTTGATTCTAGATCGCTGTTGGAGGCTGCGGAACTGGTTTATTTCACACCTCCGCTTTGTTCTTTAGATCTGTCAACGGAATTACAAGTGAAAGTTATCGTCACAATGAAGGAAACGCGGCAGATAGCAGCAGTAAAAGCGACGACTCTCTCGAGGACCCCGAAAAGTCGGACATTAAAAACCCACCTACATCAAAATAATTATAAATATTAATCATGGGAGCGAGTGCACGTCACATTCTGCGTTTGCGACGAAATTAAACCAACAAACTGTGGTGCTTCGTGAACTAGTTTACCATCAGAATGTGAGCGTCCGTTCCTATTGATTCAAGCTAACGCGGTAGGTTCTAAGTTCGTGCGCTGCACAGGGAGCAGGATAGCGCATGGGTTAGACTGTGACGGCATTCACGAATTATGGTAAATTACGGAGCTGCGCTGCGAGTTGCGTGGAGCATAGGCGCTGGAAAATAAGCGTCGATCAATGTTAGGTTTCCTTGGATTTCGTTCGAAGCGCGTTTCACTGGCCCCTTTCAGAAACAGTTGTAAGAGTGACGTCGGATGAGAAGCTCCTGCTAGAATTACACAAGTAGGTGCCCCTAAATATTTATTTATAACTCTACAGTATTGCAGTGATACACATTTACTATTATAATGTTTGTTTATACTACCAATTCTATGCTGTCGACTGGAATAAAAGGTAGGTTTCTATTTTCTTTTACTATATACCATATGATTTGCATGTCATAATTTGTCTTTTGTAATTTATTGCACGATTTGCATAATTGCATTTTAAAACAGGTTATTTGCTTTAGAACGTTTTGAAATCTCTAAAATTGTTTGATAAGAGCATGCTCGTGTTTTGTTTTAAGCCTATGCGTTATCTATTTGCGCGTAACTTCTTATCACGGCGGTGTAGTTGAAAAAATAGATGATTAATTTCGAAACGGAATATTATTATATGTATATTACATTCTCCCTGAGTTATTATTTTTGAGTACGCGTTGCAATTGCGCGCGTTTTTTTTAACACACTTCCGTGGTTGCGTAAAATGTGAGGAACGATTAAAAACGGAGGTTCGCGTCTTTGATAAATCGGCGGACATGTAAGCCAAGGCCAAAAACAGACACGTGTATGAGCTTGGTGACCCAGTTACAATGGCCGGAAAGCACCGAGGTTATCCGAACAGGGCTAATCAATACTTGAAAGCGAGCGTACTCCAGTATCTTTGTTCCATTTTAGTTTCAAATATATACAACTAGAAAGTTTTTATCGGTATTTTTAGGTGCGTTTGAGAATTTGGTATTTATAGTTTGTTTCTATTTATTATTACACTAATATAATTATTAATAATATCAAATAGGATATGTATTTAATACATCTGTCATGATTAGAATCCATAATAAAACTGTGCAATATAATCATTTGAATTCATATGATCAAGATTTACGATCAAAGCGTACAAAGCGGAATAGAATTATCTATTGTTTGTGTTCGCTGAATAGCGCATTGATGAAATTGAATTTCGTAAAAATTTCGTAGATATATGAAGCGGTGCATGAATTATAACCGCATTCCATTACAAATTGCATTGCGCAACAATGCAGCACAGTACGCTACACGTGTAAGCGAGGTCATCGAACCGCCACGTGTCGAAGTGCGAGCGAGATAACAACAGTTCACTAACCCGCTCTCTCACCGCAATAAAATACAGCGCGTACTTTCTCACAAGCAGCGCGCGCCGCGTCACAGTCTAATTGCACATCAGTGACGGCGTCGTGCGGAGTGGGGGAAGCGGTGGCCCAATCGGCTGCGCGCTCACCACCCCCACCTCCAACTGAGCAGTTTAGTCCTGTGAAAACCCCGCGTCGCTCATTCTTTATCGAGCAGTCTTCGGTGCGCGTTTGCCTTTCGGTTCCTCCGCATTTGGTGGCCAACACTAGTGAACTTTATTACAATCAACGCATTTACCTATGCATTTTACAACCGCGACGGTAGTTGGTGTTCATCATTATTGTTAACGAACTAGTTTCGGGAGTTTTTATTTAATTTCATCAGCCGACCTACTTTCGCAACTTCCGCATTGTAAAGCGGCGGCCATCTTGTCGTTCTATAATATTTCGCCAACGGTTCTTTCCACATTTATTATCTGCTGTGACGCAACCTCGCGCGGTCTACATACCCGGATATATGTGGTTATTCCACATTTCAGGACGTAAGTGTGTACGGACTTACATAATTTTAGTGAACATTAGTTTTTATCTATACACGTTCATGGAAATAATCCGCTGACCATGGGAAAACTACATAATGCGCAATATCCTGTTACGCGATAGTGTTTATTTTTTAGAATTTCAAATCGTTTTGGATTACATCTACCAGGAAACCGACTTCTGGGTGAACAGGGGAGAGGAATTAGACTTACTGCGATTTCAGTCTAGTCAGTCTTTTTCTCTCTCCTATTAATCCATTAGTGAAACAACACAAAGAGAATCAACCACAGCTCGCCCAAGGACTTTAATTATAAGCATATTTGTATATCACTTTGTGTAAATAAATGTATAATATTAGTGAATTAAAATTTGCGTATCTAAATATAATTGGCATTTTTATTTGTGAGGGGCGCTTGAAAAGGGGATCTAATGAAATGGCGTGCAGGGGTGGAACTTTCCGTTCTTGGTAGGCTGTCCCTCTGACCTTGGCACTAGGGGAGGATTCCTTTTGTCGCGTAACCTTCATTGGTTCCACTTACATTTATTGGTCGGCCCGGACCCTGCCGAGCTGTTACAACCACCGAATATTGACGCAATGGTAAGGGGGTGGGGGGTGCTTTCAAGGTGAACGAAATGAAAAACAGGGGCGGGTCATCAGTCGTGGCAACTGTGCTTTGTACTACTAACCATTTACAAATAAAAAGTACAAATTACTATTACGGTTTATTTATAGAAATTATCAGAATGGTACTTCACTATTACTAGAATTTTCCAAGTGAACATAGAGGAACGTCATTCAGAGAAGCAAATGTGTCATGGTATTTTGTTACATAAGTACAACAGTTCATGAAATAAAATACACTTATGAATCGCATTTCAGATTTATATATCAAATAGTTATTATATTAATAATACTCATTCGTAGGGCCAGATTGTATTCAAAATATATAGAAATGAAACAGATAGATCCGCAGATTTAAAGTATTTTGTTGGTTATAGTCCATGCCACTCCATCTCAAAAAACTTTTTGGGGACGTTCTTTACAGGATATATTTTACTCGAAACAAAAACTTCGACTAGATTTGTGTGTAATTATCAATTCCTATAACTTGTTTTTGTCATTTAAAAAATTTCATTTGACTTGAATTGAATGTTCATTTTTACAAAATAAGCTCCGGTAATGTTATACGAAATTTAAAATCGCATATGTAATCATTTCTAATCATCATAATCTTAAACAGTTTTCCCACAAAAAGCAGCTCTGTTAGACAAATATGAAATTTGGTTGTTAAATTTACATTAGCTTTTCCGCAAATATTACCATGTTTGCATAAAAAATCTTGAGTCGCAGAACGACGCCGATATACATTTTTCTATAATAGACTCAAAATTGTGAGGAAACCTTAAAACATTTATTACCGAATTATTCTAAAATCATTTTCCGAATACTGCAGCATTATATAAGGAAACTGTTGTTATAGTTAATTCCAATATGTCTTTATATTTTATGCCTAATATAGTGAAAATATACTATTTCACGAAACTGTCTGTGTGTTTGTATGTCAAAAGTGTGAGAAAACGGTCCTTGTAGCAGGACCAACTTTATAAATTTAAGTTGGTATCACCAAACAATTGTGGATTTATTTTGCAAAAAATATTGTAGTTAAAACTGAAAAATAAATAGTATTTTATTTTGTCTATAACGCTCCAAGTTAATAAGAATGCGTTTTTATTTTGAAAGTCGCAGTAGATAAACTTGCATCATTTCCATCAAAAGCAAATAAAATCTGATTTAGCTCAGATAGTAGCCAGATGCAACATTTGATTATAAACTATACAGTAGATTTGCGGAAAACATGGAGGCACAATCAAGTCGTATGAGACGTTTTTACAGTCTTATAAAGTTTGAATGACTCTCTCTTAAAAAATTGAAAAGATACTAATTTATTTCAACCAAAAATGGCAATTTAACGATTCATCGGATATAATTTGGTGCTGCTTTCGGAAAACCTACTGTATTTTTTAAAACCAAATTGAAATAGAAAGAAAGAAAACTGATGTGGTCAGTGCCATTACTTTATAATACATATCATCGGGACCATAAGTAGCTATTTGGGACATTGGGCAAGGCCTCATTACTGGGCCCCGTACACTAAATTTTATTAATTAAATGAAGCTACTTATTTCTCCATAATAATTTTATAGTAATAGTTTCTCCATTTTATTTCTCCTATTTTATTTATTTATTTCTCCATAATAGTTTTATCCAGTCAAGTTTTGAAGGAAGCTAGTTTTTTTTAGCTAGGCGTGTTTTCACTGATTTCTATGAACAATTTTTAAATTTAAGTGTATTGTTCTTGTTGTTGAGACGGGGAAGGCTTGTCCCTACTCATGCCCTATTGGTATGGGCTCCATTAGTTTAACTATTACTTTTTCAAAAGGAATATAATATATGATTAAAATAACACGCATAAAAAGAATAGTATTTATATTTATTATTGTAATTGTTTTTAATTCTTCTAATAATTTATAATATTTAAATAATATTTGTTCTTAAAGTTAATATGTATTTAATTGTACTTTTCTTGCCTTAATTTCGGCGAATTTATCAATCAAATCATAAAGTCAATACTTTGAGGAATATTATACTGAATTGATATGATTGAAAGATCTTAGGTGATTTTATTTATCTTTAATTTGCTGAAACTCCTCTCACATGAAACAGTTGAAATAGGCAGAGTCAGAAATATTCGTAGGGCAACTACGATCACTCAACTAATTGAAGTCATAAATGCTCTGTAATATATGCAGGAGGGTTGCAGTTTTCAGGTTTTTAATCAGTCCTAGAACTTGAATTCGTCACAATTCAAATCTTTCTCATATTGTCTGGACAGATCTTTTGCAATTCAGTAACGCTCATTGTATCTAGAGATGAGCCAAACAAACTCAAAAACTGTCATATATAATTTTCATTTGTTCATAATGGCAGTTTATTTCAGCCAGAAGAACGTCAAAAATGTTGTATATTCGCATTCTAAAATCTTTAGGATTCACGCTATATTCCTGTTTAACCCGCCTATTAGGCCGATGAGAAAATTTAATATCCATATTCATTGTTGAAGTGAGTTTTCATCTGCAGAAATATGTTGTGTCCCGTAGTCCTTTTAAAGCATAACGTAGACTTGATTCATTTTGTCGCATGATCTATAGATATATCATTTTTCGGCAAAGCTTTATGGCATTAGCATTTGACGATGGATAATTTGCATTCAAATTATCGAGCTGCAACATATTTTCAGCAAGATGGTTGTCCTGCCCATTCAGCAGGCATAGTGGTCCTTTGGTTGAACGAGAAATTTGGAGAGAAATGAATCGAATGAAATGGACCAGTCCAATGGCCTCCAAGTGAGGCCGGTTAAAACAAATTGTTTAGTACTCCCGTTCCAAAGTATGTAAACATATTGAAACATCAAATCCGACATACCATTCGATCGATCACGATAGAAGAAATTCCAAACTTATATAACCAGCTTTATACGCGCCTAGAATTATGTGTTTCACGTGGAGATACAATGGAATAGTTCATGTTCAAATTAAATTAATTGCCAAAGTGTTGCGTTTTAGTGCAGAGACAAAAGATTTATTCCAAGGCTAATCATAGTTTTGTGACAGAGCGATGAACTTTCACTTTCTCAGATATTTATTTTAGAAATTTAATTTTTTTTCAATACTCTGAGGTAACATTTGAAATACAACTGTTTTCTCTAAAATGACAAATAAATTTGTTTTCCTCTTTACAACCAAATCCGGGAATACACGGTATATAGTACATTGTTCCATATTCTCACGTTGAGTAGACAATATGATTAAATAGAATAATAAATATTGAATAATTTCGGAATGATTATATTCAAAGTCCATTAATATGCATCAAAATTGTTACTAGGAGAGAATGTATTCAAAGAAATATTTGTATTTTGCTCTGTATTTACTACAATCTATCAAGATCTTCCAGGTTACAATATTAATCAGGAATTAATCGTCATTTTTTACAACTTCCCAATGTATAAATAAGAACAAGAGTAAGCGAATACACGAAACACTCAAAATCGATCGGACACAAACGAAAACAACTAAAGAATCATTCACATTCACCCCTGTGGCCAAACTTTCGATAACTGTGGGCGACCAGCTTTTAGTTATAGGTGGCGGTCTACCAACATCGTATATATTAAGATATCATAAGAAAAGTAGTAATTTAAATCCAAAACTAAGTTATAATATTAAAAAAAGCATTGATAAAACTAAAAGGTACATACTCAATATCAAGTTATTTTAATAAGAGAAAATAATGAGTTCGTCTCACAAACTAATTTATTTACTAATAAAACAATATGACATATCGACATATGAAACAGACGGGTAACTTGGAATAGAAACACGGCCGACGCTTTGGCCACCCCTGACAGTTAGTGCAGTGGTAGTGTAGTAGCGTTATAAGCCGAGTTCTTCCGGGCTGTTTTAAGCCAGCTAAGACCAGCTAAGACCATCCCAGAACAGCTCCCTAACGATAAACGAAAGCTGCTATAATTTGATGCGTTCAGATAGAATTAATATCTTGAAAGTGAGTCATATATTTGAAACGATGAACATCGAACATTGCACATGGTAGCTCTGCACTACCATTAAGTCAATCTGAACGTTCGCGTCCAACACCGTTGATTTAACTTTTTTGAACTAACGATGCAACTGCATTAATCTCTATGTGAATGATGCTTAATACACCTAGTTTTGTAGTAAGGATCCCTTTAATAATTCGTGAATGAAGATCATTTTGAACAGATGGATTGATAAGTACAATTACACCTCGTCCCCATAATGCGACTTTGTACGCTGCGGGCGGTTTTTCATGTATTGATTTGTCTGCACTTGACGTGCCATCAGGACAGATATATGTATCGAGGTACCTATATGTTTCCGTGCTTGTGTTGTTTTCGTCCGCAACGACCTAATTTATTCCAACACAGCTTACTAAGTCACTTCATGGAGACTAGTTGAGAAATGTATTATATTGGGTAGTACATATATTTAATTTTTACTTTTCTTTATTACTTAGATACAGCGATATTCATTATTACCGGACAACATGTGGGACGTATGATGGGCACTTAAAAATACACAAATCAAAAAGTTCCTTTAACATATGTTCCGACGCGTTCCGGTTTCTAGCTGAGCCAGCATTATAATTAACAAAGTTTGTCATGAATCCGTAGATGTTTGGTTGAAAAATAGAATAGTTGAAAAATTAAGTTATAATAGGTTGTTACACAATTCCACAGCATCACAGTAAGTTATCCACATCCACATATTTGATAAATTGCTTCGAAATGCTGAATAGTATCGTATTTATCAATTTTCCTTATTTTATCGATAGTAACTTGTTTGATTGATTACTTATATATAAACATGTTTTTCCATGCGTACAACGATCATTGAAAACATATTTATACGGAGGTCATCGACTACAATCTTCTCAACATTTTGAGACAATTGAATGCCGGTAGTATAAGAGTATATCGTAAGTAGAGTAACGTAATTATCATACAAAAACACTTGAGAAAGACCGGGCACGAAAGAAAACAATTAATATACTTTGATTACAAAATAAGGCTACCGTCGAATTTCGAGATTGAACATCATTCTGACAATATAAACCAAATTTAGATTTCAACGTAAATATAAACATTTCAATTCTTCTTCATGTGCCGTCTCCATTCCGGATGTTGGCTATTATCATTGTTGTTTTGGTCGCATGTTCTGTTTATGATATTCTCAACATCCTACGGTAGACCCACATCTCGAAGGCTTCTAGTTTCCTGTCGCAATATACGTTGAGGGTCCAAGCTTCTACACCATACAAAAGGACTGGGAATGCGTAACATTTGAGTCTATGAGTTCTCAGGTCCAGGCTCTTTATCTTTATTTCTACGCAGTAATCCACGGATCGTATTTCCCATTTAATGCTGATATATTGAATTTTTTATTTCCCTCGCCTCGGTATACAAGCATATCAGAAGGGCAGTGAGTAACTAAAAAACTGGACTAGAAAGTGGGAGTACAATGGCTGCAAATACAAATGGCCTCGAGTACGGGCGCTTCTTAAGTGGATTTATTTATTCGTATTACTGCCTTACTATGTTTATATAGAATTTCACGCAGTATCTGCAATAGGTTTTCCCATTTAATGCCAATATATTGATTTGTTTATTTTCCTCGCTTTCTCTGTGAGCTGTCTTAGATTTGAAATTTGTTCTCGACTGATCAGACTTGTTGGGATGGAATTTGCCATGACAGGTATATCTTTGGAGGATCTTACTTGTATGTAAAATTAGAGATATGAGCCGATAGTTTTTACATTTTTAGTTTGGTCCTTTTAATGTAGGGGGATGAACACCGATTCTGTAGAATCCTTAAGGGTCGTTCACAATGGCTGATGGTAGAGGTAGCGGCAAGAAATATTTGATTACTTTAACGTAATAGTTGCAGGAGAAGAAAAGGAAGACGCCGTTGAAAGAACTTAACAAGTAAAAAGATCCTGATATCCAAAACGAAATTGCAGTTATCACGGATAACGCTAGAGGAACAAAGTTTGCCAAGTCTACGGAAGTAATAACAAGAAAATAGAAACTGAATAGAGGAATCAAAAAGATAACATGTATGACGGAAGCAATATTGTAGCTTATTGATAAAGAAGGCAACAACACAATCGGGGAAATAAGTACATGTATAAACAAATATATATGGAATAATAAGACGGAAAATTAGAGAAGCAAGAGCACAATACTTCTCTCAGGAATGTGCAGAAATAGTATGTGAACACAGGAACTACACTCATCTACACAAAAAGATCAAATAAGCTATCGGGATGAGAAGCAAGGACCAGTAGCAATGTAACAGATACAAATGTAAATAGAACTAGTTGAACAAAGGGAAAGAATATATAGAAGAACTATTTATAGAAATCACGAAGCGCAGTAGAAACTAACTGGACCTTCAGCCAGTAGGTGATGATAGGAATGAAGTCAAGCGAGCCATCCAAATGGCCAAGAATAGGAATGCAAAGCGGACCTGACAAAATGCTACCTGAATATTAATTTGCTCAATGATGGGGAGGAATAATTCCAGTAGACTGGCTGATATCAACGTTAGCCCTATGACAAAAAAAAACAAGAGCCAAGGAGTGCTGTGACCATAAGCCACGTTCTGAACTTATCTCTACGAATCATACACCAGAGAATATATCCAAAATTGAAAACTTTGGGCATACGCAATTTGGATTCCGAAGGATCCTAGGAATCTAGTTGAAATCCTATTACGGCACTTATCATTCAGGTGTTAGTATAAGCGAGAGGTGAGACGGCCCACAGACAGAAAACACTAGGCCGCATAAGGATATGATGTGGCGCCTCTTGTGTGTTGCAGAGAAGCACCCAGAGTTGAACGCCCGAGGTGCCAGAGGTGCTGGCTGGTTGGACACAGCACGGTCAACTACAGAGGGCAGCACTACAGCGCGCGATGCCTTCGATGTGGCAAAGAGGGCCAACACGCCACGAACTGCAAAGCAGAGGAGCCATACTGCCTCCTCTGCAAAGCGACAGGACACGGAGCTCCAAACGACAGGTGCCCGCTGCGCAGATCGGAAAGCTGGCCTACCCCAACATCGGCAACGTCCAGAAATAGCACGAAGACGATAAATCGGCCACAACGGGCCAGGATCCCCGATCTCTTATTTCTAAGCGAGCCCAACCATGGCAGAGACCATCTCCATTGGCCGAAAAAATAGGTTTTCGGGTACAGTGAAGGAGGCCAACTATTAGAACAGACCATTGGGTCACTCAGATGCTCACCGGACAGTGCTTTCAAATGTACCTGAAGCGAATCGGGTAGACGTCAAGCGGGGTATGTCATCGCTGCGAAAGCGATGCTGATGACGGTGGCGCACACGGAGATCTGCGAGGGATGGTCTAGGGCGAGATATGCGCAAATGGGAATACTGGGAGTGGGGGTAATCTCAGCCTGTCTGGTGCCACACATGCTACAAACGCCCGAGAAATGGGACGCGGAGGTCCGCATCGCCAAATCGGTCATCGGCTCCAAGCACCAGGACGAGCTTATAGGCTACCCGCCGGCTAGTAGATGTAGACGCTGAGTAACAAAACCAAGCCAGGCAACGTTTAGCGCTAAGGAAGTGCCTATTAGGTGGTCCAGCGCCATAGTCGTGAGCACAAGTTAGGGTTTAGTCGGTATTCCTTACACGGAATTGCAAGGCGAGTGCTAGGTGTGTGTAAATGCATTAACGCCACAGCAAAAAGGTGTTAGTATAACGCTGGAGAGACGTGAACTGCGACGACTGCTTGTGCTTTATAGACTTTGAGAAGATATTTGACAGAGTACAGCATGAGAAAATAATCCGGGTGCTATGGAGAAGTGGCATTAATGACAATAACCTAGATGCATCACAAATCTATTCTGGTGGCAAGAAACCTATGAATAGGGAACAGAACAACGGATGAAGTATCAATCAAAAGAGGCGTAAGACTGTGCTGTAACCGCTTCTATTCAATCTATATTCGAAATAATCTTCCATGAAGCCCTACATAATATCAATGAGGGGATAAAATTGAACTGCGCAGCAACTAAGCACCTTCGGTACGCAGACGACACAGTTCTAATGGCGAATAGCTTAGAGGGACTTCTTCTTGACCCAGTTATGCATAGTTACAAGAGTATAAGGTTAAACTTATGCTCGTGAGTAAACAACCAATTATAGTGGAACGAGTCGGAGTGCTGAGCGATGACTGGGACCACTCGGTGAAAATAAAAACGCGGATCGAACGACACAACCTAAATATAGAATTGAGAATGAGAAAGGCACGTTGCTATATTTTCTCAGTCCTCGTACATGGAGTGGAGTCCTGGACCCTTGACCAGAATACGCTGAAAATACTTTAGATCTTTGAAACTCTGGTCTACAGACAAGGATAAAGATAAGTTGGATGAATGGAGAGAAAAAGGAAAGAGAAATTGTTAACACAGTTTAGAAAACTATCCTATTTCGGCCACGTAATGAAACTACCAGATAAGTACAATACCTTACATCTAGTAATTCAAAGGAAAATCGAGGGAAGGCATAGTCCAGGCAGAAGAAGAACATCATTGCTTAGGAATCTTCGCGATGGTTCGGTCAAACAAGCGCACTATTCAGATCAGCGGAAAATAAATCAATAATATCCAACATGTTTGCTTAGTCGAACGGATAGGAACCGCACTTTAAGAAGAAGTAGCTCCAGGTATTGATATCGATATTGATATTGTATGCTCTTTTAACATCTTTTTAGATTACTTTTCTCAAGGACATCCCCCAGGAGATTCGATTGGCGGAATATTGATATTTGTGACTGAAGTCATTTCGTTCTTATGGGAGAAGTTTAGTTGAGGTGGTTTCCCGTTGCCTTCCTCACTTTGGTTGCGACAAACTTGCTATAAAGCCCTTAACGTTCATGACATCCCGACGGTGAGGGTTTGATTTTAATTCAGTCTATGAATTTCCATAGTGTGTACCAATAAATATACTTATCAAATGGGGTGCTTAGTTATACTTTAGCAGATCAAAACTTAATGTGGCCAGTGCACATAATTATTGTAGGTAATAATTTATTAATTATTTAATTTTCTATAATTTTTATATTTTTCACACGATTATTATAAAATTTCGTATAAGTCTCTAATTTGTAATGCTAAATGATTTAAATCTATTCCCAATATTTTAACAAAAATGCACTTGAAGGGAATATATATTTATATAAAATTGACTTCCTGTAAAGTGTAATATATGTAATATCAAATAAATAATTCGTTGTTTTATAATAATATGCTCCGAAATAAGTACTCGTAGCTACTATATTTGTTATAATTCTGGAATAGGTTAGCAACCTTCGGATCCTTCTGCCGTGTATTAGTGTATGTGAGTGTTAGACTTGCTACTTAATTGCATCTCAACCACAAATGGTGCCGACTAGCCGGGCCCGGATTCGAACCAGGGACTCCCGTTTAATGTAATGTAATGTAATGTAATGCTAACCACTGCACTACGTCGGCGTGTCTACAAACTAATTAATATAATTTTTGTGCTTATTTACGAATCAAGACTAATTGATGCCAGATAATAGCCACATGATTTTTTGTATCTAAAACCTGGCAACTAAATGTGTCACAGACAGAAATGTCACTATCAATATCTATCTTTTATGTGTAAGAGATACTACTATATAGCAGTCAGTATCTTGTAAGATCTATAGATCTGTATCATTTAATATATACGTCCGGTCCAGTTAAAGTGGATGATTGTTTGTTAAATCTATGGAGAATAGTATAAAATTAAATAATTCACAATAACGGCCTTAAAGTTTTGAAAATAATGAAAAATGTAAGTGCTACAATATTTTATTTCTATAGAAATCAGAATTCTTTTAAATTACTACACTCACGATAAATGTAGACGGGCTTCATTAGATATTTGTTGTTGTTTTTTAAAATTATGTATTATTTTATTTTATTGTGTATGTAAATTATTCAGAATATGTATATTACTATGTACATATGTAATAACAAATATATCTGTTTTACTATCATATGTTTCAATATATCAAATAAATTACTGCTGATGATATTCTACGGACATATGTTTAGGACCGGGCAGAAACACTCTGGTCGTTAGCCCATTGGTGGTATGTATATGTAAATGTTATATATCTCAATAAATATATTATTATTAATATTATTTATATCTGAAACATATCAAATGTAGTTATAGTAGACTAAATATCATATTATCATAATTGTAATACAATTATAACGTAAGAATATTCTATGCGGGCTTCACATAATAATCTCTTCTGTACTATTAGAATAGTATATATCACTGTGATTTTGTTGCAACGTAAATCATAAATAAATAATAATAAAGCAGTTGTGAATACCCATGCTATTAATTATTGTTACATGTACATTCTTCTTATTTAGTAATACTTGTTTCATCACATTTCACACAATTCAGTTTGTTTTTCAAGGCTCTTGCATCTTATTTGCATTATTTTTAAGCACATAAGTTCCATTAAGTAAATATTCAAATGTCCACAAAACCGTTGATAAGCGCAATTATATGTAAAATAGCACTAACTCGGTCACAACAATAATTGCTTGGAGAAGGGGGCATGAAATATAAATTCGTTAAGATCTGTAACATGTTTCATAATATTCACTCTTTCAAACAATGATACACTGACACAAACAATGATATTTTCTAATAACAACACTAAGTATTTTATATCATCAGTTCCACACAAAAGTATTGCCTCTAGATGTAGCATTAAATAAAAAATTATAAATATAGTACTAATCTGGTCATAGCAATTATTGCCTGGGGTATTTGATAAAAAAAATTCAATATCTATAGGCTTCATCATATTCACTTAATGAATGGCACACAGAGGGATGTCCTACTGATAAGAAATTTATATATTGAATATTCTATTTCAAATGGTTAAGGTGTTCCCAAATAACCATCATTACTCAAATTGTATTTAATTAAAATTAGCATAAAAAACACATAATTACTTAATTCCCTACTGCAATAAAAACTATATATGCTATTTATCTCAGCACACAATGACACAAGATTAAAAAAAACATCATCACACGCCAATTAAAACTGCCATAAAGCTCCCAAAATTAGTATACAGGCCATATTTATGCGAATGTGCCGCTCAACCTCTTATCTAGTCCAGGCAGGAAGCGAAAGACGGTGGCCCTGTTGCCATGGAAAGTTTGGGAGTGTCAGGGGGCCAAAGGATTCCTCTTATTGGCCCATAGCGGTGTGCACATTTTTAGGGGACAGTGGCGGACGAAATTTCAACGGTCCTTTGTGAACCGTTCGAAATTAAACTCTACCATTTCCGTTGGTTGCCAATCAGATATTTTTGTAATTAATTCAGAAAAACTTGAGGTGAAAGGTAATAAATTGCATCAACCAGTGATGTTGAAATTTGTAAATATTTATATGTGTTATTTATAATTAGACATTTTAAGATTATTTATTTATATTATTTTTATATGTGGAAATCAAAAACATGACATTTTCTTAAATGTGATATTTCATGTTTTCACATATAGGATGTTTTGCCTGACATTTTCGATTCCTTAATGCTTTATTACACTTATTTTGATTATTAGCTTTTGTATACTGAATATATTTAAATTAAGGTTTTTACATTATAATAGAGTATTTATAATGTATTGTATTTATGCTAAATTAATTTGCTTCTCTCTTTTCAAAAATGATTTGATTCAAGTAAAGGGTATATTTCGTTCAAAATATTGAAGATATAGAATTAATAAGAAGAATATTTATGAAAATAAATGATTCGAAATTAAGAATTAGGAATGTAACAATATAAAAATGAAAAATTTAAAACACAAAATATTTTATCAAATGCCAAAAGTATGTATGGGTCGATAGCCAAATAAAGATTGATTATATATATATATATATTTTATAAAAAAAAAAATAGTTTTATTTCTTTTTATTATTATGATACGTATATTAATGTATGTGTATTGGCCAATTTTTTTAATCAATTTTTAATGTGCATCTTTTTTAAAATTGCTTGACATTGGTGCATTCTCATGATTAACAACTATATGGAATGTTTTCATTTGTTTTCACAATGACGAAATTACTTTTAAATATCAACCATTAGTTTTATCGCACCGCAACACATTTGTTATTCCGTATAAGTGTGCAAATGTATTTGCTAGAATATTTTACATTTCGTCTATAAATTGAATTATTGAGATGTACCAACTAGAAACCCATATTTTTTTTCTTTGAAATCTATATAGACAATTATTTATTATATGTAAGTAACAACATAAATGTTAATCTAATCTGCATTTCAAACGGATTATAACAATGGGAGATGATCGGCTTTGGAAAATTGATTCGCTAAACAATGCATTGAAACCCTAATAGATGCAATTAGAGCACGTTACGAGAATGCATGTCCATACATACTCAAGCATTGTACATGCAATTAGTATGTACATTCATACAGGCAGCGAGGCAGCAATTCAGGGACTAATCAACCAATAAGTCAATTTGTGTAAACTGGTATTCCACAGTGTGTTACTAATACAAATTGCTATGCTCGTTCAAAGTACGGTAAATTGATACAACTTTTGATGCCATTAAAACTACACAGTTAAATGATTTTAGGTCCTCTTTCAACTAAACTCAATTTTATTTATTTATTCTCCACTGCGGCTTACTAAATTAATCCGAACGAACTGGATTTGTATTCGTTAGGCCATGATTAAAACCAGCCACCGTTATTCATTTTACACCCCGTATAATCAGCAGGTGCTGTTAAATGTATCCAATGCAGTAACGTGACGTGGTCTCTAAGGGGTTCGAAACTATTTTTATTTTTTGTAATTAATGTTGGCTGGAGCGCCATGTTTCATTTTATGCCCGACTGGTCATATTAATTCTAAAACTAACATGCATCGAATCAACTAAAGTAATAGCTAGATATTTGTAAATTGCACGTTGACTGTTAAAATAAATCAACCGTCATTTAAATAGTTACTCATACTAGGATAGTCTATTAAAGAGTAGAATTAAATTATATATTTTCTATGATTGTGGTTTTAGTTAGGAAATTAATTTAGTTCGGAAAAGTGGTAACCGTATCGTACTAATACGTAATAAGTACTAATTAAATAAGTTTTAAATAAATCAATCGACATTCAAATTATACTATATGAAAACTATTATTTGTGTAAGATCAATATTATGAGGTATGATTTGTAATTAATACAGATAGAATGGTTTTAATAGGCTGTTATTAGTATTAATTATTAGATTATATTCATTCGGCAATATTTTTATTAATTATTACTATTGTTTTTCTAATTTAATTATCTTCGTATTCGTCACGATAATTTCGATTTATATAAAGGAGTTGTTCGTAAGTATTATTTGGGACTTTAATATCAAATTATAAATTATGTAAAAATGATTGTCCAAGGAAAAGACGGTAGAAAAATGTTAAACTAACTTAACTACTTAATTACCGCTTGAATTATTTGAAATTTCCCAATGCCTAATTTAGTATTATTAATCATAATATTGATTTATTTGTTCTAAATAACTAACCCAATGATTTAAATATTTTGTATCTAAATACAAATAATAGGTGGCGGAAAGGCATAGCGCCAGTAGCCTTAATAAATAAAAATTAAAAAAAAAAACCTTTATTTGGCATATTTAATGCACAACAAAACAACTAGCAAGGTCAATAACGCAAGCACCATTTCTTTGCACATAAAACAACCATACTACAGTCCTCCGTCCCTCACCCACTTCCTCTCCAACGACAGCCTTCTGCAGATTTCATACTCATTGCTCAGGTGCCACCAGGTGTCACTCTTCTTTCTAACAGTACACACGCGATGTACCCTTTCCCCGTCCACACTTTACTTCCTCTCCATTTCAACGCACACCTCGCTCGTATGATACCTGGTTATGCAACCCATGGGTCCCCCCGTGTCTGTCAGTCCATATACCCCGGGTTGTACCTCATTCCATTCTTCCTGTCGCTCTTGCCACTGAACACCCCTCATTCTCTCTGTGACCTCCGTTCACACGCTTCCCCCGCTTCGTAGTGTATCGTATATATAGACATACCTACTCTTTCGTACATCCTTCCTTCCTCTACCATTCCTTCATACGCTCTCTACCCTTCCTCTATCTCTCATCCACACCACCCGCACCAAGCTATCCTCCTCCAACCCCACAAGTCTCACACCACTTTCTCATTCTCTCGTGCAATCGGGAAAGTCAACCGTTTCAGCCCCAGCAGCTTCTCGCATCCCATACTTCCACGCACACATCCCAGAACTTACATGTAATTCCTATATTTCCGTCCCACCATTTGATCTAGGTATTACATCATCACCATACCTCTGAATCCACACCTTCGTTCTTCCTACCATAACCCCTTCGGCTAGTCCTCTCCTGCACAGCTCCTCCAACTCACTTGTGTAAATATTAAACAGGTGAGGATTTAGGAGGCATCCTTGTCTTAAACCCACATTCACGCATTTTAAACAACTCCGATACTTCTTCGTTCATTCTCGCTCTTGGCCACGTCTCTTTGGACATTATTTTCAACCATTTCTTAGTAAGCTTTCTATACACTCAACAAGCCCGTCGGAACTCAGTCGTATGTCGCTTTCAACACAGTTACCATTATTAGTAAAAAAGCAAAATGTTTTTCAAATTTTTTTAATATTTATTCTTTTCGCAAAAATATTCAAATAAATTTTATTCGTAATTAAATTTAACACTAGTCATATATCTATACAATTTTCGTCAAAACACTACCTTTTTTAGACAGCTATGCAGTATTTGGACAGTAAATATAGATATGAATCTCAATTTAAGAATCATACTTACAATATCAATACTAACTTCAGATTGCAATTTTGTACAATAATTACAAAATGTGGTAATAAATTAGTTTCATATTGTAAGTAAGAATGTAATTTAAAATACATTACATTCTCTCTTACTGTATGTAACCACTTTATTATAACAACAGTATGAGTACCGTATTTAACATTAGAGTAATGAATCTATTAGAAGTATTTTAATTAAATGCAATCACATTTCCTATCTATACGTGCTACGGTGGGTTTACGCTGATATTAAATAATATGTAAGAAATAGCAATCAGAGGGCTACTTTTCATCCATTTTACTGTGACAAACTATTTAATAAGAACTGTGCATATTATAAATTTGAGAGCATAAGTTGCCTTATTATGAAAAAATGAAAAAAATATGAAAAATCAAATAAGGTGTACTTAATTATGACTATTAACAAAGTACTCTAAAATATTAAAAATAATATAATTTCCATAAATAAGTAATTTCAAATAATCTGTATTGTTATAAACTGACCATATAGCGAACCGTTTGTGTGTTCTTGAAACAAATTGATGATATAACTTTGAAGGCCACAGATGCGAGAAACATGGTTATTATTGCACCATCGAAAGGTCTAGCAGCCGCTCCTATTATTAAACAAACGATAATTGCAGTGGATTGTATTATTTTTTTACCCCAATTCCCACAATAGAATTATTCCACTATAAACAATTCGTTCGAAAATTCAATCAAAATTCAAATGTTGTGGCGTAATGAAATGCTGGATTTATCTTTTTATTTGTTTACGTATACAAAAATGCACGCCGCACGCTATTTTAGAATATTTTTGTTGGATGTCCGCCAAACTGGTGTTGCCCAATCGATGCCTATAAAACCAGGAAGGAGCGCGTTGTGAAAGCTATGCAGGAAGAAGTGTTATAACCGTCAGTTTCTTATCAAATAGGGCAAATGCGATATCGGTTTATATAATAATTCGATTTATTTGTTGTTGGCAAGTGCCCGTGAGCGCCGATAACGCTTTGTAGGATTACATTATATCTAACGTAACTGAACGCACAGAAATAATTGGACGAACGTTTCAAACAATAGGTTTCGCTGTATAACCAGAATTGTGCCGTGTAATTGAAATGTTGTTTTCACAATATAACTTTCGTGATAAAATATTGTCCACAGAAAAGTATTTTACTTTACTTTATCCACCGCATTTAAGTGTCAATAATATAATATTAATTAGATGTATTTGCTGGTTATTATTTGGAAATCGATATCAATGTCTGCGCACGTATTTCAGTTTTTTAGATTTAAATGATTATTCACGACAAGACTGTGGTTAAATTCTTGGAAAGATGTGTTATGCAATTAAGTGACATTTAATTAATTGTGTTTGTTGTTTCTACATGTGTAGGCATATAGTAAATTAGGGAAACATTGCCTTGTTGTTTTGTTTTGATTGTTCCTGGTTGTTTTGTCGGATTGGCAAAATTAAATATTCGCCTTCTGTGCCGTACCCGTTTAACGATCGTTTGCGAACATGTTGTTACTATATTGGTAATATTTTTTTTTGTCTACGGCTGCTCGGAAAAGCTGCAGTTTGTTTGTTCGAACCACTGCCTCAGCTTCTTCAACCAAGATGTGCGTCTTTTCCTGAACCCTCGTATACTGCCTATCTTTGCCTCTATGATGAGGTGTAATAACTCATATTTATGGCGGTGTCTCATAATATGACCAAAGTATTCTAGTTTGGGTCGTTTCATTAATTTGGTTACTTCAGTTGCTTTGGTACTTCGTTGCAAAATCTCTTCGTTTGTCACTCTAGCCGTCCATCTGACTCTAAGCAAACGCCTATACATCCACATTTCAAATGCATTTAGACATTTTAGTATAGCTTAGGGAAGTGTCCAGAGTATGCCTTCATACCGCATAAGAGAACCGAAAAAATATAGCACCTAACTAACGCATTCGCAGGCTGTGAGAGAGTCACTCTCACTCAAGAATGTTCATAAGCTTTTTATATTCGATTTTTAATGTCCGTCGCTTGCATGATATAACGAGAACGGTACGTCGCGGCGCAACTTTTGAGAATATCGCTGGCGTAATGTCAACGATATGGAAATATGAGGCGTAAATATATAAGCGAAAAATAAATAAAGGCGAAAATCTAGTGGGTTTTTTGATGTTGGCCCTTAATGTTCACTCTCTGCGCATTCCTGGGTGTGTCATGCTGCTATTCTTCTGAATTCTGCTTGTATCTTGTACGCGATCTCGTTGTGATATTTGTACTTTCGTCTAAGATCCATTCGTTTTGTCTGGAGACCATTTTTCTTCTTCTCGTTCCTTTGTAATTTAAATGCTTCCTGAGTTTCTTGCAAGGTGTCTTTTGTTATTTTCCATGTGGCTTCGACACTATTGTGGTTATCTACTTCATATATATTTTTTCCATTTGCTCAGTTACTTTTTGACGTATACTTGCATCTTTAAATGTGTCGCTGTCTAGCTTTATTATCTTATTTTGTTGCTTATTATCGTTTTAAACCGCACTTTAATTTTAGCTAGTAATCCGTAATGATCTGATGATATGCCAGTACCTGGATAATGCTTTACAGATGTGATGGACTTTCTAAACCTTCTGTGTACCAAATCGTACGATCTCCAAGTGTAAAGTCGGCATTTTGATAGCATATAGCAGATGTGCGTTATGATACGTTCCTTTTCTAGGCAGAATTAGGCAAAAATATATCCTTTCACGTTTCGCTTCCCTAGTCTAAACTAACCAATAATATGTTCATATTCGTCTTATCCGATATTGGCGTTGAGGTCACCCATAGTATTGTTAGTTCTTGATTTTTAGTTAGATTTAGCACCTGAACTATCTCTTCATAGAATTCTTCTACCTACTCGCCATCAGCATTCACGTCTAGGTATACACTTGTATAATATTCATATTAACTGGCATTATATGTATTTGTATCATAATGACTCGTTGTGATAATAGGTATCACGTTATTGACTTCTGTTACTCCATCTTATGAACCAATCATAGCTAATCCGTTTTCCCAGCATAATAAATTACATTTTCATCCACAGTGCATTATCCCGAATGTTTCCACCCCATCTCGTTTCATGCCTAGAATTTGTATGTTTAGTCTTTTCATTTCCTTGATTGTATTTTGTATTTTCCTTCACTACATGCTTCTAATGTTCCATGTGCCAATATTTTTCATGCTCGCTTCCTTTCCAAATCTTTTAACACCTGACCTCGAAATCCTTCGCATCCATGTCCCTGGGGCGTTCATTTATGAGGTGATTTCTAGTCTTCCTCATCGCAATTTCTCATGTAATAGAACTGTTCTAGTCCTGCCTTCAAAAATCTAGTAATAGGTCTGAAGTCATCTTCTATCCCATTAATGATACCCTCCATCATAGCTATCCTTATTTGATGGCGGCATTTCAGATGTTTATAGCATTAATAACAGTACATTTCCTAAGGGCAACCCTGTATATCCTGATACGAATACTGCTAATTTGTCCGCGCCTGCTTATTCGTCAGACTATTCTGTCTGCTTATTTCACAGCTAACATTCATATCTAAAGGCCCTTACGACTAGTAGCCTATAGCTCGGCCTCAATACATATTAGTACAATATAGATGTTCAAGTAGGTAGGCATTATCAATTCTCCAAGAAGTAATAACTAAAATAATTCAATTGGACGGTGAAGAAAAAGTGTATGCATAGCATCCTGAAGTAGAAACTACCTAGACATAGGACTATCCGTCCCTAAATACGCGTTACGTCGTTATGTATAGATGCGTGCTGGGTTGTAACGACTCGCCGTTACGTTCTAGCAGTCGCCGATTTGACTTATAGCGTCGCGGCATATATACCACACGCACCTGAATTGGGGCAAAATATTTGGAAATGCTTATTATGCAGCATCGCAAGTTTATCGGTGGACGACTGATGAATAGGTGCAGTGTTCGAGATTATTGAAAGGAACTCTTTCAGCACTGTAGGTTGTAATACTTTTGATTATGGTGTTGTATATTCGTTTTTGTTTTCTTTTATGATGTTCTCATCCCATACCACACCGTTTAGTTGGTTTAGTAGGGAGATCGCTATCCTTCCCATGTTATTTGTTTCTTTTATTGCTGAGTGAAATATTTACTCTTAGATACTTGTATTTCTTGCAATGTTTTATGACCTTTCCATCTTCCAATTTCATATTCCGTTGTTCTCTTTTGGTCTTTTTAGGTTATTTCTAATTCCCATATTTAATTTTTTCGATGAGTTTTCGTGTCATATAGTTTATATCAGCATAGTCCTGGCCAGCTACTACCTGATCATCCGCGAATCATAGTGTGATGCATGTTATCTGTGATGGGTATTTCCATAGTTCTACATTTGTTTTTCCATTGTTTTAGGACTCTTTCTAAATACATTTTCAATAATATCGATTATAGGCAGCAGCCATGTTATTATGAATCCGTTGGTTACTATGTATTTTCTCCGATTTTTATTTTTGTTATAGGTTCGTTGTGTAGTGTCTGAACCGTTCCAGCTATACCGATGTTAATATTGGTTCTTTCTAAGACTTGCCCAAACTTTTCTAATGGAACGGATATGGATGGATTTCTTGATTTCGTGCCATCGTTTTATATATTAGTTGCTTTAACGGGAATGTATGGTATACGGTAGATCTGCCAGCTTTGTAGCCTGCCTGTTATTCTGCTTCCATTGTCTGGAAATAAAACTAGTTTAGTTGTATTTTGTTCTTTAGTGCTTTTCCATATACTCTACTTAGAGAGCTGCTATTCCGCGATAGTTGTCGCATTTCGTTTTGTTCCCCTTTTCATTTATGGTTATCATATATAACACTAACCATTATGTTCGGGTTTCTAATTTGTTCATACATTTTTGGAATATAGTTTTGAGTTGGTTGTATATCCAAAGATTTCTCCTGGCCCTGAAGATTTCTCGTTTTCAGTCTTGCATGCAATGTTTATTTTTCACGTCCTAGTCTGAGAACCAATCAGGTGTTGCTATACATATTTTGGTCATTTGTGTCGTCGCGACTTTAAAATTCTTGCCGTTGGTCTGTTACTAACCTTTTGAAGTAATCTTCCATTTTTTGTTTTATCATATTTAGTATATCTTTACTACTCGTGTTTCTCATATTTTTAATTATTTTCCAGCTTTTGGAGCTTTTGCTTCCTTCTAATTACATGGATTCTCTTTCCCAGCTTTTATTTTCGACTCATACGTTTGTTGTCTCTCTTTTGCTTGGGCTAGTTAATAATCTTGTTATCTTCATATTTTTCGAATTTTTTCGAAGTATTTCTGATATTTTCTTCGCTTCTACTCTGTTGTCTTCGATTTTGCCCCCCAATATGGTGTTTCTTTTCCTGTAAGTTAGACTGGTCCTAACACTTTAGAGACTGCTTCGTGTATACTATGTTTAATATATTGATATTGTTGTTTTACCTTATAGAGTTGTTTCGAATATATCCTGATATAATTTAATTCTTATACCTTCCGCTTCCAGGAGTGCTATATTGTATTTTCTCTCTTCATGTCTCTCCGTGTTGTCATCTTCTTTTTGTTCTGTGTTTTCAGTTTTCCTTGTTATGGGAATATTTGTCCCAGTAGTAAGAAATGTCACTACCACATTTTGCACCTATATAGCCGCTTACATATTGGGTTATAATTCGTGTTTCTTGTTTTATAATTATGTAATTGATTATCGATTGAAGTTTCCTTATTTCTTGAGTCCACGTGTATTTATGTATTGATTTATTTTTGGAGAAGCCATTAAATGTTGTCAGTTTGTTTTTGTTGCATACGTGTATTAGACTATCTTCGTTGATGTTAGTTGTTTCTTTATCGTACTTTACGTATTAACTCATTGCCCTACTCCGCTATTAAAGTCTTCGAGGAGTATGATCTCACGCGATCCTCTAATTTTGTAATTTCTTCATTCAACTGTTCAAATAAATCGTCTTTCATAGTTACTATTGCATCATCATTGATAGCATCTATTCCCATAACAGTGGTTCTATATCCTCGTTTACATTTAACCTTCACTATTCTCTCACTGGCTGAGAGCTCATACAACCCTGGCTACGTAGAGTGGCAAGTGCAGGGGAAACTCCCGAGCTACTTAGCCAGGGGAGAGTGGAGCAGAGAGGACAAAGCATGCATGGCAAGAGCGAGGTGTGGTTCAGAAGAGCGAGGAAGAAAAGTGTGGATGGGGCTGGGGTACACCGCGTGTGCGCTGTGTAGGAAGGGGAGTGACACGTGGTGGCACTTTAGCAAAGAATGTGAGGGAGTTAAAGAAGAGTGGGTTGGAGAGTGCAGACAGTTGAACGAATGGTTAGGAGAGGATGGGAAAGGCGTGAAAATCTGCAGGAGGCTGACGTGGGAAAGGAAATTGCCGAGGGGAGAGGGGGTTTATTTTAATGGATAGAAAAATGTATTTTATGTTAATTTGTATTCTTTTTTTGTGTGTCTTTTTTTATTTCTTTCTGTGAAAGTACTGTTTGGGAATGTGTGTAAAAGGAAAGGGTTGGGCTGATATGCCAAATAAAGGTCTTTTTTTTATTCTCTCACTGTTCGCTTCCCATATTATTATATATCTTCTATGCTTTCTGTGGATTATTAGGGAAACACCTTGTTGTGCTCGTGTCTCCTATTCCGTGGCCGATCAATTTGGCTTCTTAACATTTTATGTTTTCCGAGTATCAAGGATTTAGCCCGAAGCTTCAACCCCCATCTTGGAGAGGCTTTCTAGTCGAAGTTTTCCATCTTATATAGTGGTTGGTTTCACTTGCAGTTGTGGAGTGCCACTATATCCCACTTGTTTTAATCCGCGGGTGATATTTTGTATTTCACCTAGACGCCGGCCAAGCCGATGATGGCATCCCCCTATCCGCTACCTGGGGTCGGGGGAGACAGGCAACTCCACACGGAACCCCAAATGTTAACATCTATAATCTCTCTTCATCTTTTCTGGTTCCACAGCCCCGGGGGGCTTCGGCCGTTCTTTTGAGGGGGTTAACCTATGTAATCCTTCATTATTTCTTATAGATTTTTATGTATTTTTGCTTTTTCTAGTATCTTTCTCCATTATTTCCTATTCGGTACTTTTTCTTTCCTGTTTTGGACCCCCAATATTTTATTAATCTTGTTCTACATTATCTCATTTCTGTCCAACTTTTCCTTGACCTTCTGCTACTTCTGTTTTCGTGGTTTCTATATCATCATTCCTCTTACTGTTGTATTTTTTAGCACTAGACTTCAGTAGCTTCTTGTGTATGTATCCCACTTGTATCTACGCTTTTATTTCCCTATTATAGTTAAATGAGATCCCTAGGTACTTGTTCACTTCTTCTATACTGCTGTTGTCTAATTGTACCTTATTTCCGTATGTGTTCTCCTTTCTTGTGATTTTCATTTTTTTTTGTCTGTTCTTGGTTTATGTGTAGTCCTGCTTCTTTTGCTGCGGCTCTCAATATACTGATGGCATTTTCTAGCAACATTTTTGTTCTACTTAGGATCACGTAACGTCATCTGCGTATGCTAGTATTTATGGTGTTAGTTAGTTATTTGTGGTGTTAGTTTTTCATATTCCATATTATCCATTTTATCTTTATTTGGCGCTTTCCAGAACTATGTTGAATAGTATTGTTGAAAGTGCATCTCCTTGTCTTACTCCTGAATTTATATTGAGGTTTTCTGATGTTCCTAGACATTTTCGAACTACCGCCTTTGATTCCTCCATTGCCATTCTCATTAAATTTATAGATTGTTGTGGTATGTGCATCTTCTCCAGTGTTTTCTTTCTGTTTCACTGTGTCAAAGGGAACTTTAAAGTCTATGAAGAGTATGTGCGTTTTTATTCTTACCTCGTGACAATTTCTCGAGTATTATTATTAGGGCTGATAGAATAATTTATAGGTGGTGCTTAAAAGTGTGATTCCTATGTAGTTTTTGAGATCTTGTTTCTCCTTTCTTGTATATAGATACTATTATTCCTGTTTTCCAGCTCTCTGGCATTTCTTCATTCCTTTGGTGATAAACTCATATATATGTTGCTTCCTTTTATTCTCGTCCTCTCCTGGTGCTTTTCCGTTTATTAGCTTCTTACTTACTTCCTTGTTCTTCCTGCCTTCCTGTGTTTAGTACTGCTTGGAAATGCTGTTTTCATATTTGGTTTATTTGTATCCTGTCATGTTCAGCGTTTTTTAATGCTCTTGTTTAGAGCCTGCTATTTTTCTTTTGTTCCATTATGTTCTGGTAGTTTTTTTAGCATTATTTTTTTCTGTTGTTCCTTTCTAGTTGTTCTAGCCCTTATTCCATACATTCCCTTATTTGCATTTCCTCTTTGCTTTTCCTACGTAGTATGTAGTTTGCCTAGACTTCTAGTTCTCCTGTCGTAGCCAATTCAATCCTGCTTTGTTTTTGTCCTGGATCATTTCGTTGCATTCTTCGTTGAACCATCCTTTCTTTTGGTCCCCTTTTCTTTTCCCTAGGTATTAGTATAATTCATAATTTTGTGCAGTCCTCATTTTGTTGTAGCACTACTTCGATCAGTTGCTCATTTTATGTTGTTTTAGTTTTTATATTTTCTAGTTTTTGTGCTGATTTTGTTTGTTTGAGTCTGTTGCTATTCTTTCTTTCACTTATTTTAACTGATACAAGATTGTGGTCGTTGTCCGCGTTAACTCACCTTAGTGATCTTACGTCTTGTGTTGTTCCTGCACTTCTCTTCCGTATAACACCTGATCAATTTGGGTTCGTGCTTTTCTCTTGATGTCCCCATGTAACTGTGTGTTCCTTCTTATGCTTGAATTATGTGCTGCTTATAACCGTGTTTATTACTTCCGCATAGTTACATAGTTTATGTCCTTTATTGCTAATTTTTTGGAGGATCTTTTCTTTCGCTGCTACTCCTTACTTTCCTTTTTATTTTTATATTAAAATCCCAATTGTTATGTCGTATATTGAGACTGTTTATCTTGCTTCTAATAGTTTTGCGTGGAAACGTTCTTTTTCTTATTCTATCACTTCTTCTGTAGGTGCGTATGCGTTTAAGTTGTTTAGTTAGCAATTTATCCTGATCTTTACTGTTCCATACTATGAAGCCTGTGCCATTTCATCCTCTCTTCTCCTCTTCACCATAGAAGATTGTGTAATATCCTATCTTTCGTTCCCCTCTTGTCATGTTTCTTGTAATGCTATTATTTTCATTTTTGTATTGTTGCACTTGGTTTGCTACTTCTTATAGTTTCGCAGTTTTCATCATCGTTCTTATGTTCAATCCTCATCCTTCATCTCTAAGATGAACTAGGAGTATGTCTGATAAAGATCAATCGAATCATAAAGATATGTTATAATGAAAATCATAACTGGAAATATGCTATACCTAGTAAAAGGACCACCACGAATTGAGCAAAACTATAAAGTAAAGCCCCTCCAGGGACTTTCTCATGTAATTTCTACCATTTGAGATAAACATACATAATACGATCTAACTGAATGGGGAACATATTTTGGCGACATTTTCGAGTCGTTTATTTATTTCTCTTATATACACTTATTACGGGGTCTAGCTATTTGTTCTACTCAATTTTAGTTACCAATAAGCTGCCGACTCAACTCCTTTATTCATTCTTAAGCGTGGTAAACAATTTCCTAAAATAAAATAGCTAGAGTCGGTGAAAATTCGACCTCTTAAGAAGTTAATCCCGACAAAATATTAGCCATAGCAGAGACTTGATTTTGAAATTGTAGTGTGAATCAACATTAATTAATTAAACACTACGGTTTATACATACAAGAGTGATTATAAAACATCAAATTAGATATTTATAATTCTATATTTATAACTAAATATTGAATTATAAATATCAGCTAAAATATTGTTGTGCACGTTTCACATAATAAAGTGAGCTCAAGTTTAGAAATCATTCAGGTATGCGATGAGTAATTTGTAATCGCGATTATTTATGTATGAATTAATCATATAGTGATACAACTTCACTATTGTATGCAATGACAATCAAAAGTAGACATTCTTCTATTTTCACATTTGTTCAGCTAATACGGACCACCTACAACAATGCGATGATCTAATGAAACCCACGTCGATACAAATGTAATGCGTGATAAAATTGAATGTAAAATTAAATAATCGCGTTAAAAGGAAACGAGCCATTACGCAGACCGTCAGTAGTATGAAAATAATGTTCCATAGTCTTGGCGAACATTTTATTACATGCTCAAGTTGCTCCGAATAGACTGGAACGGTTATAAAAGTTTAAACCAACGGCCCCACAAGATGGTGCCGAGAGTTGAAGGAGTGAGACTTGCATTAATATTTCAATTTCCGAACCGTGATAATTCGCTCTGTATTTATGACTGACGGTGACGCTAGCAATTTAGAAGTTAATCGCGTTTGTTAAATTAAAGTAATAAAGTAATGCAGATTGTAAACTTTTTCTTATTTTTGCCTGATTTATATACATCGTAACCACTCACAGTCTAATAGTTATTGAAAGCTATGATTTCAGAATGTCATTTAATTTCTCTGATTAATAAGAATATAGATAGTGCATGCCCATAGCTAGATAACTCAAACTTTTAGGCCCGCGACCACCTTTTGCGCTTAAAAATTTTAAAGGACTCCCGAAGAATGGGTATGTCATAATTTGGATCAATAGCAGATATATTTTTAGTATGAATAAAATTAATAACTTATCTTAGATATATCTTTGGAATCAATGTTTCCGCGACCCCACAAATATTTTACTTGACTCCCCTAGGGGACGCGATCCCCACTTAGAGAATCACTGCAAACGGTATAAAGCCAATAAAATCATGCTGTTTGCAAATGAACATTTATTTATTTTAAAGAATAAATAAATCATTTATTTTATCACACTTTAGATACACATTGCAACTCGTTTCGGCTAAGCTCATTTTCGAGCTCCTCCGATGACTTAGGGATGTTTTTATACAAGGGGTGATAGAGTCGGGACTAAGTAACCACAGAACTTAATTCGGAGAAATTAATTTTTAATTAACTATATAAAGCATAGTTATAAAAATAAGTAAATCTTAATTAAAGAGATTAGTTGTGTATACATATTATTACAATTATTTGGAGAAAATTATACTATAAATATTAATATCATATGATAAAATGTGCACTGGCCACATCATTTTTTTGTTAATATTTTAACTTAAAATAATATTTTTGCTTTCATTTGCAAAGCTTGGGGATTCTTCGATTTAAAAACATGAACAGTGAACGCAAGTAAAGTGCTATTAGAAACATCAGCAAATGTTTCTTAAAGTATTTAGAGTTTAATTTTCTCATTCCTATTCCTATTTATTTTCCCCCCTCGCACACTTGCAGCAGTTCAGGTTTCAGGCCGTCTGCGAACGAGGTCGCCCTCTACTATAGGGAAACAATGCATAACAGAAATGTATTTGTATTTAAGACTGTGAGGACAGTGGCGGAACTATAAGGAGAAGCCCACGTTGTGGGCGGTCAAGGTATCTTTTACAATTCAAAATGTATTGCTGACCTTCTATATGCCATTTTAACTGAAATATTAAGTATTTTCCTTACTTGAGGCCCACTTAACTATACCAAGTGGGTCCTAAACTAAAAATCAACTTCTATTTTTATAGTCATCAGCCCAAGGGCGTTTCCGCTGGTAAAGGGAGACCCGGTATTTACCGTAACTTTACAGAAAACCTCTGAAAACTGTGAAAGATGATACGCGACGTCTCAATGCGAGACGGACTGTGCTTCTATCTACTAGGCCACCGAGCTGGGTGGTGCTAAATTATAATTCCGGGAAAGCCAACAAAGTATCGCCAATGTGTGACTCATATTTAGTATTATGTTCAGCTATCCTTCCATCTCTTTGGTGGTATTCCAAGTAGTCCCTTTGTGTGCGTTTTACCATCTCTTAGTTCCTTTACCAGAGCAATGTTCGGTGTGTTGCATTTGTTTCTAATTTCTGTATCGGTCTTGTAATCTAACAATGTGTATTGACATATTGTGCGTAGGGTCCTCATTTCCACGACTCTCAATCGTTTCTTTGCCTCGGCTATGCCAGCTCTTGTTTTTGCTGCATATGTTACTAATGTTCTGACACCTGCTTTATATATTCTGGTTTTACTCTCGGTTGATATGTGTTTATTCTTCCATATTGATCTGCACAATGCGCTTGAGAGGCTTGCCTCCTTGTTGGCCTGCTTCAGTTGATTGCATGCTATTTTGAATGCATTTTAGCTGTCATTGAAGATCATCATCTGAGTCTGCACTACCATTGTACCAAACGGTTTTTAAAACAGTAGATTTGCCTTTTTACCGTATGAAACAAATCCTACCATGAAGGGACCCATCTGTACATATACACTTTCAAGATATACCATGTGTATTCGAATATGTGTTCATAATTGTGCCAATATCAGTTGACTCATAAGGTATGTGTCATATGACAGAGGAATCGTTTTTGTTTCTTCCTTTGTTTTAGCACCAAATTGATTTACAGACCGGTCACGTCAATGTTTCGCCAAGAGTATGAGGTATCAGTTCTTTCGCAATTATTTCCGAGATGAATCAATTGGCCTCTTCAACATGGTCGGCAATTGCATTTTTTTTTACAAAACTTGTACTTTGATTTTCTTATAATATTGTCAAATGCAATAAATATTGAAGTGGTTTTTTTTTTACAAACATTCTCAAATTTTCACTAATGGAGCTTTCAGATGTTTTTAATGAAATAATAAAACAGAGAAGTAAATAAAATAGAAACATAAAAACATAGTATTGTAATAAAAAGTAGTTTTCTTTAAATTTTATTTAATTCATTATGATTTTATTTTAAAATTTCGCGGCACCCATGTGCGACATTGAGAATCACTTGCTTGACCAGTGGCCAATTGTCATTTTTTACAGCCAACTCAAAAAATACCTATTCGCCAATATATTATTCCTATATTACTGATATATTATAAGTCAATATTCAACAATATAATATCATAATCATTGTGAAGTTTGGGAAACAATTGTTTAATTTTGGATAAAGATGAAATAAACTAGTTTCCTATAAGGCACCTTACACGGCCAATAATACTCTCAATATTCTAAAATATTAACAATATTACTGATCGTGTAAGCTGCAGTATTGATGGAATGATCACATGGTGACGTTAAAGGCACCTTACACGATCAATAATACTGTCAATATTTTAGAATAATGACACTATTACTGTACGATAATATGTTTAAAATATTCTTAATTCTTAAATATTGAGAGTATTACTTATCGTGTAAGGTATATTAACGATGGAATGAAGAGAATACTGATGTTTATCCGGATAAGTTTATCTTGATAAATATAAAAGGAGGATTGAAGCAAATATTGACCGTGTAAGGTGACTTATAAACCCGATAATTTGTAATCCAAGCAAAAGTCAGAATTATGACGAGGCACGCTTGCTCTGATTATCCATAATTCATATATAATTAATACTGCACTTGTCGATGCTCGTAGTCTAGGACAATACTGATGAAATAACTGACAATATGAAATTACAGTGTAAGGTTGATAAATATTGACGATGATGAAAACAAATACTGCCAGTACTAGAATTGACATTATTATTGACCGAGTAAGGTGCCTTTATAAATTTGTTTATTAAAATTATATTAGAATCTATCAATATAGTTAGTTACCACGGTGCAGTCTGGGTCTGTACACCAACAGATATTTTATTTTCAGCAGCCTTAAATCTATTCTCGCCGCCGACGCTGGCACGCTGCCCCAGAAGGCGGAAAGCACGTGAAATTCGAGTGTCGGAACGTTCAAGGTGTCCAAAGTATTGATTGTCCCCATTCGAAACTGCACCAGTAGTGAAACAAAATTCGCTGTATTGAGCGGATATCTCTCCTTGTCCTGATCTGGTTTTCAAACAGGATTATATAATGCCCAACCTTGACCTCCCTCCCCGGAATACAAACGAACCGGTATCCGTACACCGATCATTTATTTAAATTATAGATGTTATTATCACTTATACTTATCCACGTATACTTCCGTTCCGGTACAATTACCCTTCACTAAACGCAATTTATTATATAAAAAAGGAGAATTAATATGTTGAAAACGATGTATGCTTGCGTGTTTTCATTCTGCGTTATCAGCACGAGAATGTACAGCGAACGGGGGAAGATAATCAATAGCGCATACATTTTCTAAATATTCTGTGCACAACTGATACCCAAATGTTACCATGAATATTTAGTGTTGTTGTATTGTAGTTTGTAATGGTTGCCGTTCTTAGTCATTATCATCGTTTAAAAGTTATATTAGGCTTACAAAATCTAAAGGTCGTTTTAGACAAGACATTTCTTAGGTCAAAAGTTGTTCAAGAAATGAATTCATATATTCCTCCCATACAATTTGTCCTTGACAAATAGAACGCGTTATATTTTTCCATTCGATCTACCATCCAATTCAATATTTCAAATAATTTGCTGTATGATACGAGACAATTTAGATTGTCTCGCATCTTGACTAACTTATGAGTCAAGAAATTGTCTTGTCTAAAAAGACCTTAAGTAAAATTAGAAATAAAATAGTAGGAATCAGTAGAAATAAGGATTATTTTTGAACGTTTATGATCACAAAATAATATTACACACTTAACATTTAGTTCTTATTACTTATTTTGGTACAGGAAACACATTTCTTTAAAATGAATACCTTATTTCTTTTTATTCCTTTATTTCATCATAAACCCATAACATTAATTTGAAATTTTTAGTGAGGTGGTTCTCAAACTGAAATAGAAATAAACAAAGAAAATAAGGGAAAAGAGCAAAAATGTAACGAGGAAAAAGGACTGGTACAAAAGGACAGGATCTGGAGCATAGAGTGGAGAAAATCGATATAAAGCAAGCGGTACAAAATTTATAAATATCAAATTACAAGTAGAAGCAACGATTAATGGTGCTACCCTCATCAACAAAGGACATAAAACAGAAATGATAGTCGCAAAACTAGATAAATGGAATGAAATATACTCACAAATACGAAAACATATATCGACAACGATGAAAGAAAGGCGGATACAGAGAGAAATTAGAAGGATTTCACAGAATGAACGAGACAAATGAAACACTGTTAAGACAGGATATCAAAAGATGACAATAAATATCGAGGATTATAAATAGCAGAACTGGGAAGCAGGAATGGTTAAGACACAAACTATGCAATAAAATCTAATACATGAAAGAAGAGAGCCAGATACAATGAACACAAAAGCGAACATAAAACGACGATTCTAAATAGGCACATTGAATTATTTATAATTAGTAGTATAAAAAAGGAAAAGGAAAAGAAAATGAACTTTTTGAAGAACTAGAAAAGGCAAACTTGAATATAATAGCAACAACGGAAACAAAAATGAAAGGACGAGGAATGAATTGAACAATGAATAACATAGTGGAGTTGAGGATACAGAAAGATCAAGAGTAGGTGTGGGATGCATAATACATAGTAGATTATGGTAATCAATTAAATAGTGGAATCCGAGAGAATAATGACAATATAAATAGAGGAAAAGCATCCCTCTTTTAGCCAAAGTAGTAATAGTATACGGACCAAATGAGGATGATAGTAAGACAATCACAGATAAATGCTAGGAACAACTGCAAATGGTATATGAAAAACTAGATGAGAATACATACATAATGGGAGATGTTAATGCAGAGTGCGAAACAGGAACGTAAGAATTGAACACATAGTGGGGCACAGGGAAAACCAAAAAGAATAATGGAAAGAGTTATTTCTGCATACTAAATAACGTACAAATATTAAACGTACTATTCCCTCATAAGACATACATAAATATACAATATTACTAGAGAAAAGAGACGACAAATCAATTATAGACTATGTTTTAGCACAATAAACAACAACAAGAGCTAATAACAGAAAACAAAGTCATTGGTGAAATGAGGCTATTAAACACGAGATAAAGAAAAAGAAATTAAAATGGAAAAAATATCTAAACCCGAAAAAAGAAAGAAGATGACTATCAAGAATACAAAATACAGGTGAATTTAACAAGAGTCTCTATAAAAAGAGCAAAGAAATATCGTGCGACCATTGTGGCACAACCTTAAAAAAATGCAGAAAGGAAAAAGAAACTACATTAAGACAAACAAGGTAGAATCATTATAAATAATGCAGAAAATATGGGTAGATGGAAAGAATATTTCGAAAAATTAAGAACTAGACGGAGATCCAGATACACAGGATGGCAACGAAGAAGAGCAACTAGCCAGATATGCAAGCCAACCAAATGAAAGAAGGCATAAGGAAGGTGAAATTACTGAAGAAGAATTAAAAACTGCAATAAATAGACTTTAAAATAGATTGGCTCCTGGCCACGATAGCATAAAACTGTAACAACGTACAGTAAAGTACATGTGCCACAATGGAGAAAACAATTATTACAATTATTAAATCATATATGGACAGTAGAAAAGATCCCAGAGGACTGGGAACGGGCAGCAATATTGCAAATATTTAAAAAATGAGACAGTAGAAATTGCAATAATTACAGGGCGATCTCATTGTTATGTACAACAGCAAAGGTATTCGAGGCAATAATGGAGATTAAAATACGACAAGTAGTAGAGAACAAATTAAAAAAAGTACACAGTGGGCTTAGGAAAGGACACTCAACACAGGACTATATTTTTGCAATCAGAAAGCTGACTACAAAGGCAATAGAACAGAAGAGCAAATAACTCGTGTGATCTAGAGAGAGCCTTTGATAAAGTATCACGAGAAACTACCTAGAAAATTCTAGAATAAAGGAGTGTAGGCGAGAAATTGATGTGAGGATAACAAGTCTGTACAGAAGAACAGCAAACTATGTAAGAACGGGAAACACATCAGCAGAATTTATAACAACAAAAGGGCTTGGACAAGGAGCACTCATAATATTTCTAGATAGCGAGCTGAAGGATAATAAGAACAAAACACAAAAGTTTGAGCTGGGATACTACAAATTAAATAAAATAGTATTTGATTATAGATTTAATATTCGCAGATTTTAGAAAATATCTAGGAGCAAACGTGAACCTGTGGAAAGAGAAGTTATCAAAATAAATATGGAATCACAATAAATATAGACAAAACAAAAACAATAGTAATAAATGCAGCAGACACAGCAGCAAACATACACATACACTGAAGGAACATATATGAAACTGTAGATTCCTACAAATACCTTAGAACTTGTATAAACAATAACTGAATTTTACAAGACGAAATAAACAGTAGAATACTGACAGAAAACAAAAGTTACTACTCAATGAAGGAACCCATCCTAGAAAACAAATGGATATCGAAGGGGACAATGGTAGTACTATATCACACAATCTACGTGCCAACACTAATTACGGAGATGAGACATGGATACTGAACCAAAGACTGAAATCCAAGCCGCAGAAATGAGGTTCCTAAGAAAATTTTAGGGTGTGACAAGGCTGGATAGAATAAGAAACGATTAGGTTTGGTTGCGCCTTCAAACAAACAGAATTATTAATGCCATAGAAAGGTAACAGTCTGAATGCCACGGACATCGAATAAGAATGCCAGCAGACAGACAAACAAAAATAAGATTTCAAAAAAGACTAACCAGAAGAAAAAAAAATGAAAGACCGCGTAAATTATGTCGTAGTCGTAGTAAATGATATCGTAGTATAGGAAATATTAAGCAACAACAGCACAGAACCAAAAGCCTGGGAAACCGCTCACCGACCCAAGATCCTACTGTGCTTGACGAAGCCGCCAAAGCGTTAGGGAGGCTGATCGCCGACCGCCTGACTGATACACTGCAAACTGCCGGAGAACTGTGATATAATCCTGTTGCTAATACGGTGGATCTTGGTTACGTTTCGTGTGTGCTTTTTACGTACTAGGAAGCCTTATTTTTTTGGCCATCTCTATAGTGTAGCAAGTGATCTGAGTGGAGTGTTTCTTCAGCTGTTCTTTTATGTTCCCTTAATCCAAGTATGTCCCATTTAATGTGGGAGAGTTCTTCTTCAAGCCCTTGTAGTTTCTGGGTTTTGGACAGTGTTCGATGATTAGTTTTTGGTTTTGGTAGCCTACTCTAGCCCGGGGATTATTTGCACGCTCTGCCCACTTCCTTGTCCTTCCGCTACCTCGGTGGGGATTAGCGGGCTGCCGGGGACTAGGGGTCATGTAGTTTCGTGTGTTGTTATAACGGGGGGTTTGTCCTACAACTGATAGCTATAACGATAGATGTTTTTTTAATATCAATCATGACAATCTAAAAAATATCCACGATCTTTAAAAATGAATACCTACATACACGCCAAAACTATTATGGTTTTACTATATGGTAATCCATAATTACATATCACAAAGAGTGGTCATTAATGCCGCTTTAAAATATACGAAAGGATGCTGTAAAAAGTAAACAATTATTGAACCAACATTATAAGAACCACAAAGTGAATTTCTAAAAGGCCGAAGACATTATATTATCAGAATAAAAAAAATTATCCAGGAAGCTCTATTGAGTAAAACCGCTGATTGAACTATTTATTCTTTAATCAACGGCAAAAGCAAATACTACTTTGCCTTTATCTACTTGGAAAAGGCATTTGATCAATGATCTGAATAAATTATATATTTTTAATGTGACCAAATAGCACTTACAAGAGCCAACATTTTTGAGATCCCTGTCTTCGTTAGTAACTAGTAGTAACTAGGATAATCTACTATATAACACTTATATAACATATGATATGCAATTAATTGCAATATTCATAAATAAAATCAAGGAACTTTTCCGACAATATTTATAGCTCGTGCATCATCCGGAACGTGCAACTACATACCCATATAGATTTCTTAATATAGCAATATGATGTAGTTCATTCAAAAGCGTATGTAGGTAAACGTAACCAACAAGTTTAACAAGTTTTACTATTGATTTATTATCGACACCGTAAACGGCACCCGTGTATCTTTCCTACGGATCAGTTGAATAGATAAATCCGAGCATGTAAGCATCCATAATTATGTACATCGCAAAACGTGGCCGCTATTAAAAGTAAATTAAGACGCCGTTTCGCAACCAGCGACGAATACACACTCTTATCGCGGCCGCGTGCATTTCTAGACGAAATTAAACAACGAAGTAACAGTTTTCGAAGTGTGTCAAGTCTACGCGACCCAGATATTACTGAAATAATATGTTGATCGTTCACCAAACATAACAAGTACGGTTAATTACGCATATAGTGCCGCTTGCACGTTAAAATCGCGTTTATCGGGCTTGATTCAAGAGATTAGCGCTATAAAAAGCGCGCGTGCTGACCCATGACACATTTCTTAATATAGAAAATGCGGTTCTACGGGGGAAAGAGTCATAACCGTTAACCAGAAATAATTTGCATTCACACGAATCGATAATGCATCATTGCGTATTTCTAAATTTTATGGCTATATTAAGAAGGTGCTTTCATTGCTAACCACAAATGACAATTGCTCAAAAAGTAATACAATGCATTCTATTACGTAATTAATGTAATTACTCAATATATTAATTCAGTAATCATTCATGCAGAAATTAGGAAACAGGTGTATATTTGAATTAATATGTTTGGTTATATTAATGCTGGGTTGTATATAGAAGAGTTAACTCAGGCCTGTGATTACAAATAATCCAATGATGGATATTGCATAAATTCTTATTTTGCATTTAATACTCTCATTTCCTTTGTTTACATATAGCAGCGTCGATTTAGACGAAGAATCACTACAAAATATTTGCTGAACTTTTATTACACGAGGGGAGTATTTTTTATCTATCTAGTCATCCAATCAATATGCTATCGGTTAATTTTTCGTATGTCAAGTTTTTGTAATATTTTTATTTCATCAATTTAAATAGGCAAAAATCACGTCAATTACTACTTCGCAAATATTGGACAAAACCTTGGCGAACAGACAAATCGATCCAACTACAAAGTGACAAGAAGAAACATTGGCATACAGCGGAAAAAATGAGAAGTAAACAAAATAATAACAGAATTAAAAGTCTACAAAGGACCGAGCTTAGACAAAATCATTAATAACATTATTAAACAGAACGAAATGAAACTAATTATTATGTTAGTAAAAATCACTAATATGGTAATCCAAAAAGGGATTCCTTCCACCTGCAGACTCATAGCACTCCTATCAACGCGAAATAAAATACTAGAAAAAAGGCTACAAACCCCACACCTAAACAAAATCAATATTATATACCACGCACAATACGCTTTTCAACAACAATCAGGAACTACATCTGCAACAAGTTACCTACTAAACTAACCAACTGGACGAAAAGGACCTGGTAACAGCAATATTCATCGATATGAAGAAAGCGTTCGACACAATCTCGAAAACAACTTAATAGAGAAGGTAGAAGCAATAGGAATAAGAGGAAAATCACTAAACCTAATGATCACATATTTAAAAGATAGACCTCAAACCACAAAAATAAATAACACACAAAGCAAACCACTACTAGCAGAATACGGAATACCGCAGGGCAAATCTACCACCCACACTATACATCATATACGACCTCCTACAGCTCAAATTAAAAGGAAACGCGTTCATATATGCATATGACACCTGCATAATACATACAGGAAAAGATTCCAAATAATGCAAGATGACATAAACTGAAAAGTACTGCAAACATGGTACAATATTAACCTATTAACAATAAATTAAACAAACTGGAGTTGTGCCACTGTGGATAACTGAGTTGAATAGTTTTTGCATCTTTTAAAATTGGGGTTCCAGCAGTTTTTAGAAGCTACTTATGTCGGGCACTTCTGTGTGTCGGGTCAGTGCTACTCTTTTATTCCTTGTTGTTGCAGGGGCCTTAACACAATTCATTGCTAACAATTTAAGAAAAAGATATTATAATTTTAAATTAGACCTGATTTGACACATTTCAATGAATAAAGTAGTCTTTCTCGGTCTCACTAGCTAATATATTTATATGTGAGAAATGTTGGTATTCGCAGAAAATGACTGGCGGGCATCGGCATCCAGGAAGTTAAAATACCAGAATGAACAACGTTTATCCGTATTTTTAACACAATTGACAACTCACTTTTAATCTTTATACATGTGCAATTACAGATTACATACTCCGACGATTACATTCTTCTTTTATTAAACGGAAATACAAATGTTTATAATTAAAATACCTGCATACGTATGGAATACACCTGCACGGTCGAAAATCTTTATTCTGAAATGAAATCGCATCTCAATCAGTTTTTAAAATAAAATTTCCGGAAACAAGATAATTAAATGGCGATTTTTATTTGTATAATTTATGTGCACCAAACCACAATAAATGTTTCGTACGCATTACGCAACGAACCTTGTCTTACAACCCACTCACGTTTTTTTCTGTTAATCATAAAATAGAAGTAGTTATGAAACGTGAAATGTTCAATAAATTAGATTTGTGTCAGTTTAAGAGATAGGATTGTCTAAAAATAGCCAACTTAATTTTAATACGCCTACTGGTACGCGCATTATTACTTCATATGTCGCAGTATTTGTCGGTTTCTGTTAGTACGGTTAATTTTACATAATTAACTGCAGGAATTGTTTCCGTTTCAAAACACTAATGCGGTTACGCATTAATTTTATTTATATGACCCATATCGTGGTTGCAATTGCATGTATATATTTTGTGTTGTTCCAAAATAATGATTTTTAGATTTCTAGCTATCTTACCAGTTGACCTACTTGGACAGTTTAAAAATACAATAGCAAATAAAAGCATTTTTGGAAAAAATTGCTTTAGAATCTGATCGAAAATGTTTGCTTATTGAGACTAGTTGTCTTTAGCCACTAAGTTTTTTTAAATGATAGTGTCAGTGCAAGTGTAATACATTTTAGTAATTAATCGCAGAACAAATTTGTCAGTAGAGGAAGCAGTAAGAGCGTCAACTTTGCTGGATGTGGGATATTCGATGCGTCATGTTGCTAAGGTAATAGGTAGAAACCATTTCAGCATAAGTCGCATGGTAAGACGATTTAACGAGACAGGTTTTCACGTACGAAGGCCGGGACAAGGGCGAAAACGGTGTACTAATCCAAGAGATTTCCACTCTCAGAAACTGGAGAACCACTAGTAACATCCTATAAAATGAGCTCGTAGCTGCTCACAATCTACTTGTATCTTCGGCAACGACAGCATAAAACTGGCCGAGAAACCCCTGCTCACCAGAGAGGACCAAATTCAAATATTGCATTTCGCAAGAATTCATCAAAATTGGCCTCTTAATGAATGGAAGATGGTTTTATTCTAAGATGAAACGAGGATTAGCCTTAAATTTCCTGATGGATCATGTCTGGCCAAGGTCAGGAGAGAGATTTGCTAGTTACAATATCCCTCCAAGAGTCTCGTGTGGTGGTGGCGCTGTATTGTTTTGGGGAGGCATCTGTTTCGATGGCCGCGCAGAGTTATTCCCTATACGAGTTAGGTCCAGGAATGCGCCGTTGTTGCCGATACAATACCATTTGCTCCTTTTGTGTGGCCGAATTTCTTGGTTATGCAGGATAATGCTCGTCCTGATGTGGCTAGGCAAGTTATTCACTACTTACATGCTGTTGCTATTCCGTCCATGGGATGGCCAGTCAATAGTCCCAACATAAACCCAATAGAGCATCTATGGGACGATATTAAAAAAAGGTTCAACGTCGTACACCTGCCAACCTGATTTCTACTGGTAGACGCAGCAATTCAAGATTGGGAAAATACTCTTGGAAAAGTAATTCAAATTTTGATCTCCAGTATGCCAAGACGCATAGAAACAGTAATTAGGAGTTGAGAGACCTTCACAACATTAGAATATTTCTAAGTTCATAAATTCTATTGTTGTTCAATAATCGTTTGCTGCTCAAATGCCTTCCCACTTTGTTTGTATATGTCGTTTATGTTTTAACCAGTCCTGTCTAATACTAGTCCCATTTAATTTTTTCATCATATAATTATTATATCTTTCTTCCTTAGCAATGTCTCTCACTTGGAGAGTGTTGGATTTCTCTTTCAATTTTCGTTTGATTATTGTTTTTCTTCCTTGCGGATTTACACTTCTTATACATAATTGAATTGATTAGTTACTATTAGAAAGATAATTCTATAACTTTTGCTTCGGTCCTTTTTTATGTCATTTCTTCTTTTATTGAGTTCAACTAATTAAATAATTATTTTGCTCAGGAGACGCAGCGACTACATTCTGTGCTTTATCTTCTACTCCATCATACAATACCTACTACCTCTTGTTTCATTGGCACATCGGTATGACGCTACGTTTAAATGTCTATGTAACTGTCTTGGTTTTGGCTGTATATACGTAATTTATCTGTAGAACCTGTTAACTTATTGAACGTGACATTTTCGATTTTAATTTTTTTGCATCTGGAAAGCTCTTTCCATCGTTGCAGTCATTTGTGATATGTTATATCTTTTCTTTGTTTATTTGTGATAGATAATCACCCTTTCAATTTCTATTTACTTCTTTGGGTTGTTTGCCATTGCGTACGATTTCTCGGAGGCAGTCAGTTGTCAACTTATTATCCTATTTCGTGCTTTGTTTTTCTTCGTAAATTACTGCTCTCTTTCCAGCCTCCACTCGAGGTTTAAAACATTCCAATCCCAGTATATTCATCTAATATATTTCATTTGAACCATGTCGATTGTTATTTTTCTGGCCAACTCGAAATTTAGGCCTAGTAGGTTAAGCTAGTTTTAACCAATTAATCATGCAAAATCGTTCTTATATCAAAGTTACGAGTTTCCGATTCACCATATATGAGACATATCGCTCGTTACTATTATTTGGTATCTACATCAATGATTTTAAAATTGCATTAAATCGTAGTTTAATATTTGAAGGTGATACAACCCTCTATAACAGTCGGCCTGAAAGAGATAATGTATTTGAAGCGATCTCAGTAACAGTTTAAAAGTAAATACAGACAAATATATGCACATCGTGTTTATTTAGAGAAGACATGATCACGAACAAATTATTTGGCGTACACTTGGATAGTAGCTTATTGTGGCACCAACATGGAAAGTAGCTAGGTGTAAAATTGAGATCTTTGTTGTTTTTTATCTTCGTTCGTCCTTTAAATGGAGTATTTAATCAAGTATCCAATTTTTCTTTTTGACTCGTGAACTTGGTTTTCAGGTTTTTCATCTACCATAATATATGCGTCTTAGATTTTCTTCCATCTTCAAAATATGTATAACTATTTGTTTGAAGTCTTGTGTTCATTTCTATATATGTGTTTACTTGAATAGTTCTATTTTAAGTTGAATAGTGTCTATTTTTGTTTTCTGATATTGAATAGTGCATTAATTGGGGCTGTGTTGCAAGCTACCAGGTGGCGGATAGTGCATGGCCTCTAGATATAGAGGTGAGCTGCGAGATAACATCGAATTTTATTCTTTGACGTATAACCAGTCCCCGATCAAGCACACCTAGTATCTGCCATATAAGCAGATCCCTCTTGTCAGCCAACAGTCACAGGTGGAGGCGCTAACAAGAGTTAGGGCGCCCTGTTGCCCTTGGAATGGTAAACCGTTCTTAAAGGCGGATGAACCAAAAAAATAGTCAACGGTTTTGGATGCAGAGGGAAACGGGAAACCGCTGCAATAAAGATCCCTAAAGATATCCCTAGTAAGCAACCAATAACAATGACAGTCAATACTGTTGAACAAATATGCAAGGAGTTTAAAACTAAAAGCAAAGAAAGAGCACAGTAACTTTAGACTCGCTACCTGGAATGTAAGAAGTATGTATATGACCGGTAAAATTCATAATGCGATTAGGGAAATGAAAAGGATGCGGTGATTATACCGTAGATGAATACAGGGTGCCATACCCCAGAAGCCAAGAACCAGGCCCATTACAACGGAGTGGTTGTCATCATATATAAATTACTAGAGAAATCAGTTATAAAATCGATACGGATATTGGATAGAGTAATCCGAATCTAGCTCAAATCAATACCATTTAATACCAATATAAATCAGATGTATGCTGCAACATCAACAAATAGTGAAGAGGAGATCAAGAGGAAATCTGAACGAAACATTATCTCTTGTAAAAGAGGTAGATAACAGCATAGTTATGGACGACTTTAACGCAATAGTGGGTCAAGGGCAACTTCAAAATATAGTAGGCAGTTTTGGTCTGGGCCAAAGAAACGATAACAAACGCCTTCTTCAAATTACGAGGCATATCCAGAAGGTAAGAGTACTGAATTTTTGTAGGTGTTAAAATTTTTTATTTAAGCAAAAAAATTACGTGAAACTTTAGTACATAAAAAAAGCTATTTCTCGACATAGTCGCCATTCCTCTCTATGGAGGTGGTATAGCGAGGTATCAATTTGTTGATGCCTTCCTCGAAGTAGTTTCCCGCCAACTTCTTCGTCCACTTCTCCAACTCCTCCTTTACCTCCTCGTCGGTTAAAAACCTTTTTCCACCCATGTGCAGCTTCAGGGAGGTAAAGAGATAGTAATCTGAAGGTGCTAGATCAGGGGAATGCGCGGGATGGTTCAGGACATCCCATTTAAACGAGGCGAGCAGTTCCTTCGTGGCGTTGGCCGTGTGTGGTCTGGCATTGTCGTGCAGCAGGCAGACTCCTTTTGTCAGCATGCCTCTCCTCTTGTTCTGAATCGCCCTCCGCAATTTTTTTAAGGTCTCACAGTATCTTGCGGAGTTGATGGTCTCCCCTTGAGGCAGATATTCGATTAAAATTATGCCTTGACAGTCCCAAAACACGGATGCCATGACTTTCTTGGCTGAAATTGTGATTTTGAACTTTTTGGCGGAGGGTGAAGAGGTGTGACGCCACTGTTGAGACTGTCTTTTGGTTTCGGGCGTGTGTTGTGCTACCCAAGTTTCATCTCCAGTTACGATGGAGCGGAGAAATTCATCTCCATGGAGTTTCCAGCGTCTCAAAAACTCTTGCCCGGCCTCCACTAGATTCAACTTGTGTTGGTCTGTCAGTTATTTTGGGACCCACCTCGCGGACAGTTTCCGATATCCGAGGGTTTCTGTGATTGTTTCGTGTAGTAGAGATCTGGAGATTTGCGGAAACATCGCAGAAAGTTCATCCACAGTCAATCTGCGATCGTCACGGAGCGCATTTTCATTTTTTTCCACAATTTCGTCAGTCACAATTGAAGGTCTTCCGCTCCTCTGATCATCATGCGCACGTACGACCGTTTTTAAACTCGCGACACCACTTGTACCCATTCGTACGATTCATAGCTTTATCACCATATGCAGTTTTCACCTCATTATAAATCTCAAATGGGGTTTTCCCTTCCAAACGAGATAACGGATGACGCCGCGTATTACGCACTTGGCGGGAGATTGGATTGACATTATTCACGAAACTTGTTGTCGTGTCAACAGTTCTCAACGTACTGACCTCGGTCCGGTCTCGGTGCAAAGGGGAGGAGTCAGGCTACACTGCCGTGTGGCCAACATGATGAAAATAAAATCCCTCCGACCGTGAGAGCCTCAGTACTCTTACTTTCTGGATATGCCTCGTACATTGAAGAAGACTGTACACCTGAAAGTTGAAAGCGGAGGCGGGGGGAGTCACTGTCCGGAATGAAATTAACTTTATCCTGGTAAAGCAACGTTTTAGACACAGCGTAAGATCCGTCAAAACATGCCCAGTACCAGATATCGAATCTGAGCACAAACCTCTAGTTGCGGTAACTCACACCAGGTTAAAGAAAATCTCACACTGTTAAAAACGAGACCCACCAAGGGAATAGTCCGAGAACACAATGAGAGTGCGACAGACGCAGATACCCAGCGGAACAAACCGAGACCAATAATAAAAAACATCTGTCTAAGACACCATAAAGGTAAACAGCAATATAAGAAAAGACCATGGATGACAGATGAGAATACAGCGAGAAAGCGTACAACAACAAACAGGTATTAATAAGATAGATAATTCGGGAAGTAAAAGGATCTTATTTGGCCAGCGAATGAAAAGAATTAGAAGAACTAGAAGCGGCATATGATTCCTTTAATATGTATAAAAAGATCAAGGAAGTAACTGGCAACTCAAAATCAATAAAAGCATCGTGCGTACTGTACGTGGTAAGGTAATAAAGGACAACAAAAAGTAACCGAGTGAACACATGATATAACCAAACTATTTGAAGATGACAGAACAGTAACAACGCCGGTTATGGAGAATGCAGTAGGACCACTAATTACATGCAGTGAAGTAGAATATGTTAATAAAGTTTCAAAAAGCCACCCAATCCTTGGGGATTATAAACTAACAGACAACCAAACTAGCCTTAAAGTAGTCACAGATCTTTTCCAAAAAAATATACACCAGCAGCGAAATTCTAAACGATTGATATTCATAAAAATACCAAAGAATAGCACGGCTGAAACGTTCGATGATTATCGAACCATCAGTGTATTGAACCATTTGCTGAAGTACTTATCGTCATTCATAGCAGGATATATGCGAATGTGAGGATTAGCGAAGCACATGTTTCGTAACGGCCTTGGTATAGAGTTATGCATGAGGTCCTGGTGGAGACTCAAACTGATTGGACTATACGGAGCGGATATCAGAGTAATTGCAAATTTATATTAGCACCAAACGTCGATAGTCAGAGTAGAGGGAATAGACACACCAGAGGTAAACATCAAGAGATGGGTAAGACAGAGGTGCATCCTGACCCCGTTACTCTTCAATATGTATATTCCGAAAGATTGAAGACTCTTTCTATGTACTCCCGGAAACAGCAGTAGGCATTGTCATTAATGGCGAATCGATAAATAACCTGCGGTACGCTGATGAAACGGTCTTGTTAGTCTTCAATCCGGATGATCTACAATGGAGTTTAAATAAACTTATAGAACGTTGTAAGATCGCTGGCTTGCACTAAACTAAACATAAAAAAGACAAACGTTTTAGTAGTGAGCAAACAATAGAATACCAGAGCTGATATCAAAGTAAAAGTCGTGAGCCTGAAACAAGTACACCAGTTTATCTTGAAGATGTTATAACAGAAAATACAGGCACTCACGCAGAAGTGAGAACAAGAATAGAACAAGCACGGGCAGCTTTCAGAAAAATGAGCAACGTCTTAAGCTGTAGAGGCCTAAAATTGCCTCTACACATTCGACTGTTTTCCACACTGCTGTATGGAGTGGAAGTTTGGACTATCACAAAACGATGAGAAATGTCTTGAAGCCATGGAGTTGTAGGCGTATAGAAGATTGCTAAGAGTTATCTGGACTGAAAAAATCACCAACGCGGCAATATTACAGCGATTAAATAAAACCACTCAGATCCTCCACAAGATAAAAAAGAAGAAATGGGAGTATTTCCGTCATATGATGAGAGGAAAAAAGAAGGTAGCCGAGGACCAGGCCGGAGGAAAATGTTTTCCATGCAAAATCTACGCTTCTGATACAAAATCTCATGCACACTTTTTAAACTTGCCGTCGATAAAGTACGACTATTTTTGTTGGTAACCAGCGTTCTGGAAGAACGTGGTAAGTAGAAGAAGAATGATGCATTTCTTTAACCTGATTCGAATCAAAGCTACCACAGGGTTGTGATCGGTTATCTGAACAAGGATCTAATTCGTTTCTTTATCAGTATATATTCGATTTGGTTAGGTACCATTCTATTGGCGATATCTGTGTTGTATTTCCTAGTGTACAGTCTTCTTTTTGGTAATTTGAAGAATAGCTTTGTTGCTGCATGAGTTATATCTTCGCGGTCCTCGTGTTCTCCAAAAACAACTTGAGAACAACACAGCGTCCTTTCCCGCGTTGTAATCACATTTGTTACAACAGAGTTTTTGATTTGCATAAAACACCTCCATTTCTTGTGCCCTACTAGATATTGAAGGATACGTTTAAATTATGTTTATATTCAGTGGCATTGACATTCCGGTCAGAAATTGTTTTACACTGATTTTGAGACTTCTCTGCTAACTATTAAGTAGTAAGTAAACATAATATACTTGATGGTCATCAATGCTGGCTTTGCATTTTTCTGATGGTATTCTGTATTTTTCCGACTTCATATATTCTTCTTATATTCCATTATGCGATTTTCATTACGGTTTATGGCTGATCCCGATATTTGTCTTTTGTCCATTCCTAGGCAGATATTTTGTCGTATTCTCCTTTTATATTTTGTATCTATCACAATACCACCAATCTGATTTGATCCCAGGTAGCTTTACAGATCTGTCCCACTTTAGAACTACAATTGTCTGTGTTCTTTTCTCCCACTCTTATTATATTAGAGGTTTCGGCATATATTTATCTATTTCTTACGGATAGTTTTACAGTGACATTCTCATCATTCTTACGTATATTTTTCCTCTGTGCCTTAATTTAGGATGTATATATTACCTAATTCTGCAGGTTACCGAGTGATTCAACTTGAATCGCGCTGACAATCCAATAAATCAAGATGTGTATTTCTTTGTCATTACGAGACATAACGCCAGTCATATACTGAACATTTTATTGCTTGCTCAGCTTTAGGAATAAGGTTTAATACTTAATTTATTTTAAAGCTGAGAAAGCAATAAAACAGTCAATCGTATACAACTAACGCGGACTGAAGTGGCTAGTGGGATCACTGCGTAATAAATTTTTTTAAATTTTAGTTCAGCTTTCATCTATTGTATATTGCATACATTTTATATGCGTGTCTAATAGATTCGAGAGTATAGATGATTTCAGAATAATACTCGATTTAAATCGATTGCTGCCATGATTTATAGTCTCAAATATAATTAATGATGTTGAAATTGTTTACATTCTAAATATGGAGTGTTCGCGGAATTTAAATCATACACGTTATTTAAATTTTAGTATCAATTTACATATTGTATGATTATATCCACTTGAGAATCATATTATATGCTATGAAAATATTTAGAAGATCTCAACTAATTGCAACAACATTTATATCGGTTTGTAATAATTATGAAGCTATTGTATTTATCATCTGTTGTGTATTTATTATACGATTGCAGGTACTGTTCGGTTAAATAAATAAAATTAATTAAACTGACAATTACAGCACAACAAATGAAATTTCACGTTAAAATTTCAAAATAATATGACACAAATTGTTTATTATATCCCTATTTGGGTCACCACTTACAGATAGGCGCTTCTAATCACCAAAAATATTTATTGTTTCTTCCAAAATAATAAACAAATATTGAGTAGTCTAATTGATAAGGGAAAATTAGGCTTTCATTCATTATAAATATAAGAAAAAACTATCATATATATATATATATATATATATATATATATATATATATATATATATATATATATATATATATATATATATATATATATATATATATACATCAATTAATCTTATCTATATTCCAAAATTACGTGCCCATTCATACACACACAAAATAACGTAGCAAAGAACTGTTCGTGCAGCTACGTGTCCGTAAGTAATTTTAATAACAATTAACATCCTGCGATTAAATGTTTCCGCTCCGAGCGCCATCGAAATTGCTTTGTCAAATGCGGTACACAATTTTTGGAACGAAGTATAACCTTGCAGTACGTAAAGTTGATAAAAAATGAGTAATGGTTGTGTGTTTTACCTAAAATGAAATCATTGATTGTGTTGGGTTTCGTAAAATTGCTATGCATAACAAATGCACAGTCACCAACTAAACATGCGATTGTAGCTATGTTTTATCAGTAGCCTGTTTCCCACGTCATGTGATAAAAGTTTGAGCTGTGATTATTCGATGACGAATGTAGAAAATGCAAATTCATGATTTTATTAGTTATTTGTACAACAAATCAACGAACAAGAGAAAAATAATTTGCCAGGATTATATATTTTTAATCTAGACATTTACTTAGAATTACAAAATAATGCAATACAATGTGGCAAGAGAGTGCAACAATACATCTAGATATCTACACAGGAGTCCAATATCAAAAAAAAATTCAATGCTAAATGACATTATGGTTAACTAAATTTAGCTATCAAATAAATATGTCAATTTTCGAACATTTGTTCGATGCTGTCGCCAAGGCCGGCTCAACACGGTAAGTAAAGGTAACCCATCTTCAAGAATATAGGGTAAAACATTTATATCATTTTCGAAATTTTAACTAAAAATGTGGCATGGGCAGCACACAACTTTCCAAATTAATTTATAAATTAACAATTACTATATTTAACATGCGACAAAAGACATTTTTTGTTTCACATAAAATGTCCGTTATAGCCGATTTTGCTCAAATTACCGCGGGCTCGTGTGGTAGTTTCAAATTTGGTCTCGGCCCTTCAATCCTTTTTTACAATTTTGTTCACACACACACACAGAGAGATACCGACATTTTCCAGAAATTTTAGTTTTTGATAGTATAGTGATGTGCTCATCTATAAACTATCGTTTATACCGATTATCTGCAAGCTGAACTAGTGTGCCCGACCCGCCACATGAAATAGTTTTATGAAATTTTCTCATTCCACTATACTACTAGCTTAACTGAGAGAAACAATATTTGTTATCGACAAGTTGTAGATAATAGCGGACTATCGATTTTTTAGTCTTGGTTATAAGAGTATCGATCTTTTCCAGTTAATAGTTATTGATAGTTTAAAACTATTAATATGTATTATCGATTGACTGGGCGAACTGTAAATGTTCATAATGTGGAGAAGTTTCACAATTTACTGAAATATGCATGCATATTATAATACTTATAATAGTAATGGCAAAGTGCAGCCACACATACAAATTTCATGTTTTACCTAAAGTGGTGTCGATCATTTAGCATCACTAATAGAAAAAATATACTTGTAGCTACTTTAACATTTGGCAATAAGCGTAATATTTTGTTTAGTATATTATAATAATACATATATAAATAAAAACTAGAAATATTAAGTAATCTAAATATATAATAATGTTTTCATATGAATATGGATGAAATATCAAGCAAATGGAACATTAATTCCCAGTAAATACGACGTTTAGCAATAAGTCCAAATAAACATTCCATCCTTTCATTACTCACTTCATGATTATTTCATAGCGGGACGTTATATAATGTGCGAGATGGGCGGGAATTTCATTCATTTAGTCTCTCAATGTGCCATATTGCGAATTGCTTTGACACAATTCTCATAATATATTGTAGCTGTTGTTGATTGAGTTCGTACTTTTCCTCTAATAGAAACTGTTTACCGCCTACGCAAGTACGCATATTGAAAATAATTATGAAACATAATTGTACATAATATCTTTTATTTGATACTGGATAAAATACCGATCGTCCAACAGGGTATGATGAATTAATTATCTCGCCAACTCTTCTGAGACGGTGTGACAACTATTTCTATACTTATAGTGTCAAGAAATTTCAGTTCAAATTGCAGTTCTCGCGTTTGTACAATTTTAAAATTGTAATACTGTAATAAAAGATTTAAACTGCGGGCCCATTGCAATAATGTATTAACAACTTAACGACTGCTTAGGTATTTTTAATTGAAAATTTTGAATTAAAAAACTATATCGTTCTTTAAAGGGTACTGTATTTCATTTCAGAAAATAATATACCCTCTTTTACTCCACCTGCACTTCTTTGGGTGGATAAGTAGCCCAGTGGTAGTATGGGTTTGTAGGTGAGGTTAACAACCTACCGACAGTAAAACAACCCACTCATACAACCAGCAAAAATGCCTGTTTTTGAGGCATGACGAACCCAGCTACAGACGAATATGAGTAGAAGACGAAGGAACAAACAGTCATGAACGAAAATATATTAAAATGCGCCTGTCGAACATGAGTTCCAGTTTTGCTAGAAGAGGAAACACACTCAATCGATAAATGCGCATTTCGGATACTAAACGCAGAGGTAATATAACATATAAAGGATAAGTACTGTGGAAACGAAAAACACAAAAGAGCAACAACCGGAGTAGGCATGCTAATTAGTGATAAACTCAAACATAATATAGAAGACAAATTTTATGTTAATGAAAGAATACTAAGAGTCGTTCAGGATATCGGCAATATTATATCCATGCCCCTGACACCATCAAACGCAAAGAGGAAGTCGACGTCTTCTATGAACAACTACAGGCCGAAATCGACCAAATACATAACGAGCAAAAAATCTTAATCATGTTTTCAGATCCCCGAATGTCAGAATTGGTGACATAATGATTGACCCAAAAGATCAGAGAACGTCCAATTCTGGACAAGTCAAACAAACATAATACACCATGGATCACGTAGGAAGTAAAACAAATAGCGAGAAAGAAACTAGAAACCTACCAATATAAGTGTACTACAGAACTATTATAAATTAAAAACGCATGTATACTTTTATTGCATATTCATGATTATCTAAATAATGCATGTAGTAGTTTTCTACAAACATATCCATGGTAATATAAGTCTAGCAATGTTCGATTTATGGTTATTTAATTAAATATTAATTTACCTTCAACGGATTATGTTAACATTAATACCATAATATAAATATTTAATCCGGAAACTATAAGAATATGCAATTTTAAATATCACTAGATGCGGGTTATATAATATGACAATACTGTAACATTATTATTAATAATAATAAGTAAGTTTATTTAAAGAACAGAAAAAATTAAGTTTTGTTTGTTAAACAGGCATTTGTCTCGAACTTTTCCGGTTAAACAATATTAACATAATGTACACTTAAGCCAATAATATATGTCCAGGGAACGTTACTGTTATATAATCGAAAATCATCAATTCATTGAGTGATATTTTTAGCAACATCTCATTGAGGTACATAATAGCAGAATACCTAGAGGTTCCTATAGATGGTGATCTGGACAGACACAAATACCACCTCTATTTGATTAGTATGACATATTCATTCTTATATAAAAATTGTGTCTAATTGAACTTTATTATATGCTACTTATCTATGGGGTATACGGGGTGTACGGGGTCATGCTGCAAAGATAGTACCTTTTTATCGAAGCGGTCATATCAAGCATCATAGACGGATGAGGGGTTAGGATAACAGGTCATCGCAAGGATACCGAGTTCTCACTTTTAGCTCCAAGTGCCACACCGCAGGCATCTATATTGACCTATAGGATAAACAAAGCGAGGGTAGCCGGAGATGGCGAAACCTCATGCTGAGAAGCAGCGACAACACAAACATAAGCCAAGGAAGAACTGGAGAGCTGATTGGCCTCCGCGTACTAGGAAACGAGTAAACGTTTTCCCAGAAGAACATGAATTGGTCATACTAAATACGTTAACTGCCAAGACGGAGAGTGTACACTTGGGACACACCAACGGATGGACTAAACAACATCGGAATCAAATAGCTTGTATATTTATCAACAAAAGATTTTGGAATCGCTACTTATACATGAAATCATATCGTGCAGCAGATATGCAACCAGATCATAATCCTCTGATTGGCAAATTTACTCTAAAAGTGAAAAAGGTAGTTCCAAGAGATCAAACATAATGACTGGACATCAGTAAACTGAAAGACCAAAACTTAATAAAACAAGTCACTCAGAGTTTAATGGCCGATTTGGGGGAGACGGAAGAAATACAAGAAACTGAAAAAGAACTAGAGGTATTCAAACAAGTCATGGGGGAAGTAGTAGAAACGCATCTAAGGGCAGTACAAAAGCGCAATGCAAAACCATGGATGGAAGACCACATCTTAAAGATTATGAATGAGATAAGGTAATGAAAACATATAAATATGATAGAGTACAAAAAGGAAATCAGACAAAATATTCAAGGCTAAAGAGAAATGGATGAACCGCAAATATGAAGAAATAGAGGAAGGCTATGAAGGCGCGACCTCTTTAAGCTATATAAAAGAGTGAAACAAGCGGCCGGATCATACATAACACGAACACTGGGAAAATTGGCCAACGAACAAGGAAATAGATAACCAAGAAAAAACATAAAATCTCGACCGGCTCAGAGATTCGACCAGAAATCCTAGTACCCGATGGTGAAACCGGACCTGAAATCATATGGGAAGAAGTCCGCAAAGCAATATTCCTAACTATAGACGGACCTGATGAAGTACTCGGAGAAATACGTAAAATGTTTGATGAGAGGGGTATCAGAAAACTTAAAAAGGTCTTCAACATCATATACAAAACTCCCCGAAAATTCCCAATAATACACCAAAGACTATACAATCTATATCAAAAATACTTGGGAGAAACACATTTGGTTTTCGGAAAGAAACTGGTACGAGAGAAGCCCTATTTTGCACCCAAGTTCTATATCAAAGGTGCAGAGATATGAACTGCGAAATACATGTCTGTTTCATCGATTATCAGAAGACATTCGATAGAGTACAACAGAGCAAACTGATGAGACACTGAATTACATAGGTAAAGACGACAGAGACTTAAGAATTATCAAAAACCTATACTGGAACCAGAGAACCCAGATTACAGAAAGCTGTGAAACATCCGAGGACGTGTCATATCGCCACTTTTGTTCAACATATATTCAGAAGAAATATTCAGAGGAGCACTACATGAGATAGCAGCAGGAATAATAAATGGTAAAGAATTAACAACATTAGATTCGCCGATGATACGATAGTATTCGCGAACATCCTCGAAGAACTACAAATAAATAGAGTAACCTAAACTAGCCAGAAATACGGAATCGATTTGACCTTCAAGAAAACATGGAAATACTAATAAAATATTACCAGCATAATGAAAAACTGTTTGTAAACCAACAAATAATAGAAATAATAGAAAACTTCAGGTATATATCAATGGGACCACTTGCAATCAAGAATAGAACCGAAAAAGCCAGCTCAGCGTCTTTTTACGAATGGCGAAATTATTCAACAGTCACGATTTGAACAATAAGACTAGAACTAGGGTTCCCAAATGTTACGTCTTTTCCATACTTTTCTATGGAGAAGAATCGTGGACAGTAACTGAATCTTTGAGCAAAAAACTAGAAGCTTTCGAAATGAGGCTGTATAGAAAAATGCTACCATCGGTCGACCATGTAACGAATAAGACAATACTAGAACGAATGGGCAGAGAGAGGTAGAAGTACTAATATCTGTAAAGAAGACGAAGCTAGCATATCTAGACCATATAATGACGAACAACGAGCGTTACCGATTACTCCAACTAGGAGAAGAATATCTTAGTTCAAAAGCCGTCGAATGTAGTATAGCACAACAACAACAGATATCTTCAAGGCAGTAGTCTAAAAAGTAATGATCACTAGAATCATAACCAACACACTGTAACGAGTGGCACGAGAAGAAGAAGACTTATTTATTATAGTAAATAACTACAAATCGTTAGTAAGGTATAATTATTTATTTTATCATCCAGAGACAGTCGACTGTCTCAACTCTTGTCTCAATTCAATCTCAATAATGTCGAGTTTATAAGAAGGACTTGATTATACATTACAAGGATGAGAATAACAAAAGAAAAGTAGTTCGTGCCATCTTGAATTACTACTTGGATGGCCAAAAGAAGAAAGAAATGCGCGTTCACTCGTTCCAGTCAACTAAATGTCTTCACACTGTCTTCATATGTTGATACGCTGCGAGTAAGGGGCAAGTATTGCGCGCACACACAAGCCAGGCCCCTCGTTCCAGGCAACTCGCATCGTGTTAACCGAACATAAGTTGTTGCGTTTTCTAAATACTGGAGTAGAAGAATGGACACTATTCGGTCAACAAGCGATTAGAAAACTTGAGAGATGCTTAGGGTTTTATGGACACACCGAGTGACTAATGATACAATACTAGACAAAGAACTACTTAAAACGATAAAGTAGAGACAATTGTCATAATTCGGTAATATCATGTGCAACAGCAAGGTACAAGATCCTTCAGTTAATTAAGCAGGGCAATATGGAAGGAAAAAGATCACAAGGAAGACGACGAATCGCTTGGCTGAAGAACTTGGACCAACAAGACTTTAATAGAGCTGTTTGGAACTGCGGTAGACCGACTTGATGGGCCAAATAGTCAACCAACGTTCACTGCGGTTACGGCACGTTAAGAAGATGAAGGTTATGTTATGTAGAGCCAAAAATTTGAAATAAAATGTACTAAAAGCAACAAAATGTAGTTATTCTTAATACACTTATAATTGTAGAAGGTTGTGACTTTGGGGTCTCAGACCTTTCACCATCGTTTTCATATGTTATAAACATATAAAAGTAGTATGAAAGAGTAGGAATGTCCTTGGAAGAAGTGGACACACTGAAGCACAGTGGCACCATGCTGGAAGTTCTGGTAATGGACAGGCTTCTGGAAGTAGATGCACAAGAGAGGCAGAGTAGTATTGAAAACAGTAGATATGGGCAAATCCAGTTACACCAGCGACTGCCTGAATATCTGGAGCGAGCGGGCCACAGTAGGTCACAAACCTTGATTTGTCACTTCAGATGTGGAAACGAGGAAGAATGGTTCAAGGATTGGATGGGTGATAGCTATAGGAAATGTGGTATATGTGGTCAGGGTTAAGATAAATGGGAGCACTGGTTAAGTGAACATGGAGAACGTATGGTGAAGGAAGGATGTAAGATAGAGAGCAAATGTTGGATGTGGTTTTTAGATGAGGATGGAAGATGAGTGAGTGTAATGAGGTCAATAAAGCAACTAAAAGAGCTAAAATGTGGTATATAACAAACAATAGGGGTAGTTTTTCCTTTTGTTTTGTGGGAAAGAAAGAATGAATAAATAATTTATGTAAATATGAATATCAAATTATAATTTAATTTTTGATTTTTTTTTCTGTAATGGAATGGCTAATGGTGGATGTGTGTACATATATGTATGTGTCGGTGGGTATGTGTCTAAAAGATGTCTAATTTTTGTTTATTTTGAAGTTTATTATATATAAACGTAGCAACATTCTACAAATACAAAGCACATCATAGTACAAAATATAAGTGTATGTATTAAGAATAATTATAAATTCAATTTTTTTTATTATATCATGCCAAATAAACTTGTATACATACAACCCTCATCCATATATATATATAAAGTATATAAACAATCGGTTATTATTGTACGCGAATACATTTAATGGCGATCAGCTAATTAAACAATATCAACCATTTGAGCTTTGACCTACTAACTATAAATCGATTGGTTTTTAATATTTGTATTCGCCAAAATTCATCATTCGTCAAATGATGCATGTATTTCTTTCAGTTATAAAAAGACCCACATAAAATATATACTATATATAAAGTATTACATAAATATAGTTAAGAATTGCCACTACGTGACTCTTTTTAAAGATTAGATTCCCACCGAATATGTCTCGCATTACCAGGCATTACTATTTAATCTGTATACAATGTCACTTAACCCAAATATATTTATGTATACTATTTATATTAAGATTAAATACAATTTTGATATCGTGTATACTACCGATGTGTTTATATACGTAATTATACGAAACGAGAACTGAAGAGAATTACAGTGTTTTTTTATTACATGAGTGTCCCAACTGTATTTATTTGGTTGTATTCACGAAACTGTGTGTGCCATGGCCAGGGCAGTAACCTCTCGACGAACCCGTCAACGTTGAGCGAGTGTATTCTTCGTACGCCCATGTAATACTAAATATACGTAGTTTAGATATGTGAGCATAAATTCAATGATCGTTCAGTTGACACATTCTGAATCATTTGTTTACGTAACTGTATGCGTGTATTGGTGCAAAAACATGGGCCTAGGGTGATTGCAATAGATCTCCCAGTGTGCTCGTGTATACGTTACGTTTATGAAACATTTAAAAATATGCGCATGTTAAAGTATTTTATGTGCGGCTGCACCGGACTAGTTATAGTTCTATTTCCGGTTACGAACGAGGTCGCTTGCGTAAGTCCAGTGAAAATATACGAATGCTCTTCATAAAACTAGTCTGGGGAAGTGATGCGTTTTTAGATTTATGGAAACAAACAAAAACAAACAAAAATGTATTTCCCAACATTTTCACGTATTTAAACAATAATGTTTCCATTTATTAAGAACACTAATTATGAGTTGTTGTGCCAAATAATAGTTATTTATACAATAAGTTACAAGCAAATTGGAACGAAGTTTCAGTGTGATCATTAGGATGGCAAAAAAAGAATATGTACACATTAATATCTTACATTAAATGAACATATTTTGCAATGAACATTTACCAGTTAATGTGCACATTCAACTAATAAGATTTATAAATATAAGTAAATAGTATTTGACTCCACCGCAGTTCTGAAAAGCTTCAATTTCAATATTATATGACAAATCTAATTATAGCCTTTCCCTAACTTCTACATGTGAAATTACTTTAGTAGTTGATAATATGAATCAAATATGCTACGATAAATGCCACAATAAGCACAATTCAAAAAAATATTGGAAGAAGGTGAAAAGTTACTTGTCTGCAAAACGTTGTTTACTTCTCTTTAATTTAATTTTGCCGTTATCCCTATTTATTCCTCTTATAAGTATTGTCTAAATAAATTAAGTATGATGCTTATACTATATATACCGAAAGTGTATTATTAAAGGATATTCATGTTCTGGAATTATAAATGATTGTATTTATCAAATATGAGCTGTAGATGAAGAATTAAAAAACGTATTAGAACTGAGATTGTAGTTATTAAGATTTCCACAAAAATGACAGTACTGACTACGTTGTAAAAAGCTGATCAAATAATAAATCGATGCTATTTGATTGGAAATGCTAGAAAGATGATTCACAACACAAACTGTAGAGTATGTCTAGACTTACAAATTAAGGCGTAGGCGTTTTTCGTTAGCTATCCCGTAAAATCTGTACGAAAATGTGATCTAAGAAGATCATACGTTTTTCCAACCGGTACTTGCCATACAAATTGAAGAACTCGTGGTTCTAAATGTTTTTCTCTGTTACTGTTTTCCCGCACAATCGTTCGAAAATCACGATTACGTTTTTATTCGAAATACTAGAAAGGTGGTTAACAAGTCAAATTGTAATATTTCTGGGTCTTTAAATTGAAGTCGTTTTTAACTAGCTAATACCGTTCTCTCATCAAATTATTAGCATGAAGCATATTTTTAGATATTCATAATGGATAATATTAATTTATACTGTTTATAAAATAAGCTGACCATTAAATCAAACTCTAGCACCCTGTTTAATTATCATTTCTAAGTCATACAAGTCACAAACTTTCAGTTTACAAAATTTGGCTACTTAATAATAATCTAAGTTTCAGCTACAGTAACATTATATGCGATTTATATCGAATTCCATGATAAAAAAGATATCAAGTATAATGATCTGGCATTTACAGCATCAAATCAAAAATGGCCGTCGCCCATTTATTTATCGTTTGTCCGCGATTTCCAGGGGAAAATACCAGCTGCTGCACAGTATAGCGGAGAACGTATAACAAAATCATTTGGAGTGTACAGCTAGGCATTTCCAGCAGACGACGGTGTGTAACATAAATAAACCACATGTGTCGTGTTCTAGCCGTCGTCATTATCATTACAATTTATAAAATTATCGCGTTTAGTTACAGGGGGGCGTATTGTATTAATGACCTCAAGAAATATATGTATGTTTTTTAATTAATTCATAGTTTTTTTTGTTAATTATATAATACGAAATCAATTAAATGGAAATCTCATCGGTTCGAAATATACCAGAATATAGTAATTAGTTAATTAGGCTACTTCTGGTATTATGCGAGTACATTTTAAGCGCAACAAGTAGGGAGTAAAGATCGTTTTAGACAAGACAATTTCCTAGCTCAAATGTTGTTCAAGAAATGAATTCATATATACTCCTCCCATACAATTTGTCCTTGACAAATAGAACGCCTTATATTTTTCCATTCGATCTACCATCCAATTCAATATGGCAATGAATTTTCTGTATGATAGGAGACAATTTAGATTGTATCGCATCTTGACTAACTTTTGAGTCAAGAAATTGTCTTGTCTAAAATGACCTTAATATTGTATGTGGTACCAGATTTGTATGTTTCATTAACACAAATAGTTTCCCAACAATCATAATCCGTATCCTAACAGTGGAATATTTTCAATTCTGCTGCAATCGTTAGTCGGGCTGATGGTTATACATCACAATTAACAAGTGATATCGACATTATTTCTAATGAGCAATATTACCACTTATGGATTTAATAAATAAAATAATGTTGCCACAAGTTTCCAAAACCCGACCACATTTCTAGAAAAGTTGCCACTGCTTATGATTGAGGAAGACACTCTCCCTTGTGCCCAACAATAAATTATTTGAAATAAATGTCAATTATTAATTATTCCGCTTGTTTTATACTTATTAAGAATTAGCTAATCAGCCCATCCAGTTAACTAATATTTAGAAGTACAGTAGATTTCGTTGTATTGGGGCATATTGGACCGCAATTAAGCGGCAATACCACACAACCGAAGTTAGAATTTTAATCACTTAGTGCAGTAATTCCATTGTTAGGGCATTATTAAAAAAGATACATATTTTTTTACCAAACAACATAAACAGTTGGTGCAGACTACTGCCCTCCCAAGCACAATCTTAAAGTTGAGGAATTCAAAACACTCCTGCAACGAGAGAGGTTTATTATAGGCGGTGACTACAATGCTAAACATGCAGACTGGGGATCAAGGCTGACAACAACAAATGGGGTAGTGAATTAAGAAAAGCTATTCGTACGACAGGATGCAACATACATTCGACAGAAAAGCCCACCTAACTGGCCAACAGACCCAAATAAAATCCCTGATACTATCTACCTAGACTCCGATCACTCAGCTGTCATCTTGACTCTGAGTGAACGAATCATCAAGAATGAAGCTCGCCCAATACATGCCAATAAAACCACTTAATGGGTGAGTTTCAAACTTGAACTTCAAAATTGAACTAATTTAAATGTTGCATTAAGGCCAAAGTGAGAATTAGAAAAAGAAGTGGAAAAGTTCACAAAGTTACTACAAACAGTAGCTTATAATAACACTAAGAAAATATCCCGCATCACTAAGAGGATAACATACTCAGTCGAAATCAGAGAATTTGTCAGAGAAAAAAGAGCGGCTCTACAAAGTGAAAACAAACTAGAAACCCAGCCGACAAGACGATTCTAAACAACAAAACCCATAAGCTGAAAAGAGAAATCAAGAAAATCAAAGAGGAATCTATTATTTTTCTATCTACAAAGCGTCGATACTAATGAAGAAGCCGATTATTCACTATGGAAGGCAACTAAGAAAATCAAACGACCTATAACATCAATTCCACCCATTAGAAAATATCGAGAACCGTGGGCTAGGAGTAACAAACAAAAGGCTGATATGTTTGCAGAGTGCCTAGCTACTATATTTACGGCAAATCAAGTACAGGAAGAGTTCGTTCTGAAAACAACATATAACCCTATATCAGAAGAAATCACCCACGTTACACCAAAAGAAATAGCAAAAGAAATAAGAACCAATCTGAATACAAAGAAAGCACCTGGCGTTGATCTTATAACCGTTGAAATCCTAACGCAATTACTAAGGAAAGGACTAGTCATGCTGGCCCACCTCTTTAATGTAGCCTTCCGCCTAAAACATGTACCTGATACTTGGAAAGTGACAGGTAATTAGCAACCAAAACCAGGAACGTCGCCAAACGACGTAAAATTATACAGGCCCATTTCATTGTTGCCAATTATATCGAAATTATTTGAAAAACATCTTCTTAAAAGAATGAAAACCGCATCACAGTCACTATAGAAAGAGCAAGTATGTTCAACAATCTTCCTAGACGTTTCTCAGGTATTTGATAAGGTAGTGCTTAAATTAAATAAAATGCTCCCAAATCAATTTGTCAAGATATTAACATCGTATATAACAAATAGATTATTCAGAATAAAACAAAGAGATGAATATTCTGAAATAAAGGAAATAAAAGCTGGTATGCCTCAGGGAAGTGTACAAGTGACATACCAATCATTCTTACCTTCATAAAAAGCGTGTCTTGTTGCCTGCCTGAGAATCAATTATAAATGTAATTCATAACTATAAGTTGTCTTATATTTTCATTCGTGGATAATATCAATTTTGCAATTATCAATGATGACCACTAGCCGTCTCCCTTATATCACACTTGATGTGACCGCTAGTGGTAAAACCAGTGGTAAAACCATTATTTCCTATACGGAGCAGAAAAACATCGTAGAAGAACATGCGATTTATGTTGCACCATTTGCCAGGGACAATTTTATTTTTATGCAAGATAACGCTTGACCCCACGTTGTTAAAGTGGTGCTGGACTATGGTCTTATTGTGATTATTCTATAGAGTATAGACTGGCTACCAGGAAAAACTTATACCAGATCCTTTGAATATTTGGGAATAGAACAAGTCATTCTTGGCAAATGTAAGATTATTCACCAGAAAAGTACTTCTTATAATTCTTACGATTTAATTTCATCTTCAAGGATTTTTATGGTTTTCAGTATTGCTGTTTTAAATGAATTTGCATTATGACATTTGACTCGTATATCTAGTATATCTAGTATATCTAGTATATCTAGTATATCTAGTATATCTAGTATATCTAGTATATCCAGTATATCTAGTATATCTAGTATATCTAGTATATCTAGTATATCTAGTATATCTAGTATATCTAGTATATCTAGTATATCTAGTATATCTAGTATATCTAGTATATCTAGTATATCTAGTATATCTAGTATATCTAGTATATCTAGTATATCTAGTATATCTAGTATATCTAGTATATCTAGTATATCTAGTATATCTAGTATATCTAGTATATCTAGTATATCTAGTATATCTAGTATATCTAGTATATCTAGTATATCTAGTATATATAGTATATCTAGTATATCTAGTATATCTAGTATATCTAGTATATCTAGTATATCTAGTATATTTAGTATATCTAGTATATCTAGTATATCTAGTATATCTAGTATATCTAGTATATCTAGTATATCTAGTATATCTAGTATATCTAGTATATCTAGTATATCTAGTATATCTAGTATATCTAGTATATCTAGTCATTTTCAAGAAATGCAAGACTTAATTTAAATTGATATGTGTTACGTTCCTTATAGGATTGCTCAATCATCTACGATTTCATTTACTTATTTTACAAGTCGACTTTTCATTCACTACCAATCATTACCTTATTTATTCCACTTTCACTCAGATTTCATACTTTTTCAATGGCATAGCAGCCGAAATACACTTTTTAAGCATTTCACTATTCCTTATTGAATGTACTTGGGATCGTGTATTATACACCGAGTATTTTAATTCACAAATAAAATTAAAATTATTAAAATCAAATCGCCTACTGATATCTTCGTTTTGTACTTCTGACATACAGTTCCTATAGTACTTTTTCTACTCTATGGGTATTCTTTAAATACACTCTTTATATAGTCTACAATCTTTAACCTCATCGAGAAACCCTTTCCCAACCCGGGTACTAGCGATTGTACCCGTCTTCATCTACTTCATAAGGAGCTTCTCAATTATTACCCTCTTATATTACATATATGTAGTTTCCTATCCTATGTTCTATAATTACCTTTCGGATATGTTAGACTTTTAATATTCTTTCGTGTTTATTCCTCTGTAATGTTTGCAATGAAGTTTGTTTCAATTATAAATAACAGTATTTATTCTCCTATCTGATATTTTTTACGTTTTAACCCTCAACTTTTTGTTGAGCCTCTTTCTATCAATATATACCTATTGCTTAGTAGATAGTAATACTTATAGCCTTATTCCATACCCATCATCTACCAATTCTTCATCTTCTAGTACCTTGATAATTCTACATAAAATGATATTTCCATAATTTAAAAGAGCAGCAGTAAACCAAATTTCCATACTCAAATTGTTAATATTTTGTAGATCGACTTTGACAGGAATGCGTATATAGTCGGAATGAGTGGTATCAGGAATCGCATCTCTGACTTGTTAATTTTAATGATTATATATATATATATATATATATATATATATATATATATTATATAATTATTTTTATATATAACCTTATTCGTTGCTTATAATACTTCATTAGGCATTACTACTAATTAACTACTGTTTTATTTTCATCTATAAACTTATAGGTTTACACTGCATGCATGGTATAAATTACGTTTGTACCATAAGGTCAAGTAATATTCAAATACTAATTTCAATTTAAAAACAAATAGGTTTGAAAAGATTTTTAAAAGTAAGTAAACTGAAAGTTATAATATTTACTTTTTCGTCCATTTTTACAGTTTCGTTTTGCGTAAGCCTCTAATCACCCATAAGTGCAGTTGTACATTATCACGTGTTGCGTAATAAATAATGATGTTTGCGGCTATTATCTTTATAAATTACACATTACGAAGATTTTATCTAACAGGCGGAAACTACGCATATTGAAATTATAGTAATTTTACTATGCTGTGCCGGCCGTAAAATGTGATTACTGTGAACTGTACTCTTTCTCTGCTTTATTTATTGGCAAACGTAATTACTTTAACACATTTCATATGGACGATAAAATTTTATCTATGTCGTTTTAGCGTTTCCTTTTATCTTGTATTATTTTATATTTTCACACATATTTGTACACTAAATAGGTGCATCTATAGATATGATTTATATATGAAACATTTTAAAATATAGATTATAAATAGACAATATTATCAAGTATAACTTTACTCTTTTCTAACATGATCCATATAGTTACTTTCTACATATAAAGAATTACATCTACTTTTGATGTTTTGAGCTTTTTATACTCAGAAAAGAATATACATAGATTACGCCCATAGTAGCATACATTATTGCTGTACATTGCCAATTTAAGCCATGCTAACAATAAATTAAGTTTTCTTTATAATATTGGATTGTTAAGGCGTCTACTTTGTGATAATTGATTTTAAAGGATAAATAAAATTATTTTTACTGTTTTTTTATCACACTTAAGTTATATTTTGCAACTAGTTTCGCCATTTTCGAGCTCCTCCGATGATTAAAGAAATTTGAAATATCATAATATAATATCATACATGAATGTTTAAAATCAGCAAAAGGCTGACATGAGAGAGGAAATTAGCTAAGGCAGAGGGGTTCTAGTGTGCGTACATAACGTTATGTAAATGTCGTTTTAGACAAAACAATTTCTTAGCTCAAAAGTTGTTCAAGAAATGAATTCATATATCCTCCTCCCATACAATTTGTCGTTGACAAATAGAACGCGTTAGATATTTCCATTCGATCTACCATCCAATTCAATATTTCAAATAATTTGCTGTATGATACGAGACAATTTAGATTGCCTCGCATCTTGACTAACATTTGAGTCAAGAAATTGTCTTGTCTAAAACGATCTTAAAGGGAATTTGTATTTTATTTTCATTTGTATATTTAATTTTATTGTTTTTGAATTCTGTACAGGAGAGATGTTTGAATTTGTGTGTTGGCTATGCCTAATAATCACCTTTTTTTAATATCATCTTGAAATATGTATAAATAATGAATACATGACCAATAGTCATCGGAGGAGCTCGAAAGTGGCTACAGTTTAGCCGAAACTAGTTGCAAAGTGTGGCTAAAGTGTATGATCAAAAGCCAAGGAAACATCATTTTATTTATCCCTTATAATTTTATTTATTGGTTTTTAATAATATATTGGCCGTGTTTATATGTATTATAAGTATGATTACATATTATATAATTCTCATTCACTTTCTATGTCACATAAAATTCCGCGCTAAAAAATGCCATAAATACAGAATCTTCAAACACTACACAATGGTTAAATTCAACCTAAATAAACAGGAATATTCCTAAGCATGAAATACAAACCATTTTTTAGGCGCTCCGAGGACACGCACCAATACGAGACGGGTCTACAGACGCTCGGTAGTGATAAACAGTGCAAATCCTGAAAATGATTTCACAACAAATGGAGTCAATCTCTGTCTATAAAAAGTGTTGTCTACAACTTCTGTGCAAATAATACATTTTTTATCAAAAAAATTGATAAACGTATGATCTAAAATATCTCCTTATAGAGATATCGAGATTTACGCCGTTTATTAATCAATTGGCCATGAGTAATTTTGAAATTGAAAGAAATTCCTTGATGGCCATGTTACAGAGCTTTTAAGTATATTTAAATCGCAATAAGTTAATTCTATCGGGTATGTAGTACTTATTTTATAAATTCCGAAATAAACATGAAAAGAAAAATGCCGATATCAAGTCAACGCCATTTATTTAATCAAGTATTTAGCCTTAAATTTAACTTCTGGCCGGAGGCTTTCCGGTTGGCTTTCTTCATAAAAAAGTTTTGCTTGTTATAGAAATCACTTTATCATCGTAAATTTTTAAATTTAATAATAATATCATCCAATATTTTTATTTTATCACATAATAAATAATAATCTCAATAAATCGGCACTGGAGCACTTAACAATTTGTGATATAAAGGATAATTTTTTTCAATTACGTAATTGCTCATGGCTTCCTAGATATATTTATTATTATTATGTAATTTATTATATAACCAATGTGTCGATATCTCCAGAAACCATTTCAAATTTTGGGCGGCACAATGAATACAAACATTAAATAATGAACCTATAAATAATAAATTTACTAATATACATCTGTATATCATTAATTTTGTTGAGAGATTTAATTAAATTTGTTAATAAACAAGTTCCTTCAATTTTATAATAATTAACTAAAATATTCATTGTTTCGGTATTATGTCAAATAAAAAAGGTATGACATGGATTTCTTGCAAAGTTTTTTAGCTCTTCCTCTATTCCTTCCGAGTTTCCTCTTATGTTTGATTAGGGTATTCATTATCCTTTTTCGTAGCCTTTTTTGCTCTACATTTTCCAGGCATGGTATTGAGATTTCTAGTAATTTTATAAATTTTTATTAGCGTTGATACTAGTCCGACGCCTATATCTCTAACCTGGAGGACTAAGAATATATTTTTCGATTTTTCATTGACTAGACTGATCGTCTATCTAGATTTGAGGAATAAATCCCTCCCTTCGGTGGATCATTCGATCTTTCGATCTGACCATTGAGACTCTTTTCTTCCTCTGCCCTTCGGATCGTTGCACGCTTTTCACCAAGTAACCCCACACAGGGGCCCTAAACGGGTACTATCAGCGGGTGCTAGCTGTACCTAGGTTTTTTTACTGAGGTTGTTATTCCTACTACCCCTTCTTACTTATACGGGCTTGGGATCCTAGTTGCCTTATTATACTTACTTGTATATGTGCAAGGTCATAAGTTGAGGACAAAAATGAAATTTCATATTAGCTTGTTAAGGAACCGCGTACGGAAAAAGTCATCGTATCTTCTGTTTGGAATAGAAACCTGTATATGATATTTAAAGTATATCCTCCAGTTATGAATCACACAGTATTACATTCAGTACTCATTATCTCGCAGTTTTATAAGGTTTATGCTGAAATAATCCCTCTCTGGGATTAACACTTTGACGTAGTGAGAGGGCTCAGTAGTTTCAATGATCCTGAGAGCAATTGCCAGCTGGAGCAAATGTTCCTGGTAGGGTCACCCTTGCTGGTAAGGACGATAGTGAGAAGCGAAGCTAAGATGAATCCACAACAGCAGCGTCTGACCCAGACTTGGCTGCTAAATCTGAGCACCCTCATGCCCTTGGTGCGACCAAAGACACCAGAAGGCGAATGAACCGATGACAAGACATAGGAAACATATAGGGCATCTTTTTGTCCTGGAACCGAGAAAGCAGCCCTAAAGGCGGATGAACCGAGAAAACGGCGTAAGGATGCAGAAGGCAACGGGAAACCACAGCATCATTCCTCCCTAGTAGAATCATCATGACTACGCGGAATGCTAAATATTCCGGAGTCAAAAGTACCCCATTCGGATTCGGGGGACGGTCTTGAACAATGTTGTGAAGAGAGATACAGCGATAACGATTGCGACATGAAATGTAAGAAGTTTATATCAGATGACCAAAGCAGAATGCGCCTCCAAGGACTGTAAGAGACTAAATATAGACATTCTAGGTATCAGATCGTTGGATAGGAAATGGAAAATACACCAAATATACTATGCAGGGAATACTGAACCCAATCACTAGAAAGGCGTTGGATTTATGGTGACCAATTGACTTAACGGTTCGTAATTTCGTTGCTCAATCGGATCGGGTTACACTTTTACAGCTGAATTGAACTGGAGTGAACGTCAACTTTATCCAGGTGTATGCTCCGGCAGATAACTAAGAAGAGCTTGAGAGCTTCTATAACGACATCAAAGCAATGATGACTATTACGAAACCAAGTGACATGAGAGTGGGGATAGGACAGAGAAATGACAAAGGAGAACGATTAGTACGACAAGAAGAAGGTTTTATAATTACCGTGGACAGCACCCAGGGACGACCCAGACTCAATCATTAGAAACCAAATTGACTATTTGTTAATCAGAGATTCAGAAACGCCTTGAAATCTTACACGTTGACTGGGGCTGTTGTAGAATTCGATCACAATCTCCTAATTGGAGCAATGCACACCAGATTAAAGAAAGTACTAAAAAGGAAAAGAAGAATAAGCATAGACTCCAGAAAAGCTAAGGATCCTATTGTCAAGCAGGCAGTGCTGCGTGAGCTGGCTGAAGGATTTAGGAATGTATATAACTGCACAGACATTACGCAAACGTGGAACAGTGTGAAAAAAGTCTGAAACCAGGCCAGCTAAAAACATCTAAAAGCTACTAAGAAAATACACAAAGAATTCATAACGGAAGAAATATTAAAACTAATGGAAGAAATGGAAGAAAGCTATGGAAGGCAACAGACAGTGCCAAGTGCACCATGTAATACAAAGAAAAAATACAGAATCCAAACAAAAATTAGAACAAGATGCATGTCGGGAAATTGAAGAACTCCAAGCATGTCACGTTTAATCTCTATAAAAAGATGAAAGAAACCGTCGCAATAACGAGAGGCCGGTTAGTAACATAGCTAATGGTCAGGGAGGGTAATTTAGCTGCAAATACGGAGGAAAGGGCACGAATATGAACAGAATCTGTACAAAGACTCTACTATGATGACGAACGATAGGTTGAGTATGGTATGGAAGAAGTCAACAATGGTCCAGAAATTCTGCCAGAAGAAACTATATACGCGATAAAACAACTCAACAATGGGAAAGCACCAGGGCCTGACAACATCCATAGCGAATTGCTAAAGCTTGTAGAGGACGAAGGCATTGACACTCTTACAAAGGTATTTAATAGAATATACGAAAGTGGTGAAATTCCCAATGACTGGCTCAAGTACTATTTTATTATCCTGCCTAAGAAACCAAATACGAAAAGATGTGAAGAACATAGAACCATTAGTTTACTAAGCCATGTCTTAAAGGCTTTTCTAAAAATTGTACTTACCGTATTTATCGACAGTGTGACAAACATATATCCGCCCAGTAATTTTGGATTTAGAAACGGTTTCGGAACCCACGACGCACTCTTTGGTATACAGGTACTTGTACCACGATACATGGATATGAACCAGGATGTACAGGCATGCTTCATAGATTACGAAAAGGCTTTTGATCGCGTACGACATGATAAGCTCATAGAAATCCTGAAACAAATGGTGAGTTGACGACCGAAATATCCGTATCATTGAAAATTTGTATTGGCAAAAAACAGCAACAGTCAGTTGAAGACTAACGATATACCAGTCAAACGCGGATTAAGACAAGGATGCGTACTTGAACCAACTCTGTTATACCTGGGGTATGTTGATGAAACCGTCCTTTGGGAATTAACAAACGAAGACCTGCAGAAAATGCTAAACCGATGTGGCCAGTAGAGACGCTGGAATTACCATAAACATTAAGAAAACGAAAATGCTAGTCATAATCAAAAGAAGTAAAATTCCCGCACAATTAATGTTAAACGGCAAAATAATCGAGAAAGATGGGGAATGTGGCAGGAAATTCGCTGCCGCATTGAACAAGCCAGATCCAAGAAGCCAAATAAATAATAAGAACTAAATGTTGGTCCGTAAACGAAATTTGGGGGGCCATAATCGGTCCAAAATAATTCTTATTTCTACTGATTTCTCCTGTTTTATAGCGGATATTATTTATTACTTTATGTTAACATATATATACCCATCTTTATTTACACCAAACTTAACGAGCAACGAGATATATAAAAGCAGAAGAGCTGCAACATAACCTAGACGAGTTTGCGAAGTAACTGGATAAAATAAACATGAAAATAAATATAGAAAAAAACAAGAAAACATCATAATTTATAGGGAAGAGAAAAAAATATACAATAAACATTAAGGGAATTGACATTCTTCGGAAGGAAATAAATAACGAAAGAAACAAAAACAGAAATAGTGAACAAAAGTTATACGACCGAAAATTACATACCGCAGTAGATCATGAACAATGACCAAAAACACAAATCCAAAATCAACGTAATTGAAATGAGATTTTTAAGGAAATTTGAGAGTAAGACGAAAAGAGATAGTATAAGGAAGTAAAAGAAAAAATAGCCAATTGATGTGGTTTGGACATGTGTGCCGGATGAATGAGGAAATATTGACAATAATAGGTTATGAAACCAGAGTACAACGGAATAACTACAGGTATTTGTTTGTACTCTTATTGTCAATCGTCCCTCATTCCCCGTAGGGGAAGACCAAGAAAAACATAAAAAGATATTATACGAGAAGAAGTAGAAAGAAATGATATACCATGGAAAGAAATAAAACAACTAACACAGAATAATGAAAAATGGAAAGCAAAATACAAATACAAAGGATATAGCCTATAATAAATAAATAATCAGGAAATTGCAGTTTTGACATAAAGTACTAGAGGCTTTTTCCAAATAAATATACTTTATTGCAGTGTTTCTCAATCTTCTTGGTCCGCGACACCCTTTTGCACATACACCAATTTCAAAGGACCCCCTAAATAATGGGTATGCGTAGAAAACATTCCGAATCATCAATTTTTAACAACATCATAACGCTCGGAACATTGTAATTCCGATCCACAAATCATGTTGTGTTATTTACAGGGTAATATATATTTACCTCGCCGTATCATTTAAAAGCCATTGTAACTCAAACCAAACATAAACTATCTATTGTAATAATTGCAATCACACAAATAAACTCACAGCTAATTATTTTCTATTTGAAGATTCTAAACCTATTTAAAAGCGTTATGCAATCCCAATATTTATTTTACGCCTTGGCAAACATATACAATGAGGCGGTTCGTTGTGTTGAAGATGATAAAAAATCTGTGGCCATAACATGAGCTAATAGTGTAAACCAAAGGCTGTGGGTAATTGTTCATTGCGAGCGTATCCTTGCTTACTTTTTAACGCGACATGCGCTTGCGTTCATTAGAAAATTAGGACAAGGCTATCGAATCTGACGCATCAGTTGTTACGATTTAATGTTTGTATTATTATCGAGCGCTGTTGGTGAATACAATCAATAATATGCTGTTGATTGTAATTCTATAATGTTTAATTTCAGTGACAGAATGTTGTCTGTTTGATGAATTAGGAAAATATATGGTTCTAAGGAATTATATTTATAAATGTTTATCAAATAGCGTGGCCATTCGTCCCGGATTTCTCTGATCCAGCTCTGCGTCTCGCATAGGTACGCATCCCGTAAAATTTCTATTATCAAAACAAATTAAATTTCTAAAGTATTTCTAAGTACGGATCGTATTATTTTCGGAGATTTGCATTAGCGGTATAAAACGTAAACATTGAAAATCTTCAACAACAATGGAACAATGAAGAAACACCCGATAAGCGTTGGATTCAAATTTTTAATTAAATCAACACAAGCAACTCACAAAAGTTGTTTACTTAATCGCATCGGTGACTCCCGAACAATTGTTTTCTATTATAAATAATTTGAAGATAGCAGATAAATCGCAATTGAACGTCAATACTGTAAAAGTAAAGTAATGGCTAGAACAAAGTGTAATTGCGAGTTCAGAACTACGAAGAATTCAAGCAAAAATTATAAAATCGCGATATAATTCTTACAAAGGTTCATTCCAATACTCTCAATTGTATTTATATTAGTTTTATTATGTATATATTTTTCCATAATTACTACAATAGGGTCTATACATTATTTATTATTATTTTCATTATTTACAACACAGGTACATTGTATTTTTATTACAATAATTGTGTCTATATAATAATAACATGTTAAAAAGGGTTATCAATCGTAGACTACTATTATTTCATTTATATTATAACAATGCAATTCATAATTTAAAATAAAATCACAGACCATTCATAGGTCATTAATAATTGTGTTTCAATACATTATTCAATATATATTCCATTTTAATATGTAAATAAACATTCTATGTATGCCCATGGCATGCGTACATCGTTTCAAAAACCCTATTAAATTGTGCACAAGTATAATTCTTTTATCTGTAATTTATCAAATCATCATAGCGGTGCCTCAATATGGTTAATTTGGTATAATTTAATTAAGTTGATAGTAGTAATCAATTATTGCGAGAACGGAAATGATGAAGTGAAACACGACGTTATTACCCGTACAGTCATCTCAAAATCATATCCCACCCAAAGCAAATGTTATATCAATATCTCAATCCGCATTCTCCTTGGTTACGTTCGCACAATAACTGCCGCAGGAAAAACAGCAGGACGCGCGGGGAGGAGGGGTAGTCGCAGAGACGTAATCTTCCCGGAATGAGACCTTGAGTTGTGTTCCGGCTGCAACAGCTGCCTTCCCGCCAAAAGCAGCCTGCCCGATTGGCTGTCAGCTGCCGGGTTTTTATAAATATGCAACAAAACGTTCTAAGATATTACATCGGCTAGCAAGTGGCTTGGTTGGGTACTTCTAATATTATATCGAGACGCGGCCCTATTATTCAAGCTGGATAAAATACTTACTGTTAGGTGTTCCATAATTATCAGTTCCTCTTATCCCGTTAATATGATAGCCAATTAATGCGCATAAATGTGTAATAAACATACCCGCTTAAATCAGAGGTTAATTGAAACGCGGCGCCTCGTTTTCTTATAGCGGTTTAAACCAGGACGCATCTTCCATTTCCTGCTATAGTATAGCAGTACTAAACATTCACATCATTTAAAATAATTCACATAAAATGGACCATTTAAATTATATAATTCATCAAATTTAATGCTATATGAACGTAAACTTCCGGTTTTATAGCTTTGATTAATAATTTAATTAATTCAGAAACAACGCAACAGACACACTTATCATATACGGAAATGAATACAAACAGAAGGAAGACATTTTTATCATTTTTGTTGTTGATATTTTTTTATGGGGAAAAAAGAAATTTAAAAATGTTCAAAATCCTGGGATACTATTATACGTAAGGTAAGTGTACGTTTATAAAAGGTGTCCCAAAATTAACGCAAGATATGAATTACATAGAAAACACAGTTTAAAGTCTTTAGATTGTTATTTTTTTTTATTAAATCATAAAGTACATCGGATAGGGTTATTTATGGAACAACACATCGAACAAATGGCCTCCGTGGCTTTGCTTTTTAATTCAAAATCCATGTTTATTACTTTCTCCATATTTATAGAAATCTGTCATACGTATTGATACGTATATTATTTCTTGCAAACTAGGTAATGTACATGTATTTTATAGATTCATCATTGATCATTGTAGACCATAAAATTAAGGTACAGTTGCTTGAAAATTAAACAAAATTACTCATTTACACTTAACTACTACTTATTTATTTTATTACTAGAAACTATTTATTGTGTATTCAGTTCCTGGCAAGTACAATTACAACTGTTTGTAAAAATAGTTAATATACACCACAAAAGTCATTTTATTCTACTTTTAAGCACCTCTACATGTAGGTGATTTTTTAAATTGTTAAATCGTATTAGTACAACAGTATTGCTCGTCAGCTTTTGATAAAACAATCGGATAATAGCCACAGAAAAATTAGTTGTAAAATATTCAGATCACATTTTTTTGACCGGTAAAATAAGTCGTGGATAACAAAATTTGAACTAGACACAACAAGCAGTAAACAACACAAACCAACAATTTTGTAAGTCTAGTCCCGCCTCCCGATTTGTAGTTAAATTGTCCGACAGAACTATTATTTGCAACAAATCCCCAGTTATTGAGCAGAAATAACTTCCTTATATCATTCGAAGTTGCATAACTATAGTTAATAATCAACAGGGTGTACTAGATAAATAATTTATTGTTTCGGTTTCCGGTTTAGGTTTATTGGGACACATCAGGGCAGACATATTTTTAAACAATTAAGCGGCTGTTCGGCAAATCCGAAGTCTCCATCATATGTCAAAGTCATTTGATAATGCATTAAATTATATTATTAAATATTGTATTAAAAAAGAAAAATATTTGCTTGTACATAATTTTTAGGGTCGAAGTTCTTTTTACCAACAATTTGACAATTAAGTAAGAAATGTCAGCAAATGAACAGCTTCTCATTATGGGTGACCCAATTCCAGAATAGCTCATTGCATGCTTTTCTGCGACTACTGCTAATCTATTGTGCGTTACTCTAATTCTACTTTTCGTATGATAGGCTTCCTCTTCAGCTTCGAGGTCGTTTACCCTTGACCCTTGCCCTCGCACTTTTCCACTTTTGGATTAGTTGCCTGTTGTAGTCTCTTGTGAGCCCGCATGTTGATTCTGGTTTTAAGAAGCGAGTCTTATCCCCGCTTTTGGCGAGTGCGCCAGCAACTTAGTTTCCTTGAATGCCGTCGTGTCGAGGTACCCACATCAGAGTGAGTCTGTACCCTTTCCCTAGTTGCTTCAGGGTTTGTTTACAGTTCCAGATCATTTATGTCTGATACTTTTTTTCGACGTGCTACAAAAGCTTCATATGCCCGTGAAGAGGTATTTGCCGCCCTAGCCCTAGTCTGAACGTACTAAGTAGAATGGGAGCAGATTTAACATCACTTCCATTGCTACGATGCGCATTTATCCTGTAGCGCCTAAACATGCCAGCCTTTGAAACTGTTGCAGCCTAGTTTGGGTTTTTCTTTCTTTGTTTTGTACGACCAAACAAGTGTTCCATATTTGACAATGGGTCAACCGTCAGGTACGTCCATAGTACCCAGTTCTTGCCGTAGAGTGCGGCATATGCTGTTCGCCTTGCACGATTTTTTCGCAAATATTGGTTCCAATTAAGCTTCCTTCTTGGTGTGAATTAACCCATCACTGTTTTGCTTCGGCGGACGCTAAGACCCTTCCTCTTGCTCAGTAGCTGATGGCATTTATTACACATTTTGCAAGGTTAATAATAGTGCTATCAAATTTACTCCTTATTAGGACAGCAATATCATCCATATATCCCACCCTATAAACCCGCTTTCCGTTAGTTGGTTGGGAAGGTCGTCAATGACGAGGCACTATAGCAGGGCTGATAATACCCCACCATTAGGACATCCTTTCTTCGCGGACGTTGTTGGTGATGCTCCCCCCAATCTTGTGGTTATTTTCGGTTTTTTCGGTCTTATATCCACTCTATGGTAAGATCGTCAATTCCTTTCCTAGCGGCTGCTTTCCTTATGGCCAAGTGGGTTGAGATTTCCAAAGTAATTACAAAACAATTTCAAACAATGTTGGTTGGCATGTTGGACATCCACTGTCGACTTGCCGGGTTGATAAGCATACTGGTGCTTATGGAGTGATTTTCTTTTCAGTGGGCCATACCGTATGTGATTGTTCACAGTTTTTCCATGGTTTTGAGGAGGAAGGAGGTGAATCTGATGTAGCGATATAACTTTGCCATCTAAGGGGGTTCCGGCCCGCCTTATTTATGATATCGCGTTGGACTCCTTCCATTCCGTTGGTTGCTAGCCGATAACTGGCCTTAAAAATCTCTACCATGCATGTGATGATCATGTCGATGCAGCATTACGGGCAAGATACCATCCGGTCCTAGCTGTAGCCTGTAGGGTTTGAAGCTATTTACAGCCCATACCACTCTGTATCCGGTAAATATTCTACCGGCCATCTTTTTGTTGGAACTGGTGGGACAGGTTCTCGATGTGCCATTTTTACCAGTATTCACTATTCTTGATCCCGGAAAGTGTGTTTATAGCAAAACATCTGGACTTTCCTCAGAGTCTTTGCTATATCTGCCACTAGGTCTATTGCAGCCCTATTTGATTTGAGTGGTCCTTCGTAAATACCGCATGTAGTCTTGCAGTTGGGGATATATTGTCAATCCCTTAACAGAAGTTACTCTTTTCGTTTTTCACTTAGACCTACTCAGTTATTTGTTCCATTCGTCCAGTGCGGTCTTGTAAGCGTTCGAATCTTTCCTTCAGGCACTATTAAAGGATTCAACCTCTTATCTCGAGAGAGATCTCGTTTTTCGTGTGAACAGCTGGTCTCTAGGGCTTGTCTCATATTTCCCTTGAGAACAAATGTTGTCGCCTGTAGCTCGTCCGTGTTGTTTATAGTGTGGTCGAGATCCTCGGTGTCTGATTTGGTAGATTGCTTGTAAAGTTTCAATGCAGTTATCCTCGGATGTCTATATTCCACTGCACTTGCTAACGTATCGCCCAGGTTGAAAACTTTTGATGATCCGATAGTGGTAGCTCGTCAGATCCGCGCCAACTTTGAATTGCAACCCCCGTAAATGTATCAGCTAGAGTCAGATCAAGAACCTGTCTTCTGAGGCATTTGTAAACGTGGGTTATTCCCCTGTTAATAACCTTATTAGTACATAGGTATTCAATGAACTCTTACTTCGATTGTTGTCGTCCGTGCTGGCCCACACCGTATGGGGCGTGTTGGCATCGAAGCATATGATGTAGTTACCCTTCCTGTACCATTGACTGAGGCGCGTTTCTTCATGGGGGGGGGGGGGGTGGTTTTTATCCCTTGGAAAGTACGCCGAGGCCATGATAAAATACCTCTTCCCCGCCTTTATTGGAATCTCCACGGCTACCACTGCCTGGTATCCTGTAGTCAATTATGGAGCAGGTAAAAATTGTATGTCTTTTCTGAGCATTAAGGCTTTGGGACAGTTCATATCGTACACCAATTTACAGACGTCGGTTGCTAGACCCTGTTGATCCAAGCCTATTGCAGAAGGCCTATACCAACCTGTTCTCCTTTGAAGCTCCAGTGTAGGGCACTAGATACTGCTTTTGAATGATGGAGGTTTATTTAGTTGCACCTTATCACTATTTTACTTTATATTTGTTGCCAAGGTCCTTAAACTAGTCAAATGGTGAAGACAACAACGAAAAGCCTAGAATGCACACAGCAGGAATTTTCTGAAACGCAAACCCTAAGAAGACTCCTTCATGTCAACATCAGCCGAAAACCAATAGGAGGTTGGAATCTACAACCTAATGTCCAAATTATAAGGAAGAAGAAAAATGCATAGTAACAACCGGGTTAAATACGTAAAAAATAAAACAAAAATTCTTCTCCTCGGTCTTGATCTATCCGCCAACCGGATATAGGCCCATTCCATAAGCCCTTATGTATTCTAGTCTTATAGCAATTGGAACTATCGTTTTCCAACCACCTTCCTCACACCCTCAAGCCACTCTTTCTGTGCTATACCAATTATTCTGTTTTTTTTTTTTTGCTTGATTTTCATAGTCCATGTGTGTGCATGTCTTGTGACATAGCTTCCCCAGATTCTTTTAGTCTTGTCGCCTATTCTATAACATCGAACATTCTTGTTTTTTGCCTTATTTCGAATTGGATTTCTCGTGTTAACATCTAGTATAGAAGAATGGTAATTCTATTATCCTTTGGTATGTTCTTAGTTAATTAATTAATAGTTTTCTGATATATAGTCATGATTTTTATCACATATGATACTAAAGCCTACTGCATATGACGGTAGACTTACTTCTTAAACTCTGTTGGGAAATATGTGTTCTTAAAAATATATTTCAGGTTCCCATAAGGTGATTTATTTTATGTCCCGAGGTATTTCAGTAGATTCGTATACCTGATTCACTTCGGTATTTGTTTAGGCTTTCCAGGGCGGCCCATGTCTCTACTCGATTTCGAATGCCTTGTGATAGGGCAAATTGTAAAGTAAACAACTCTTCTTATATGTGTTTAAAGGTATTTTTAAAGGTATGTACTATTTGGGGCTGTTGAGCAACAGCCCAATCAGGTTTGGTTTTCAATAAAGATATTTAAGTTAAAGGTAAAGTGTGTTTCTTGCGTTGCCGCGAAGCAGTTACTAGGTGGAAATACTGTATTTTGTTTTAGTTTTTCCATTTTTGTTCAATTTAGGATTGTATTTTTGTATATGATATTGGAAAATCCCGCCCGCAAGCCCGCCTGCTCTACCGGTTAGTAAAATATTAATAGATAAGCTGTAATTTTTTGTTAGTAGTATGAAAATGCGAGCAAGTAACAAGCTAATCGGTATTCCTTCCTCGAGGTACTTATTCATCGTTATTAAAAATTCACCAATTTGCGATTTTCGCGTGTCTGAGATTTTTCATGAGCTTTAGTGTTATTTAGTAGATTCATCTCATTTATTTCAGGGATTTCATTTGAGCCGACATTAAAGATATGTTTTGGTCTATTTAAGTGTATGTCATACGTTTTATTATAGAATCTATTGCACGCATAATTTGTGTTTTGGCAGTTACTACTCTATTTTGAATTCTGTAGATCTTCCCTCGTCCTTTTGATAGCTTGCTATGTAGTACTTTCATTTTTATATTGTCTTCCATTGTGTTTTGGATCATTTTTGTGTTGCGTTTTCTTAGGTGCTTTCGAATGTGTTTGGTAATGATTTTGTGTACTAGCTTATATGCTTGTATGCCTGGTTGTGTATCTAAATTATGAATGCTATTGTTTGTGGACTTAATGTATGTTCACTTCTTTTGTTACGCATGTATATCCTCTACGTCGTTATTTGGATGCTTGATGTGATTTTCGTTAGTTGAGTTGTTGGTGTTCCAGGTTTTGGACCCAATTTGCCTTTGATATTTTGTTTGAACTTCTCTTTGTCTTCACTTAACTGTTGTGTTGTTGGGTAAAAGTTCCTTTTATTTACGAGTTTCTTTCCGCTTCTATTACGATGTTTACTAAGAAGGTTTCTCGTACTATCTTGTCGAACTCCAAGAAAGTCAATCGGAAAAAGAGGACAATTCGAACAACCCCGTTTAAATGCATATGCAAATTCACGCAAAGCGCATTTTATACTTAACTCTGAGAAATGCAACAAGAGAATGGTGGCAAGATACAGGTGTATTAGCAAAGAACGGGAAAGAAAATGGTGGATGTCGCATAACCATAGAAAATGTATGCACTGTAAGGAGCACAAATAATCTGGGTCATGTCGATCAGGAATTCGTCCAATTAACACACAACTTACATTCACATAAGTCCGGAGCCAACTAAATATAGCCAAGTCATGCGGTCTACGTGACTTCATATAGACCAACAGTTTTATGAGCATCGAGCAAAAATAAAGATCTATAAAACATGTGTTATACCTATAATAACATACACTGCCAAAACATGAGCGAAGAGCAAAAAACTCAAGAAAGTTGCCTACTATAAGAAGCATAAAAATTCTTGGTGTATGAATGTGGCAAGATTGAGTGGAGTACGGTACCGTAAATTTGGGGAGTGTATCTGGAAGAGAAAGGAGCAAGAAAAGTGTTCAATATGCTATCTGGAGATAAAAACATACAAAGAGATCAGTATTTCGTTTGTGCGATATAATTTGTTCTGAGGCTGTGAAAATGGAAGTGGTGTAAGTCACTTTTGAATTGTTCTGAAAAGGAGAAGATTTTGCGTTTGGTATTTATGTAAATCAGGATACGCTGTTACATTTGTATTTATAAATAAATTGATTTCAAGTCTGTAACTGCGCACGTCAATTTACATAAATAAGAAACTCAAAATATTTTCCTTTTCAAAATAATTCAAATGTGACTTACACCACCTTCATTCTCACAGGCTCATATAATGTAAATATTATGTTTTCGTTCTTTAAGACTATATATTTTGTATTAATTTGATGTAATTTGAGGATGTCAATATAGTTGAAATTATATAATCGTCGATAGTGTATCATCATTTTGTCCTAGTTCATATTTTCTTATGTCGTTCAGATCACCTTCTTCACATTTACCAATGTTGTTGTCGTTGCGTTTTTCGGATCCGTTGTCTTTGGAGTTGCTTGTTGGTGCATACATTTGAAATACTGACATGGTGTATTTGACGCATCGTCCTGTATCGTGATTAGCAGGGTAGTGGTCATATTTTGGTTGATGGGGAGGGCTGCCGCCTCTATGCAAATTCATCTCATAGTGACTTTGCACTGTGAAAAACTAAAGATTGACCTCATCATCGGATGTGATGCCAATGCTCACCATGTGGTGTGGGGCAGCAGCAACATCAACAGCAGAGGAAAGGCTCTAATTGAGTACTTAACCAGTACAAAAATAGAGATATTAAACAGAGGGTGCGAACCAACGTTCGTAACACAAAAACGAGCCGAGGTGATAGACATCAGTCTGACACTGGGCAATATCTCAAGCAAAATAAAAAACTGGCACGTATCAAGTCAGGTATCCATGTCCGATCACCGACTGATACGCTACGACCTAGATTTCGTACCACGTGAACTACCGTCCTACAGAAATCCACAAAAAACTAATAAACAACTATTTTGCAGATACCTATCGGATAGGATGGAGTATCAAGCAGTAGACAAAATTCCAGAATCAGTGGACGACTTGGAGGCCTGTGTGAAACACCTCCAAAAATCACTGATTTCATCATATGAGGACTCCTGTCCCATAAGAAAGGCGGGCTTGAGAGCCTCTGCACCTCCTTGGTGGAGTGCAGAGATCAACTGTCTCCGATCTAAGGCCAGGAAAACTTTCAACAAGGCCAAAAATAGAAATGATATTGTTCTATGGGAAGCTTTTAGGGAAGCCCGTAGACAATTCAAAAGTGAAGTCAGGAAGCGACAAAGAAATACATGGAGAGCCTACTGCAATGGCATCGAATCCACAGCAGCAGCTGCTCGTCTGAAGAGAGTAATCTCAAAAGACCCTGTACAACAACTTAACTCGCTAAAACGGGAGGATGGCACCTTCACGGTAACACCCTCCCAAACTATCGAGGTACTTCTAGACACCCACTTTCCTGGCAACCAACCTAGAGGTCTCAACTTGGCAACTGATCCTCATCTACCTGATGAGGAAGATTGGCTGCAAGCTGACCAAATGATAAGTATAACTAAAATAGAATGGGCAATATCAAGCTTTTCATCTTTTAAGTCCCCAGGACTAGATGGAATATTCCCAGCACTACTACAATGGGGGTTAACCTACATTATAAACACATTGGTGTACATATTTAAAGGTTGCATTGCTTTTAGGTACATACCCAATACATGGAGAGAGGTGAAAGTGACCTTTATACCCAAACCAGGCAAAGTAGATTACACACTTGCCAAGTCATTCAGGCCCATCAGCCTAACCTCATTTCTATTGAAGACGCTGGAAAGGCTCTGTGATCGTGAAATCAGGGACGGGCCGCTGAGAACGTACCCCATACATCCGAAACAGCATGCCTACCGACCAGGACGCTCAACAGAATCAGCCCTTCATCTGGTGACCTCAAAGATAGAGGAAACACTAGAGCATAAAGGTTCGTTGCTTGCCACCTTCATTGATATTGAAGGTGCTTTCGACAAAACAACATTTAAGAGTATCGATAATGCTCTAACATCTCACGGGATTCACCCCACTATTAGGGGCTGGATAAAAAATATGCTTGGTCTAAGAACAACCCAAGTAACACTAGATGACGTAACATCAAAAAAAGTTGCAGGAAGAGGCTGTCCTCAAGGTGGAGTCCTCTCACCCCTTTTATGGGACCTTGTAGTAGATAGCCTCCTCCTGGAATTAAACAACTCAGGATACTATGCCGTTGGCTATGCTGACGACATAGTGATCATGATAAATGGCAGTTTTGAAGGTGTACTCTGTAATCTCATGCAGAGTGCCCTACAGATTGTTGAGAACTGGTGCAATAACCACTCGCTAACAGTTAACCCAAAAAAGACAGAGCTGATATTGTTTACGAGGAAGAGGAAACTCGAACTCATGAACATGCCAACTCTTTTTAAGGTCCCTCTGACTCTCACAGATAAAGTAAAATATCTAGGATTAATCATGGATACAAAACTGAACTGGAATGAGCATATAACATCCAAGCTGCAAAAAGCTTGCATCTCATTCTGGCAATGCCGCAGGGCGGTTGGTAAAACATGGGGTCTGTCTCCCAAGATCACCCAATGGATATATACCGCGATCATTAGACCAACTATCGCATATGGTGCAATAGTCTGGTGGTCGAAAACCAAACAAGTTACAACAATCTCAAAGCTATCACACATCCAGCGGATGGCGTGTCTTGCCATCACCGGCGCTATGAGAACAACGCCCACAGCAGCTCTTGAAGCACTGTTATGTCTACAACCACTCGACCTTCTAATAAGGGAGACTGCAGTAAAAACAGCATTAAGGCTATCTTCACTCAACCTGTGGCATGATAAAGGTAGAATCATTGGACACAGGAGCATACTGAGTGAAGCTATCAAACTAGACCCCCGCATAGAAGGTAAGTGCGACAGAATTCTACCCAAATACAGTTTTGTCAAACACTTTCAGACCATCATCACAATGGATGGTACCCCACAAGGCGCCAACATAACCATGTATACTGATGGATCCAAAACTAAGACGAGAGCTGGCTATGGAATTTTCTCACCAGAACTCGATCTCAAGATAAGTGCACCACTTGGAAGACTCACGACAGTCTTCCAAGCGGAATTAACAGGAATACTAAAATGTGTTCAAATTTTAGCTGAACGGAATATTAAGGATAAACATATCCAAATACTCACCGACAGCAAAGCAGCTCTAAATGCACTAAATGCCAACACATTTGTGTCGAAAGAGTTATATTCATGTCTACACAGCCTGGAGGAGCTAGCTAAATATAACAGACTAGAACTCTGCTGGATAAAAGGACATAGTGGCATCAAGGGGAACGAAATAGCAGATGAACTTGCCAGGAAGGGATCCTCACATCCTCTAATAACCCAAGAGGATGAAATACTTTCCGCAGGTACTCTGAAAAAAATAATAGAGCATAGGACACATGCTCTACACAAGGTAAGATGGCGAGAAACGCCGGGCTGCAAACAATCAAAGGTTGCAATCAGGCAGCCTTGTAAAATTGCACGGCCCGCCTTAACTTATCTAGAACCAGTCTGAAATTATTGACTAACATCCTAACCGGCCACTGCCGGCTAAACAAACACCTACACACGATGGGCCTGGTGAACAGCCCGTTATGTAGAGGGTGTAATGAAGAACTAGAAACAGCAGAGCATGTAATATGCCTCTGCCCAGCTCTAGTAAACACCAGGCATCAAATACTAGGGGAGTGCTGGCCTAGTATGGTCAGCATTGGCAGCTCCTCACCCGCCAGGGTTTTGCGGCTTGCACGCAAAATTGACTGGTGGGACGAGTGAGCAGCCTATAAAGGGAGGTTTCACAATGGGCCCATTTTGAGGCCTAAGTGTCTGTAGCTATGCTACCCTCCAGCCAACTATCCAACTATCCAGAACTATCCAGACTTTGCACTTTCCGGCCTTGTCTCATTGATGCTACTGTTCCATTTTATATATTTTTGTTTTTGTTCACTCTTGGTGTTCTTATAGTATAATTGTTCTTATATCATGTTTTATTTCTGTTCGAATTTTGGCCACCCCCAGAAACTTTCAGGGGGACTGACGAAGGGTTTGTGAGAGTTTTTATACTGGCTCTACTATCCTGGGATATTTTAGTTCTGTAACTCGACATTTACATAGATTGTTTTGAAGGAATTGGAAATACATCGCAAAGCAACATAATTTTATATAATTTTGAAAGGTATTACATTTTTTTAAATGTCAAATTCGACAACACCGGCATTCTGCTATACAACTTGGTGATGTGATACACAGAGATATTTTAGAAAAAGTGCGTACAGTCATGTAACGAAACACCGTAACGTAACTGACACGTAACAACCGTGGACGCAATACTGTAACATGGCCACATTGGAGCGCCAAGTCCGTAACAGAGTAGCATTAATTCGAGATATAAATATATATATATATATATATATATATATATATATATATTGCATTGATTAATTATGTGATTTTCCATTGCTGCTCAAAGGTAATCGTAACCTTTCGCGCAACTAGATTTTTTTTCGCGGCGGTGTTACGTTATGATAATATGTTGTAAATATACCTTGAAATATTCATGCATTCAAGTATTTCTTCATCCATAAGGTTTTTTGTGGCTTATGATAATATCAGATATCAGATAATTTATTTGAATTGTTACTGGTGAGTGGCGACTTTGATAATGAGCACCAACATACATATCATTTTGGAAACTAGTTAAATTATATAATGTATCCTTTCAAAGTAGCTTTCCACTCCATGCCTTTATCATACACCCCAGTTTCCTAAAATCAATAAAATTTACATTAAACCTGAAAAGTTTTAATGGACTGGCAACAGTATAAATAAGTACACCCTCAATTCCAATAAGAGAAACGAAGAGTTCATACTCCGCGGCAACCTCTTAGGGTATTTTTTGTATTCACTAATTTAGCAAACTGTGGCTGATAATTGTATGAAATTTGCATAATCACTTTATGCTACAGCAAAGAAAACCAATAAGTGTGTTGTGTTTAGACGGCTGGTGAAAAAGTTTATGTTTCGTGTAATTTACATATAATAGAGTTACATGTAATTTGCATAACGTAAAAACGTTGCGTCATAGGTTTACATGGTAACTTCAAATGTTAATTTCATTGCTTTAGAAACTAATCATTTCGTTAAGTATTTCTAACATTTAAATATCAGTTGCACGCTATATCTGCGAGAATGTAGGTCATTTAGCCACTCTGAATGCATGATTTTAACATATGAACGTTATGAACGTATTGTTGAATTTAGTTATTATAAATAAAGAGGTTCATAAATAAAAACATAAAATATGGTTAATTTTAATATTATAAGGTTGGAATCTTATTTGATTATAATACGGTGCGTGACGGTAAATATTGGTTTACGGTTTAAATTTACCGTGATTAATATACCACATTGGTAGGATTTTAGGGGTTTTAAAAAATACGGCACTTTTTATAAAGTAGGTAGTTTCAAAACAATCAACAGCAAAAGTTCCTGTAAGACATTCAAATTTTGACTACATAACAGTAAGTACATACGAAAAAATAATAAC